>OY986439.1:172742356-173474856 GCA_963920525.1 Dichetophora obliterata
ACCTTACAACTTTAATGAAATTTAAATATGTGATTTGTAATGATAAAACTATAGCTCTCATAGAAAACTACAACCCTTATCTTAAATAGAAATATCTTAACTAAACTGTCGTAAAATAACACCATATATTATAGAGATATCTGCTTATATTTGTTTTTCTATCTCTCTCTCTCTCTCACTCTCATTACGCTGCTCTTACGTATAATGCTATTTTTATATAAAAACTTATTTACTTAAATTTTCATGAATTTCCTTAAAAGTTTACAAAAAAGGAGTCGGTAATAAGAACGTTCCGAACATTTACCTTCTATTACTTATATGCTCAACAACAATAATTTACTTGATTGCAGCACGCGAACGTCCAACGGTTGATATACATCCGACCGATCCGCAAACTGTATATGTCGGTGCCGAAGGCATGTTGTATTGCAGTGCAAATGGAATTCCGGAACCTAGTGTACAATGGCGTCGCGTCGATGGCAAACCATTGTCGCCGCGTCACTTGGAGAACAGTCCTGGTTACATACGGTAAGTGAGATGTAAAATGTACGATGATAAACAGTGGCGATGATAAAAATTTATATTAGCTGCATTCCCGTGGTTGTTGATCTAGAGCGCGGCTCTATTTATTTCACAAAACAAAATCAAAAATTAGAACCAGCTCTTTTTCTGATCTTAAAATGCTGCCCAGTTTCAAGCAAATTTTATCAAAACGAACATAGTTGCCAAATCTAAATAACTATAAGGTATTCACAGTTTTAATACGCTGGTCTGCTATTTGTACGATTTGTTATTTGTACGCCAATTTACGAAAGCGTATTTTGCTTTGTTGTTGTTTTGCAGGCAAACGAAAATACGCAAACATGCGTAAATTTAAGTAGCCCTTGGACGTGTTTTTTGTGCCTCGTATTTTTATGCTCTGTCTACGGCCGCCATATTACATACATCACAGGGTTGCACAATTTTTGAATACGACACTCTCATGGCGGAGTGCTCACAGTTTCAACAATAACAAATGCTATAAATACGATTTGTTAAATGTGCGCCTAAACTGTGAATAGCCTTTATTTATTTTCGTATTTTGACGTTTCATTGCTCAAAGAGCGTTTTGATATTGTTGTTTTCTTTTGTTATTGTTCTTCAAACAGCTGTTTCAGCACAGTGGTGCCAAATTGCTATAAAGTTTATCTAAATTTGTTCCACTGAGATTTAATCTGATCTAGTGCCACGGAAATGCAGCTGTTATGTAGCTGTTAACAAATAACTTTGGCTTAATTATGAATTTAATATGGACATAAGGTTTAGGTGCAAAATATATGAATAGTATTTTTATCTAGAATGAAATGCTTTGACCAATACTCGAACTGTATTAAAAACACTGTTAAATGTGTGTCGATTTTAGGAAATTAAAATGCACGGAAAATTAGTTTAAAGTTTTAGTGTATAAAGCACTTATTGTACTATTTTAATAAAACTGAAATATTCAATAAATTTGATAATTTCCCGCTTGTAGAAATTTGTTGATGATGACATTGTAATGCAGAACATACATATGTATATCTACATATGTTATGTTTTGTGGGTATATTTTAAAAACCCTTTCTAGCAATCTAACAAACTTTAAAAACATAAACAGCAAATAAATTTTCCAAGATCTAATATTCCGCTTAAGTAACGTTAAACAAATATTCCACACAATACTTTATACAGTTTAGTCAATAAAACTGCGTTGCTCTAATTTTATAACAACAGCTGCGTTCGATTCAAAAATGCTCAACTCGCTTGCAAAATTAACGGCTACTTATTTATCTTTTACTTGTTCCATTCTTGGCAACACTTTTGTTTTCAATCAAATTGAAAACGAAAAATACAGAAAATATTTTATTTAAAAGACATAATGGACACCACTCAACGAGAGAAGGTATGTCGATTTCTTTATTTAATTTCAGCACTTTTTTTTCCTTCTGCTGTGGTTGAATTCCTCTATTCTTGCCATGTAGCAAGCAAGGAGCGCCTTGCTTCCGTACACACCTTTCGTTTCCTATTAAAGAAATCATTGTATTTAAATTATTTTGCAATTTTGCTTTATTTAACTTTTTCGGCATCCGACATTTTAAAAGATTATTAAATTAAACTTTTCCAATAAGAACGAAACGGTTGGCAGCAGACACAAAAACAATTGACTGCTTGAAGAAATTTAATTTTGTTTTTGTTCTCACTTCACATTTTGACAGAATCTATTACATATTACCTTATCCCGTACACAAATCAACTAAGAAATAAGAACTTGGCAACGTAACTTTACTCAACTCTATCAATTGACCTACTCTATCCTCAACTAGCTGTAGACTTTGTTGTTGTTTTCCCAAACAACTTTTTAGAAATAAGCGAAATTAATTGTGTATAGGCTGGCGAATCGAACGCAGCTGATGTACAATTTGTAGCTAATCGACAAAATATAGCAGCTAACAGCGTTTTGAGGCAAAACTAAAACAAAAAAGCCAATAAACACGCGCTGACTTTTTTATTGGAATCGGGAAGATATACTATATTTGTCTGAACACTAATTCACATAAACAATATTTTACTTTTTAGATTATAAATGAAAAAAATCCCAATTTATTGAAATTTGCGATTTATAGCATTTTTGTGTAAAACGAAGCCTTTGTCTCAAGTCTCGTTCTTTTGCCGATGAGAACGGGCAAAATTGGCTTGATGAATTTTTCCCTTGAGCCTTCGTCCACCATTACGTTGCTTACGATATTCAGATACGCCCTTCGTGACTATCTGTCAAAAGCAGTATTGCCTGGTCATAAAACTTCATAATTTTCTGGACATTTTCTAAAAATCTTGATAGTACTGACTTTTGCACCAGCTGTTTTGTTGAATGGATTTTTGTCCACTTTTGCTGCAAATTGAATTGGTTTTAGATTTTCGCATCAAATTTTGTTCTGTTGTCACTAAAAGCTAGAGTACATTTTGCCAGCTAAGGTTTTTTTTTCATTTTCAGTACAAGCATATATTATTATTATATTCTTTACTATGCTCATAAAATAAAATGTTCCTTTTTTTCGCAGCACTTCCATTTTCAAAATTTTTACAACGAAGGCAATTTACTTATCGTTAAGTTTTTACGTATCGTTCGCATTTTTTTATACAAAAGCCAACTGCAATTACATTATCTGCAGCTTTTTTTCGTTTATGAATTACTGTAATCTTTCATCAAGCAAAAACAGTTGACTTTCGAAGCCAATTGTTAGGTCCGTTCCCGTATTTTTTTAGCTAAAATTTTGCAGGTTGTAAAATTCGAGAGAGTAAGCGAAAAATTCTCTCTTTTCGTGAAAAATTGCAAGAAGTACGTTAGCAGGTTTTTCGCAAAAAGTTGCAACTTTTGAAGAAAAGTCAAAAACATATGTTTATTTCTATTGTTAAAATTTTATTAAAATTGGACAAATGTCGGATCAAAAGATAAAAAGAATAAAGCTGCCGTCAAAACATTGCAACTTGCGAATTGTTGTCAATTTCTGTCAAATTTGTGTAGCAGAAAATAGCAACATTTGACAAGGACTGCATTACTTATTTTCGCTCTCTTTTGCGAATTTTTTAGGTACGGGAACAGGAAATACCATGGTATAGCATAAAATAGCATGAATTCATACGAATGTTCAAGTACGATACCTATCATTTCGCTATCCAATAATTCAATGTTCTAAGTATACATGAATCATCTATAATAAATTAGGGGAATTCATAATCTTGTGCATTTGAGATTACAAATTTGTGCAATTGTTAAAATTTTCCACCAATTGTGAACGGTCTTTTTCGGTTTACGTTGCATTCGATGAAGAGATGAAAAGCAAAATTATTTTATTGGAAATTGTGCTTCAACAAATTTACTGTCGAAAAACACTTGAAGGCTTTCGTTATATATCAGTTATTTTTTCAGTTTTTCTTTTTTCAACTATCAGCTGTCAGTGTGCATTTCAGTATTGCATAAATATAGTAAAAATAACCTATGGGTTTTTAGTGTGGCTTATTTGCAATAGCGTATTGAATGCATCCCTGTATATTTTGTAAGTGTATAGTAAAAATATACTCTACTATTTTGCAATTATGATGCAAGACCATTTGTACAGGATTGTGAACAAATAGTAAATATTTAGCTTGAATGGATGTAGCAGTTTTTGAGCATACCTAAATATTTCAAACTGAAAAAAGCCAAACCTTCTGTTTTATTTCTATACCTTTATAATACACTTTTTACACAAATTTCTTAAATAAAGTCCAAAAATTTCCGTAGCTTTATTATCGACAATAGTCGCTGTTTCTTTAAAATTTTTGTTTTGATTTTTAGCAAACTCCCAGTATTTAATAATCCATCGACAATTGTCGCTCGCTCTCTCTCTCTCTCTCTCTTTTCCTCTCCCATCACAGTATTCAAGACATTCAAATTGCCGATGCCGGAGATTACGAATGTATTGCCGAGAATGTTGTCGGCAAGTCGACTGCTATTTCCACCATTCGCGTCATTGAACCACCAATCATAATGATTGAACCTAGTCTGGAAGTGATCAAAGTAACCGAGGGCGATGAACTTAAAATTGTCTGCTCGGCCAGTGGTTTCCCCAATCCTAGCGTACAATGGGTCGATGATTATGCACCGCAGGGACGTCGTGTTTACAGCGCCCCCGTAGAGCCACAATTCAATCAGGCTTACTTGGAAATTAGTCGTGTTTCACGTACAGACTCAAAGACCTACAAGTGTGTGGCCAATAATGAAGCTGGTACTGATGAGAAATATGTTACCGTCGATGTTGCTCCACGTCGTGGTGATGCTCCCGGTAAGTGTCATACTAAAATCAGCCTAAGTGCTGGTAAGTTCAAATTATGTTAAGTTTAATTTCTACGCATGCTTCACATACTCGCAGGACGCAATAAGAGCGGTAATTTTCCCCTTAAACTCTGACTTAATATTTTCTTGACTTTTTGTAACGATTTTTTTTTACGCATCTTTCAGATGACAGTGATGTTGAACGCAATCCTCAGCCATATCCTTATCCTTATCCACAACCCGCGCGCACAACACCCACGCCACTACAGCCCTATAATCCACCACAAAATGTCTATCGCGCCAATGTAGGCGATGCCATCACCCTTACCTGCGATCTGAGTAAGTTTATAAATGAACATGAAATTGTTTTTAACCCACTGGAATTCAATTTTTCACTAAATCCCCCCAACTTTATTGCACAGGCAACGTGCCTAACATTCAAACACGCTGGGAGCGTGTCGATGGTCGTCCTTTGCCACGTAACTCCATCATGGTCGAGAATGGTCTGACTATTGAGCGTGTCGAAAACGATGCTGGTGGCAAATATCGCTGCAATGCGCTTGATAATCGCGGCTCGGTCATCACTTTTATTATTGCTGAACTGGTGCTGGTGCCCATACCACACATAACCTTCCATCCTAAAATGCCCATCGTGGTCACTGCGAATGAAAATGTTCAAATCTACTGTGAGGTGACCGGTGAACAACCGATCGCTGTATCCTGGCACACGGACAACAATCGCCCATTGCCATCGTAAGTTGTTGCCACGTACCATTCGTTTTCAACTTTCTCCATCATTCTTATATTGGTATTTTTTGTTAGCTCCATTCGCATTAACGGTCAATATCTGAGCTTTGAGGCAATCACTCCGGCTGATGCGGGTCGCTACTATTGCTCGGCATCGAACCGTTATGGCAACACCACCAACATGGCTGAAGTTGTAGTCAATCGTGGTAGTGTTTATGAGCCGAAACCTGAGGCACGTCGTTATGACATCTCCGAGGGTGAAGATGTGAGGCTAACTTGCGATGTGGACCAAATCAGAGAAACAATACGTGGCGAAATCAGGGTGAGTGGCAAAGAAATTTCTCATTTTCTTCAAGCTAAAACTTATGCCGATTAAAAAATATGGCAATAAAAACACAGCTTAACAAAAACAGCGATTAATTATATTTACGCGTACATAATTCACGAATATAAGGCAGATCTGAAAGTTATAGCTTCCTTCTAATTCCTTTAATCTTGAGTAGTAATTATATTGAAGCATAATGATAAAAAATAATGATTTATTTTGCACCAAAACATTTTATGTGATTAATTAATATAAAAGTTGAGATTAAGGCCCTTATTATGAGCTGCGTTCGATCTTCGACTGTAGTCGAAAGGCCTGATCGAACGAATTTGCATTTGGTATTATAACGTGATCGTTGTTTTATTTCAACTAAATAGGATTGGTTTGAAAGTTAATTGCAAAAAATAAGACAAAAAAGTTATGACTATGACGAAAATAATGTCCATACGATTCGACGCTTCGTCAGAAGAGGATGAAAGCTTGACGGAACTGGCTAGGAGTAGAAAACTGTTGAGCAATGCTTTTTTAAGCTAATCTTAAGCCACTTTGCTGTTGTTCTAACTGGTGGTCCTAAGCAATTTAATTCTGGAGTGAGTTTTTCCCATTTTTTTTTTCGCCTGAACTTTGGAACAAATATCCTTTGCAGTCAACGTTTGCCTCCATCAATGAGACCAGTTTTTCTAACTGCGATTTGTTGCTTAGATCTGCATAAAATTTACAACAACAGTTCAATATTAGTTTTTAGTCTTTAAAAAGGAAAATACAATCACAAAATACTTAAATTTTTAACAATTTTTGCTCAGCACGCATCGCATCGAAAGCAAATTCCTATTCGACTGAAATTTCGATGAGCAACGAACGAATTTTTTCGATAGGGTTGCACTGCTCATAATAAGAATTTAACGTTCGATACTCGTTGTTCGATAACCAGCGAAGATCGAACGTCGAAAGTAACTCATAATAAGGGCCTAAATCAAAAATTTCAAGCGTTGGAGTCATAAAATCTTGCTTTTACTATGGTCTATACATCCAAAACTATTTTAAGGAAATTGCTTTACATTCTGTCAAGGTTTTGAAATTTAATTGATAGCACATGTAAACAGCATTTTTGCGCGGCGATACCGACATCACTAGTTCGATTTAGTATTGTTACTAGATAATAAAAATCACTCAGACTTTTTCAAGTTTTGATTTGTCGGCCTTTGTGGTCTAGTGAAGATCGCGCTAGACTATCAACTCAGAGCTTCCCGGTTCGAATCCGGGTTCAGGCATGGTTCTTTTCGCTTTCTTTGTTCTTCATTTAAGAATTATTGAAAACAAAATATCTACAAAGCAATTCAAATTGTCTTTCACTGCTGTTCCGCCTAATCGATAATTCACGTATGGTTCCAATCAATTCTTCCTCTAATAATCTATCCCTTTCCTTTCAGCTCAAAGACCAAACGTTGTTTGTATAAGACAACACGCATTGGTTCTTTGATCTTTTTAAAAAAAAAAGTGTTGGTGCGGAATTTTTTTTTAGATTGATTTTTTAGATTTTTTTAGTTTTTAATGTCTTCAGTTATAGCCGATACATATTGACTGCAACAGTCGTCTACCGACAAAACGAAAACTTGCCGTCAGAGAGAAATGTCGCAGTATTGTCGACGACTTGATTATAATGAACGCAACAGCGACAATCTGTATTTCATAAAAAACATAAACCAACTATGCTATGTTCGCTCTTGTCGTCTATCAAATTAGAAATAGATGGAAGTCTGCGGCAGCAACAATTGTGGTCGTGTTCTCTCTTTATCGTGCCGTCTTCAAAAAATACATCTTCATAAGAAAACATGCGTTCTATTTTTTGACAATTGGCGTTTGTCGCTAGTCGCAGTCAATGTGTATCGGCTATTATGGGTCTATAACTTCAAAAATATATACTCATAATAAAAAGTTTATAAATATTAACAAATACGATATTTATACCATTCATTTAAGCTAGGGGTGTCGCCCGTACGGGCGTTTTGACCATTTTGAGGAGAAGAAAATATTTTTTGTTTTTTGTCATTTTACTCAAAGAAAAAGTCAAAATTTGCCTGATATTCTACAATGTCATGATACAAAGAGCTACAGGTAAAGTATTCCCGGCGCAACAAACAAAATTTACTGAGCACCTCGTCATCGGTGCTCGTCAAATGTGACACTTGATGAATACATTCAAAAGAAAATGTAGAAAAGTGACGAAGATAGCAAAATGAAAACGAACAAACAGTCAAAATTCTGTCAAGCACATCAAGCAACGTAGCCGCTTTTTGTGTAAATCGGTAAAAAGGGGAAAAAGCACCCATACAAAATATGCAAATTTTTCTTCACAAACAGTACTAAAAAATATATTTACTTTATTTTGGACATGTGCTTTATAAAACAATATTTATTTCATATCAGTAAAACAAGTTTTCATAAGAAAATGTAGGCATTTTAAAATCTTTATACCCTATGAATAAATTGTGACTACGTTTTAACCAAGGAGCACCTTTCACGTCACAGCAAAGATGGCGGACATGCGCAGTACTTTATCTGTAGTTCTTTGTATCATGCTACAATGTGATAGTCTCTAATAGTTTACGATATCGAATAGCTTTTGAGTTATAGGTTTCATAGCCTCGGAATTCAGTACTTGAACTCATTTTACACATGCAGTTTCACTTAAGAGATTGTATGGCGTTAGATAAGGGGTGTGGCACCTACCATACAACCCAAATTTACGTAATTGAATAGCTTTGGAATTATAAGTCGCTCAGTCACGCAATTCAGTATAAGACCCCAATTTACGCAAGCAATTGCACTAATAACATTTTATGGGCGTTGGGAAACGGGGTATGGCAGCAATGCAACGGGTTTTAGCTAGTTATTTATTCCAGTGCGAAGTTTTCGTTGCTTTGATTTATTTTTTGGCATTTCGTAGTTCACGTTATTTCTGTTATTTTACTCATTGCAAAGAGTTTACAGTTTTGCAAATTTACACTGTTTTTACAAGAGCATTGTTTGTAAGTAATAACTCTAGTTAAATTTATGATAATTGAGTTTTTAAAGTTTGAAGAATTTCTAGCAAGAACTCAACAAGTCGACTTTGGTGCAGGTAATTTTAACTAAAACCGCAATAAGTAAAGTATTAAACCTGCTACAAACATACTTTGTACCTTAAAACTGTTGTACACATATTTTTTTAACAACAAATAAAAAACAAAACCAAAATATACATCAAAGTTATATTTTTGCGTACTTTAAAATGGGGAAATGTTAAAAAAAATGGTATATTTTAAACTCTTTCACAAATTTTATATTCAGAAAATGTCTACAAAAATTGACAAATCAGTACAATTGATAACTTAAGGCATAAATATCTCATTTGTAAATATGTACAATATTTGTAACATAAATAAATAGTTTTAGAGTTATAGGATCATAACTGGGGACATATTTTTAAAAACTCAAAAAAATCGAAAAATTCTTCTTAAAAAAAAAAATGCGAACCAACCTGGAAAAATCTTATGGCGTTTTCGTTTTTCCAAAAAATGCAACATTTTTTCTGCCCTTTTTTGAAATCCTGCCCTCTTGAGAATAAAAATAGTAACCACTACAATTGAATCGTATTCTTTTCGCGAAAATGTTGACCTCAAAAGAAGGAAAAATTCAGATTTCTCAAAGATGGCAGAAAGAGGGTAGAAAATATGCAACATTTTTTCGAGAAACGAAAACGCCATTAATGATTAATACTATTATCTAGAAACAATACTCAATCAAACTAGCAATATCGTTTTCGCCGCGTAAATATTTTTTCCAAATTGTTCACTAGTGATAATTTAAACAGTATGTAATGATGATGATTTTAAGAAGTGAACTTTAGGTAGGCCAGTCAAAGTTCTTGCCAGAAGGTCAGACGGTAAATAAAGAATATTATCTGAGCGTTACGCGGCATTTAAGAGAGCAAATTCGTAAAAAAAAGCTAGATTTGTAGAAAGAAGTTTATAGATTTAGCACCACGACAACAAACCATCTCACAAGGCTTTCATTGTTAATGAGTTTCTGGCCAAAAACTCAACAAATACCATCGAACAACCACCTGATATTCACCTGATATGGCTTTTTTTCCTTTCCACAACTCAAATTATCACTTCGAGGCACCCATTTTCTGTCGATAGCAGACAAAAAAGAAAATTCGACGAGGTAACTGAAGTTAATTTCAGAAAATGCATTTGCAGACAAACTAAACGAGTCTAGTTCTATAAATATACTAAGTCAGTTTAGAGGTCAAATCTGTCATTTTCAAGGCAAAAATCATTTTAAAAACCCTTTAAGCGGATCAATTTAAAACGATCAGTTCCTGGTACTTTCTTGAAAAAATGTATTTTTTGAACTTAACAAAAACATTCTTCTAAAATACATTTTTTAATCAATTCAATAAAACTCGTAGAGGAAATTTCGTTTTTCAATATGATTTTGAGATGTTTTTTCAAGAGATGAAAATAGCCTGATGAAAGAGTTCTCCTTGATCAACGCTATAATCTTCCAGGCTGTCGAGGAATCTATCAACACTATTTCCAATAAAAATTGAAAATCAATAAAATTAATTCAGCTTCATCAATAGAAATTTAGAAAAGATTATTTATACTCAATTATTCGGTTTGAAATTAAGAAAATATCAATGAAAACTCCAAAAGTATCATTTGAAATTCAGATATTTCATTTGAAATTAACTAAAAACCAATAGAAATCCTAAATCCCTTTTGAAATTCAGAAAAAACAATTTTATTCTAAAAAAAGATTATTTCAAATTTAGAAATTCGATTTAAAATTAAGGAAAAATTATTTGAAAATCTGAAAAGATCGATTAAAATTAAGACAAGATTAATTTAATTCAGAAATCCTATTTGATATTCAGGAAAGATAAATTGAAATTCAGAAAATATTATTTGAAAATCCTTTTAGAATTAAGGTAAAATCAATTGAAATTCCAAAAAGATCAATTGAAATTCAAAAATGACCAATTTAAATTCAGACATTGCATTTTAAATTTAGAAAATATAATTGTATTCAGAAAAGATGAATTAAAATGGTAATGATTAATAGTGGCATAGTAATTGTATGGTAATGGTATGGAAATGATATGGTAATAGTATGGAAATGTCATGGAAGTTGCACGATAATGGTGTGGTAATGGTATTATAGTTGTAATGGTTACAGAGTCATAATGGTTACGATAGTCGTAATTATTAGAGCTAGGAATGTCATGCACTAAAAAATCGAAAATATGCACATATAACATGCACTTAAAACTCGAAATTATGCGCAAAAAACAGGTAAAATATGCAATTAAAAAATATTTTCCCAATATTTTATCGCAATATTAACCCAATATTTTTATATAAAAAAGAAAAAATAATTCATTTTAATATATATATTAGGGCGGGTCAATTTGTATGGACGAATTTTTTGGAGGTCTGGCTCAGCGAAATTCGTAAAATACATGTAATTTCAAGACTTTTTCTCCACTACAGCATATACAAATTCTGAAAAAAAGCTGTGCGGACTTTCGTAAATAGATTTTGTTCTCAATTATAAAATATGAATGTATGAATGTATGTGTATGAATCTATTTACGAAAGTCCGCACAGCTTTTTTTCAGAATTTGTATATGCTGTAGTGGAGAAAAAGTCTTGAAATTACATGTATTTTACGAATTTCGCTGAGCCAGAATTTGACCCGCCCTAATATATATACAAAATTAATTTATCAAAAACAACAAAAATATGTTCACTTCATATAGTACTAATATAGTAAAGTAAAGTATAGTAAAGTAATAAATATAAATTATCTTTTCCCAAAATATGTCACACTAAACTTAAACGTTTGCAAATCAAAAAAAGCAAAAATATGCAAAAACCACATGCATTTATTGTATAATATACAAAAATATGCGCAATAAATATGCAAAACAGGCATTTTTCGTGCATATGTTGCAAAACATGCAAAAATATGCAATAACGATTGATTGCCATTTTAAAAGAAATTTCATGATTCAGACCAATTTTATTTTAAGATGACGAGTAAAAACATGCATTTGCTAGCCCTAGTAATTATAATTATAGCCCAAGAATGATAGAATAAGAGATTACGCTTTGCGCAGGTCCGTAACTTCTGCTAATCGAGTTTGATAACCATCTGTTCAGTTGACTACGTCACAATATTTTATTTCTTTGAGAAACGTACTGCGATCGGTTGTGTTTTATTTAATTGTGTATATATCGAAGTATATTTGCGAGTTTTTAACTTAAAATTTAAAAAATTTAGTGTGCAGCTGCTAATTGTGGTAACAATAGCAAACAAATATTTTTCAAAAACCTGATGTTTGCAATAAATACAAAAATTAAACCAAGAAATTGTAGAAAAAGCACAAAAACGAAAACAAAAATACAAAATTATCTTAACTTAACAAAATTTGTTTCATTATTTAAAAACTTGGAACTATCATTTATTTGTCTTTTCAATTCACAGGTAAATTAATGGAAATAAAATATCTGGGAATGTTTAAAGTACATCAATTAAACTCGTAATGAACATTTTTATAAAATTCAAATCGAAAAATAATGCTAACTGAAGTTGGTTTCTCAAACAATTTTTTTTTACTTAGCTGCATACTGGCTGTAATAAAATATTAGTAAAAATAAAGTTTGCAAAGGAGTACATAATAAATTTACCTTCTTCTCGTTCCAATAAATTGCTTCTTAATTCTTTTATTTTAATTATACAAACTAAAATGTATGCAATTTCGATTTCTGTGTAGAAATCTTATGCAAAGTGAACGCTCTCCAAATCAGCATTGATATAATTTTGTTGTACACATTTTCTTGTCTTCGGCGCAATCTTTGTATTCTATCATTCTTGATTATAGCCCTAGTAATAGTAATTGTTTTGGAGCAAAATAAGCAAAAAAGAAAATAGTAGAGATCCACATGGACTTTATTGAAACTCTCGCAACACAAACGCGTTAAAATAAAACGATTAAGCTATGTGTGACAGCTGGTATGACTTTAGAAATATCTTAACACTTTAATTACATATACTTATTAATTAAATTTCGAAAGGAGAATACTCCTAAAAAGTGCTGTAGCACAAGTATAATATATGAAAACTTTTTCATAAAAATCTGGCCAGTACTTTAGGAGTTTACCTGTAACAAAAAATTTTCACTTAAATAATAGTATAGATAGATAAGACAATATCTTTTTTTTTTCTCTTTTCCGTAGTATGAATGGCGTCGTGAAGATGGTCGCCGTCTGCCAGCCACATCTCAAATAAACAATCAAATCCTCTATTTGCGTGCCGTACACAAACAGGACGAAGGCCGCTACATCTGTGATTCTTACTCCACGGCCGGTGATAGAACCGCACCATCATTTGTTGATCTGTACATAAAGCGTGAGTATCAGAATCGCCCCGACGAAACGTCAAATAATTATCCGCGGGTGCGAAGAACTTATCCAAAAACGCGTAGAAATTTCAACCACAACAACAAGAATTATTAAATTTTAGCGCTAAATATTAGTTTTCTAAACAAATAAAAAAAAAACAAAAAAATTATTGACGAAACTTTAAGCAAACTCTTAACGAAAGTCTGTAAAGAAAAGAACAACAACAACGTTAACGAAATATTTTTAAACATGAACAAATTTAGGAATTTCTAAATAATTATCTAGAGCAAATAAAATATCAACAACAACAACAATAAAGACTAATTCGGCATAGGAAAAAAAAAACAACAATGAGAAAAATTTCATTACTGATTTTACTTATACATTGATACATAACTGCTTAGTACACACCTACATGTATATTTTCTTTTTGCTAAAAAAAAATATGTTTGTTGTAAAATTAACACTGTAAAAAATAATTCATTTCTATGTAAAACAAACTTCAAATAAATGCATAACATAATGTGTAAAATTGGCGAGAAAAAACATTAAGACACTACAACAACACCATTAGAGAATATTTTTGTGTAAATAATAATAGTAGCTATCTAACTTGAAAATGGAAAAAGTAACACCTTTATTTTTCGTAGTATTTGAAAAAGTAGCTATTTTTTAAGCTACACAGTAAAAGCGTAAATAACGGTGATGGAATCTAAACAGTTGAAAATTTCTATAGCCAAAGCTGGAGACCCAATACTTGTTGTAAGAAGGCAGTTGTGTGGTTTGAAGTATTTATGTAGTTTTTTTTTTTGTGTTTGTTTAGTGATTTTTTTTAATTTATCGACTTTTTTCTATTTCATTTTATTTTAAACAAATTTCTTTTTTAACTTAAGAAAAAATTATTCTGTGGTGGACCTTACAATTATGCGCTACAAAAATATTTTTGTAAGCTTGATAACGATATAAGATATAGCGCACTTTGAGCTGAAAATCGATTCTTATTTTTTCGTAAAATTATCACAAATCAGCACAAATACTCAAATGAAAAATCATTAAATATGTTCATAAGAGAAAATATAATTTTCAAGTTTTGTTGTTTTATCGAATATGTGCAAAAAATTGGATTTTAATCAATTTAATTGGGTCATTTCAGAATTAATATTTTTAAAATAATAGCTAGATATTTAAAATAAATATTAAGTGATGCCTTTTATAAATCAAAATGTTTGCTCTTTAACGAATATTACATATAATAATTAATAATTGATTTTGTTTTTTTATCGAAAAGTTGTGACTTCATCAGTTGAAAACGTATTTCAAATTGAAACCTTACGAAAAATGTTTATAATAAAAAAATTAAAAAGGAATGGAATCAAATTATCAATAACTTTTAAGAAATAAGAAAATTAAAATCTTGTTTATTGCTAATTTTTGCTTGAAATAAATTCAAATTTCAATCTTTTCTTCAGAGTTAATTGATCTCTTTCAAGTTTAAAACTTGATTTCATTAGTACCTTGAGTAGTTGCTCTGTTTTGTAATAGTACTCGATAACGATTTTTTTAAATCTAGCAAAAACTGAAAATATTTCGAAGATTTTTGTTAAAAAATAGTAAATTAAAATATAACGATCAATTTAAAAAATAAAAAAATATCTTTAAATTATCTTTTTCAAATTCTAATGCAAATATGTCTAAAAAGAATTGACTTCACATGTAATATATATGTTGATAAATTATCGATATCAAAAACAATGATTTATTGACGAAACTTCGTTGATAAACTAAATCAAAATAAAGCAAAAACATCGATTTACTCACTAGGCAGCTTTTAAAAAACTCTAAAATTAGCACAATTTTAACACAAATTATTAAAAAATTTATCAGTGCCTAAATTTTCAAAAAATAGCGATAAATTATCGATTTCCAAAGTCTTATTAATATATTCACAAAAAATATTCCATTTTAAAAGCATTTCTGAAATAATAAATTGATGAATAAATAACCTTTCAAAAAACTCTTAAATTAGCACAACTTTAATAAAGTGTCATAAAATATATTGGTCAATTAAAAGTCTCTAGTGCATAGCCTTTCATCAAACTCTGAAGTTAGCACAATTTTTAACAAAAATATTTAAAAGAATCTTGTTTTAATGAGAAACACAGCAAAAATTTATAGATTTTCAAAAATTATTATTAAAAAAAACTTAAAAATTAAAGCAAATTATCGATTGAAAATATTTATTCAATACATTTTAATACATTTTTTAACACTAAATCAAGAATAGTTCCTTAATTATATAAGCAATTGGTCAAAGGTCCGATACAAATTCTTTTAAAAAAACTCTTAATTTAGCCCAATTCTAATACATAAGACATTTTAAATAATCGATAGTAAGTTTCTAAATTTAAACGTTTCGATAAATAATAAATTTCTAAATATATAAAGTAGTCACTCAAACATTTATAAACAAATTATTTATTGAAAATATTACAAGAAAACTTTTTTAAAATTCATAAATTTTTTTATCTATAAAAATTCGATTTCAAAAAAATTTATTTATCAATTTTATGTTTCAAAATTGCCTAAATTCAAAAAAGTCTAAAGCTAGCACAGTTTTGATAGAAAAAACTATTTAAAACAATCAATAATTATTATTTTAATTTAAAAATATTTCAAAGCACTTAAAAATAACTATATCGATAAGAAATGTTACATTCAAATCTACTTGAAAATTATCGATAAATTTTCGATTTCAAAAACATTGATTCAACCATTTTTTGTTACGAAAAAGCAAACCTTAAATTTTAACAATTTTCTTTACTTTAAACCAACAATAATTCTTCAATCAGCTAAGTAATGTATAAATGAAAAGTTGATAATTTAATAAAGCGTGAACTTCAAGGTCTCCGGCGCATAAGCTATATGAAATTTTTTCAAACCAAAACTTATGCATGCCAATTGAAAAAATAACATAATTAAACCAAAAATTTTAAATATATATACGAGTAAAAAAAATTCAAATATTAATCGACACACAACGCGTTTTAAAATTTGTTCTTTTTTTTATTGTAAGCATTAAATTAAAAATTGATTGCTATTATTATTACCAAAATAATAATAATGTGAGCTCATTTGTAATTTGTAAAACATGGCTGCCATTGCATATAAAGTTATTTTATAATAGATTTATTAAAGCATACAATTAAATAACACTGAATATATACATTTATAAGCAAAAGAAATAAACATTAAAAATTTAACAATATTTTTTATTACCAAAAAACGCATAATTTTTTATATATTTTTTTTCTAAAATTCTCAATTTTTTATGCTTTTTAACGCTTTCGGTTGTAGCTGTTTTTTTTGTTCGTCCAACTTTAAGAATTCTCGCTTGCTTATAGAAAGAAAAACTACATTTTTAAATATATTTTGTGTTCTTGTTAAAATACAATGTTTGTAAATATTTGTCAAATTTTTACCTTAATATACAAGTTGCTGCTTTGATGTGAAACAAAAAGAAAAATTGGTTGTGGATTATTTTTATTTTCCTTCTTGTGACGTTTTTATGTGTTCTTTCCTCTAAGCTTTTTCTACTTTTTTTGCTCCCTCTCCTTTGTATTAATATTATTTTGTTTATTTTAAGTTGTAATATTTAAAGTTTGTAATTGGTTTTCCTTAATTTTATTTTTTGTTTCTCCATTTTTACTTTTGAGTTTTTTGTTATTTTTCTTCATATTTAACTAAATTCTTTTACTTTTTTACTCATCTCTTTACTTTTACTTTTATTATCTTTTATCTGCACATTTCATAGTTTATCATAGAATATCATTTTTATCTTTCTATCTCTTCCACTGCCATTTCAGTTATGTTTATATTCTTGCAATCTTTTTTTAGCGTGCGGCACTGTTAAAAACAGTCGCCTCCATCAAAATTAGTATCAAAATTATAAGCTGTTTGAACGATTTTTTTAGTTGAAAGAAACGTTATATTGTGTGATTCGTTTTTGTACATCTTTTTATTGTTTGTCTTTCTGTAAAAAGTTTACGAGAGATTTATTACAATTTTGCTTTTATTTTATATGTGTATGTTCTATGTCGACTAAAGTAGTATCACTTAAAAAAACAGTTTAATGTTGCACCGCCTCAATACACCAAAAAAAACAAAACTAAATGAAAAAGAGGCACAAAAAATGTAGTGAAGCGATTTTCAAACATTTTGAATAAATTGACTCAATGTGGCCAAAACTATTAGAAATTGTTCATGGAAGTTCAACTGGACTTGACACACCCAAATTGTGAGTGGTTTTTTTTTTTGGGAAAATAGGAAAATTTAAGGTAAAAAAGAGACATATTAATGAAGCTTTGCATATTTTTGTTCTAATGCAATTGGTGCTAATAACCTAAAACTGCGTGCGCCTTATAAATAAAGTTAAATATGTGTTTTTAAGATTGTGGCACTGGCATGCCATTATGTTCAGTGGTTTACCATTTAGCACTCGTTTTCGTACACAACATAAGATACATTTTTCGATTCTGCTCTTAACTCCTCGATCGATTTAACACAGATTCCCGGAAGCGATCCTTTGTGTTTGCTCAATAGCCAATTGGGACGAATGAGTGCAGTTTGAGAATCAATTTTGAGTTCTTCACATTAAACGAGACTTGACTCTTTTGAGACCCAAATGCTCTTTAAACACATTTTGTACAAATCCAATTGATATATTGATAATACCACCGTCGATGTTGTTGGTCGTGTTTGATGATGTTCATCTCTGACGCTTCCTCGTCGCTTTTTTGAACATCTTGTGCCACTCAAGCACTGTTGTTCCTGATAGAGCTTGGTTACCAAAGGAAATGTGCAAACATTTCTGTGAAAATTACTGATATAAAAGGCAAAAAGCGCACATAATTCCACTTTAGTTAATCAAAAAATATGCCTAATAGCTTCTTAAAGTCAGTGGACTGCAAAAGTCGTTACGACCGGCGATACTCTCTGGTCGCCAGACACACAGAACCCGTCCAGAATGAAAGCGATTGATACTGACAATGCAGGGTTGCTTTTATATAGCATAGTTTTGTTAGCAGCCATGTTTTTGTTGGTGTGTAAGTGAAATAGAAACAAAAAAAAACGTGAGAGCATAGCAAAAACTATGCAATGGTCTTTGAACACACCCAATTGTTTGCAAAATATGGCAGCACTAATTGTACTCAGAGAGGAAATCGTCGGTCGTTAGAGAAAAAATAGAATAGATTCTATTCAATTTTACTCTTGCGATAAGTCGCTACGACTCTTGCTCAGCGATTTCATTTTGGACGGCTTCGTTAACTTGCATATGTACTGTTGTGTGTTCGACATCACAAGTCGTTACGACTTTTGGTTCTGATCGGGCTGTAAGCCATAGAAGAACACTGAAAAGTTAAGAGCCCGAACAGAATCAAAAGTCGTTACGACCGGTGATCCTCTCTGGTCGCCAGACACACAGAACCCGTCCAGAATGAAAGTGATTGCGACGACGATGCAGGGTTAATTTTATATAGCATAGTTCTGTTAGCAGCCATGTTTTTGTTGTTGTGTAAGTGAAACAGAAACAAAAAAGAAACGTG
Source organism: Dichetophora obliterata (assembly GCA_963920525.1). NCBI lineage: Eukaryota > Metazoa > Arthropoda > Insecta > Diptera > Sciomyzidae > Dichetophora > Dichetophora obliterata. The sequence goes on from OY986439.1 coordinate 172,761,317, forward strand.
AGAACATAGCAAAAACTAAGAAATTGTCTTTGAACATACCCAATTGTTTACAAAATATGGCACCACTAATTGTACTCAGAGAGAAACTCGCCGGTCGTTAGAAAAAAAATAGAATAGATTCTATCAATTTTACTCTAGCGATAAGTCGCTACGACTCTTGCTCAGCGATTTCATTTTGGACGGCTTCGTTAACTTGCATGTGTTCTGTTGTGTGTTCGACATCACAAGTCGTTACGACTTTTGGTTCTGTTCGGGCTCTAATGTAGCCTGCTTGGTGTTTTGTTTTGTAAAGAACTTGTTGCAACCTACTGCTTCATGAACTAACTTGGCATAAAGCTCAAATATAATTCTAAAAAGCTACATATTCTAAGAATTATAACAAACAAAATAGTAATTAAAAAATGTTATTATTAATTTTTTTATCATTATATACTTTTGGGTTTTTAAGGTACAAAAAAAAAGTTTTAAATCTTAGCGACGCTGTACACGAATTTAAAATCATGTGTAGAACAAGATATCAATATTTAGAACGATCGGCGCAGTATTTTTTTACGTGATGTTTTGGATGTTTCATCATGAGTTTTGATGTTTTTCTTCGTTTTATCTTTACTTTAAGAACCCAAAAATATACGTGCAAAGATTCATTTAATATGGAGATACATGTAGACTAGGGTGTCCCAAAAAATAATTTTTTTTTGTTCAAGCTTTTTTTAAAGCTTGTATTTTTGAGTTTTTTTTTCAGATTTTTTGGAAGATGTTTAGTGGTGGCGCTAATTGTTTTTTCCGTAAAAATAAGGTTTTTCGGAGATTTTTCGAACTCCAAGCATAAGTTGGTGAATAATATACATTTTCTAAGTCTCTGAGTCGTCATTTCGAAAGAAAAATGTCCAAATTTTTATGTCATTTGGGTGTCACATATTGCATTTTTCGTAAAATTTGCGTAAAAATTTTAAAAAACTCTTAATAACTTTTAAAAATTCCATCAAAATGAAAAAATGTAGTGATGCAGCTTGAATAATGGTAAAATTCTAAGCAACTTAAAAATAAATATTTTTGATATTACTCCAGCCGTTTCAAAGTTTTAACTTTTAACATTTAAAGCCTTTAAAACTTTTTCGTTGCCTGAAAAATTTTTCGAATTTTCACAAGCCAATTTTATTTCATTTATCAAAATATAGTGAAAATTTGTAAGCATCGATAAGTTAACATTGTTATGAACTAGTTCATAAAATTATTTGGGACCTTCATTTTACAGTAAATTTGCCTTTGTTAAAAATGAGACGTGCATTTTTCAAGTTACATAAAAACAGACAACTCTACCATTTCGAAGAGCATCCAAAAACCTACTCTAATCAGCTAGTGGAGAAAATTGAAAATAAAAACATATTCTTTCCGCAGGTTACCATCGAATCCACAAAAAAATCAAAAATAAAAAATTAGAAAAATCTTTACTTTTGGTTAAAAAATCATATATTTTCCTTACAATGTAGCTCTATGCCTTGTAAAAGATTTTGAAAGTCTGTTTCAGAAGTTGTGAGACTAATGTAACTGCTTGCCAAGGCAACACCACGTTCTGCGACATAGTGGTGCTTTTCCATTCTTCTGGGTAGGTTTGTGAAAAATCAATTGAAATATCGCAGGCTTCAAAAAAAGAAAGACTGGCTTTAGAAATAATATTTTGGATTTGCTTTATTTTTAGCATGTTTTGTGTTACATTAGCTTGTACAAGCTCATTTTCATTATTTGGCGTATTGATATTTTTTACCATTAACCGCAAAGTTTTGGTTTTTCTATGCGCTCATCAAAAAAGGCTAAGACTAAGGCAGCTAATTTCCCGGATAGGTACCACTGGTGCCCCAAAAAAGTTTTCAGCGTGGTGTTTGAAACTGTTTCATTAAAGCGCTTGTAGCTAGCTAATTGCTTCATTAAATTGAGGTCATTCAGTGGAGCGTATCGAGGGCTCTGACAGAGGTACCAATTTTTTATGTACACTATTAACATGAATGAACTAAACTTGAATGAACATTTTGTTGAATGAAATAAAATGCCTTGTTAAAATTCGAAAAATTTTCAGGCAACGAAAAAAATGTTACCGTTATTTAAACTGCATCACTTCATTTTTTCATTTTGATGGAATTTTTAAAAGTTATGAACCTTTTTTTTAAAAATGTTCGATAATTTCACGAAAAAATGCAATATCTGTCACCCAAATGACATAAAAATTTGCGAAAACTTCTGATTTATGTACATTAAAATGAAGTTTGAACGATTGTCTTTCAAAATGACGACTCAAAGTCTTAGAAAATGTCTGTTATTGACCAACTTTTTCTTCGAATTCGAAAAATCTCCGAAAAAACCTGTTTTTTAGGGAAAAACCGATAAGCGCCACCTCTAAACCTCTTCCAAAAAATCTGAAAAAAATCTCAAAAATACTTGACCTCATAAGCCTTCGAACAAAGGTTGAGCAACTATTAAATTAAAAAAAAAATATTCTTTTGGGACACCCTAATGTAGACGCGTGAACTTAAGTTGATTTTTATATTGGCATTATGGTTTATTTGTATATTTAACTGCTACAAAAAAAAAAACATTTTTTTTTTAATTCACTTGCAGCAAGAGTTGTTGATGGGCATGACTTGTAGCTCCTGCTGTAACGTAAAGAAACGAAAAAAACATACGGTCCACTCACTCTACACAGTAGCCTACGGCCGCTACCGAGAAGCTCCTGATGTATTGATCTGAAATACAAAAAAAATTCCGAGCGTTTATTCATGTATCTTTATTTTTGAATCTAAAAACAAAATGAAAAAGTTCGCAAATTAGAATAATTGAAAAAAAACCTTTAATTTTTATTCAAATTTTTTTAACTAAGGCTATTCACAGTTTAAGCGTACATTTAACAAAACGAATTTATAGCATTTGTTATTGCTGAAACTGTGAGCACGCCGCCATGAGAGTGTCGTATTAAAAAATTTTGCAACCCTGTGATGTGTGTGATTATGCAGCTGTAGGCAGAGCATAAAAATACGAGGCATAAAAAACACGTCCAAGGGCTACTTTAATTTACGCGTGTTTGCGTATTTTCGTTTGCATGCAAAACAACAACAAAGCAAAATACGCTTACGTAAATTGGCGTACATTTAACAAATCGTAAAAACAGCAGACCAGCGTATTCAAACTGTGAATAGCCTTATGTAGTTGCTTCAAAAAAATATTTTTTCAAAAATTTTCGCAAAATAAAAAGGTTCATATAGAAAGCTATATCATTGAAAAGATATTTAAAAAATTTTAGCGCGATTGAAAAAAACTTTTTTAGTTATCGGTCACGCCGATTTGATAAATTAAGTTTTGAAAATAACTCGTTTAAAGAAATACAAATTCGAAGATTGTGGTGACTTATCGATTCGTCGGCAAATTCAGCGTCTTACGGTATCCATCCATATCCTTTGGTATCTTTGCTGAACTCTCCTTTTTTAGATGTTTCGCTTGACGCGCTGCTACATGTTTTGTATGTTGATAATTCTCTCCTGTGATATCTCTTTTTTTCGTATACTTTCACATTTTACAAAAAAAAAAACTTAAACCTAAATAAATCTTGAATCTCACTCTATCTCTCTTTCTCTTGATCAGTTAAAATCACCTCTGCTAAATCGCTGTAAAGCTAAACCATTTACATTCAAAGTCAGTTTATACAAAATTGCTTCACCATTATAGATATATACAATACACCAGCTCGCACAAACACACTCACTGCTTAAACTGCAAAAAAAATTATGTTGCACATTTGTCTTAACAGAATGTTAACTAAATGTTTGTCCTGAATTCTGTCCAACAACATAAGTTAAATCAGTTAAAAAAAATCCAATTACAGACTACAAAACTTAAATTTTTTGAAAAGAAACACACACATTTTTTGAAAATTTTTTTTTGTTTTTTAGCAAATACTTTATATATATATATATTAATATAAACATATATTTTTTTCTGCTTCTCTTTTTTATTTCTCTCTATTTCTTTATCTACTTTGCGCTCTTCTCTACCATGTGTTATACGCTTTTTTACCAAAATATATATATTATATAAATTAAAAAAAAACACTATGATAACTCACTTTGTTCTGCTCTAATGTTCAAAAACAAAAAACGTTACTTTACATCCGTAACCGCCTGAAAACTGCATTTTATTAAATTAAAATAAATAACTATCAAATTTAACGCGTCATTTTTATCCAAACAAAAAGGAGGTCACAGCATCTCAGAGCTTCCTTGCATGGTTTTCTATATCTGTACAGGTGTGTTAAATAATTTATTTTTTAATCTCTTTTATTCTTTAAATACTTATTTTATTTATGTTAAAAACCACCATTGTTTTATATATTTTTAAATGTTTAGTTTTGCAAAAACCACCACCACAACCACCACCTCCAACAAAAAAAAAAAAAATTCATTAAACAGAGTAGCGTAGGCAATTTTTCTGTACAAAAAAAATCTTGTATCAAATCGTTAGCTACAACTAGTTATTTGTGTATTTTAGCAATTTGTTTCGTTGTCATTTATATTGGCAAAACATTGGTGGATAATATTTATATATAGTTTATTGTACTTTTTTTACTGTCGTACATTTTCGCACTGTGTTACATAACTTAGTTGCATACATTTACAGGTCAAAGTTTAACAAAAGAATAATTTAAATAAATTTGAATATTTAAAAATATCTAAGAAGAAATAGGACGATACAGTTGAAGGGTTTATTACCATTTGACAAGACCTACTAAATAGATGTCAAAGGCATATACTCGTGCTTAGAAGTTTTTTATGTTAGTAAATTGCTTCATTTAGTGTTAAATATATGTTAGAAACTACTCAGATGTCAAATTTTTAAAACTCTAACAGACAGGTAATTTTTGTTTATCACTTCTAGCAGAATCTGTCGTTCTAAATCTGTAATTTTGGAAAATAAATTAAAATTGTCGTAAAATGTAATTCAAGTAGCCTAAAATAATTGATACATTATTTAAGTCCTTATCTGAAGAGCTTATTCAAAGACAACGACAGTCATATTTGTATGACAACTTCAGGTAAAAGTTCACTTTTTACAAACATACAAGGAATATTCAATGGCCCGAATTGTTAAACTTTGACCTGTAAGTTAAGGCCATTCAACATACAGATTAACAGCAAATCTTACTTTTTAAATAGGAACTATTCTTAAAGAACCGGTAAAATCATAGAGAAAGTTTTCAGCAGCAGTATAAGATTGTTAAGGTGCCTTAAAAAAAAGTTTCATTTGTACCAATTATGAAAATAACACTAGATTACAAAATCCAGAAAAATCTCTGTGACCAAGACTTCTTTATAAAATTCATATACGGATCTAAAATAAAAAATTAAAAAAATTATCTATGGATAGGTTTCTGAGATATCGACCAAAGAATTTTTTGCTTTTTTCGAAAAGGTGACCTGTCATTATTCGTAATAAATTCTGTTTGAATTAACGGATTTTACCAAAATTACAATTTTATAAGAGACATTTAAGTTCGCAATAACTTTTTTATACATATTGACCTCATCTGAAGAAGAGTTATGGAGCTATGAATTATTATTTACAAAATTAGTTTTTTTTATGTTTAGAGATTTAAAACAAACTTTTTATTAATGGGTTGCAAAAATTTTCATAAGAAGCAGAAAAAATGAAAAATTTAAAAAAAAAATTAATAATGGGTGATCTCACTTTAATGTCTGTAACTTTTTACTAGTCCATAGATTTTGTTTATTTTAGGCTTAAAACTTTTGCTGTCCAAAAAAAATAAAAATATTGTGGTCAATTGCCAAATTCTATACTTTTCAGGTGCTTAAATGAGTTTTCGACCACAGAATTTCACAAAAAAAAATAAATTTTGTAAATAATAATTTATAGCTCCATAACTCTTCTTCAGATGAGGTCAATATGTATGAAAAAGTTATTGCAAATTTAATTGGCTCTTATAAAATTGTAATTTTGGTAAAATTCGTTTATTCAAACAGAATTTAAAACGAATAATGACAGGTCACCTTTTACGAAAAAACAAAAAAAATTCTTTGGTCGATATCTCAGAAACCTATCCATAGATAATTTTTTTGTTTTTTTAGCTTAAGGAACCATTAGGAATAGAAATTTCACACAGAAGTCCTAGTCATTTTCGGACTGTAAACTAGTGTAATTAAATATATGCAGATTTTGTGTAGTTTATTTCTTGGAAACAATGAAGATAAAATCTTTTTACTGTTTTTATTTGACTACTAATGAAGAGCACTGATGAAGATACATTTTTTTCATTAATTTAAGAGTTTTTAAACCTGATTTTTTCAAAAGTCGATACAAAAATAAAATAGTGTTTATTTTGTAATTAATATTTTAACTCTAATATGTACAAATTTGATCAATTCTGCCCAGAAATCAATGCAAGCACTCAAAAAATTTCCAACGATACTTTAGAAGTAAGGTTAGCATTAGATATAATGAAGTTATTTGAATTTTGTTAGAAATAACTTAAAAAAATTTTAAAAAATGCACAAAAAACAGCATTGTCCTCAATCCGATTGCAATAATTCCAATGTTTTGATGCAGATTGGAAGAACTTTATTCAGCCTATAATTTTTGACAGTTTATTTTTTAACAACTATTACAGCATCCAATATATTTACGAATAACATGATTTTTTGAGTTTTTTGCAAAAAGTTTTAGCTCTCAGACAAAATATTTTGGGAATCGTTATAAAATAGATCAAGGTTCATTTTTATAGGGGTACAAATGCAACTTTTTTTTCACCCATACAAGTTGAGGCACCTTAATGTCTGTATGTATGTATATGAAATCCTTAGAAGAAATTTAAATAGCACAAACTGTTTTTGTTTTTATGGTTGCAATTTGAAATATTTAACCAGATGAATAAAACGCAAGCGATTGCTTTTGCTTCAAAAATATATGATTGAAAAGGAAACTTAAGCAGTTGCTTGTACTTTATAAAAAAAAAAATATTTACACACTTTTGTATATTTAAGCCTTTTCTCAGAGATCTAAAGTAAAAGCAATTGCTTGGTTTTTATTCAGAAAAATCATTTATTTTTGTAAGAAAAACTTATTTTTTAAGATGTATCTCAAATAACGATTATTGCTATCAATCAGTAATTTTATAATTTTTTCTTGAGCTGATACTTCTTCGATCAGGAATTAAAATTATTTATATCAATTTTTTTCGATAAGAAATTATAGATTACTTTGTATTGATATTTCCGCATATAGAAGAAAATATGTATCGATTTTTATACATATTTTTTTAACAGAAATAAAAATAACTTTTTATAAATATTTTTTCGATCAGATTAATCTTTTTCTATCGTTTTTTTACGATCAGATACAAAATTTTTTTTTTATCAAATATGCAAATTATTTTTGTATAATATTTTGTTCCACATAAAATTTTTTTTCTGATGGACAAAATATCGATGAAAAAACTGATTTTATTTCTGACCGAATTGATTTCTATCAATAAATCATTTTTATATTTCGGAACCAAGAAATATCGATAAAAAAAATCAGGATCAAAAATAACTTCTTAATCGAAAAAATACAGATAAAAATTTTTTATTTTTGATCAAAAAACAACGATCAAAAAATTATTTTTCTTTCTGATCGATAAAATAAAGATCAGAAACTAAAATTTCTTTGTAATTGAAAAAAAATATTTATAAAAATTATTTCTCGAAATAATATTGATCACATAATGCATATTTATTTCTGATAGAAGTATAAAAATATTTATTTCTGATATAAATCGTATTATTGATTATTGTATAATCAAAAATATAATGATCACAAAAAATTTTAATTTCAGATCGCAAAAATGTAAACAACACATAATTATTATTTTTGATCTATATAATATTGTTAAAAAAAGAATTGCCTTAAAATAATTTTTAGCTTAATAAATTATGATCAAAAATAATTATAATATAAAAATAATGTTATTACATAAAATCTTATAATTCTTATGTCTAAAAGCAAAAATAACGGTTAAAAATAATTTTAATATCTTATCGAATACACATCGATAAAAAATAAAAATGATCATTTCTAATCGATTTTATATCGATTTAAGAAAATAGCTGCTTTAAATTAATTTTTATATTTATAATAAATAAAAGTAATTTGTATTTCTGATCAAACAACTATAAGACAAAAAATTTGTATTTCCTTTTTTAAAATGTAATTTTCGCGTTTAAAAAATAATTTTTATTTTTGATCTATGAAATATCCATAAAAAATAATTTTATTTCCGATCGAAAAAATAACGATCAAAAAATGCTTTTATTAATGGTCGTAAACATATCGATCAGAAAATATTTATTTGTTCTGATCGAAATAATACCGATCAAAAATAATTTGCAAGGTATGACCTGCGGTTACAAAAAAATTTCTTCGATTTTTGTTTTCATAAATCCTTCAAAAAATGATGACTTAAAAGGAGTTTTTAAAATTCGAGTTATTTTTGGAGTTACAGAGCTTATTACATATAATAGGGCAATTCAAGATCTTGTTGCATCGTTACAAATGCAAAATAAACAGCTTTTACAAAAACAAAAAGCATTGAAAAGCTTTTGCTACATATGCTTTTTGTTTTTGTAAAAGCTGTTTATTTTGCATTTGCAACGATGCAACAAGATCGTGAACTGCCCTAATATTTATAAGATAGTAATAAAACTTTAAATGAGTTTTTCTCGAAATCAATTTTTTCAAACTGGGGTGTCATTTTTCAAGTCGGATGAAGATGCGACAGGCGACGTTTTATAGGTAATCACGTCAGTCAGATCCTGAACTAGGACAAGTGGACTAGCTTTACTACCAGGGCAGGGGTGGGGCAAAAACCCCAAAAACAGCTCATTTTTTAACTTTTTAAAAAAATCGCATCATTTTGTCAATTTTTTATATTTTGGAAATATCTTAGTTCAGGAACTGCCTGACGTGATTACCTGAGTCTTCCCGCAGAATTTCGATACATCTGGTTATCAAGAAAAATGACACCACGTTTGCCTTTTCATTTTTGCGTACTCATTTTCATCGCTCTAGGAGGGGGGATAAAAAACATCGAAACATAAGAAAGTACGGAAAAAGTTAGAAAATTACGTCTACTCTAACGTAAGAAACCCAAAGTTGATAAATTGAAGAACGACCAAGCTACAGCAATTTAAAAAACCTATTTTTTGTGGGCTTGAACCACAGGTCATACCTTAAAGTAATTTTTGTATTTACACTAATTAAAAATAATTTTTTTTCGATCGATAAAATAACGATCAAAAATCAGTTTTTTTTCTGATCGAATATAACGGAAAAAAGAATTTTTATTTTTGAAATTCAATCAAATATATTTTTTTTATTGGAAGAAAAACGATCAAAAATAATTTTTATATCTAACTGAAATAATAATAATCAAAAAAATCAGTTTTATTTTTCATCGAAAAAGTATAAAAACAAAGAAAGTTTTAAATGTGATCGAAAAGTATCGATCATAAAATATTTATTATTTCTAATCGAAATAATACGATCGAGAATAATAATTAAATAATTTTTCGATCTGACAAAAAAAATAACTATCAAAAACTGGTTATTCTTCTGATCGAAAAACTAATGATCAAAAGTAATTTTTATTTTTATTGCAAAAAAAGGTTCATAAAATAATTTTAAAATCTCATCGAAAAAAATTGATAAAAAATACTGTTATTTCTAATCGATATAATATCGATGTAAAAGCTCTTTAATAGCACATCGCTGTATTTAAAATTAAATTAAAACAAATTTCTTTGTAAGATCTTTAAATAGCAATCGTTATTTTAATATGCTTTAAACATAAAAAATATTTAAAATATTATTAAAATCATATAATTTGCACTTGCTTAACACAAAGTTTCTTCCAAGGATTTCTTGAGCTTATTAAGATTTTTATGTCATTTAGTTATGTACAATTCTCAAAATCATTTCATAAATGTTAGACTTTGACACGTTAAATAACCTAACCTTGTGTACGTCTTGAAAACTATTCTCATATATTGTGAAAAACCTAGAGTAACCCTCAAATTAAATTTAGCACAACTATTGAAAAAAATTGAAACCAAATTAATTCGACTACCTACCTCATAGCAAATGGCAACCACCACCATTTAATACTAAAGTCATTTTATTCAATGACCCTTTAAACGTTTAACATTTAGTTGTGTGCAAGTATTTTTGTGTGAAAATTTTAGAAATTACTATGTAATACTCATACTTAGAAAATCAAAATTTTAAAAGAACACCTAAATGGCGTCAAAATATTTAATGCACATCTGCTTATGCTCAAAAAAAATTTATCAATTTTGATTTTCATATAAATGATGATATGCACTGTTTTAACCCACTGTAAAATGTTGAACTAATACCAACAAACAAACAAAAACCGTTTTTCCCCCACAACAAAATGTTTTATGCTAATAAAGTTTTCTTTTATTTTCATATTCTTTGCCCTCGCAACAAACACTCTTTCTCTTTACTCATTCTACTGCTACATTTCAAATTTATCATTTTGATTAAAAAAAACTATTTAACTCAAAAAACAAAAAAAAAATCATAAAATTCACTTTTACGTGTTCTTGAATGGGGTATTAATACCAAAAAAATTAAAAAATGTTTGTAAAAAACGACCCAAAATGTGACACTACTCAACAAAGACTTCAAGCCCAACAAAAACTTGTTGGCGCACAAGCAACCGACGCCACCTACTGTGTCACCACGCCCCTTGCGTGTCTGTCAGCCCTCCGATTTCAAATGTGTTTCGCATCCACACACCTGCATTCGAGCATCGATGGTCTGCGATGGCATTCATGATTGCACCGATCATTCCGATGAGTTCAACTGCACGCGTGATGTAAAAGGCACGCCCATGTTTAAGCGCTGGAAGAAACAGCAAGGTCCACCGCTTTCAATACTACAGCGTCCCACTCAACTGCCACAGCTACAACCACAGCCACAAATGATCAAGCAGCGGCGACATGCTTCTTCGCCTTACTTACAACGTAATCGGAAATATCCTAGCATCAGCGGTTGGTTTTAAATTTCTGCAAATTTGTTTTGATTTTTTAGTTTTCGTTTTAATTTTTATATTTTAAAAAATTTATATTATTTTTGGCTTTTTAAGCAAAATCAACACTCTTGTTTTATTGTAATTTTTTTTATTTTTAATTTGAACACCTAATATTGTTAACATGATAAAAAATCCCTTTAAAATATTTAGGTAACTCAAGTAACTGTAGTATGTATTATTAAAACAAAAAATGTTTAGAAAAATTGTGTAATAAATATTTGTATCAAGCAAAGCAAGAAAAAACACCACGATTATTCAACACTGCACATAGTAAGGCACAAGTAGGCAACACTTGGATCTGGATTTTCCTAAAGTACACCCTGAAGAAGAACTCCCAGTAGAATATTAATATAAGTATGACGCTAAAAAGCAATGTGACTTAAGAAACTTAATAAACGCACTAAAGTAGCAAGTTATGCGGTTTAAGAATAAACAATGATGCCAAATTGTAAGAAAAATAGCATGTTTTGAAGAGCTAACAATAAATAATTTTACTTTTAATAAAATATTAGCCATGACTCGCATTTGAACGCAAAAGCTTAATTTTTTTAAATAGAATTTTTTTACCTCAAAATAAAGATTTTTTTGTTAGTTTTAATGGATCTTTAGAACAAATCCATTTCAATGATACTACTGCGTTCTCTAAGATCTTAACAAATTTTCAATTTTTTAAGCTTTTTAAATAACGAAGGCATGTCAGTTTGACGTTACCAATTAAACCATATTTGTTTTTTTTAATAAAATAACATTGTATGTGTTTCATCTTTACAAAATACTTGAGGTATTTTTATGTTTTTCAAATAATTTTAAATTGGGCGTGGCACATATTTTACATAACCTTGGTTACATAACCATAACAATTTGGCTCAAATCACACATCGTTTAGTAACCAAATCGATGAAATTTTAATATGTTTCGTATAAATTGGGCATGGCGTAAAGTTTTTCCCATTTCTTATTTCTTTAAAGTGGGCTTGGCAAATATAACATACCCTATATAGATTGGACTCAGATTATGAATAGTTTGGTATTTATATCGCCAAAATCAGTTAAGTTTTAATGTTCTATTGCATTTTTTTGGCAACAAAAGTAGACGTTTGGTACCTTAATCGTTCCAATAGCTTCAGTAGTTCTCTCGTGAAAGTGGAACAAACAAACAAGCACTTTATATAATTAGTGATGTCTAAACTTAAGATTTATTTTATAACTTCTTGCGGTATTTTTCAAAGCATATTTAGTAAAAAGGACTTCATCTGGAAACAAAAAACCATTAGCTCGCTTTTTCAGGACTTACTTACTATAGTATAGAACAAAATCAGTATGATTTATCTTTAATTTTCATTCAAAAATAAATTTTATTAAAATCAATTAATCGCCCAAACCTAAAATTTTTAAATTTTTTTCCAATATCTTCAACTTTGAAGACAATTTAGTGCTACAGTTTTGTTTAAAGCCACTATAAACATAATGGCCCATTATCATAGTCAAAATAAAGTCGACTTTCAATTTAGTGCAAGCTTTTTGACAAAATATTGTATTGAAAAACTGTCCAAAATGGTTATACTAAATTTAGAGTCGACTTTTATTTTGACTATGATAACTTTATAACTTTATGGAAGTACATTTTATTTAGAATAAAATTAATGTCTATTTTTGAAAATCGGATGAAAATATACTGAGTTCTTCAATTTTTCAAAAAGAATCTTATTAAAACTTTGAAAATGTTTATAAATAAATTTTATGTCAAATTTATAAATGTAAATTTTTATAAATGTTTTTTAAGAAGTAACCTTATTAATTAAAAAATTTTTCTTATTTTTCAATAAGGAAACGAGATGTTTAGAAGTTAATTATAAAATAAAATAAAAAAAATAAGTAAATTTATTAATTTTAAAAATTTTTTACTGTTTGTCACTGATTTGTCAAATTGATTTATTTTAAAAGTTTTCTGTTTGTTTTTTGTAAGTAAATTGAATAACTTTTAAGTTCTCTTATTGCTTTTAATAAGATATCTTATAAATTACACGGTGCTACAATGAAAATGTACTTTTGAAGTGACATAGCTCAGGTTGCAGATCTGGTCGAATATAACATGGCGCCATACTCGAAATTGTTAATACACCCCCAAAATTCAATTTACCGCTAAAAACCCGATTTTAAGGTACCGATTTCAAAAATTGTACAAATCTTAAGAACAATTAAAATAACTTTTTTAGTTATAATCGGCCAAACCTAGCATTTTTAAATTTTTTTTTAAATTCTTTCAACTTTGAGGATAATTTACTGCCACAGTTTTGTTAAAAACCACTATAAACGTAATAATTTACTGAAAGTATATTTATTTAGAATAAAATTAATGTCTATTTTTGAAAATCGGTTGCAAATTGACTGAGTTATTCAATTTTTTTCATAAATAAGAAATTACGTCTTCATTGCTCAATAGGTCATGGGAGCGTTCATGTATCTTTTTGCCTGTGTATTTTTAAATTGGTGTATTTTTTAATAAGAATGACCCTTCCTTTTATTTTCCTATTCGGAAATAACCTTTAAGCACCCCTAAGCTTATTTCTTTACATTAAACTAATCTGTATAGGAATAAAGCAATACTTTAGAATTTTTCCATTTTTTGTTTCATCGTAAAAAGTTTTTCGACTTTGATCGATTTAAGGGTAGTTTACAGAAGAAATTATTACTATTCAATTGGTCCTAGGCAGAGAATTTTTGTCAATTTTTAATGATACACAACAACATTTTCATTTACATACATACATTTTTATTAAAAATACCTATTTTCACAAAGCTCAGAAATGCTAACTGGACCTTTTTCGTTTGTTAGAAACATCAGCTTCACGTTGAAGTGACCAGCAGTAAACAGCTAACATTCCGATTTGGCTTTTCCCTTGAAAACGATTTCCAAGTGATGGCATCTTACCAAGATTCTCTGGGAAAAAGTTCAAATGAGAATGCAGAAAATTAATTTTGATGGACACATCCCGTTTCTAGGCATTAATGTGCCGTAGGCTTTCAAGAATTCGTTTACAACATCAACGTAATCGGCACTTCTTTTGTTTTGGAAAAAATTTTCACATAAAGAAAAAAACTTCTCCACGGTCTTCTTTTAACTTCACTCAATTTTTCTGGGAAATTTTTATCGTGCATAATGTTCGAATGAGAGGTCCAACGAATATACTTGTAAATTGACAAATATATAGCCTTTCCGAGAAGAAAAACCGTATACCTTCTTTGATTTTGGCTTCACTGAGCCTAGGAAACACCTTTTTTAAATATAAAAAAGCTTCGCATTCTTTGCTTAGTTGTTTAACAAATCCCAATGGTGGCAAAATTATTTTTTCAGCTGATACAAGAGGAATGTTGACAATATTACTTTCTCCAATCATAAATGATTTTCGCGGTGACCACTCACTGCGTTTGCAGTGCACCTTCGCACTACTGTCTCACTCACAAAGATGGTAGGAATACTTAGTATATCCTCCTTACATTCCAAGTAGTATAGTGAGGACTTTTAGAATCGAGACGATATGAAATTTATGTTTTGTGTATTCAATTACCCTCAGAATCTTCGACATGGTTATGTACGTTAAAAAGGTATTTTCGAATAGGTTAATAAAAGAAAGGGTCATTCGCATTCAAAAAATGCACTCATTTAAAAGAATTCATTAAAATATATTTAATAGTACCGTCAAAATGATACATGAACTCTCCCAAGATCTATGGACCAATGAAGGCGTAGTTCTTATTTATAAACAAATTTAAGAACTCGGTAAATTTTCATCTGATTTTCATAAATAAAAACGCATTTTATTCTTAATACAATTTACTTTTATAAAATTATTACGTTTATAGTAGCTTTTAACAAAACTTTGGCAGTAAATAATCCTCAAAGTTGAAAAAATTTAAAAAAATTTAAAAATGTTAGGTTTTGCCGATTATAACACCAAAAGTTATTTTTTGAGTTCTTTAGAAATTTATATATTTTGAAAACTTTTTCTCTTATTTTAAAATCGAAAATCGGTTAAAAATAGCTAAGTTAATTGTTTAATGCGTCAAGTACCTAAAAATCGGTTTTTAACGGTGAAATTTAATTTTGGGGATGTTTTTACAATTTCAAGTATTGTGTCATGTTACACTCGACCAGATCTACAACTTGTGCTATGTCACTTCAAGAGTACATTACATTTTTTTTGTAGTACCGTGTTATTAGTGATGGGAATAATGATTTAATTGTATCGTATTTTCCAATTCGATTAAACGAAAAAATAGTCGAAAAATGAAAAAATAATCGAATGACAAGCAATTTAACAGCCTTTTTGGCGGATCTTTAAAGAAAAATGTAAGAAAAATTAGAACGGCTTTTTTCAAAGCTGCTGCAACTGCTACGGAAAAACGGAATCGTTTAACTACAAAACGCCTTTCAAAGCTTTTGTTTCTGAATACAATCTTACAGAAACAATGTAAATTTTTTGATATTTATTTATAATTAAATGAATTAAACAATTCATTTTCATACTCAATAAAGTATTTTTGTACTCATTTGTCAGTAAAAAATGTATTTGTATATTCATTTTCTTTTTTATGACAATTTTCAACCGACTTAAAAAAGTAGGAGGTTCTTCGGTGGGTGTTTTAAAACTAATGAAAAAAATTTTACTTTGAAGTGGTTTTAAAGTCGGTTTTTTAAGTTTTTATAAATTTTAGCGATGAATCGAATATTCGGTTAATTTTGCTCCAATTAATTGAAATTAATAATCGAAATCGTATGATTGTTTAACCGAATTATATTTTTATTTTCACATCACTATACATATAAATTATAAATATGTTTGTTTTTAACAATGTTTCTGTCCTGGAAATAAACTGTCTTGCAAAATTAAGTATAAACACATTTTCGATGAGTTAGAAAGACTTAATTAAATAAAAATATAACAAAAGGTCTGTTCCCGTACAAGCAAGTTTGTGAAAAATTTCAAAAATTGTATAATAAAAATTTGAAAGTTTTCGAAATTTTTCACAAACTTGCGTGCACGGGAACAGACCTAAAATGATATGTTACAATATAATTCTACTTCTCTCGAAAAATATATGATATTATAGATTCAAAGTTGATACATAAGTACCTTTTTTATACAAAATTAGTATAAACAATGATTTAGGGCAGTTTCATTTTTATATCGCAGGATCATTTAGTTTCCAGTTGAACTTGTCTTCGCCTTTAGTCAAAAACAATTTCAGGAATGCAAGCATCAGTTGGGATTAAAGAACCTCCTTCAGTCCAATCTCTGAGAAAAGCTAGTATTGGTCCTATATCTCTTGATTTCAATGAATTATTTGGTACTATGAGGTAACACTTGTTCAAGATGTTTCTCTCGAACTTGAACAAGAGCGGAACATTATCTCAGAATTTGCATCTCAGATTCTTCGTTTTCCATGCAAACCCATGTGATATCACTTAGAATTTCCAGTTTTTTGTGGTGATAGTTTAGCCCACAGTGACCAATTAGCAAGCCTGTGATATTTCTTAGATCATTATTTGTTAGCTTCATACATTCCTTTCAAGAGAAGTTTAGAGTGCACTAATCAGATCAGGGCAGATTTTTCCAGTATGTGCTTCTTCGTTTTTTCTTCAACTTTCCTTATTGAAAGGGAGAGGATCGGCTTACCTTCTTTGCTTCTTTCTTTGCCAGTTCATCGGCTATTTAGTTTTCTTCTATACCTCTGTGTCCCGGAACCCACAGGATTCAGACCCGATTTTGTTCGCCAAGCGTATAAAGTTTATCAAGAAACTCCATCACCAGTTTTGAGGTTACTTGATGATATTTCAGTGTTTTGATAGCCTCTTGACTATCGGATAGGATAGCTATGTTTTGGTTCCGGTATTTTCGTTGCATTTTACAGTATACGCAGCTGTCAATCACGTACATTTCCGCTTGGAATATACTGCTATTCTTGCCCGAAGAAGAATGGGCTCGAAGAGTTTAATTCCTGGTCCGTAGACTCCTGCTCTGGTCAGTGTACCATGTAATCATGTACCCATCAAAAAAGTGCTTCCAAAAGAAGCTAAAGAGGAAGGGAAAGTCTTGAATTCCATCCCTTCCACTTTCATACCAAGAAGGCATTCTTTGAACATATGCATGTCATTGCATGCTTTGAATGCTTTCCTTGCATGTCATTGAATGCTTTCCTCAGTCTTCTCTAGAAGTGCTTCTAGGACTTTTTCAATGGAAGATTTCTTTGAGCCCTTTAATCAAAGGATTCTAGTAGGTGCTTTTCAGGAGAACTTTCAGAAGGCATGGAACGGAATGGTATTTGTGGTTTGGGGGTTAAAAAATCCCTGGGAAAATATTCCTTTTCCCGACATTCTAGCGATTTTGGTGTTGGAAATGAGAAGTGTTTGGGTTTTGTTGGGGTTTAAAAAAATTCCACTTAAAATATCCTTTTTCATGATTTTCAAAGCACTTTGGTGTTGGAAGTAGTAAGTTGTTGGGTTTCATTGGGGGTTTAAAAAATCCGACGGAAAATATCTAAGACATATATTATAATTATATATACTTCTTGTACTTTAATTGAATTTAAATGCCATTTGAATGTCTTCCAGAATTAGTTTGCTGGGTACTAGTTTGTCTTATAAGTTTTGGACAGACCTTCCCATTTCTTTTTACTACTTAGTTCAGTTTGGAATTTTTAATGAAACTAAATTTTGGATGCATGTCCTTCGGTATTGTGTTATTTCATGATATCGTTTCGATAGAATATTAAACTTATTTTGAGTTATACAGTTTTCTTTGTCCGATATTTTCACTAGTCTTCCTTAGAAAAGCTCTCTTCGCCTGGGGTTAAAAGTAAATGTGAAGAGGTATTAGTTCTAGTAGAATCTCCATGGATGCTACTGGACATGTTTGTATGGCTCCAGTGATGCACACACAGGCAAATCTCTGTAGTTTCATTAGCGCAGCGATGACTGTATGTTGTTTTGTTTTCCTGCCCAGATGATTGAACCATATGCAATCATGGGACGCATGATCATTGTATATATCCATCGCAGTATTTGTGGGGTACATCCACGCGATGGATCTGCAAACCACAACTGCCTTCCAACAGCCTCAAATGTGTTTTCCAAATTAGTTTTTTTTTTCTATAAATACTCCCAAGAATTTAACTTTCCTTTGGAATTCTATTATTAAAGTTTAATGTTAAATATACTTCCATATTATTTTATGATTTTAATAAGAAATCTTATCAACAATTATTTTTTATTTTTAATAAGATTTTCTCTAAAGAATTAATTGAGATTTCTCTATGAAAATTTCTTATTGTTTGGGAGTATTTATAAGAAATCCAAATAGAATAGCTCTATTATACGTTCTTTTTGATTTAATGTGGGAAAACAGTTTTAATAGGGAACCTATAAAACAGATTTAATAGGGAACAGATTTTTCAAAGACTTGAAAGATTTAGCGAACACAACACCACTGCTAGATATTGAAGGTTTATAAAAAGCACTGGCTGGTTTGAGGAATAAATTTAAACAATAGTTAGCATGGTACCACAAACAATAAAAAAAGGAATTCGCAATGGACCTATAGACCCTACTTACCTATAAAAACTGAAAATTTGTGCGTAAAGTTTTGATGTAACCAGAATTTTTGATTTTGTTAGCTTTAAATGCAATACTACAAAATCATCAAATTTGCCATAAAAATAATTATATTATTTTTTTTTCTAAACTGTATTTCAAAACTATAAAGTAAAATTGTGTCAAAAAATGCAAGGCAATTGTGTAGTTCTCCATTAAAACTATTTTCAAAACTAGTTTTCATTGTTTTATATCGGAATTACATACAAATACACTTTTTCTTTTCATGAGAACATTTCGGAGAACGGCATTAGAAAAGAAGTGTATTTGTCATCGTTTCAAAAGTTTAAGGTAAATATTCAGGTAGCTTTAGTCAAAGCTTGCGAAAGCCACACAAACAAAAATTTTTTTGGAGATCAAATGTTACTCCATGGTTTTGGGGTCTATAAATCCGCACAAATTTTTTTAAGTGGTTGAAATATTTAATGTCTTACTCAACATTTTGATGAACAAAATGTGAATTTTTTGTACACAATTCTTATTTGATTTTAGTAATTTTTGCGTTAAAAATTACAGTTTTTTTCCTCGTTTATTTTTTAAGGCGATAGTTTCTTCATACATAGTTGAATGATTTTTCAAATTAAAACTAACAAAAAAGTTTGCAGCTTTTCCACATTTTAGTACTAAACTTCGATATTTCATTTTGGATAATTTTTTATATGTATTCTAATTTCTTGCTTTGGGCAATTTTAAACTTTTTTGGGTGATATTTCATTTTGAATATTTATAAAAAATCATGAATTAGTTCTTAGAATGTCCGAATTTTGGCCGAATTTTCACAAACCATCGCTGATTTTTTTGTTTGTTTTTGTTTTGCTTTGGTTTTACCAGAATGGTGATTATTGTAAAAAATAAACGTTGTGTAAAAAATACGCAATTAAATACACAATTTAATGAATTATTACAAAAGTTAGTACACACTTTTTTTTAAAAACTTAGTTTCCAAGGTTTCATAATTTTGTACTCAAGTTCATGATTTTGTACTCAAAAGCATTTATTATTCAAAGTCTATGCAAAATACTATCAAACTTAAAATAAGCCCAAAAAAGCGTACGAGTTTCTTAGAATATGTTTGGGTGCTTTGAAAATCCGAAAATTGTTAAAAATTATAACAATAAATCACACGTATTCATCATTCCTTTGGAAATTATAAGAATTTTTTATTTATTTTTTGTGAAGTTTATCCCTTTCATGTTTTTGTGAAGTTGATTGCCTTTCAAATTGTAGATTTTTATTCTTTTGTCATTATAATCGCGTAATAAAATTGCAATTTTTTCGAGTTTGATATTATACAATTTGGATATCACACAAAAAAATTACGAATCTCTGCATTCAAATTTTAGAAATAAAAATTTGTTCAACGGAGAAAACATTTTGAAATAAGCGAAAATCTAATATTTTGGCTTTAAGTGATTTAATAAAGACCGTAGATGTTTGTTCGATAACCAGGCTTTGAAGAGGACGAAAATGTTTGAATGAACTTTTTTCATTCTTAAAATTCTCCATATTAAATAAATAAGTCTACGAGGCTCTGTTATTTTTCAGCTAGTTACTATTTCCGTTATTCCTGCGTATCAATTTATCACGTATCAAAAATCCGAATTCGAGGTCAGAATTGTGCGATATTTGAGATTTTGTATTCGAAAAATTAGTTTTTTTGTACTCTTAAGGTTATGACTAACTTTTTTTTTTTGGATTTTTGTAGTTACATCAGTTTATATTGTTTTTTCAAAATAAGCTATTCAAAGGTTGTTCAAGTTACACTTTCTTTTCTGCAAATTTACGATTTTTTTTAAAGTTCATAAATATATCCCAACCACGTCATGATCCTTTACATCGCTCGTAAAACCACGAAATAGCCTTTTTTGAGAAGTAATTTGGCATCACAAAAAAAAAACATAAGATAATTTATAGCTTATAAAAACTGCATAACTTGTTTACTAAGTTATCATCGTTATCATAGAATATAAGTGAAATGATACAAATTTGGCATAAATAAAAAAATTAGTACTGTACAAAATGTATGAAAATATACATATTTATTACATTTTTTTTACAAACAAAAGACGTTTTCAACAACAAAGCTTCTCACACTTAAACCCTACCATACGAAAATTTTTTGTAAGTACCCAATAAAAATTTATTACTTTTTTATTTCAACGCTCATGTCTGTGTCAAAACTTCGAAAATATTTTCAAATCATTAAAAAAAACATAAAACTAGAAACTTCATTACGGCTGCAAGAGCTTAATTTTTGCAGCAGACATCAATACATATCCGCTATTGTATTTCTTATGTACTTCCTTTTCCTGTGTATGTTTAGCTTTTTTCATTGCATGCTTTTTAGCGCTTTATCTAATAACAATGATATATCTAAGCTTAAAGTATAAAAATATCCAAACCAAAATTTTGTAAATAATTTTAAAAAACAAAAAACAAACGTGAAAATTTGGCAAATCTTTGAACTTAAAATGTTAATTAATGAAATATGTTTTCTTAACAGTTACATAAATGTTAATGCTTAATTAAACAAAAAAAAACATTCTGAACATTTTGATTAGATTAAACTAACATAACCCAAAAAAATTATATTAAAAATAAAAATATTAGCTTTATTGTGTAATGGTGTAATGGTTGCTCATAGTAAACATATACATTTATGTCTCAAAGTTATACTCGTACTTTATGTCAAAATTTGCACTTTTACCAATTGTATTTCTAATTTTTTGTATCTCTTTCTCTCTCTCCCTCTTTCATTCTCCCGCTCTACTGCTCTGTCACTGCTCCGAATGTGAAAATGCTTGTGTTTGCACTCATTCGATTACATGGTTATATTACTGTGTATGTTGTCACGATATATATGACACTCAAAAATCATACAAATTATTATCAATCAACAAATTGTCATCATTTGACTGTTATCAATATTTCTACTGAAACGACGCCATCGAATATTGTTTTTATTTTAAACACCTGTTTGAATATGCTGCTGTGTTATCGATTTGTCGATAATAAACGTGAAAATATCACATAAAATATTTTACACAAAATGGCATTTCTCTCACTTGTTTTCTCATGACTACAATGGAACAATCTTTCTTTTCTACTGGCCAAAATAATCGCTTGAATTTGCTATTATATGTTTGATAAAAACAACAGCTGCCGTTCCACAACAACGTCCACCTACAATTTATGCGCCAACACCACCAACCTATCAAACACGTCCACCACCAACCTATCCAACGCGTCCACCACCGACCTATCCAACACGTCCTCGTGATCTATCACTTAAACTGGATCAACAGCATGCCGATTTGAGGGTCGGTGATTCCACCGAAGTCGAGTGTTACTCATCCGACAACAGCTACTCGGATGTTATTTGGGAGCGCGCAGACGGTGAGCCATTACCGCCACACATCCAGGTAAGCCCTAAACATAATCAAACGCACTTTTATTTTAAATCGAAAAATTTTATGGTATCAACAAAAATATTTTTGGAACCTAAAGGTTTTTGAATTCCATATCAAAGATACTTTTGTGTTAGCTTTTGGGTATGAAACCTATGGTAATTACAAGATCCTGTCAAAAAAGTCGAAATTGGAAGAATCAGCATTCAAATTGTTCGAAGTTTAAAGATAAATACTTAGATAGACATAAATATTCGAAATTTCTAATTTTAACAACGTTTATAATTTCTTCAAAGTTATAAATTTCGTGAATTAGTCATGCAAATCGTACAGTGAAAGCTCCAATGGATGGACGCTCTAATAAGCGAACATTTCCTATGAGCGGATACATTCTTGGAAACGATCAATAATTATTGGTTTTTTCCATAGAAAATGCTCTCACTTGCACGGACTTTCCGATAATTGGACGCGGACACACAAACATATCTATTTATGGAAAAAAAATCTCTCATAAGCGGACGCGAAGCTCTAAGAAGCGGTCAATTTTGCCTTTTTTAAATCGCAAACATTACTGCACGGTTAAAAATCTTGGACTAAATTATAAACTTTTTTAGATTACATATAGGACAACACCAAAAAAAGATTACTTTTTAATCCAAGGAAAAGTTAAAAATTTTTCAATTCAAAAAAGATTAGTTTTCAATTCGAAAAAAAGTTTAAAAAAGCAATATAAATATCAACTTAATATAAAAAGTTTTCTGACCAGTTCATGATTTGAACACACGTCCTCTGTTGTGCTGGTTCAACACCTTATCCACTCGTCCATTTCATTTGTTAAGAAAGTTACGCTTATTTTGCATGATAACAAATGCAAACAAGCAAGCGATCAGAAACGTGGGTTCGAGACCTAGCTGAATTAAAGTACAATAAAAAAGTGTTCTGACCAGTTTCTGATTTAAACACACGTCCTCTGTTATGCAGGTCCAATACCTTATCCACTCGCCCAAGTCAGTAGTTAACAAAGTTTCGCTTATTTTGCATCATAACGGATGCAAGTAAGTTATTTTCAGGATCGTGGGTTTGAGACCCAGCTAAATTAAACTAATGTTTGGATTAAAAAGTAATATTTTTTGGATTAAAAATTCCTTTAAACCAAAGTTTGGATTAAAAAGTAGTCCAAAACTTTTAACCGTGTGCTTCTCTTTTTTTTTTGTGTTTTCGACAGTACAACGTGTTTTTATACCCCCACGTTAATAGGGGTATATTAACTTTATCACTGCGTTTGTAACGCCGATAAAGAGGCGTGGCCGGTATAGAAAAGTATATATATTCTTGATCAGCATCACCATCACCTGAGTCGATTTGGCCATGTCCGTCTGTCCGAAAATGGACCAAATCGGGTGAAAACCACGCCTACCTCCCACACAAAGTGACTTAACTAAAACGGTAAATCTCTTTAAAATCGACAAAAATTAATATAATGACTTCAAATTATGCATAGCGTCTTAAATACTTATTATAAACGTTTGTAAAAATTAGATGAAAACCACGCCTACCTCCCATACAAAGTGACTTACCCTAAACGGTAAAATCTCTTTAAATTCCACAAAAACTAATTTAATGACTTAAAATTTTGAACAGTGTCTTTAATATTTAATATAAACTTTGAGTATGAAATTTATAAAAATCGGATGAAAACCACGTATACCTCCCATGCAAAGTGACTTAACCAAAACGGTAAAATCTCTTTAAAATCAACAAAAACTAATATAATGACTTCAAATTTTGCACAGATTTTAAAATATTTATTATAAACTTGTAGAATGAAATTTATAAAAATGGAATGGAAACCACACCTACGTCCCTTACAAAGTGGGAGGTAAAATCAATCACAGCGGTAAAATCACTTTCAATTCCACAAAAACTAATCTAATGGCTTAAAATTTTGCACATAAGATTCATTTTTTAATATGCATTTTTAGTATTTATAAAATTTGTAAAAGTCGAATAAAAATCACGCCTACCTCCCAACAAAGTGAGTTCACAAAAATTCCACAATTCAATTCCACAAAAATGAATCTAATGACTTCAAATTTTGCACAAAACCTTTTATAATTATTATAAACTTTAGGTATGAAATTTGGAAAAATCGACGACCGTGGGGGTTTTTTAACTTCGGCCCAGTCGAGGATAATTCATTACTATTTTTTTTTCTCTTTTTACGAATTTATTCTGAATGAAAAACCAGAGTCCAAGAAATTTACTTGCATCGCATCCAAGATTTTATTATTGACCATAAGATAATATATTGTATATGTTCATTTCTCGGTTTTATTTTCAAGCCTTGAATTTTTAAATTTTGGGAATTTTTTTCGTAAAAATACTGAAACTCGAAATTTCTAAAAAGGTACTCTTCTAACAAAAAATTACATAACGACCAGGTAATTTAATGTAATCCCACAATTTTTTGTAACTGTTTTAAATATAGTTTATGCATTTTTGTGATTAAATAAAATAAAAACAACAATGAAAAAAAATTTGATTTTTTTCGAATAGCAAAAATTTACAGTTCTAGTAGTTTTTGTCTAGTCTATATGTTTGATAACTCATTAAAAAGAAAAATTAAATAAAAAACGGGACACGTACCGGTTTTTTTTTAAATTTGCACTTAAAAAATTCCTATTGGGATTTTTTTTTTAAAAAAAAAGAGCACTTTCCCATAAAAATTAGATTTCCAACTTAAAGCTCGCAAGCGGAACGTTTAAATATCAATATATTTTTCTACAAATTTTTCAGTTCAGTTTCAGTCTGTTTTTTGAAGAAACAAAACCCCGGTCCGTAATTCATTACTTTCAAAAGAAAGGACCACTCTAATGTACATACATAAATTTTAATTTATTTTGTGCTAGTTAAGTTTGTTGTCTATTAAAGTCCATTTTTTTAATTTGAATTTTAATATTATTTTTGACGACATACCTATAAGCGGACATCTCTCTTTTGCTGACAAATTCTATTCATGACTTTTTCGAACAAAAAATTCATCAACGACTTCGAAATTCGTTTATCTGTATCTTTCGAAATTTTTTCTTTAAAAATATTTAATATTTAATATTTAATTTCTTCATGGATACTAAGTTGTTTTAGTAAATTATATTTATTATTAATTTTATTGAATTCATAAAATAGAAATTCATACATGTCGTAATTGCAAGTGGAAATTATAATCTTCAAAAAATAGATAATTTGACATTTTTCTCGTCATGACAAATTCGAAATGTTTCGAAATTCGAAAGTTAATTTTAAATAAACAAAAAAGTTATAACGATTTTTGTGGGAAAATCAAAATTATGAAATATAGCCAACTGCAAATTTTTTCAATTCAAATACGAAACTCACACATACACTTAAATTTAAAGCAGTAAAGTTATTAAATACATGTATTTCGTAATTTTAGTTCATAAATAAAAGTATCAGTTGCAAATTTCAATACTAAAAAAATCACTTTCGCAGTTACAGAACTCACTTCACGTAACAGAATATTCCTGATAACATATGAGTTTACAGAAATCAAGCCCCTAGGCATCTATGCTAACTCACCACGTTACATCGTTTCATCTGTTTTACTACCCGTTTAATTCGCCGTATTACTGCAAATGATGAATTTCATGTAAAAATCGAGATGCATTGAACCCGACCCCCTCAGATATCGATGAAATTTTGTTCATAGCTAAATTTGATCAATACAAACAAACTCTCATTTTTAGAAATGACTGTTTTGCGATTTTTTGGGCGTGGCACAGTGGGAAAGTTTTCGAAAAAACGCGAAAATGGTCAAAAAGAGCTCCATTTAAACTACAATAACTTAGAATCGGCTAAACCGATTTCCATGATCTTGGTATCATTAAAAAGATATTTTAACAGGCTTTATGACACGTTTTATGACACACAAAAAAATTACACTGTAAAAAATTTATAAATAAAAGAAAATTTTAACTAACGAAAAATCCAAAAAGATCAAGGGTTTTTTTACAGTGTATTACTTTTTTAGAAAGGTTTATCCTTCACCTATACCATATCAAAAAATAAAAATGGGTTCTTTTTTAGTTTTTTTTATATAATTTTTTAAGTAGTGTCACTTCTAGTAATTGCCCTCATATTTTATATTTACAGGTTAAATAAATAAACATAGTCCTAGGAAAATTATGAATATGTTTTAACCCCAATTTTTTAAGTAGTGTCACTTCTAGTAATACGTACCGAAAGTTTTCGAACTAATTCGAATAACAGCGAAAATATCAGGTCACATTCTTACACATTTACAAAATAGTTCAACAATTATAACATTTTTTAAATGTTTACAAATAAAAAACCATCAACAATTGTTTATATTATTTGCCATGTTTTTATTAATTTATGTTTTATTTTATTTACATTTTTTTTAAGTTAATTATTTGTAAGAAATTTTGCGCTGCTCAAATTTGGCACAGTCAGAATATCTGCGCACATGTACAAAAGTTTCATTTATCGGAATGAATGAATGAAAGCCTTGAGTTCCTGTTATAGTTTGAGCTTTTTTATATCTTGAAAATAGCTTTTCTTTAACGTTGTTGTATTCGTCAGCATCTGCGTAAGCAACTTGTATGGTAGTCTTATATGTTTCTGATGCCCAGTGATAGAGTTGCCTCGTTGTCTGGATTTCATTTTTATTTGCAAAACTATAATTTCGAGCACCTCTCTTCAATGTTCCTCCGATTCCATCACATGCAGATTTTCCGTTACTGGTAGCATAAAAGTGCCATTCAGCGTCAATACCAAAATCAGATTTGTGATGGCATAAATTAATGAAGTTATATTTATTTTTATATTGTGCTCCTGCACCATCTGATACGTAAATGATTTTATTAATATTGTTGGTTATATTGGCCTTCACGAACTGTATCATTTTTGAAATATATAGATGAACTGCTATACTATCATGGGTATTGCAATCAGATATTATGGTGAAGCTTTTATGAGTTAATTTATCGTTATCTGAAAATAAACAAACAAAGGAAAAAAACAAATAAATAAAAAATATTAAATATTTTGATGAGTGTGGATGGATGTGTTTACTAATACCAAAATATTAAAATAATTACCTTTGTAATAAATAACGAACGGATGTATTGTAGCCTGATCATTATTCCAATGGTATCCTTGCACGGCATCTTGTACAGGAAATGCATAATTTTCAGCAAAGTCCATTTGAATTAACATTTCTCCTGATAACAGCGCCGCTCTTTTATTGCTGATAAATTCAGATTGTCGCTTTGCTATGAAATGATGCGGAATCAGAACTTTGATGTGTTTAGTAAAATCGCTGACAAATGATTCTGGGTTGGTGGTTAACGTTTCCAGAACACATCTAATCGTTGTATTCCACTTTTTGTATATTATTTCTTCAGTTTGGTTATTTTCAAAATGTTTTAGCATATGCGTTTTTAGGTTATTTAAATTTTTGAAGCAGTGACCACACATTGAAACGCAACACTCGCTTTTTTCTATGTCACCATCACAAACAACGAATTTGAGAACATCTTTGTAGTCGGTAAATGTGCATTCTCTTTCAATACAAATTGATTTTAAGCCACTTTTTTCAAACATCAATGTCATATTCTGATGCAATGTGCATACACAGATATTTTGCTGGTTTCCAACTCCAAGTTTCATACAATTTTTTGGCCTTAACATTGTAAATTTTGTAAAACCCACTTTGGCCAAGGGATGTTTTTTTATATTCGTAGTAAGATTCGCGTAGTGAAGATAACATCAGTATTTTTTGAACTTTTTCACGTAAGTTTCCTTGTTTAACAGTAATTGAATCTTGCGATCCTGGCATCATTCGGCTAATTTCATCATCTTCATAAAATAACTTGACTGTGCTTAGAGTTTCGGTTGGTAAACTACGTGTGCTCATTTTTTAAAGATTGATATCTGCAAACTTCGTTTTATTCCTTTGGATATCTTTACTTTTTTTGATACAATCGTGAGATATATCATCCCCAAAACGATCTTTAATTTCTGCGTGACTCATATTGCTTGGTAAGAGAGATAAAAGTTTTTGCTTTTCCAAAAGATTTGAGCTGTTCTCTATTTGATATTTGATGTTTTGCAAAATTTCTTCGTAAATGGCTTTGACGTTTTCAAGTTGCGCTGACAAATCAGACAATGGATCAGCTCCAAGTGAATCTGCTACATTTTCCAAAATTTGCAGTGATTTTCTATTTCTGTATGCATCTCGTTTGATATATTTCCTCTTAAGAGGCGACATTTGGTTTGGTAGATGAGGAATAATATGATCATTTATATTTTCAATGAGTTCGTTGCTTTCGATGTTTGCATTACGGCTGGTACAAGTTGGAAGTTCATTCAATTCTTCCCTAATTTCATCGCTGGGCGTTGTTGGTAAATAATTTGAGACTTCATTCTGCTCCACGTTGGATTCATTACGACTGCGCGCTTTTCTCATTGTATTCCGGCAAGTTTCGCAAATACGGCTACAATGAATGCTGGCGACAGCTGGAAAATATTCAATTATATATGCAGCCTCGTTTTCACTTATTTTACGAAGCGAAGCGCAACACTTATTAGATATTTTTATGCATCTGTACTTATTGTTTGAATTCATATTCACTCAAATTTTTAAAATATACGCGTAAAAATTGTAATGGGATATCTTGGCTTCTCGAAACTGTTAATAATTATGAATTTCGGTACGTTCATGCGCTTATTTTTAACTTGGAAACTGTGGCTTTTATAGGAAAACAATATATGAACAGATTAAAGAAATTGTAATTTTTAATTTTTTAAAATTTATTTCAACTAAATCGGGCTAGTGGTTGTCGAGCTATGTCAAACAACAGGGCCTAAAACGTGATAAATTCCCCAATACGATAGTACTAACTTCAAATCGATATTAAAAATATTTTGGCAGGTAAGAAGACAAAACGAATGATGCAGAAATTCTTCTTTTTGGGTCTAATTTCACATACAGTTCTCAGAATTGAGTTGGCAAATCATGTGTTGTACTGTGTTATTTTACCTGTAAATATAAAATATAAGGGCAATTACTAGAAGTGACACTACTTAAACAATTATATAAAAAAAACTAAAAAAGAACCCATTTTTATTTTTTGATATGGTATAGGTGAAGGATAAACCTTTCTAAAAAAGTAATACACTGTAAAAAAACCCTTGATCTTTTTGGATTTTTCGTTAGTTAAAATTTTCTTTTTTTTATAAATTTTTTACAGCGTAATTTTTTTTGTGTCATAAAACGTGTCATAAAGCCTGTTAAAATATCTTTTTAATGATACCAAGATCACGGAAATCGGTTCAGCCGATTCTGAGTTATGTAGTTTAAATGGAGCTCTTTTTGACCATTTTCACGTTTTACTGTTGTTGCGAAGAACGTATTGAAGTTTTGTGACTTTAAGCCAGATACCGCGTTGCCCGAGGCAATCCACGGCTCCTGTACCAAAGCCACATCGTAGCCTCCTTCCTCCAATACGAGAAGGAGTTCTGCGCTGGCGGTTTTGCTTTTATGCAGGTTTATTTGAAGGACCTTCAACTCCATTAGGCTGAAGGTTCCTTTACGGGGTCAACTTTTGTGAGTGTGCCTCCGTCACCCGCATCTTCCAGATTAATACATAAAAATAATATAAAAATTAATTCAGGACTTTGTAATAAAATGAAGGTGAAAATACAAGATTCATTTAAAGTGGCTAGAAATATAAGAAAGAGTAGCGAAATGAGCTAATATATGTTTAAGACATTTTTTAAGTAAAACAAATAAGAAAATTGAATTAACCCGCATCCGTCGTTTGCATCAAATTGATGCAAATTTTTTATTCAGATTTATATATTAAGAGCAAACAAGCATGTTTTGATTTAAATCTTTTGCTTTTTTAAATTTTTGCTAAATTTTTTATTTTCATCATTATATTCATCATGCATAAAAAAAAATTTTAAAATTAAACACATTTCAATGAATTATATATACTTTTTGTATCTGCATCAAATTGGTGCACAACGTGCTTTTCGTTTCTAGAAAGTTCCTACACGCAGAAAAAAGACATGGTTAAGACATGATTACTGCAATAATAATTTTTTTACTAAAATTATTGTATTATTTCTGCAAACACAAATTTTTGCCTTAATAAAGTCATTATTTACTAATGGTGGTACCAAAAATAACATTATAGTTGAAATCATAAGATCATTGAAATCGTCAACATACTATGATTGCCTTAACTATTAGTTGCAACAAAAATGTTGTTGTTCTGTCAATCATGATAAATGTGAATATTATTATAGAGACAAACATATAAGAATTTTTAATGTTTTTCTGAACTATTCCAAGCAGAAGCAGAACATAACCATAAATTGAAAGAATTTATTGTGTCGGAACAGTTTGCAGGAAAAACTTTCACTTCATTCAGACACAATAAGTTTTATCGATTCCTGGCTATGTGCCGTTTCGTTTGTCAACTGTTCAATTATAGTGGTATTTTAAATCGCCTTATTCTCAAAACAGCACGCAGAAAAGTGACATTTTCGTCTTTAATTGTAGCAAACAAATTTCTATTTACCGTAAATATATTTCGCAATTCTGACCATATTTTGTTTATCACACATATTGCTATTTCTGTGACAATGCACTTAATGTACCATTTTTTTGAATCGCATTAGTAAGGCGAGCGGTTGTAGCGGCTGTGGCATACTGTTAGTGTGCGTGGCTCGTAAGCGACAAAGCCGCGGTTCAGCTCGGACAGAAAATTTTATCAAAACGATTTTTCATTTGAATTAATATTTCTGTTCAGCCCAGACAATGGAAATTGGAGTGCATGAAAATAAAAAAATTAAATTATTGTTTCAATAATATTCTGGATCCTAAAAATAAATTCGTAATATAGTTGTTGCAATCATTCTATTTTCGACCCAATAAGAGAATAATGATTGTTTCAATAATATTTTGGTTCCTACAAGAAAATTCCAATTCTAAATATAGTTGTTGTAATCATTTTATCATGATCAAAAAAATATTATATGTTTAAGGACATGTTAATAACAATCATAATCCGAATCATACTATGATCCTCTTAAGACAAGGTTGTTGCAATTATGTTTTTTCTCTGCGTGTATGGATGCGGGTTAAAAAATTATTAAAATTCAAATCTTATTTTTTGGTAGCATAGGTTGGCAGTAGGTTGGTAGCAGTAGAAATTTGAAAAATTGTAACAATTTGTCTGAAATGTTTTGTTTAACAAATATCATATACAATTCAAGTCATGAATAAGGTGAATGTGTATATTTTTTGTTATTTTAAACAAAACTAGTTTTAAAGCAATAAACAGATATATCAACAAAATTCATATTAATTATTCATTTAAAGTTTTCATTGTATGATTTGGCCAGGGGGGAAAACGGTTGTAGTAGGGGGGCATTGCCCCCCATTTCCCCACCCTGGCTACAGGCCTGTTTTAAGCGACACTTTTAAATTAAGATCAATCAAACGCTGAGTTGAACTGAAGCAATTTATGGTTGGTGAAAGAGGCCCATAAAATTTTTTACAGCAAATTTGATAAATTTTAATTTTATTGAAAGAATTTGCTGTGTGGGTTATAACCCACCCACAAAATTCTATGTGGGTATAACTACCCACCATACCCACATTATTTGCCGGGCCTGCTACCAGCGGTTTTCTGTTGGAAAGTTGGAGAAAATTGACTTGACATATAATCATGATTTTTTTACAGAATACATATAATAGATGAAAATTTATAAAAACCTATTCAAATTTTGGATACTACATTTATTTTTTCCAATAGAGTGTTAAAAAAGAGAATCGGTGGTTACTTGGGTTCCCATGGTAAAAATAAATTTTTTTTAATGGAAACATAATCTTAGACGGCCATTTATTCCTTTCTTTAATATTATTTCATAGACGTCGAATAAACTTGGACAGTACAGCTAATTTAACTAACAGTGCTTTTTTTTAGAGGCGGAGCACTATAAATTTAATTAAAACACAGGAAAATGTGTTTTTACTGTTAATAGTGCCTAAACCTTCTAAATTAAGTTGGTCTTTGATATTTGATCAATGTCAATAGCAGCTTTAATTTTTTTTCATAGCAAGTGGTATTTTTATTGTTTTCATGAACAGATTTTGCTTTTGACATTGCTTTTAGCATGTTGCTTTTCGTCTCGGACGAAGCTCTTTTGTCAAATAATGTCAGGAAAATCACTTCCTCTGACTAGTACCAAAGATGTCTCGAAAATGTCTTTAAAGCAGCATTTGCGATCTCGGTATCAACCATTTTATATGGTTGTAGTTTCTGCAGTCATATACATCATCTGGAGCCTCGTACGACTAAAAAATGTGAATAGTTGAAACGAAAATACAAATTCTTCACATCACTTTTTTCCTTTAGAAGTCAAAGTGATTAGCTGTGTCAAAGTGTTGATGGATGGTGTCAAGTTCGATGGATTGCTCTAGGAGCGTTAAATCAAGGTTTGCTTAGAACGCTTTCAATAAATAAACAGTAAATGAGCTCTACTATCCAAGTTTATTCCACGTCTGTGAAAAGAAAGGAAAAAATAGTAGTCTAAAAATATATTCCCATTTTCATTTATATATTTTAATATAGCCATTCCATTTTCCGTCGAGCTCGGTGAATTTGGGGAAAAGTTGATTTTTTTGAATCACCCTAACGTCGTAGTTTAAAACTCGAAATTATCAATATCGAAAGTTGGAAATTTCAACATGTTCCCGTTCCTGACTCGAAATTTTGAATTTGAAAAATGTTTAACGTATCTTTAAAGATATTAACTTCATGAATAATTCATTTGTATCGTACTTGAAAATTATCAACTTCGAGAGTTCGAAATTCCAAATTATTCTGTTCATGCCTTATTTTGAGCTTTAAATTCATACATGTCTTCGAAATTTTTTTACTTGGATGTTTCACAATTTTAACTTCAAATTTGAAGAATGTTTATTTTTTCACAAATGCCAATTTTTGTAATTGGAACTTTATAATTATTTCAAATTTAATCAACTGAATCTTGTAAAATTCAAAATTGGAATCTGTATCATATCGTAATTATAAATCAAAATTATCAACTTCCAAAAATCGAAAGTCTAAAACTGTTCTATTTATGAATAATTTTGACCATTAAAGTCAGCAATGACTTCGAAATTCAGTCACCTGGATCATTCAAAATTTCGAATTTAAAAAAAACTATTTTTAAATGCTCATAGATTGGAGGTGCAAAATTATAAATTTCGAAAATAGAAAATTGTTCACTTCATGCTTTATTTAACAATTTAACACAACTATAAGTGATTGCAAAATTCCTCTCTCTCTCTCTCTCTCTCTCTCTCTCTTCCTTACATTTTTACAGCAAATAGGCAATCGCTTGATATTTTCGCATATCACCGACGCCGATGCCGGCAACTATGTGTGCAAGTGCAAGACTGATGAGGGCGATCTCTACACCACCAGCTTCGAATTGGATATCGAAGAGACACAACACGAATGGAAGCGCCCAAAGATAGAATATGCCAACGCGGGCGCCTTGGTCAAAATGCACTGTGATGCCAATGCAAGAGCGGGTACACCAACTTACCGCTGGTCACGTCAATACGGACAAATGCAGGCGGAACGCAATATCTTGCAGGTAAATCAGTCAGATGGTGGTTGCGAATTTTTTCTAAGACTCTCTTACACTCCATTAATAGGACCAACTGACGCTGAACGAGGTGCAAGCTAACGATGCTGGCACTTACATTTGCACGGCCACCACACCTGATGGTGAGTCCATCGATTATCCCACCATACTAGTGGTTACCGGTGCCATACCGCACTTCCATCAGAATCCGGTCAGCTATATGGCATTCCCAACGCTACCGGACTCCTACATAAAGTTCAACTTTGACATTACTTTCCGTCCGGAGGAAGCCAACGGTCTGTTGCTTTTCAATGGTCAGAAACGCGGCAATGGCGATTATATCTCACTTTCGCTAAAGGATCGTTATCCTGAATTCCGCTTCGATTTCGATGGCAAACCAATGGTGATACGTGCCGAACGTCCAGTAACTCTTAATGATTGGCATACCATACGCGTTAATCGTTTCCGTCGCGATGGTTTTATGCAGGTCGATGATCAGCATCCTGTAGCCTTCCCTACTCTCGCGAAAATATCACCGCTAGATCTTATTGAAGATCTATACATTGGCGGCGTACCTAGCTGGGATGTTTTGCCAGAGAACGCCATCGATCAGCAAGTTGGTTTCGTCGGATGCATCAGTCGCTTGACGCTGCAAGGCACCATCATCGAACTTATGAAGGAGGCCAAATTCAAGGAGGGCATTACGGCATGCGAACCTTGCCGCGATAGTCCTTGCAACAACGGTGGCATCTGCCTTGAGAGTCAGACAGAAATGGCCTACACTTGCATTTGTCAGCAAGGCTGGACAGGACGTAATTGTGCGGTTGAGGGCACGCAGTGCGCTCCTGGCATCTGCGGCGCTGGACGCTGTGAAAATACCGAACATGGCATGGAGTGTCTGTGCCCGCTGAACAAAACCGGTGATCGTTGTCAGTACATCGAGCATCTGAACGAGCATAGTTTGGCCTTCAAGACAAACAGTTATGCGGCATATGGGTGAGTATGAGCTAAGTACTGTCTGAACCAAGCTCTCTAAATAATCTTCTTTTCCTCTGCCTCTTTCACAGCACACCACGTCCCTCTAAACTACACATTAAATTCCAAGTACGCCCCAATACACTTGAAGATGCAGTTCTACTTTATGCTGCCGAATCCAAGCTGCCAAGCGGTGACTTTGTTGCTGTTGTTTTGCGTGATCAGCACGTCGAGCTGATAATAAACACTGCAGCACGCCTGAAGCCCGTAGTTGTGCGTTCTCTGCATCCGTTGCCGCTCAACAAATGGACCGAAATCGATATATCGCGTCGCCTTGGAGAGGGTATTTTGCGTGTAGGCAACGATCCTGAGCAGAAGGCCAAGGCCGCTGGACTAGCGCGTACGCTGTACATCAAGACACCGATGTATATTGGCGGCTACGATCATGAAAATATAAAACTAAATCGCGATGTGAACATCACCAACGGCTTCGATGGTTGCATTTCAAACGTAAGCTCTTGATTGATCGACTCGACTTCTTTGGATATTTTTTAATACCCCTTCTCCTCCTCCTCCTTTAGTTGTTCGAGGCAACACGTCAAATCAATTTAATTGCCGACATACAAGATGCAGCGAATATACAAAATTGCGGCGAAATCAACGAAATCGAACAGAACGAAACTTTCGACAATTACGAGCAGCCGCAAACACCGCCACAGCCCACGGATGCATGCTCCAGTGATCCTTGCGTGAATGGTGGCACTTGTAGCGTACACGAAGATGCTGCAGTGTGCAGCTGTCCGCTAGGCTTTGCGGGCCTGCACTGCGAAGATCGTAAGTTGCTAAAGTTTAACGTTAGATAGAGCTGAATCCATTCCCACTCATTTTCTTCAACTCATTTTCTCCACAGACGTTACCATTGAGTTCGATGCCAATTTCCATGGCAACGGTTATTTGGAGCTGAATCGCAATCAATTCGATGAAAATATTGATCAGCAATTTTCATTTGCTGCCATGGTCTTCTCCACCACCGATCCGAACGGTTTGCTGCTCTGGTGGGGCCAACCAAAGGGCGAGGAGTACACGGGTCAAGACTTTATGGCGCTCGCCATTGTTGATGGCATTGTTGAGTACTCGCTTCGCTTGAATGGCGAAGAGACTGTCATACGTAATCCCGAAAAACGTGTCGACGATGGTCGTCGTCACATAGTTTTAATTAAGCGCACCGATAACACCGCTCTTCTGGAGTTAGATCACCTGTACAATGCAGGTGAAACGCGTCCAACGGGCAAGGATACTATGAGTCTGCCAGGCAATGTATTTATTGGTTAGTAATCATTTATATGGATATGGATTTTTATTGGGAACATCAACCTTAAATATTTTTCTCTCTATTGCAATAGGCGGCACTCCGGATTCTGCCAAAATGACAGGCGGTCGCTATAGCAAGAACTTCAATGGCTGCGTGCGCGTCGTTGAAGGCGAGTCCACCGGCATCATTCCACTAGGAAGTGCAGCGGTGAGCGGTGTCAATGTTGACACGTGTCCACAGTAAGTATAGCTTTTATAAAAAAGAATTTTTCGAAAGGATTTCAATTGAATCGGTCATTTCAAAAACATTTCGTGAGTCACACAGTTAGAATTTTTCAGGAATCAATGTAAACAATTTTATGCACAAACAAACGAGATTTAAAGGTCTTTTTTATGCTTAATTTAGTATTTAAGTTGTAAAAAATTTAAGTATCGAATAATCTCTACAGTTTATTAATAATAATAATGAAAAAAACCTGAAAAACTGTTCTTGACTTATGTTGTTTTAGCAAGAAATAGGATTAGTGGTATATAATTTAACCAAAGCAATCGTATTAATCACATTTTTTGTTGCTGATTATTGACGATTACACTTAAAAAATTAACATTTTACATGCATTAATTTGTCATCTTTAATATCTTTAATTTAAACATAAGCATATTCTGATTAAAGTCACTCACTAATGTTGTTTATGCAATGAACTTTTTTTACGCGGTATTTTTTGAAGAGCAAGGAATGTATTAACTCACGTGGTTTATACCCATTTTCAGCAAAAAAAAAAGCACGTTGGAAAAAACCTCTTAAGTTTAAATGACCGATTCAATTAAACACTGTAGCGAGCTCTTTTTCTTAGGTTGAGGTAAGTTCAGCCGTTCCAGGGTTTATTTCAGAGATCTCGAAATCCGTAGACAAAAGCTAGCTTTCTTAAAATATCATAAATATTTTGATTAAGCGTAAAATATGTTATGGTTGACTCGGAGATCAAAACAATCATTTATTCAGTAGATCTTAGCTCGGAGCGATTAACCAATTATGTATTGTTTTCCTTTTTAAAAAGCAATAGAGCGCTTCGTTCTCCTTGTGGATAGTGCATTTTTTTAACATTGTCATGCCATCAGATGTAAGTGCTTCGTTGTCACTGTAATAAATAAGAAAACTTAGCGAGAGCAGAGCGCTCCGTTCTACTTGAAGTGTATATAAAATAGCGAGAATTCAGCGCTCCGTTCTCTTTGTGGTATATTCAAAAAAAGCGTTTTATTCCCTTTAATGCTCATATTACATACCTATGCATTAATAATTGCATTTTTTACAGAAAGTTTCAATGCGACGCTTCTTTGGCTGTTATTTTTGTGTTTTTTTTTTTCAGAACTGCTGAATTTTCAGAATAAATTAACTCCGCCTTCTTTCATTTTTATTTAGCTGTTTGTTTTTTTACCTAAGCGCTACCCAATAGCTTCAAAAAGTGCTAACAATACAGTGCTATATAATCAGTGCTATTTGTAATGAAAAGAAAGCACTTTTAAACTGAATACTGACGAAGCGCATACAAATTTGACTGTAGGGTTTATTTATACTTATACCATTTTGTCCCTACTATATGTTTATTAGATACATTCACATTTATATGGATTTTACTAAAGTGTTTCTGATAAGTCATTGTCCTCACTCATATGAAAAATAATTGCATAAAAATAGTAAAACGCAAAAAAAATCACACTTTTCATAAACTGGATGAGTTTCAGTTAAAAACTTTTTTTCAGACCCTCTGAGTTAATGTGAATTTATTCATTTAACGATTGAATACTGGCATTAAAGCTACCTGAAAATAACAACAAAATTCTATACCCAGATTTTTTTCAATCATTTTTTATTTTAATTCTCCATATCTGGTAGATAATGATGTTCTTTTCAAAATTAAACATTTTAGTTGTAAGGTCTGTGTAATAAAGATAATAGGTCTGTTCGCGTACACATTGTTAGTGATAATTATAACGAATTACAAGCTTTTGGCGTTCGCGTACTTAAAAAACTAGCAGAATAAGAGAAATTGAGATCACGAAGTGACAGTTGACTTGGAGGAGAAGTTGCAAATTCCTGCTGGGAAAATTTTTACTGTCGAGAATTTGCAAGATAGAAAACAGCTGATTTAAGACAGTTGCAATTTGAACAATCAACCCAATTAATGATGTTCACAAAACCGGAGGATTGACTACTGTTATCGAGGTTGTTATCGAGGCTTGCAGGTTTTTCCAAATTTTGCTTTCGCGTGCTTTTTTGGATATTTTTCTTTTTGAGAGAGAATTGTGCGTTACTCTCTTGCAAGTTGATGCTGGATATTTTTCACTGGAGAAGTACGTGAACAGACCTAATATTTAAAAAAAAAATTTGAAAATTGAATAATATTTGAGCGAAGCTTTATTATGGAAATGTACTTTATCGAAAAATGTGAATTTCTTGTGAAGTCAATCTGCTTTAATTATTGAGAATATTTTTATTCCTGTTGTATGTGTGTAATAAGCAGGGCTGCCAACTCATTTCAATCAAATTAATTTTGCAAGCGATTCCCCTAAAAAAAATATTTGAACTACGAAACAGTCTTTGTTCAATAAATAATTTTATCAGTAAGGTTTTTTTGCCCATACGCAAACATCTACAAAAAATTTTTAAAAAATAACATAAGAACATAGCATAAAATAGGTTATAAAAAACTAATAGAATAAATCCTTTTACAATTTGAGTATAAACAGGTTTTACTTTTTTAAAGCATTTCAGGCATTTTTGTATTATTGATTTTTTTTATAAAAGCTGTATACTAAGTGTGGCGGCCGTAGCCTAGTAGGTAGAGTGCGTGGCCCCTAAGCTAAAGAACCGCGGTAACCCGGGTTCAATTCCAGCTCAGACAGAAAATTTTTTCAATTGAATTAATTTTTCTGTTCGTTCGTCACCTCTCTGCAGACAATGGCAAACCTCAGAGAGTATAAATTGCCATGTAAAGCTTCTTGAGAACATAAGCCGTTCGGAGTCGGCATAAAACACGTAGGTCCAGTTCTCGATCATTTGTGATCAAACATTTAAAATAACACGCACAACACAATTGATCAATAGAAGCTAGGTCAAAGTCCTTCCAAGGGCTGAAATGGCCAGTTTATTTTATTTTTTGTATACTAAAACCTTAAGTATTTGAAAAAATAAACTTTTCTAATATATTTTGAACCGCACTACATTTAAGAAATCTTTTATGGGTTTTCTGATACATTAAATAAAAACTAGTATGGAATTATCTTCGGATGGGCCGAAGTTAAAATACCCCACATCCGTAGTTTAGTATATTCGACATTGTCAATATTGTATGAAAACTAGTATGGAATTATTTTCGGCTGGGCCGAAGTTAAAATACCCCACATTCGTAGTTTAGTATATTCGACATTGTCAATATTGTATTATTTTGATGAAGCCACTTTTATAGATCGTGATTTTTATTCAAATACTTTAAATTTTAACTCTTCAAAGAGTACTCAGCTACAAGTCAAGGGTGTCCCTTTGTAGAGGCACATTTGTCGAAACGACTTTTTTTAGCAAATGTTGAAAAAAAGAATATGTTGGAGCTTAGATAATACAAAATACTTTGCAAGTTGCATAATGCAACAATCAACGTTTATGGGGCAGTACAAAATTTTAGAATAGTTTGGCAATTTTAAGAATAATAACACTTTGCAAAAAAGGTGTCCCAGCTACCCCGATTTACCCTACTAATTATCAAAGAATATGAGTAAAATATCCAGTTGAAACCATTATTTTTTTCGAATTTATGAAGGTTTTACTATTACGATGACGTCACTTTGTATGGGAGGTAAGCTAAATTTTTAGTTACTTTTACCAAATTCCAAACATCGAGTGCATAATTAAGATTTTAACTTATTTGGAAAATTTGAAGCCTTTGTACTCATTTTTGTAAAAATTTGAGGTAGTTTAACAGTTTGCTTAAAGTTGCTTTGTAGGGAAAACAGGTGTAATTTAAGTAATTAACGGCTAATACTTATGCGCAAAATTTAAGTCATTAAATTAATTTTTGTGAAATTTAAAGAGATTTTACTGTTTAGGTAAAATCACTTTGTCTGGAAGGCAGGCGTGATATTCATTAGATTTTGACAAAATTTCAACTATGTTATGAATATTTTATTTCAATATATTAATTTTTTGTTAAAATCACTTTGTATTGGAGGTAGGCGTGGTTTTCATCCGACTTTGCTCATTCTCGAACTTGATCATAATATAAGCATATGTTTTGAATTTCAATCCGATAGCTTGACAGACAGACAGACAGACTGACATGGCTAAACCAACTCGGGAGATGATGTTGATAAAAAAAACATCTATTTTCTATACGTACCACGCCTCCTAATTAGTGTTACAAACGGAGTGACAAAGTTAATATAGCCATTACGCAGTACGCGTGGAGTACCAAAAACAAGTTAACTTCTTGTAATCTCTTCTTGTGATCGTAAATTAGCTAATTAAATCAGTCGAAGCGAATGTTA
This sequence comes from Dichetophora obliterata, assembly GCA_963920525.1. NCBI lineage: Eukaryota > Metazoa > Arthropoda > Insecta > Diptera > Sciomyzidae > Dichetophora > Dichetophora obliterata. The sequence continues at coordinate 172,802,063 of OY986439.1, forward strand.
AAAAAGGAAAGCAGAATAAATGCAACTTGCCAACAGAGGTTTAGCAAAAGTTTCTAAGCATATTATTACGGAAAATTTTGAATTTGACTATGATTTTTAAATGAATTTAGTTACAAAAGAAAATTAAATTAATTCCCCCAAAAATTAACTCATTCACCCACTCCCTATCGAGTCAAAATTCCACCCAAATGGGAAAATCCCCGGAGTTGGCAAGCCTGGTAATAAGGCGCCTCACGAAAAAAGTTGCTCAGGTCGGTTCCTCCAAATAATCCTTGGATTATGATGATGGTTATGATGATTCCCCAAATGTTTCGTCTCTAGCGGTAGCCATCCGTGAGCTGGAATGGTTTGAAATAACCTCTAAAAATCGAGTAAGAATATTGGCTGGTGTGGTAGGAGTTTAAAAAACAAACAGTCAGAAATAATAGTAATGAAAAAGTTCTTCCAATATACATCAGAGCCGAAAAAAGCGTTTTACTATTTCATATGATAGCAAGTTCCTTTCATATGAGTGGGGGGCACGGAGTACGAGCAGCAAAGTAGGATTTGACTGTATCTAATATATATATACAGGACCTGTCCGAGCGCCTCCGGTACACAGTAGTTCGAACCCATACAAAATATGGACAAAAATAGAAGGAGTAGTCTAATCTTCAAGAAATTTGGCATTTAAGATAATTTGGGGTTGCTGATTTTAAAAATGAAAGCTATTAGTTTTCTTAAAAATCACGTTTGTATTCCGAAACTCTACAAATTTTGAAGAAAAGTAATTTTCGTTTAATGCCTAGGTTTTTTTCTTTCCAAAACTGCATTTATTTTTTAAAAAAGTTTTTTAGTTCTCAAGTTTTGAATTTTTTAGGGAGCGCACTTTTACGCCTAAAAAATGCTATTTGATATAAATTACACGATACCTGAACTGTTTGATTAATAAGTTAAAGCAATTGTTAATAATTTTGATTTCATTTTCTTCTTCATTGTTTTCTTTTTCACATCTGGGTCCTCCCCCGCAAAATATTTAGTATATATATAAATTATTGTTCACATTCACCGCGCTCACTGAGTAACGCACTCTGAATTTCGAATTGTACTCTCGCTTCATTATTCTCTTTGCTGTTTTTGTAAACAATATTCTTCTAAGAATTGTCTTTGAATATTTGGATGTTGCATTCGTTGTAAATGTACTGAAACAATGACAGAATCATAGATGCTCTCTTTATATAATGAAATATTGATATTAATTTCTCTTGTAGTGATATTAATTTTTTGAATAAAAAAAAAGCCTATCAAAATTAAAACTATAAAATATGTATTCTAATAAAATCGGGATTGAGCGCCCTGCAGAAGCTTGCGCCAGGGTGTGCCACACTGCTTGCACCCACGTACGTTCGGTCAGGCCCTGTTTATATATGATCGTTATAACTCTAATTGGAACGCAATGCATAGAATACAGTTTAGAATATAGGACTCTAAGCTGTTCACTTAACATAACTACTCAACAATTATTAAAATTCCCATTCCGATCAATAACACACGTATCGCCATTTTGAATGTGAAAAAGCAATTCTCACTTCATCTGTCTTATTTAATAGCAGTTAGTAATAGCTTCTTTGTAGCACCTTTAGGTTCCCTCTCTCAATAAATCCAATTGCCGTAGTATCGAGCAATATAAAAATTCACTGTTTTTCTTTGAAGTTTCACATCGTTTGAAATGAGATAAAGAAAATTTTTAATAAGCGATGTGCTCTCAGTGGTTTTCCTTGAAACAGATTTAACAATTTTGACATCTGATGACACTTACAACCAAAATGTACAATGAATGCCACTATCCATTTCTAATGTAAAATTTGTCGGTTATTCCGAAAAAGTCGTGTTTTTTTGGCACATCTTTTTCGAGATATTGCCCACTGTGATTTTTTTTAACAAAAAAAAAATTTGGTTCCACTTAATTGCATATATCTCCAGAACCAACAACAATAATCCAGAACTAACCACATTTTTTTATTTAGCTTTTAGTTTCGGTGGAAAAAAATAAATTTTCGAGAACTTTTTGTATTTTTCAGAAAAATTTACAAAAATAAAATTGCAAATTTTGTTAATTTTGATTTTTTTTCAAAAGCTAAAGTTGAAGAAAATCTGTAAAGAAAAGGAAAAGTCATGAATGAAGGCACCCCAATAGGGTGATTGTCTATTTATTCATTTCGTCTTATTTTATTTTCATATAAATAAATAACAAGTAAAGGTGGTTGCAAAATAATTTTTTTTATTTTTGATTTTTATTGTCCATAAGGGGTCGTCCATAAACTACGTTACTGATTTTCCAGTTTTTTTTACCCCCTCCTCCCCGTGCGTTACTTTTCGTAGTGCTTTTCAAAACCCCTCCCCCTCCCCCCTCCATAAAGTAACGTGACATATGAAATTAATTCATTCGAATGATTATATGATTTTGACTAGCTCTGACGATTTTCACTAGTACTAGTGACTAGTATGACTAGATACATTAAAGGAACAATTGGAAAAAAATCAATAATTAATATCATCTGTAAAAGCTATTCCATCTGCGATCCAAGATTCGATGCTCTCAATCACTGGGATAGAAGAAGCTGGTAGCTTTGTTGAGGATTCTTCAAAATAGAATTTTTCATCGGATTCTATGTCGACCCATTCAGGTGAATCCTCATTTCTAACGCAAAGAAATTCACCTGGTCTTTGACAGAGTACCCTTAAAGGCTGCACCAAGTTCTGTGTTTTTGTGTAAATGCTTTCTGAAAATTGATTTATTTAAATAGTATGTTTTATTCCGATTTATTGTAAACGAATAATACAAACTTATGGCAATTCATAGAAGTTTTAAAAACGATATACAAGCCGCAGGTAGGACACGACCTTGAACCGATTTCTTCTTTCTGAGAAGGACAGTACATGTCATACGGTATCTCCTTTGATCAATAACATTCAGGCCTTAACGTCAAAGCCTTGTGCAAAAGCAAAGACCCAAATTTTTCAGACGTGTGCTGAGATGGTGAAGGAATACCAAAAGGTTCCTGTGTCGAGGGAAAAGGCGGTGGAAGAAATCGTTGAAACAAAAGTTAACTATCAATTTAGATGATCAAACATAAACATGTAAGGTTAAAAATTTTTGAAATGATTGTGTTATTAATTAGAGGTTTTTCGTCGATTTTTTTAATTTTTGGTAACGTTACAATATCTAAACACCTCCCCCCCCTACCGTTACTTATCGTAGTGCATTTCAAAACCCCTCCCCACCCCCAAATTGGTAACGTAGTTTATGGACGACCCCTAAGGCGTAAGTATCAAATCAGGTGTTTTGCGAAAGAAAACAAGAGATACAAACAAGCATGCTACAATAAATCTAGGTAGGCTCACAACAAAGTGCAACAGCTGAAACTATCAAAACGAAACGGAATACATTTTTTTGAATGGTACAATAGATCCAGACAGGCTCACGACTGAGATCGAAACCGTCAAAGTGAAATGCCTGATTTTTATACTTATCGCTTTAAGCACAGTCAGTCGTGAGTCTACCTGGAACCATGTCTGCAACGCTGGTGAGTTGTATAAAAGCCATAAAATCAAGAACATTTTAGCATTCTAGCAAAAAACATGGCACACAAAATTAGCGCACAATTTGTAACGAAAGAAAGAAAATAATAAAAATAGAAATAAACTGCAAAATAAAATGAGTAAGAGATTGCGAGAATTCCAGAGTAAGAACGATCTAAATATTTTCTGCTACGTGTGCAGTGAATTTTCTTTCGAAAATAATCGACTTAATTTAACGAATTCAATGCAAACGTCATATTTTCATTATTTTGGTATTAAGTATTTTGTGTTTTCTGATGTTGTTCCATATCCTTCTTGTCCCGATTCAACACGTGAAAACAATCGAAAATCCTTCAATTCAACGGAGTTTCGTCGGTCGCGCTCTCATCCGTGAGCCTTCCTGGTTTTATTGTACCATGCAAACAAATGTATTCCGTTTCGTTTTTACAGTTTCGGCTGTCGCGCTCTTTGTCGTGAGCCTACCTGGATTTATTGTAGCATGCTTGTTTGTATATTTTTTTTCTTTCGCAGAACACCTGATTTCACACTCCTTATAAACAATATAAAAAAATTAAAAATTATTTTGCAACAACCTTTGTTTAAACAGTTTAATGACTTTTAGTGATTGAAAATAAGTTTGGGCATATGGTTACTGGGACTGAGTCTTATAAAGACCATTCTTTTGGTCAAATTTTACAACCCTTTTTTTGTGAAGAGAAATGAGATTGAGCCTCATCACTGAAAATTATTTTACAGTAAGAACTCGGTTTAAATATCAGTGGATTTTAAGCCGGGTTTAGAGTGCGCGCTGAAGCCTAAGCTTAATATGGAAAAAAATTTTAAATTCATATAAAAGAAAAAATTCAGCTAAGCTTTATTTCCATCTAGCTTGTACACACAGTTTTCAAATCTTCAGCTTCAGCGTGCATTCTAAACGCGGTCTAAGATCCTTATTTCGTTAACCACTTAGTATAGAAGCTATCATTATGAACATATTTCTAAGCAAAAACTCAACAAATTCCATCCGTTTTTTTTAGAATTTTTTAGTACCGTTCGAATTATTACTTTGAGGCTCCCCTTTTCAGTTGATAAAAGAGATACAAGAGAATTTGTGTTGAGAGCTGAAGTTGATTTCACAAAATGCGCTGAAAATTAAATATTAAAAAATTCTTCAAGTATTGAAAATAACATTTAGCTTGATCCCACCAACAATCCATCTACTTCCTTTCTCCCTACCCTCTTTAACCCCTCTTTTTTTCTTGCTGCCACAACACTGCCATACACAGCAGTTGGAATCCTTCTAGTTTGGTCTATCATGAAATCGACGACAATGATTTTGGTACACGTTTCGATCCAAATCTTTTCGATGAAATCGATCAACCACCACCGGTGCACATAATCTATCCAAGACCTACTTTCCGCACTTACGATCATAGCAGCAGCGGTTATCATGATGAACGCAACGGCTATGCCTCTAGTTCCGGTACGAGTTTTAGCTGTGGTGGTTGTTGTTGCACCTGCGCCTACAATCCTGGCCGTGTGCGCTGTCGCGGAGACTACTTTGGCAGCAGTTTTTATGAGACATTCCTAGCGGTGGCACTCATAGTGATCACGTGGCAATGTTTAAATATTTCAAGCCTAAAGTTGGAGCAAATATTACGCATGCGCGCCAAATTAAAAAGAAAAACTATACGTATAGCTTAAACAAAGTTCATGAAAACTAGATAAAATAAACAAATTAGAAATTTCAAATATCCATATAAATTTGAAAAATATAAAAATATATGTATAACTAATGTACAGCATAAGCTTAAGACTAGACTAAGTATTTAGAAGGCAGCGCATAGTTGATATATAGTCAATAGATACATAATAGAATGATAAAACCTTGCAACTGGTCAATTATTATAATTTTTTTGTAGCACACATACACACATACAAACACTTACTCATAAGAGAGTACGCACTTATGCCTAAAATAGTTACAAGGAAAACCAGAAAAAAGATTTGAAATAATTGCTTTTCACCGATAATTGCCATGACTAGTGAGAAAATCATTAAGAAATCATTTTGGAAATTTCCAATAAAAGATCATATTTTAGGCTTAAACCCATAAAATTTATCATTTATCAAGCTTTCATATCAATCTTACATCTAAGCATATCTATAAAATAAGAAAAGTTAAAAGCTATTCCATAATATTATCAACGACTTACATAAATAGCCATAATCAAACTGTATAGAACTCAAATCAATAGAAGATGAAATTTAACCTTGTTGGGCTCAAAAGTATTATTAAGCAGTACATAAAAAATAATATAATAAGTTAAATAATAAATATATACATTAAATCTTATATGTTTTTTAAAACTCCTCGTGGAAACAAATTTTACTGAATCCCTAGTTTTTTCTGCGATATAACTTTTTACCTCGACTGAAGGGTTTTTGTATTTCACTGCTAGGTGTGAAACTTCTTTAGCACCGTGGTGATTTGAAACTCGATGAAACGAATACGACATATATCTATAAACAAACCACCGCTTAGTATGTACACAAACCTATTTCAAAGATAATTTAAACGTTGCAGTAGCTGTTGAACTGTTGGACAATTTAGAGTCTACTTTTATGAGAATTTGTAAAAGCCAATTGAAAACATAGACGGCAAACGCACGTAGCGTGTATCCTCTTTGTGCGGTGCTTTTTAAAAATATATGAACAACATTTTAAAAATATATAGCAAAATTAAATATATTTAAAAACGAAAGTCAAAAACTTTACTGTAGTAGTACTGTTACTGTGTAGTAACGATGTTTTATGAAAAAGTCAATTTCAATTTAAATTTTGAGATACTTGAATAGATAGTTTTGAAAATATGTGAATGTTTTTGGTGTCAAAATATTAGAAATTTTGTAAATGAAATTGGAATAAGTTGCGATTGAAAAAGTATTTCAATAACAAAATTTACATAAGTTGAAAACAAAACCAAGTATGTGTACTAAAATTGATTGAAATTAGATCACCTGTTTAGATTTGCATTAGGGTCAAACAAACAAACAAACTGAAAATTAGTTTTATTAATATAACAAAGATGGTCAATGGTATGAAAAAATAAATTTTTAGCCACAACTTTTGACTTGAAAGACTTTTGAGGTTTGACTATTTTGTAAAAAATATAAAAACAACATTTTAGAAATTGTTTTCATGGTAAAAAAGTCTAACAACTTTTGCGCAAATTGGAAGAATTTTTCCATATTAATGTTATGTCATATGAAAGGTAGTCGGAAATGCAATTGTTACTTGTTTTTACTTTTTGCACAAAAGCAACTTTACAAATTTTTTTTCAAATTCAACAGTCTGATCTTTTTTTTTAAAAAAAAAAGCAAAAAATATATATGCACATTGTATATATATGCACAAATGATACAGTTCAAACTATTTTTGTAAAGTCCTTTGATTAAACTTTTGAACACAAAAATTAAAGTTAAATATATGTAAAAACAGCGGACATTTTTGTATCGAAATTCGAAAATATTGATTTTCAAGTTGATTTTTTCTCATTCTTAGGCAACGATGTTTTATGAAAAAGTCTGTAGTAAAAGGTTTTTGTATTTCATTGCAAGAGTGATTTCTTTATTAATCTGAAATTGAAAAATGTACGTCCCAATTTTGTTGATGCAACCCTCTTAACTAGGGCGTAATTTACATCCTGTCAGAAGCTTTCTATGATACTATGTAAGGGCTAGAAGATATTCGGGTTCAAGGTTGTCCGAAATCGGTCATTCGGCAGTATCTCAACTCCGATTTATTGCCAGGAAATAAAAAGCCCTCGGGCAAAATCTAACTTCTGATTCTAAGTCGCAGAAAAAAATAAAAATGCAGAAAAATTTGTTTCGGAGAGGAGTTTTCAATAATATATAAAGACGGTGAGGTTAAAAACTCGTTTCATTCTAATATACATTTATAAAAAAATTAGCAAAAACAAAAACAAAAAATAAGTACTCTTTATAGAAAATTATAAATAAAAATCTAACTAAATTTTATGCGCTGTGAATAAAATCAATAATGAATTAAATAGCTTGAATTCATGTTAATTATAATATGAACAAAAGACACATGTATATCGATTAATATTGCAAGAAAGTAAAAAACAAAGTTATGCAAACATATATAATTATATAAAATGTATTCTTTCAATGTTTAGTAGAATATTGGTATTTGTTTTAACTGGCAATAACGATAGTATTTCATTTAAAAATTTCAGTAAGAGAGAGAGAGAGATTTAGTTTTTTAAATTCATTGGGAAATATAACTGTCCGAATAAATAATCAAAAGTCAGCAACTCCGTGCGTATTACAAAATACGAGAGTTACTACATATATTTCGGGAATAAATATGCCCAGTAGTTATTTTGGAGTCATTCGGAAAAACCAACTAGTTCATTTCTAGCGCAATTTGATATAGTACAAAATGTTCACATTGGAACTAGTTCAAATATAGGCAATTTTTTGGGTACAATTGTCTTTTCCTAAGACATTAACACATAAACAGCGTCAGTTCGATCAATGTAAAAGGATATTGTAGAAACATCAGTACTGGTCCTTTTTGGAACTAGTTCAGAACTATTTAAAAGTTCATCCAACTTTCTGCAGGGTAAAGACTGAATTTTTCATTGAAAATAGCTTTATAGCAGTGTCGACCAAACACGAGCTAACAAGCACAAACAAGGCTTGTTAATCATGCTCTCATTTTCTAAAATGATGTGACCAAAACGCGCTATAAAACTGTTTGCTTGATTGTCAGATAGCATTGATTGAGCTTGCTTGCAATAATCGGCAGAGTACGTGTGATTTACCGATCGTGTCTGTGTGAGAACACGAAGTGTCCCTTCCCTCGCGAGGGTACTACGTGGTCAACACTGCTTTATAGTTTTTCGTAATCCTCCTCCTTTATGATTAATACATTTTTGAATGCGTTCGAACAATTTGTCATAACATTTATCCCATTTTGCTTGAGACACCTCCAAAACATAGCGTCGTAAATCCTTGTCCACGCAGTTTTTTCTTGATGTGCGGGAACAAAAAGAAGTCAATGGGTACCAGATCAGGACTGTATAGCGGATGACCCATTAAATCAATGTTTTAAAACGCCTTTGCTTGAACTGTCACTGTGCTTTTCCTTGTTCTCTGCATTCATTTTCTTGATTTCTTTTCATCCATTCTGACAGTTCACTTTGAAGTGCTACAACCTTATAAATGAGCCTTGGTATAAGCTAAAAAATGTCGAACTTCCTAATAAAAACGTCAGTTTGACTGACATGACATTAGCGTTGCCAGAATCGGAAATATATGAAGCAGCGTACGTATGACTATCAATACGATGACAATCCTTATATGAAGTTTCAGTCAAGCAGTTTTGTGAAATCAGTTGTACAATACTTTTGATAATCTAATAGGAAAAAATTTTCTCAATATATGCCCTTATCATAATTGCTCTATTCACAAACCAATAGTAAAATTTTATAAGAAATTTTTTGTAAAGCATTTTTTACCCACGGTGCCCTTTTCTTTTTTGAAACTTTTTTTTTAAACCCTTAAAAGAAGTTGAAGAATATTGAAATAATATATTCAAATATTTCTTGGAAATTTCCCTACACATAAGTTTTTTTGAACGAGATTTGCATACAGCGCACAGTGTCACGCAGAGGAACGAAAATAGAAAAAACCAAAGTTGAAGATATAGAAAAGTGACTTGATATTCCTAAAGTCAATACTTAAATAAAAAACTTAAAAAGAAATACTTTTCTCAAAATCATAGTTTTGTACAATTAGCAATCCATCAAAGTACCACTAACCAAATGTAGGTGATTTTGTGAAATAAAATGTTTGTTTTTTTTAATGTAAATAGACTTTGTGTTTATAACAATATTTTGTTAATATGGTAAAATATTTAACAAGTCTGCAGAAGTTGCATTTATTCTGTTTTGTTGTATTTATTCATTTTATGGTTACTTTTATGAGCAGTCAATATATGAGCAATATATATATATATTGAGCAACAATTTTTTTGAAGACAACTATCAAAAAGTCTCGCAGAGTTTCGCAAAAGGATATTTATATAAAAATAATTAAGAGTACTTTTGATGAAATATTACAATATTGGGTGCGCATATTTGCAATCTTTTAAATAGTTCACCTTTTTTGATGGCTATCGGTCAGTGTTTTGAGGCCATACATGCTCGGAACAAACATTTGATATTTAATAAATCAGAATTTCTGAAGGAGTTGATTTCTGACACGCTTATTAAAAAAATGGTTTCAGATTTATGTACCGGTTTTCCAAAACCCAGTAATTTTTCTTTTTTGCTTGGACTTTTTGTTAAAATTTTTGGACTTTTTAGAATAGTACTTGTAATTAGTTTTCTTATAGTTTAATTAACAAGCGTTCCAAAGCATGATTGGAAAATGCTTTCAGATGTAATAGTTTCACAACTTTCACATAATAAGAGAATTCCTTCTTGTAATTCAAAAATTACAATTGCATTAAAAAACGAAGTCCCATCACTAATAATTTTGATGTCAGTGGCCTGCGTTCAGTGCTAACACACGGGAATGATGATTATCAGTATTTTAGAATTTTATAGTGGTTAAATAAATACTTATTATTTTGTTAGTTACACTCAATGTGCTTAAAAAATATATACTTAATGGTCCAAATAGTTTTATTTGTATTCAATTTCTTTTGAGTGGCAATGTTTTTACCGATTGTGTACTATGTTTCTACCGATTGTGTGATAAATTTTCTATAGATTTGGATTTGTGGTCTTTCATATGGATTTATTTTACAAAGAAAATTAATTGTTGTTAACTCCGAGCACATTAGATTACTTAAATTTCTTCAATCTGTGTTAAAAGTTTACAATAATACTTGCTTCGAAGTATTTAATAAAATTTTAATAAAACCTTTTTCCAATTTTTCAAAAACAGTTGTAAGAAACTTATAATAATATTTATATCTAATTATTTAATAATTGTTTTCAATTATATTTTTACAGCATTTTTTTTTTCAATTGCAAAGTAAGTATTATAGAAAGCATAGTTACAACACTTATATCCAATTGAAAAGTAAACGCTTACAATAATATTACAGTACGGAATATTTTTCCAATGGTTTCTTTTTGCTTATTCTGCAATTACTTGAAAACATTTCACAACAATTTTTACCAGCTTTTTCTAAGCACGATGCTTACGCTTGTAAGCTTACGACAAGCTTATTCCAAGCCTGTTTGGCTAATTGGGACGCTTTAAATTACTTAAGGGGTAATACTTAAATGTGTTAGGTCACTTCCTATAACAAATATAGGAAAAATTAAATGTTAGTTTTTTATTCATGCTAATGTAACTCTGGAAGTATATAAAAAAAACTGTTATTATTTCAAACAAAGTGGCTGTGCTGTGGCTGATATAAGAAAGCTCATATGCATTGACTCATGAGGATGAAAACGCGTTAGAGGGTAAACTGTTCTGAAGCCATATTTACAAAACTTTTATTTCTCTTATTTTTAGTAAATTGCTCAATATATTCTTTTTTTGTTTATTATTATTACATTGACCAGTACAGAAGACTGGTAGGTCAGAACTTTCAATTTAGAAAAAAAATTAAATAGATTTTTTAAGCAGATTTAAAAATTTAGTAAAGTTTGTAGGATTTTTTTAAAATATTTATATATACAGATATATTAGGCGGCATCGAGTTATCGATCAATTTTCGGGACAAATATTGTTTGTTTAAATTTCCACTGTAAGATTTTCACTAGGTTTTAACTGGGAACTAAAGAAAAGGTTGTCAGAACGCTGAATTGCGGACTTGCATTTACGAATTATTTGGAGCCGTGCGTATTATTGGAATAAATCTAACATAAGAAAGTTCATGACAGACTAAAGAATCATTACGCCAAATTGCATTATGGTAGTTCTTACCTTATAAGCATCTGAAATATCGTCTGAAAATTTAGAAATACTGCAATCTACGCAATAACTTTTGTAAATATACTCGAGCCGTGCAAAAGTAATAAAAAATTATAAATCCTATTGATTTTCCATTGGTCATAGAAAGATTTCCCACAACCGGGATCGTCAAGCATGCTAGCGATTTAAAGATACATCATTCAGAAGTTGAACTTTGATGAGCATAGCTACATGCGAAAAGTATTATATTTCACATGCTCTTTCGCGATTAGTAAGTAATTAATCAATATAATGCATTAAGTAATCGATAATTCGGTGCTAACAGAATATAATGTGATACCGGCGAGTTGTTAAAATGACTAATACCCTGAATATTAACGATCTTAAGAGAGAAAACGTACGTTTTGAGAATTTATTTTTCGTACATTTTTTAGTAAACTTTACGAATTATTCGTAAGCCGTTAAACTCAATGCAATTATACAATCGGATTATAATAGAAGATATTAGTATTAATAATTTGCAACATTAACACCTTGTTCTGAGTTTCGTGAGCGTGCTTATAAAAAATTTTCACAGAAAACTCAGCAGCTAAATTCACAAAGTATCGTAGAATAGTCCGTAAATATATACAAAATATTGATTTCTTACAATAATGGCGTCAATTGAAAGAAAAAAGTTGGTTTTCAACGAAAAAGTCGGTGAAGAGTCGGTCATAAAATCATTAAGTTTTTGTCAATCAAAAAACCACTACATACTTCACTGCACGGTTAAAAATCTTGGACTAAATTTTAAACTTTTTTTGGATTACATATAGGACAATACCAAAAAAGATTACTTTTTAATCCAAGGAAAAGTTCAAAATTTTTCAATTCAAAAAAGATTAGTTTTCAATCTGAAAAAAGTTTAAAAAAAAGCATTATAAATATCAACTTAAAATAAAGAAAATTCTGACTAGTTCACGATCCACCTTATCCACTTGTCTATTTCATTTGTTAAAAAAGTTACGCTTATTTTGCATCATAACGAATGCAATAAGCTTGCAGTAAGTAAGCAAGCGAGCAGAAACGTGAGTTCGAGTCCCAGCTAAATTAAAGTAAAATAAAAAAATATTCTGACCAGTTCGTGATTTGAACACACGTCCTCTGACGTGCTGGTCCAATACCTAATCCACTCATTCAACTCAGTTCTTGACATAGTTTCGCTTATTTTACATTATTACAAATGCAAGTAAGATCATTTCAGGAACGTGGGTTTGAGACCCAGCTAAATTAAACTAATGTTTGGATTAAAAAGTAGTACCTTTTGGATTAAAAATTCCTTTAAACCAAAGCTTGGATTAAGAAGTAGGCCAAAATTTTTTAACCGTGTAGAAAATGTCACTATAAATCTGTAACATGCTGTGTATCGGTTGATAATTGAAGTGGTTAGTTGGTCGCCCGACTCAAAATATGTGATTTTATTATTTACCTTTAATACAATAATACCAGGGGCTTACAATACTAATTTTGAATATTTGAACAAAAGTCTTAGCCAATAAAAAAAATGTAAAAAAAAAATTAACAGGTCGTAATACCGCTTAATGCAAGTTCTTACTGCATACTTTTAGGAAATTTTAAAACTATATTTACTTTTTCGCATCAGAAGTATGCTGTAAATAAATCTTGTACAAAGATAGTTATAGTATAGTTAAATTTCAAAATTAAATATATCATAGAACATTTTTATGCTCTAGAACTACTTTTAAAAGTACTTTTTCAAATTTCTTCAAAAAATTTTAAAAAAACCCATGAATATAGGGTTAAAATACTATACAAAAATATTTCTCATCTATTTTTATTATAGGTATGTGAACACAATAGCTATATCAAAGCCATATTTTCAAAAGATTTCTTACCCATTCTTTTAGTAAATTCCTAAATTTATTTATTCCCATACTTATTATTGTTATATTACTATTATTATTGTGGTACTTAATTTATAGTAAATTTAAGATGTCTATTGAAATTTCCGCGAACTTTGTTCACATTCATTAATTGGAAGTCTGTAATTTTTTTGGTTGTTAGTTATATTTTTGGTTTTGTTGTTATAAAAAAGTATTAATGAAAATAAGTATGTAGATGTTTTTGATAAAAAAATGGTAATTCTTTACTCTGAAACGGACAGAATAGGTATTGGTTTGAATAAATTCTTACAGAAGTATTTTGATATGATTTAAATTTCCCAGATTTTTGTTTATATACGCAGTTGTTTTGTTACTTTAAAGTCACTGTATATAAAATTTTATTTAAAATTAAAATCAAAATCACATAACAATTATAAAAGTTATTAACGATATGGATAATTTGTAAAATATTTTTCAAGCTCTTCTACTAAACTATGAACGAACCTATTGTATATTGTAAAATCATAGTATTTTTGCACAACAAGAAATATGTATTTGAAAATATTTCAATCTTGACAATTTCATTCAGATAACAATAGTATTTATTACAAATACAAAATGTTAAAGCAAATCAAAAATTGTTAACCTTAATTTTCAGCAATTCCATATACATATATTACAACTATATCAGCTTAAAAATTACCTAGAACGCCTTTGTGACAAGCTAAGTTTAGTTGCTTTGAGTTTATGTGTAAACAAACAATGTTTTTATTTTAAATAATTTTTTTTATTCATTTTTTATATGTTTAATTTTATTTTATTTAACTTATTTGTCTTAATTTTTTATTTTCAGTACGGATGAATCTCTTGAAGGCACCGAACCACCAGTCGTTTAATAGTTTTTAACTTCATTTAAATGTTTAATTTTCTAAAATTATTATTATTGTAGTAATTAATTTTTCTTTTTAATAATTTGCAACATTTGATAATTAACATTTGAAGTAAAAATTAAATTTGAAACATGCATAAGCAATACTAAAAAAAACACATAAAACACAAACAAAAATAAATCCACTAAACACTTAAGTTAACTGCTAATTTTATCTGTAATTAATTGAAAAGAATTATATATATATTTATAGATGCACTTTATTAATTTTACGAATTTTGTGTCATATATTGAGTCTGGCAATGCTTACAATTAGCGCACTCAACTCAACGCTTAACAGCTATGTAATAAATAATCGAATACTACGAATAACTGCAAGAAAATATTATGTAGGCATAAAAATGCAACTCAAGCCCATAACATAAACTGCTCATTACGCTGTGCAACGTAATGTTAATTTTAAACTTAACTTTAAATATTTGACGAAGTAACATTTCGTTTTTAAATTTTCGCTAAATTCTTAATGAATATTTTTGAAAAAAGCAAAGCCAATAACAACAAAACCCAGTTAATATAAAATGAATTTTTATAATTTTTTCTCACCGCCACAAGAAAAAGTTTTGCTAGTTTATAAAATAGTAATACTAAAACATTTTGTTATCTGCCATTTTTATTAAATTTTTCTAAAAAACTCTCCTTTTTTGATTCTTTGCAATCATGTGTTCTTCTTTGATTATATATTATTGTTAAAAACATTTAAAAAAAATTTAATTAACATATATAACTATTAATAATTAATATTTAATTGTAATAAAATTTAATGTTAAAATTAATACATTACTTTTTTTAATTATTTTGTATATGTAAAACACAAATATTATGAAATAATGAAATTATTATAATTAAAATGCATACAAATGTAATTGTAAAAAAACGTTGTTAAGTGAATAAAAATACCAAAATAAAACTTGCAAGATATTTAAACTTAATATGTATAAGTAGTTTCTGTTTAACATTTCCCATTTCATGTGTAAATACATTTATTTGGATATGTTTGAAAACATTTTCAATAAATTAATTCAAAATATTAACAGTGTGGGGAAAGACTTTTAAATAAATTACGTTTTAAGTATCTATATTGAAAAGATTTTTGACTTAAGTTTTATTAAGAAACAATTTTAATTTCCAGAGTAAGTCTATGGTTCATAATAAAAAAAATATGGATTGGGGCTGGAAAGAAAAATCATGATTTTTTGAGCTTTATTGGCTTTATGAGAAAATTTTTTAGAAAACATAATGCAAACTTAATAATGACAGAATACTAAAAAACTCTACATTTTTCTAAACAATACTTTAAGCTTATTAGAGGAATTTTTTTACCATATTTGATCACCTTTTAAGCTGCTGGTCAGAAAAACGACCACCACATTTTTTCTCGTAACGGAAAAAATTTCAACTAAATAAGCAATCTGAGCATTTGCAACTTATTTTTCGATTACTGATATTAAGAAGTTTGACACTTTTTCTCAAACAAATAGGAGCCCGGTAGAAAATGGGTTAAAAACATATTAAATTTTAAAAGCCAGTCAGTAAGTCTATGGTTCATAATAAAGAAAAACATTAATAATCCAAAATCATGGGAGAGAAAAATGTTTACCATGTAAACCATGTTTACCATGTGAGATTTACAAATCAATTTAATTTTTTTCTTTTTTCATCCTAGAAATAAAACATTGCTTTAAAATGTTCATGCGTTTCTTGTTGTAAGACTAGCATCGAGTCATATGGAAAGGAAAAATAACCTTAATAAGAAATAATTGTGTCAAATCACTTTTCGAAGCAGTTTTATGAAATCATTGCATTATTTGTGATTTTAAATTAGGGTTACTCACGATCTTGTTGCATATTTTCAAATGCAAAATAATTGAGGGCTTAGACCGCCTGAACGAACGAAAAATTCATCGCGAACAATTTATTGCAATAAATTTTTCGTTTGGAGTACTGTTTAGATCGCACGAACATCAATCGCGAACAAACACTGGCCGCCATCTTGTATGTTCAGGCGGTGTTGATATTTGATAATTTTGAAGGGAACATTTTTTACTCTTCAGAAAGTACTTTTTCGGACTCGAGAGTACTTTTTATTAGTATTATTTTGTTTTGTTGCTGAGGTACATATATATTTCAGTTTTACTATATAAAAAAATAACTAAAAACAATAACTTTACTTTTGGAGTAAAATCGTAACTTTAAATTTTCACTTCAATTTTATATAATAGTATGATGATGATGATGATGATATGATGATGATGATATGATGATATAATAGTATGATGATATAAAAAACTTGCATATAATATTTAACTTTACACAATTATATTGCAGCGAAAATTAACGGATCACTTTGAAAAACATACGCAAACCTTGAAAAGTATTAAATTGCGTTGTTTTGGGATTAAAGTTAATACGTATTTTAGTACTTTTCATGATTTCTTTTAAGCTGCTTTTTTATTTTTAACCCTGGAAGGTCATGCTTATTTTTTATACTTAAAAGTCATGCTTCGTCGAATCGACTACGTCATTTTTCAAAATGGTCCTACGGACTACCATTATACCATAATATTTCAAAATCACTTGTTTTTGATTATTAAGTTTATGTAGAATAAATAAAAACAACAGTTTATTTAATATACATTATTTTAAAAAAAAAAAAAATTTTTCACAGATTGAGTTAATTTGGATTGTTTTACAAAAGGTATATTTAAAAAAACAAAATATTTATAATTAAAGGCACATATTTAACATGGAATTTGTTGTTATTTAAGAAATAATGTACTAAATTTTAATGAGATCATTTTTTTATAGGGTTGAGAATATGTTATAGGCAAAAGGCACAAAGCTCTATTTTATGCTCCCCACACAAGCTCATATGGCATTTTGAGCACTATAATTTGTTCATGCGACGGTTGGAGGGGGGACAAAGAGCACATATTTTCCTCTTCTTCTCAGAATTTAATTCTGGAGGGTTTCGATCATTCTTCAGCCATAGACTATTGATGCTGTTTCGCACCGCTGTCAGCAAAGTTGGAATCCATATCCTATTATATAATTAAAATTTAATAAGTGAAAAGTGTTCATTTCATTAAGCCGGCACGATTGAAGGTCTTTTGATTTGCTTAGAACATGTTGTTTGTATAGATAATAAAGCATTAATGAAAGTCATATTCAGAAAACCATAGAATTGACATATTGGCTATCTGTTAGTGAACAGCACATTACGCTACACACGTGATCAAATGTATCGAAGCCTCCTTAAGCAAGCGGTACATCGTCTTCGTCCAAGATACTTAAGTCCTCCGACGAGCTTTATTCATTAAAGCTTTCATTGAAAGGGTCCTCTTGAACAGTCTCCTCATTGTTGTAGTAAGGCTCATCGTCCAAGTCGTTTTCCAGATTATTTTGACAGTCCTCTGTACCTAACCTATAGTTGTTGCAATCCAATTCATCGTTGAATTCGTTGTTGTCGTCACAAATCGACAGAAATTTTTCTATTTCCTCAACTTTTATTAATTTTTTGCTGCACAATTTCCATTTTAACTGTACAAATCTGATATTGTTACAGAAAATATGAGAAATTTTCATATAAAAAGAATAGCATACAAAATGAAAAAGTTACACAAAAGACATGCTTCGGCGTTTCGACGACGCCAATTCTTAAAAATCATACCTACACACTATTTATTTAGCTGTACGTTTGCGCACACCAACAACTAGACTACGATTTACGCTATACGACAAATGAGAACAAAACAAACAAAAATTAGAAAGAAAAACGATAAAATGTGCCCATGCGTCGACGAAGCACGTCCTTCCAGGGTTAAACACAGCGCAACACCGGATTCGCACAAAAAGATCGAACCAGGGCACAGACTTTACCACTATTGTGGTAGATCTACCACATGTTTTAAAAATTTTAATTTCTACCACATTTACCACAGAAGGCTTAAAATCTACCACTATTTCCACCATCATAAAATTTTTTGATGAATTTGTTCTCTATGAAATATTTTTAATAAACACATCACTAGAAAGCTTAATTGTGAATATCATTAGATTTTGACATATGCTTGTTATTGTGAATGACATTGGTATTTTGACGTTGACTGTCAGCTGTTAACAGAATGTTTGCGTGGGAGGCTTAAACGCGGCACGAACCGATCAAAGTTACCATCCCAGTAAACTCGCAACATCCTGGAAAATCATACCTTCATTGCCGGCGAGTTGTGAGTTATCGGGACGATAACTTTTACCGGGCTATGAAAAAATTGGGCCTTATGGAGTTAAAAATACATATTTAAAATAAAATTAGGCTCCTTCCCCCAGATTTGTTCCATATTGTTTTGGTTTTTGTTTTTTTGACTGAAAGTTTGTTCGTTTTTAATTTTTTTTTTTTGTTTTTTTTATATTGAATATATTTGCTTTATTTTTTTATTTTAAACTAATATCAAATCTGCCACTTATTATTTCAATCTACCACACTTTTTTAATTCCAATCTATGAATCGAACGCCGGCCGATCAGAGCGAACGAAGAAATTTTCGCTCGTACGCCCTAATTTATTGTTTACACCGGGCAAACAGTGTTCTCGATAAATTTATAGCGTACGCTGTTCGTTTGGGCTTAGTGTTTGCACTGAGCGGTCTAGGCCCATAGTACGACACTTAAAAAAAGCATGCAAATCCAATAATATATCTGTTCCCGTACTTGAACACTCGTACGAATTCGTACTATTTTCTGCTATTTCCTGTTCCCGTACCCAAAAAATTCGCAGAAGAGAGCGAAAATAAGTAGTCCAGTCCTTATCAAATGTTACTATATTCTGCTACACAAATTTGGCGAAGCAGAAATTCGCAGCCATTCGTAAGCTGTCATGTTTTGACGGCTGATGTCAAATTATAGTAATAGCCATTAAAACAACACAAAAAAACAACAGGGAACCGACATTTGTTCAATTTCTACAAAATTTGTACATAAAAAATAAACATTTGTTTTGGACCTTTCTTCAGAAGTTGCATTATTTGTGAAAAACCTGTTCACGTACTTTTTGCAATTTTTCACGCAAAGAGAGCATTTTTTCGCTTACTCTCTCAAATTTTACAACTTGCTAATCCCTGCTACAGAAGTACGGGAACAGACCTAATATTGCATGACGCTATTGTGAATGAATATGTTGATTTTGCATTGAACACCACTAACGATACTTTTTGAACAGCTCACTTGCTGGATCATTTGTTGTTTTTGCTTTACTTACAAATGCAATGATATGATCCTGATCTCTCATGAAAAAAATGCAGTTACTGTTGGCAGTTACTGTTTTGAAATTTGCGAATTATGAAAAACTTACATTTTGAACCATGTCTTAACGGGCTAACTTAACATATTTTAAGACTTTTTTAATCCCTGTCTTTTTAATATTAGTAAAATAAATAATTATGGATTAAGTCCTAGACATTGACATAAACCGACAACAAAAATAAAATAAAAGTTTTTAATGTGGATTTATAGTTAAAGTTTTAAAATTTTCACCTAACCTTTCACATAATTAACAGGGATTAATTGAGATATTTGAATTTTTTAAATGAAAAGTAAGTAAGAAATATAAAGATAAAAATTAACACAAAAAAATTGCGTAACATTTTTTTTTAGTTAACTTAATATTTTTTTTATTAGATCGTTTGCTAAAGTAAGCACGAGATTCAGGGATCAAGAATATAACATAAGCTGGGAGTACTAATTGGAAGAAAAGCCCAACCAGCGCTTTAAGTATTCAAGATAGCTTTTACTCTGGATATACTAACTTTTTTGAACGACCAAGCAGTCTCTTGCGTCCTCAGCCTTCCTGTCCGCTGCTAGAACTTATCCTGCTATCTCGCCTCACGCACTTTTTGCTCAACCAAAAAAATATCCAGGGATCAGTTTCTACGATACATTATTTGTGACAAGTTGTAGCGGATCGAGTTAGGAAGAAAAAAGAAAAGAAAAAAAACAACAACAAAACATTAAGTTTAATGTTGTGTATTGTGTAAAAGCTAGTGGTTTTAATTTGGTTTAAATTACCCTAAAAACAAAAAAAAACAAAAAAAATAAAATCTGAAAAAAATAATCTATAAGGATAAAGAAAAACAAAAGAAAAAATCAATTATTTTTAAAATTAAATCTTAAATTATAGTATAATCACTAAAAACACATCCAATATCAACACATCGACATCTTTCATCGGAAGACCTTTCAGAAGTATCGAGGATGTAATGTAAGTACTCTTTCATTAAATTTTTTAATATTGCTTTAATCTCGGCTTTTGCTTAACAGTTCCAGAGACGGAACGGACATGAAATGACTCTTTTGGAGAAAGGAACTAGTTCCTATCTAGTTCCTTTCATTATTTGAACTGCAGAACTATTTGAAGCATTTATTTGAATTAAGTGCTTGTTGTGTAAAGGTCCATTTATATTTTCAACACATCACTCTGACTAGTCTTAAATCAATTGAACAGAATTTTTTGCTTTTTTATTCTTTATATTTCAATATTTTTAACTTAAAGAAAAACATTTCTTTAGTTTATATAAAAAAAAGGAATTTCTATCATTTAGTAATTTCATTTAGTAAATAAAGTTCATGAAGTAAATTTATAAAGTTGCTGAAAAGCGAGCAAAAATAATTTCCAATCTGTTCCTCATAAGCTCGAAACTCAGTTGCATCTTATAGCATGGTCTCACGGCACTTTGAATTAAGTAGTTCGGTCTGTGAATTACGATTGTGATTTACCCCGTGCTCACGAAGCAATCGTAATTCGGTTTGACAGCTGTTCTTTGTTAATTTTATTGGCATACTTTTACTTTATGGCTGGACCCGAATGTTTTTTTTTTCTTATTTTTATTAAATGTATTTGGGCGTCCTTAGTCTAAATTAGAATACGAAAATTATCTCTCTCGTTTGGTTTAGGAGATAAAATTCACGAAAAATTCCATTTTTAGTGTAAATTTATTATATAATTTATTATATATGTAATACTTTTGAAGATATTACATTTCACGTATTATGCACGTTTGCTTTTATCTTGACGGTCCACCTTTTAAAAAGATACTTATATCCAGAAGAACTGTAGACAGCGTAGCCGGTGTTGGACTTACTGAGGATTGTAATCCCTAAGCAAAAACCGGGGTTGCAGGGTGCTCTAAAATGTTTATTTGTTATTTAAATTAATTTACAACAAAAATACTCACTCTGACTGCTGACATCTATTTGTTTTGTTTGTCTTTCTTCTTCTATAGAAGAGCAGTTTTCGATTAATTTTCGATCAAAATTAGAGATGAAACCGATTTTTACGTCATTCGGATGGTAATTCAAAGTGAATTACCTTCGAATGAGATAATTCAGATTGACAAATATTGTATGGCGAATTACTTAGTTCGGAACATAATTGAGCCTCGAATTACGAATGAGAGCCGAATTAAGTAATTCGAGGTGCCGTGAGAACGTGCTATTATAGTTCATCAGCTTTAAGTATGTTCGCGGAACTATATAGTTCCAGCAGTTCTATTTATAAGAATGAAGGTAACACAAGCAAGTTCAATGTCATTTCGTGATTGTTTTGTTTCATAGGTTAAAAGCAAAAATAAACAGCAATGCTGACCAATGCACGCAACTGGAATGACGATATATCATTTTTTATTTTATCTATTATTTCTTTCACTCTCTTTCACATGCATTATTGGCTTACTTGTCGTCGCTCAAACAATTCGATTAAGTTATGTAAATGCGAATGAGATGTCAGCTTTTGCAAGCAATTCGATTAAGTTATGTAAGTGTGAATGAGATGTGGCTCAATTAAAAAAATGTCATTGCAATCGGAACTGTTTGGACATGCTTAAATCGTACAGATGGAATGATTGGAACTATGTCCGAGAGTGAACATAGTTCCATGAACTATGCAGGTCCGGAACAACCCAACTCTACTTTAATCTTTTTAATATATAATTTTAATATATAAATAGTGCATTGCAAATCGTTGCAACACCCTGTTTATTTGAAATTTTATTGCTTAAATAGACACTTGCTAGTGTAGAGATTAAGTCAAAGCTTACTCTTTACCACGTCGTGAGAGTGGATCTTGTTACCACACGCTTAAACATCAGCGATCAAAGAACAAATAAAAGAATAAGAAAGCTTTTACCACTCTCCCGAAAACTCAATCTCTTCAAGTAGCAGCTGTCATCGATGGTTTGTTTAAGCCCGTATGATACTTCACTGTTTTGTCCAATTTGAAAAGGATGAAAACATGCATCGTGCCACTTTTTTACATCTCCGCAACGTTACTATTTTATCTCTCTGTTCTTCTTGGCTGCGGAAGAAAGAGCTCAAGCTTGTTTTTGACACTTTATATTTGGTCGAAACTTAACGACGAACGAATTGAGAGATACGTCAAAAACAATGCATTGAAAATGCTATCCGTCGCACATTTTTTTGTCCCATTCATACTATTTGCGTATACACACACATTTCTTGAATTTTAGGTTAAGCACTATTTTAACTGCTCTAGTTTCATTGTCAATGAATGAGGTCGTATGAAAAAATTGGAAAAAGCAATGAAGTATCATACGGGCTTTACATCGCCTAACTTGCATTAAAATACTTGCATAAAGTTTTGTTTTAATTCTTTGCTTATATATTTTTTTTGTTTTCTCTAACCGGTTCTAATGAAACCAAAGAAGTTAAAACATAAATGCTAGATTTTTAGCTGCCTTTAGTTTACTTAAATTTTAATTTTTCTTTTTACTATTTTTCTAACATAATCGCCAGATACTATCTATCACCCAACCAAACCACTAGTTTTTTTTCTGTTCTACAAGTTACATTAAAATTATAATATTCATTAATTTTGCCAACTACATAAATAAGGCAATAGTTAATTAAGTTAAAATGTTCAAAAATAAAAATCTAAAAAAAAAACTATTTGTTAGTATTTAACGTTTAATAACATGTTGGCATATTTTTTTTTTTTTGTCATCCATATAAAAGAGTAGTATTCACATTTTTAAGATACATTTAAAATTTAAACATTAAAAAAATATTAATTTCTTTTTTGTTATTTTAAAATATTATTGAATAAATAGAGTTGGTTAAAATGACGTGCTAAAATTTTTTTCTCCTATAGTAGGTGACGTAAGTTAAAACAGATTTGGGACTTTTTCATAATGGACATAAAGAGTCATGGAGGGTGGGTAAAGATCGCGGATCTGATTTACATCTAAAGATCTAGCGCATATCTTGTTTGTGTTAAAAAAAATCATTTTCATTTGTTTAATTTCTGGCTTGTCCCATTATTTTACTCCTCTTGGTAGTATTAGCCATTTAGTTCAACTCATGAATTTTGTTCTTTTTTTTATAATAAATATTGTTTGTTTCAGGCACTCTGATAATTAAATGTTTCCAGTGCTGCTCTTAAGGGTGGTCCACAATCCCCCAGGCTGATTAGCTAGCTGCTTAAACGGGTCCCGCCTACTGCGTTCTGCCCTAGTACAAGCCAACTTTGGTTGACCATTGGTAAAGGTTACAATTTATTGGTAAAATTTGTCATTATTTTTATTATTGTCATTCTTTTATTATGCGCAAATATGTCGGGTTTTAATTGAACAAGCCTTTTTTTCTATTTTTAATTATAATGGCGCAAAAAGTTTAGAAATAATATCCACTCTCCAGTGGAAAAATAGAAAAGAGACTGAACCTTTTTTGAAAAGTCACATCTGTCCCTCTACCAAATTGTGGCGATAGCATACTCTCAAACTTTTATTACTAAGTAGATTCGGATAAAAAAACACACTGCTATAGATTGGGCATCGTTCAACTGTGGTTGTAATTTATAAAATTATGACAATCCACGATCGAATTGGCGGTGCTGGTAAGATAGTTGAAATAGACGAATCTAAATTCGGAAGACGGAAGTATCACCGAGGTCATACAGTAGAGGGGCAATGGGTATTTGGAGGAGTGGAAAGAGATGGTGGAAGGTGTTTCCTGTAACCAGTAGAAGCAAGAGATAGAGAAACTCTACTAAGCCTGATAAAGGATTGGATCGATAAAGAATCAATAATTGTTTCATACTGTTGGAAGGTGTATTTTCATTATTTTAATAAAAATTTTTATTATTTGATACTTTTCTTATAGGCGTACGATTTTTTAGATCAGGAGGGCTTCATCCACCCAACTACAGTCGCTCACACAAACACTGAGGAGGGGATGTGGAGGCACGCCAAAGCCTTTTTACCACAAAACGGCCGCAAGAAACACTTCTTTATGGGATATTTAGCCAAGTTTATGTTTATAAAACACTGCCACGCTTTGGATGTCGAGCCCCTTTCCGAATTTTTCAAAATTGCTGGCGAGCTCTACAACCCGGTTAGAGCTCAATTGGAGTTTACTGAATATTCCTGTTCTGACTCTGACTCTAGTCAGTAATAAAAAAATATATATTTATTATTATTAAATTAAACTTTATTGCATTGGTTAATTTGACTTGGTTTTAAAACATCAATTTATGGTAAAGTATTTTAATGTTACAGGTTAGATAAGATTCCACACACGTCAAACTTTTCACTGAATTCTAGAGCTTTCGCGAATTTTCTCTCCTAAACCATTCGATATCGGCATTTTATTTTTGCATTGTTATACTAAGGGCGCGTTTATAGTGGCGACTTGTTGCTAGACCGAACCGAACCGAGAGGGAAAGCTGGAAAACGCTGCACATACAATCATATGAAACATGCTCAAAGTGCGTATAGTGACAGCCGAGCTGGCAACTTTAAGTGACTTGTGCGCCGGTTTCCATCTTCCCGATTGTTGCCTTCCCGCTCGCTCGCACGGTTTGCATGTGTTTTGATTCATTTTACACTTTGCTTGCTTATTACTTTCGTTAAATAACATAAAAGTACACGCTAAAACAATGTATGCACAAAACAATACACAAAACTGCGGAAAAAAATAGCAATATAATATGACGCAAATGTGAGGCAGCAAACTAAATTCGTCGGAAAAATATAGATACACGCAAAAAACAACAAATTGCAGCACACTTGACTGCCAGTGTCGCGATCGATTCTGTATTTCCTTGTATTCATTCATTTAAGGAAACAAAGAACACACGATAGCAACAAAGGAGACCAACAAGAAAAGTAATAAGCACACAAGAACACGAAATTGCTCTCAGTTGTTATGCTGTATTTTCTTGCACGTAAAAAATACGCAAAGACACAACATTATAAAGAAACAACCAAGATAAATTTCTGTCAATTTCCATTTGATTTTATGCATAAAAGTAAACAAACAAAAATAGAAGCTACAAGATAACAACTTTGTTTAGATTGCTTTTTTATTGCTTTATTGTAAAATCAAAAATAATGCAACAAAAACAAAACCTAAAAAAAAAAAGTTAAAAAAGTTTAAACCAGTTGGATGATCAAGTTGCTTCATGCGGCTTGAAAAGCGTTTTAGCTGAGTCATAGCATCAAAAAATCTTGGGCCAGCCGCTGATGTACGTTGTTTTAATGTGCGTTCTTTCTACTATCTTCTTTTTTATCTAAAAAAAAATTTAAATAAAAACACAACAAGAAGGCAACAAAAACCAGCAGAAAACACTTGCGAAAGAAGTCGAAACAAGCTCGTACCTGAAGTGACTTGAAATGACTTGCAGGAAGTGCGTTTCAGCAGCGTTTTTCGCATTTTTGTCTCTGCACTTGTTGTCCGCTTGTTTGAGGAAGGCAAAATGAATGAACGGAATCATGTAGCTTTTTTGATGCTTCGGTTGGAAAAATAAACAAAAAAAAAACTAATATATACAAACAAACCCAAAATAGTCAAAAACCAGCTGAAACAAGTCATCAGCGACAAGCGCGCGCTATACGCACTTTCAGCTGCTTTTAGCAGGACGCGTTTCCAGCTCGGTCCGGCCCAGTAACCAGCTGGCACTATAAACGCGCCCTAAGGAGGCTCATATACGTTTAATAAAAATGAAGAAAAAATATTTACGCGTGGGCCGTTAACAGCACTTATGCCGAAAGTATAGCATTAATAAAAAAATTAAAATTTAGCTAACACTTTGATGGACTGCCAAAAATTTTGATCGCATATTTTTGCATACAAATTTAATTTGTTGTTAAGTTTAAATCTCAAAGACAGTTCATGTAAAATTGAACCGCTAGATTTTGCAAGCTTTCAAAATATTTGCCGTTTATGAATGTTTAAGAATTCTTGTTTTTTTTATAGCTCTTTTCATAGAAAATAAATATTTTTTCTTTAAAAATCAAAAAAGCCTAAAAGTTATTTTAAATAAGTATTTATAGTAACTAGTATCACTTGTGGCCGAAATTCGACCAACTTTCTGAAATTTCAATAATTTTTTCTCATTCTAAGTCGATGACCGTGCTTTAAGAAAATGTGTTGTACTAAGAAAATCTTAAGTTTTAAATTATCGCAATCATTTTGATATCAAAAAAGCCGACATTTTTTTAAAAATGTCTGTAAAAACATTACCCAAAAAAAAACTTTCGTACACCGTTATTTTTCTCAACCAGGGCTTTTCATACAAACATACGTTGTACTGAGAAAAGCTATAGTTTTCGAGATATCGTCATAACTTTGATGTCAAAATAAAGGAAATTTTTAGAGAATTTACTATTTGTAAGAAATTTCACCATCACAATATGTTTTCACACAAGTTACATAAAAAATGCTTATTGTAGGGTATCCGTAAGAGATGGCGAAAAATATCTCAAGTACTTGTTGCACATATTATCAATGTCTGAAATTCGATCCTACCATCCATCTTTTACAGTTTAGCTTTTATTTCATAAATGCTCTTTTAACGCTCACATGTAAGGTCGAAGGTCATCAAATTAAAATGCAATCATACTGCGCAGCCAGACCTTTTATCTGATACCTCACTCACTATTCTACCCCTTCCTAGCCCTGAGATTCCTTACTGAAATTAATATAAACTTTTGACGTTAATATTTCGGGACAGAGTTCATAAATTTAAAATCTAACATGATTCGGCACATCTATGGTGTAATACATTTCGAATGATATACGTTTTATTGCCCTTATTTTAAACTTAATATCAAAAAAGTGTACGACCGCATTTGGTGTTTGCGTATCAATATATAAGATAATAATATATATGTAGCTAAGGAAATTGCTTAAAACATAGATTTGTGTGTATAACTTTGGAGTGTTTTGAAATATTTGAAAATTTTTTTTCACAGAAATTATTTCTTGAGCTGTAGAACTTTGTAAAAAATGTAAAACCAACTTTTTGAAAAATAAATTTTCATTAAAAAAATTTATATGGGTCATGAATTTCGATGATAGAAACTGTTTATTAAATTATGTGTCAAAATACGGCAATTTTTGTAAATAAATGATATGTCATATGAAAGAGTGTGAAAAAAATGTAATAAGAAAAAAAAATTACTACAAAAGAAACGTTTGTCTTATTTTTTGAGCAAAACCTAAATATTTAAGAGGTTTTTTAAAACAATGTAAAACATTGAATTGATGTGATAACCATTGGCGTCGGAAGCGGGGGGGCAAGGTGGGCAGTTGCTCCACCACTTTTTTAGCTAGATAAACAATTTAAAAGGAAAAGTTATTAAAAATATCAGTTTTTTTGCAACGATAATATTTTTGTATTATATATTTTCCTCTTCTTTCTCTCTTCTTCATGTTTCATGTGAAGAAATTTTGGTGAGCTTTTTTTGCACCAATATTTGTACTTCCCCCCCATTTGTACTGCCCCCCCAGATGAAATTCGCTTCCGACGCGCTTGGTGATAACGGTTAATGCTTTGTTATGTCTCCAAAGTCATTTAATTGGTCTTTCAGACAAAAAAAATTTGTTGAAAATCGATTAAAAAATGGCTGAGATTTTTGCTTGCAAAGTCAAAACTTGAAATTACAATAGTTTTTTTTCATTCTGAGGCGATGGCCTTACTTCAAGGAAATACGGTGTACTGAGAAGATATAATTTTTCGAGATATCTAAATAATTTTAATGTAATTTTAAGGGGATTTTTTTACATACTACCCGTGGAAAATAATACAAAAGAAAGCTTTCGTATACCGCTATGTTCCTCAACCAACGACTTTTCATACAAAAATACGTTGTACTGAGATCATCTATAGTTTTCGAGATATCGCTATAATTTTTATGTTAAAATAACGGAAATTTTTCAGACTTTACTATTTGCAAGAAATTTCACTATCACAATTAATATTCACTCGTGTTGTAGGGTATCCGTAAGAGATCGCGCAAAATGTTGGAAGCATTTTGTGCACACCTTATCAATGTCTAAAATTCCCCATAACATTATATTCTTCCATCTGTTACAGTTTAGCTTTTATTTAATAAATGCTCTTTTTACGCTCATATTGCAGGTCGAAGGTCACCAATCAAAAAAGTAATTATACTGTGCAGCCAGATCTTTCATTTGATACCTCATTCACCATTCTACCTCTTCCTAGCTCTGAGATTCCTTGCTAAAAATAATACAAACTTTTAACGTTAATATTTTGGGTCAGAGGTCATAAATTTAAAATCTAAAATGATTCTGCACATATAGGGCGCAGTACCTTCCGACTGATATAAGATTCATTGCCCTTATTCTAAAATTATTATCGAAAAAGTGTACGACAACATTTGATGCTTGCAAATTTGGATTGTATAGGAGGTGACACGCCCCTTTGCCGAACGCCCACAAAATTTAGCGGCACGTCTAAATTGTGGCCGAATACCAAATTCTGAGGCAGTCCGACCTATAACTCTAAAGCTATTCGATATCGCAAATTGGGGTTGTATAGGAGGTACCACGCCCTCCTTAGCGTTCTTACTTGGGCTAATATGTATCCATCAAGCCCAAAATACGTTTACTGAAAATCGATTTTTTCGAGTTGTATGCAACTTTAAAAAAGAAATTTTATATTTTAAACAAAAGTCAGTGACACAGAACTCAAAGAAATGAATATAGAAACAAATTAAACTTATATTTTTACTAACCCATATTAATATCTGAAAATTCAAAACTTGTATTTTATAATGTATTTAACATAATGCACTTATTGTTTTTTTCGTTTTGTTTTCTTTCGTTCATGCTATGTTTGATTGCTAAAAAAGGATGCGATATGTTGAACTTAACGAACATCGTGGGTGAAAATGAGCAAAGCAAAATTAACAATATCCACAAAGAATGCTGTTGTTTTATTCGCTCCCTTTTTCTTTATTTCACGCACTGTTCGGTTGCTTGAAAAGTATGCGATTCGGTGCAATTAATTAGTGGCGTACAAAAAAATCTGTACAAATTTAGTCATAAGAAATAAAAACGTAGAAAGTATTTTTAAAAAATAGTGAAAATATTACAAAATAAAATTGTTTTTCCAGAAATCGGGACATTTGGCGTCCCGCGTGAGGTCTTCGCGGGACGCACATTTTTAGGCTGAAAATCGGGACAACCCGCGCGGAGATTGGGACCTGGCAGCCCTAACACACACGGACAGCAGTCTCTTCTATATATATATAGATTCAATGAAACACCCTGTAACCAAGAGTGTGTTTGAGATAGACCCCAACTCCAAAACAATTTTTTAAAATCGCATACAGTGCGACGGTTTACGTTTGCCTTTCTATAAAATTTTGTCAGGCGCTTTAATTTATTTTCATTCTCTTTATTTTCATTTTGCTTAAGTTGATATTCCCCCGATATAAAATGAAGGTGTACTCTTGAAAGGTTCAGAAGTTATGGCGTAAAACGTGAAATGTTAATGAATTTTCAATACAAATTCAACTAGGGTTAAATTCAAAATTGAACAAACCCGAAGTTGAACAAATTCAAAAGCATTGATAACTAGTTGAATTTTTATTGAAAATTCTTTAACACTTTACGTCTTACGCCATTACTTCTGAACCATTCAAGAGCACACCTTCATTTATATGGGTGGAAAGGTAGTTTAACTTTAAAAAAATGAAAGAAATGAAAATTATTATAATAATATTTTTTTCTTAAAATAGACAAAATAACCTTTCCAATGATAACCCATTAACGAAAATCGCATTTTAATTGACTAAGCTATGTTGTCACAAAATTGACCCTATTTTGGCATTTGCATGCCTGTGGGTCCACGAAGAGAAATTCTTTAAATCCGAAACTCCGGATTTGATTTTCTTGATTTTGGTTTTCTCAAAGAACAAAATTTGAGCCAAGTCGCAGATAGTCAGTGCAACTGATATTGCACTTCAATGTGACATGGGCGAAAAATTAAAATTTACCATTACTTTATGCGATATTTTAAGTTTTGTTATTTCAAAACTTATATTGGTTAAATGAAACATATTTTGTATTTTGCACAAATGTGCGCAAAGAATTTTCTCCGTGAAGAAAAGAGATTGGAGTTCCTAATTCTTCACAGCAGTATTTTCATATGCATTAAGATATGTTATCAGGACAGCTTATATATGAAGTTTTAATATTTTGTAAGTATCAGAGGACTGTGTTTTGTATCAATTTTTGTGAAATACATATCCTCAAATTGGATATTAAAGGGATAACTTAAGTAATCATAGGGTCATGATGAATAAAACATCTTGAAAAAGTCAGCGAAAAGATTACAAATGTTATTTTCCTGAGACTATCAGCCATATTCTGGCAAATTAACAAATTGTTAACCAGTACTTTGAATATTTCTATGTGTTTGTTGTAAATTTTTGATTTCAAAACAAAACTTTAAGCTCAAAAATAAAAAATGTTTATAAAAATTGCCAACTGCTTTTCAGTTATTGACAATTTAATTAAACAATTTTGTTTTTTGAGCTTTAAATTTTGTTTTGAAAACAACAAACACATAGAAATATGAAAAATACTGGTTAACAATTTGTTAATTTGCCAGAATAGGGCTGTATGCTTACTTGAGGAGTCTTTATAAAACTCTTATCAGGTTATTACCGGAATCAGGTGACCAGATCTGGATAAATAGGAAAAAAGTGCGTCACTTTTAGAATGAGAACATTGAAAAACATTTTTTTTTTAAATATTATTATAACAGGGTGCTTCAATGATCTCTAGAATCAGAAAATACTAACTAAAGTAATGAATTCTTAAAATTAATTTAATCAAAAATTTTCTAATTTCTTTTAAAGAATTTCCTTTTTTTATTTTTACTATCAAGTTACTAGTAAAGTTTCACTTAAGAATATTCAATACGACAAAAACAAAAAGACTATAATATAATAAATGCAACAAATTCCAAATTTTGGTATGTTTTAATGTTAGGCGTATAAAAATATATGCAATTCACTCTTAACATGTACGACAAAAGGAAGACTTCACTCAAGGCCACCACTGTTCCTACATACTATATGTACATACAGCTAAGTCATATTAGATCTATTTACTTCATGGTTGGCATAGATACAGCGGCTTGGGTGTGAGACACATCTGATTCACGCCACAGTTGAGTGACAGTCTTTGTCTGGGTGTAGAACTTGATACCTTGCTTTCCGTAGAAGTGATGATCACCACGGAAGGAGCCGCGTGTGCCGGTGAATGAGAACATAGGCAATGGCACTGGAATGGGCACATTAACACCTACTTGACCAACATCAATTTCATTGACAAACTTGCGTGCGGTGGCACCATTGGTGGTGAAGATGGCAGTGCCATTGCCATAAGGATTGGCATTGATCATTTCGATGGCATCATTAATGGTATCGGCGTTTAGGATAACCAAAACAGGACCGAAGATTTCTTCAGTATAGCACTTCATCTTGGGGGTAACATCTGTCAGAATTGATGGTCCAACGAAGTAGCCGCTCTCATAACCGGGTACTGTGATGTTGCGACCGTCCAAAATGAGCTTGGCTCCCTCCTTAACACCGGACTCAATTAGGTCGTGTATACGTTGCTTGGACTGTGCACTAATTACTGGTCCTACATCAGTGCCGGGAACATGACCAGCATTGACCTTCAACTTCTTGGCGCGTTCTACCAAATCGGGAATCCATTTCTGGGCCTCGCCCACAAACACCGCTGTCGACAAAGCCATGCAACGTTGTCCGGCGGCACCAAATGCGGCACCAGCCAATTGATTAAGCGTATTCTCCTTGTTGGCATCGGCCATGATGACACCATGGTTCTTGGCACCCATGTTGCTCTGCACACGCTTGCCATTTTTACCGGCGCGTTCATAGATGTACTTGCCAGCGGTATCGGAGCCGACAAATGATACAGCCTTGATTTCAGGAGCATCGCAGACAAAATTGACGGCATCGTGTTGACCGTGAATGACATTGACAACACCGGGTGGGCAGCCAGCTTGATTGAGCAATTCCATCAGCATCATTGTGGCGCCGGGTACACGTTCGGAAGGTTTCAGCAACATTGTATTGCCACAGGTGATGGCCACAGGGAACATCCACAAGGGAATCATGGCAGGGAAGTTGAAGGGGGCTACTCCAGCAGTAACACCGAGTGGCAGCACAAGCGAGTAGGTGTCCATGTCGCGTGATATATTGGCCACAGTCTCGCCCATTTGCAGCGATGGAATACTGCAGCAGTGCTCAACAACCTCTGAAAGTGGAGGAAAAATGAGTAAAGAACTATTATTATATCCTAATATAAATATTGAACCTACGCAAGCCACGCAAAACATCGCCCTCAGCATCAGCCAATGTCTTGCCCTGCTCCTTAGTCACTCTCTCGGCCAAAGCACCCATGTTCTCCTTGATCAATGCCTGCAGCTTAAACATGACCTGCTGTCTGGACAGTATCGATTGTTGACTCCATGATTTGAATGCCTTTTTGTTTGATTCGACAGCAGCTCGCATCTCAGCTTGAGTGCATTTGGGCACACGTGTTACGACTTTATTGGTAGCAGGATCATACAAATCAATCCAATCGCTGGTCTTGGAATCCACAAACTTGCCATCGATGAACATTTTTGTGGTTGGAGCAGCTGAGGAGTAGCTGCGCTTGGCAAGCAGACGAGCCTGCAACAAATATGACGAATTTTATTACTATGATTTTAAAGTAGATTCCATTAAGTCAACCGTATAGGTAAAGGTCGTTATAGTGCACAAAGAAATTAAATCTTAATTTAAAATCAGCATTTTAGCTTTTCTAACATAAAAACTATTGATTTTATCATAAACCTTTTTAAATCAAAGTAAAAACTTTTGTATCAAAATAAAAATGTTTAAATCAATATACAAATGAAGCATAATCGCGAATAACGTTGTAAACGACATTTTTTTAGTATTTTTTTTTTGAGAATACCTGTTAGAATCACGCTCTTATATTATATACAAACAGAACTGAGTAAGCAGTTGAGCAGTTTGGGGTATTTTTATTGCATACCCAAAAAAATTAATAAAAATGAAAATAAAAGTGCTTGTAAAATGAATAAAAGTGAACAATTACAATTTTGTCGTTTACAACGTTATTTGCGAGAACGCTTCATATACAAAAATCAATTGCTGTGCGTTAGTCTGCTAAGGTTCGAAAATGGCTCGACCGATTTGAACAGTTTTTGTTTTGTTTGCCTCAATTCAGGGAAGGTTTAGAGAAAAAGGAAATGTTGCCTCACCCCCTGTTACCGCCGACAAATCAATACAAATGCTTTATTTCATGTGGTTTTGGTCGTATTAAACTTTAATTTTGTAATTTATTTCGTCTGGTTACTACTGGAAATTGTACCAAAAATGGGCGTGGTCGCACCATATATGCGCCCACTTTTTAAAAATGTGAGCCGATTGCAAAAACAATGAAATCTGGTGTAAGTAAAGGAGCCATGTATAAAAACAAATCATACGAAAAAGTAGGAGTGGCTAGACCTATGCCGCTCCCACAAATATTAATTGAATACAAATCTAAACGGCTCGACGAATCACGCTCAAATTGGTATGCGTATTTTGCGACTTCTAAATTAAATTTGTACATGCTTAGTTTTGGCCACGCTCCTTCCGCCTCTTTTCAAACTGTTGAATTCATAGTTTTTTATTTATAAAGATTAAATTACATATTAGTATAATATTGAGTTTACTCATGACAATGTAATAAAAATATGTATATATGGAATCGTAACAAAAGTTAATAAAAGCCCAGTGTTACACCAGCGGCGGATCTGAAAAAAATCTTGGGGGGGGGGGGTAAATTACCAAAGTCACACATTTTCGATTTGAGAAAATGTTGTCTTTTTACAAATAAAAAAATTTTACTTTTTTGAATTGAAATTATCGAATTGTGTAAGAAGCAATTTTCCCAGACACATACACGCACATTTCCGTATTTATTTATATTTCCCTTTTTCTGGAATATCTTAGCGAAAAGTAAATAAAAACTCTAAATTTGACTAATTTTGGAATTAAGGTTGATTTATTAAAATTTTTCACATTTATTCCATTATAAAACATTGCACAAATATATTTTCAAATATGTGCAATGAAAAAACATAGTACTTTTCAATAAAAAAATAAAGGAATTTGAAACTTATTGTTCTGACGTTACGACTATGATATGGTACACTTTGAAAAATAAATGAACAATACAAAATGTATACTGATTATTAGATAGTCATTAGATAGAGACAAAATTATATGACAAAATCATCGCAGCGCTTCTTTTTTGCGGCAAAGTTATCAATAACTTCGTTAATATTTATTTTAATGTCTCTATGTATATGCAATAATGCGAGTCCATTCAATCGTTCTTGTTGCATAGTTGAACGTAACCATGTTTTTAATCGTCGCAGTGTAGAAAAACTTCGTTCAGCTGTTGCTACACTGATAGGAAGCGTGGCAAAGATAGTAAACGTTTTAGAAATTAGTGGAAAAATGTCATTGTCACAAAGAGTAAAAACGGTGTTGATATCATTAACCTTAGTTTCGCTCTCCCATTTACACTGCCAAATTTGAAGTTCATGAAATAATTGAATTGGAATAAGTTCCTTATTACCGTCACAAAATGGAATTATTATCTTAGAAATGTTAACACTCAAATTGTTTAGCTTTTCATTGTTGTGTTTATCAATTATGTTTGGCAGGATTTCGTTTACATATAGTTTTTGGAAAAATTTTTCGCTGAAACGAGCCGCCATATCAGCAATGATATCATCTAGTAATGGTATAAATATGGAAATTCGAAAGTAGTCTTCTGGTGTTGAAACGCTGACATTACAACGATGACCCTGTCTTCCAGCAATACGAGGTATATTAATTGATATACCTAAACTCTCGTGTAATTCCTGTACATCTGCAAATATTGTCTTAAAATATGATTCTGCGTTCTCTCTTTTTTTATCAAGCAGTGATCTTAAAGTTATTATTGAACGTTCTGCTGCATCCTTATAGAGGTTTGTTTTTTGCAAGATGCTACTTAAAACCAAATTATCGTCAAATTATCGTCAAATCAGTCATCAAATGATTTGACGACACAAGTGCTCGTCAAAAAATTTCTCGTCAAATTTAATTTATTTTTTTTAGGCAAAGCTCTTTTTGTGCTTTCACTTTAATATCGCGCAGCTTTTGCTCGGCTATATTATCTCATCTTAAGTATGTATTAATGAGCGCTTTAAAGCTGACACCTGCGTTCGTAGAGCAATCTAAATACAATCAAAATAATAGAATACAATACCGTTCAATTCAATTCATATGACTTATCATGCTATTACAATCACCCATTCAATTGCATTGAGGGTACTTTTATGTATACATAAGCAATTCTGAAGGCGTTTTTTGAAAGAATACTACCAAAAATGGTTGGAGATATTGATATAAAATTTTTATTTATTGTTTTCTCCAATTATTAAAGTATACAAAAATATTTTGTTTTGTTTTGTTTTTTTGTGATGTCATTTGTGTGTACGTGGGTGGCGTTTTTATGAAGCGATGCGAGAAGAGTAGGACCATTTTGCTTGTAGAATAACATGATCTGTAATCATCTGAAAAAAACAAAATATAATTATATGCAAAGCAAACACTTACGTCAAGGTAGTGACTTCGCCTTTTTATAAAAATGAGCCTCAAAAAAAGTTGCAGCTCGTTATGTACTCAAATTTACAGCCATTTTTTAAACAATCAACTTTAAGGACGCGTTATTTTCTTACAAATAAAATTTTTTTAAAAAACTCGAAGTCAGTTCCTCAGCGTAAGTGTTTACTTTACAAGTATACATATTTTTTTCAGGTGATTACAGATCATGTTATTTTGCAAGCAAAATGGTCCTACTCTTCTCGCATCGCTTCATAAAAACGCCACGTACACACAAATGACGTCACAAAACAAAAAAAAACAAATTTTTTTTAAAGTACTATAATAATTGAAGCGCTCTCGCGAATAACGTTGTAAACGACAAAATTGTAATTGTTCACTTTTATTTATTTTACAAGCACTTTTATTCATTTTTATTAACTTTTTTTAGTATGCGATAAAAATACCCCAAACTGCTCAACTGCTTACTCAGTTCTGTTTATATATAATATAAGAGAGTGATTCTCACAGTTATTCGCAAAAAAAAAATGTCGTCTACAACGTTATTCGCGATTATGCTTCAATTGTTGAAATCAATAAAAACTTTATATCAATACCTCTGACCATTTTTTTTTTTTAGTATTCTTTCAAAAAACGCCTTTAGAATCGCTTATGTATACATAAAAGTACTCTTAAGTTGTGGGTACAATTATTTACTTCAAATAAAATATTAAAAAGTAAAGTATTTAAAAGTTCTTGGGGGGGTAATTACCCCCTTTACCCCCCCCCCTTGTATCCGCGCCTGTGTTACACAAGTAGTTGAGTACAAAAGTTATGCTACTATTTTATGGTTGATACACAACAATTCTTCCACCGCATACTGATTATGGTGAGTACAAGATACGAGGTTTTATTTGCCTGCCGGAACGCCTTGGCTCCACTTGAGGTATATGTTTTGGAATTGGCGATTTTTCGTGAGACACTGGAAATCCTTCGAAAGCACTTGATTCCGCCAGTGGTGTTTCAAAGGAATAATCAGTTTTTGTATTTGTATCGTTCTTTTCAGGAGTACGTATAATTTCGCTTTGGTGCTCTGCATAGTGGTTATCGGCGTTGCTTGTGTTCAAATAGTCACCATCGCCACAGTTGCCATTCCGTAGTTGCGAGTTTTCGAACCTACTTCTTATTGAGTCTGAGCCCTTATCAGTTTGCAATAAGCCGGAGCCGCGCATTTGATCTACATGTCTTCTGACTAGCTTTCCATTGTATTCAATTGAATAGTGGATCACCTAAACGTTTAGTCACAATTCCGGATAACCATTTCGGCATTTTTGGATTTCCTGCCAAAAAGTAAACTCGTTGCTGCAAGTCAAATGTCCGGTAGTTTGTGTTGTGACGTAGAAATTGCTTGGCTGTTACCTTGGTTGGTGTTTCTTCTGGTCGAATCAAATCCAAACGTGTACGAATTAATCGTCCCAAGAATAATGTTGAAGGTGACTCTCCTGTTGTACTATGTGGTGAATTTCTATACTGTCTTAGGAATTCATTAATGTCCCTTTGTATAGTGCTTCTTGTCGAACCCATGGCTTTCAATGCCTTCTTAATTGTTTGTACTGACCTTTCCGCCTGACCGTTTGTTGATGGATGGTATGGTGCAGTTCGTTTGTGGCTGATGGTATTTGACTCCGCTGCTACGTAGAAAATCAGTAAATTCTTTCGATGAAAAATTTGTACCATTATCCGATACGACTATAGTTGGTACCCCGTACGCAGCAAACATTACATCCAAAATGGCAGTAGTCGCCGCAGTTGTAATGGATGATGTAATTTTGACTTCAACCCACTTAGTGTATGCATCAGTTACAATAAGTAACATTGTTCCTAGAAACGGACCAGCGTAGTCTATATGCACCCTTTCCCAAGGGCCCTTTGGATATTCCCAGTAATGTTCGCTATACTTTGGATGTATATTTGCAATTGCAGCGCAGTCACTACATCTGCTTGCAAGGCTTTCAATATCCCTATCTATCCCACGCCAATAAACAAAAGAACGTGCGAGACCTTTCATTTTGACAATGCCCAAATGTGCGGTGTGAAGGTCATGTAGTACTCGTTTCTGCAGAGATGTAGGTATAACAACTCTATGGTCATAAGTCAAGCATCCTGCTGTTAGCTTATAATTTTATTCTGGAGCAGTGTAGCCAGCTTTCTTTAAATTTTGTCCCATTTGTAAAAGTTTAACAACCTTACCTAAATGCTCATCTTTCAAAGTTGCTTGTGCAATTGTAGTAGCTCGTAGTGGTAACTGATTGATTTGGTTAACGATAAAGTTGTTAAATCCGTCAAATTCATTCCTAGCATTTAATGACATCTGATTTACTTTATCCAAGATTATGGCCCGAGAGCAGAAGTCGGCATTTACATTTAGTTTAGTTTGCTTGTATATGACGCCATAATTAAAGTTACATAAGAATTCAGCATAATTTGCCATACGGCTAATACATAAATTTGGTAAGGACTTTGCAGGGTGTAGTATTTGTGCAAGCGGCTTATGATTAGTAATAAGAGTGAAGTGTCGAGCATAAAGATACTTAAAAAATTTCTTTACCGCCCAAACTATAGCCAACGCTTCCTTGTCCATCTGAGGATAGGAAATTTCCGTTTTATTAAATGCTCTACTGGCGTAGGCTATGGGGCGCTCTGAGCCATTACCCATTCTGTGACAGGACAGCTCCTAGCCCACATTTGCTCGCGTCTGTTGCCAAAACTATAGGTAGAGCTGGGTCATATGTCGTCAGAACTTGTGGCGAAATTAAATCAGCTTTAATGTCTTCATATGCTTTGGTTGTATCTGTGCTCCATTTAAAATTTTGCTCCAAAAGCATGTTCCTTAAGGGTCTTGACCTTGTAGACAAATTTGGTATAAATGCATTATAATATGTAGCTTTACCTAGAAATAATTGCAATTCTTCTGGTGTCGATGGCTTAGTAGAGTTTTTAACTGCTTCGATATGTTTGTCAGACTTATGTATTCCATGTTAATCTAATCGGTGACCCAAAAACTCTATCGATGGTGTACTGAAAACACATTTGGAACGATTCAAACGGATGCCTTCACTCCTTAATTTTTCAAGAACTGATTTCAGAGTTGTTATCATTCCGTCGAAAGTATCAGCATAAACGAGTATGTCATCGAAGAAACTCATAACATTTGATATTTCTTTTAAAATAGATTCCATTCGTCTCTGCCATAAGGCCGGAATGTTGGCAGCACCATACACTGCTCTTGTTGGTCTTATCAAACCATGCGTTGGTGTATTCAATGTTAGAATACGCGCGAATTCTTCATCAACAGGTAGGTGTGAATAAGCATCAGTTACGTCTAAGTGGCAGAATATTGTCGAGTGTTTCATTTTGTTAAGCAAGTCCTCGACTTTTGGAATTGGATGCTCGTCGATGTTAATTCTCTGATTTACTGAAGGCTTATAATTTCCTGTAATCCTAATAGCACCATTTTTCTTTGTAACAACGTGAGTTGTAGACGCCCATTCGGAATAATCGACACGTTCGTATAGACCTGAAGCAATTTTGGAGTCAATGTCTTTAATGTACGCCTCTCTTAATGCTATTGGTATCTCTCTCGCTCTAGCAAAAATAAGCTGCGCATCAGGATTCAAGTGCACTCTCGCTGGAGGCCCAACTAACCTACCTGGTGTATCGTTAAATATGCCCTCAAATTCCTTGAGTAATTGCTGCAGTTGTTGTTTTTGTCCGGAAGTCATTTCAGGAGGAGTAGTCGCAATATTATTTATGTTATCAGGTGTAGTAAACATGTTTAAGAAATCAATCTCATGAACAAACTGCGATATCCAATCGCGACCAAGCAAAGTATCAAAATTACCATCTACAACAAACAGATCCACTATACAATATGTTTTTCCGATAGTAGCTTTTACTGGTAATCTTCCCAAGCACATGATTTTATGACCTGAATAACTATAAAACTGTTTATTTGTTGGAAGCAGTTTAATTTGACTTTAGAACGAGCGTAATGTTTTCATGGAAATGATTGAACAGAGGGCACCAGTATCTAGTTCCATTTTAAGTAAGTGGCCATCTATGGTTACATCGACTAACTTTTTAGTGTTCGTTCTGATTGTATTAATTGATTCTTGCCTCAGCATTTATATTTCATCTGAAGGCTCCGACTCATTTTCGGATATTTTAGAGGTTTCGCTCTTGCAAACTTTGGATATGTGACCTATTTTCCCACATAAGAAACACTTCGATTGATTAAACTTGCACTGCTTACGCATATGTTGGCCGCCACACCCATGACAACTTGAACGATTGTGCTTGTTTTGTACTATTGAAGATTTATTTTTTAGAGGTTCTTTTACTTGAATTGGTGAATAGCCAAGTTTACGTAATTGATCTTCCGCTTGTGTAAGATCAGGAGTTTTCATTTCTACAGTCGTGTGGTGTGCTAATTCCATCGCTTGTGCAATCTCATAAGCAGTCACAAAACTATCGGGTTTTTTCGAAATAATTTCATCACAAATACTACGCGAACATAAGCCACAAAGTAATTGCTCTATCAGCATACGATCTAAGAACTGTCCATATTCGCAACAGACCGCTGCCTGTCTAAGGCGCAAAACAAAACTTGGAATTCTTTCCTCTCTCTCCTGCTTAATCGTACGAAATTTAATGCTTTCAGCGTATTTATTCCTTTTTACGTTAAAATGGTTAGTTAAAGTATTTTTAATTTCCTCATAAGTCAGTGAATCTGGGGTTTAGGCGAAATCAGAATCCTCAAGGAATTATTTAACTCAGCACCCATGTGAACTCTTGAATATGTAGAAAATTCCTCCGATGGAATTTTACTTAGTTTTAATGCCCAGTCAAAGCGAGTGAAGTAATCATGTATAGTCGTTCCGTCCGAAGATTTATATGATATGCAGCCATGCAGAATGTTGGCACCTTATGTGTAGTTGTAGACGTATTTGAAGCGCTAGCAGCAGAAGACGCCTCTGCTACCGCTTTGCGAATCGCCGCAGTCAGCGATTCCGTGAAATCTTTTATAGTTTCTGGA
Organism: Dichetophora obliterata; assembly: GCA_963920525.1. Classification (NCBI taxonomy): domain Eukaryota; kingdom Metazoa; phylum Arthropoda; class Insecta; order Diptera; family Sciomyzidae; genus Dichetophora; species Dichetophora obliterata. The sequence continues at coordinate 172,843,515 of OY986439.1, forward strand.
TTCATTGTTTAGTTGCAGGATCCTACTTCTGACACCAATGTTGAATTCATAGTTTTTTATTTATAAAGATTAAATTACATATAAGTATAATATTGAGTTTACTCATGACAATGTAATAAAAATATGTATATATGGAATCGTAACAAAAGTTAATAAAAGCTCAGTGTTGCACAAGTAGTTGAGTACAAAAGATATGCTACTATTTAATGGTTGTTACACAACACAAACAAAGTTTATTTTATTTCTGTAATACTTTTTACCATCAGATTTTTTTGCCAATTTAATCTGAAAATAATTTCTTTAATTTTATAACTTATTTCGCCGTTTTTGGATTACAATATCCTTACGGACTGCTTAAAAATAAAACTTACAATCTAATATAATATAAAATATTTACAAAAAATTCTATATTTTTTAGAAACTCAAAATTAGATACGAAAACAGTAATTAAGTAACTCTTTAATGACAATTTCAAAAAAGAAAAATCTAAATTATTTTTAATAGATATTTCATTATACAAAGATAAAGCACGAATAATTGGCTCATTACGTGAATAAAAGGTTCTATGAATTTCTGAATGAAATAACGAGTAATGGCATAATGTCCTTGCAGTAATATTAAAAGAAACAAATTGTAATAACTGGGCACAGTCAATATGACCTGATATAAAATCATGGATTAATGTTAATGATTGAATCTTTCTTCTAGTTTTAAGTGCTTTCAAACCCATAAGAAGGCAAAGGCTAACATTCAGTAAAGGAGTACCAGAGAGATAATATGAATAAATGGATGTATTAATGGATTTTGAGTACGTCATAGAAAAACATTTATTAAAATTTAATGGTAAAAAATTCATGGAAGACCAAGAAAGCAAATTATTAAGATCAGTCTGTAACAGAACAACATCATTCAAATAAGATATATTACTGAATAACTTTAAATCGTCAGCGTAAAGTAAAAATTTTGCTGAATGAAAACAATTACTGACATCATTAATAAATTCCACGGTAAGTTCATTGACACCATTTCTGACATCATGAAGGGAGCACTCCGAATGGTGGAGAAGTGGTGTTGAGAACAAGGCCTTACCGTAAACGCAGGCAAATCAGACAATATTCTCTTTACTAGAAAGAGAGTAGGCCTGAGGAGAGAACCAGTCAGACTTTTTGGAGCTGAAATCAACATGTCCACGAAGGTTAAATGTCTAGGGGTAACCCTCGATAGCAAACTGAACTGGAACCAGCCTGTAGAGGATGGGATTCAAAGAGCCAAGAGGGTTCTGTTTCAGTGCAGACGCGTTTGTGGTCTCAAATGGGGGCTAAACCCAGAGGCTATGAAATGGGTCTACACTATGATGGTTAGACCTATCATCACGTATGCTTCGGTGATTTGGTGGACAAAAGTCAGCCAGAAAACCATTAAGAAGAGGCTGGACAAAGTCCAACGGCTGGCGTGTGTTGGAATAACAAGTGCAATACGCACCACTCCAACAAGCGCAATGGAGGTTCTGTTAGGTATGCTGCCGTTGGGTTTAGAAATAAAGAAAACAGCGGCGCTGTCAGCCCTCAGGATATTGCGAAATGCTACGTGGCGTGGGGCAACAGCCCTGCATGGTCATATGTGCATCCTTGATATTGCACAGAGAGATATCAGGGAGGCGTGTATGCCTATGGATGGAAGGCAGAGAATAAGAATAACAGAAAAATGTTATAAAACTCTTACAACAGATGGAGCCCTTTGTGAAGAAATCGTTGGTAACGATATCAGTATATTCACAGACGGCTCCCTGATGAACGGTAGAGCCGGGGCAGGCGTTTACTCAGAAGAGTTAAGCCTATCCTGTGTGGAGGTTTGTGTCTGTACACCAGGTGGAAATGCTTGGCGTAGTGCATGCGCTGGACCACCTGATAGATGGCCGGATCAATGGCAAGAAAATTTTCATTGCTCTCGACAGTCAGTCTGTGTTAGGTGTATGCAACGGACAGACACCACTTCCAGGTTGGCCATAGTATGTCTTACAAAACTCAATAGGTGCACCCAGACAAATGAGCTCAGACTTATGTGGGTCAGAGGACCCTCTGGCATAGAACAGAATGAAAATGCTGATTCTTTAGCAAAAGAAGGATCAGTAGAAGAATTCTGTGGACCAGAACCACGTATCGTCATAGGCATATCGTCATATCGACAACATGGTGGCAGGCCTTATTAAACAATGGACGGACTCGGAACACCGTACAAGGTGGGAAGAAGCTGTTAATTGCAGGCAATCAAAGCCGGCCGTGAAGTGGTTTCGTCGTGAGGCAGGAAAAGTTATCTGACACAATCGAAGGACTTTAAGCTGGCTTACTGCACTGGTCACAGGACATGGTCCCTTCATTTACCATCTCGGGAAGATGACTCTGACCAAGGACGATGCGTGTAGGATATGCCTAGAGGAGCCGGAAACAGCAGCACACATTTTGTGCAAATGTCCGGCGTTGGCAAGCATAAGACTGGCCACTCTGGGACGTCCATTTGTTGGCGAAGCCGAGATTGGTCAGCTGACCTACAAGAATATACTTGAGGTGACAAAGGCTGCTTATACAAGGAGCATACTCACGTATGAGTGCTCCGAGCAGTAGCATGCTTCGTCCAATAGGGGACGCAAAAGGGACCCACTGTGGTCTGCTTCAGCAAATTCCTTGACTTATTATATATCATTAATAAATAAGGTAAAAGCACAGGGCCAAGAATGCTACCCTGTGGTACTCTGGAAGAGGCAATAAATTGATATGATTTATCTCCATTTCATTCAACGAAACATTCTCTATTTTCCAAATAAGACTGGGTCCAATTCAAGAAAACAGAATGAAAACCCATTTTGGCCAGTTTCGCTATTAAAACAATATGAGAGATCTTGTCAAAGGCCTTAGAAAAATCCGCATAAATAACTTCAACTAGATGTCCCAACTCAAAAAATACAAAATCTTGACAAAACTGCTAAGTTATTCACCGTAGACCAACCAGCAAAAAAGCCATGTTGTTCAGGGCATTTGTGCCGCTTAACTACAAGGAATAACTTATTCTTGATCACAGTTTCAAACAGTTTAGACACATTTGAGAGCTTAGAAATATGCCTATAGTTGGAAACATCATTTTTACTGCCCCCTTTAAAAACCGGAGTTATAGAGCCCATTTTCCAATAGTCTATAAAAGTACCTGTACATAAAGACTTGTTAAAAAGTTTGCACAAAGGCTTAGATAACGAAAAAGCACATTTATTAAGCAAAATAGATAGAAAATTTTGACACAAAAAACATTCACATATCTTTAAATTTGTTGAAATTTTTGACTTTTTCATAAAACATCGTTACCTATGAGAAAAAAAACGATATGAAAATCAAAGTGTTGATTTTCTATGTAAATATCTCCGCTGTTTTTTATATATATTTTATTCAAATTTTTTGTTCAAAAGTTCAATAAAAGCACTCTACAAAACTGTAGTGCAAAGTTTGAACTGTACCAGTGTATATACTTTTTATCTTTTTTTCAAAAAAGGTCAAAAATTTGGGTATAAATGGTTATTTAACCGGACAAAATATAAAAACGTGGCTGCCGAAGCACAGAGTGTAAGAGCGTGGCTATGGCGCCGAAGGACCTTGATTTAAACCCCCTCTGCACACCCTAGAGAATTATAAATTCCATGAAAAGCTTCTTGAGAACATGCAGTTTAGCCGTTTGCAGTCGGTTTAAAACAAGTAGGTCCAGTTTTTGACTCATTGCGTACATAATTTATTAAAACGCAAAGCAGAACAGCTCATAAGAAGCTCTGTTAATGTCCTTTCAAGGGCTGAAATGGCCAAATTGTTTTGAATTTTTCGTATATAGAAAAGCACAAAACTAAAGCAATTTGTTATGATTCAGAGGTTTTTTTATATTTATATATAACTTCTCGAGTTTATTAGGCCTATTACGGTTCACAGCAATACACTGCTGTGTCTTATTTTAAGTATTAGGAATGTACACAGTAAAAACAGAAATTACTGTTGTGTTGTGAACCGTAATAGGCCTATATATATATATAACTTCTCGAGTTTATATATAACATCTTGTATATCATCTAGTATAAAATAAAAATGTTTTCTCTAAAATTGTGAAATGTTTATTCAAAATGTTAAAAACGATTTCTTAAACGTAAATAAAAAAAAATATTTACTAGAACACAGTTTTGTTTCGATTCACAGATTTTTAATTTTATCAATAATTTCTGCAAAGCAGACAAAAATAACCAAATGTTAACACGCCAATCAAAAGTTAAAAATTTTAAAACTACAGGCAAGCATAGGTTTTTTCGTCTTATTTGTTTCAAAAATGGGTATATTACTACCCAAAATGCTATTAATTATCCTAACGTTTTTCAAACCATTCGAATTTTTGTACCAAATTCACAAGACTTATTATGTTTTTGAAGTAAAACCTCTTTAGCACTGTTGTGATTTAAAACTCGATGAAACGAAAAATCGACAGCTAAAAGAGACAAACATATACATCTATAGGATTTAGCCTAAGAGAGAATGAGATAGAACACATATATACAGTGTTTCTTTGTGCGGAGCTTCGTTGTCTCTTTACTCTTGTCTACGTTGTAACTGTTGTCCATATGTGTGCTTGGGTGCACAAGTTAACGAAAAAATGTTTAACCCTCCGATGAGTGACAGTTCTGAACTTCACGGCCGTGTGAAAAGGTCCCTACGGACCTTTTTTGTAAATCATGTTTTTTTCATATAAAAATTTTTTTTAATTTTTTTTTTGTTTTTATTGTTTATAGCCAAATTCTACATACAAAAATTATTTTTTCAATTTTTTTAATTTTTTTTTTTTTTTTAATTTTCTTAAGACTATTATAAAAAAGTTAAAAAATTATTGTTGTTGAGCGTGTACTTCTTGTCCTCCGCCCTGTGCGCAAGTGTTGCAGCGATGTAAAAGTGTGCTATGTTCTCCGCAAACAGTGTTGCCGCAGCCGAAGCAGTATGCCCGCGTTTTTCGCTGCCGTCCGTACTCAGAACGGCAAAGGCGACATGACGGTCTACTTCACCTAGCCGCAAACGACGGTGTATTGCCTTCCATCGGTCTTGATAATACCTGAAATGAAAAGAAAAATATAAAACAAATAACTATATATTCTATTCTTGAATTTGAAGGTGTTTTTCTTACCCTGACATCGAATGCTTCCATCGCATTGCGTATCCTTGGATATGAGGTTATATGGTTGTTCAGGGCTCGTTCTTCGATATTTGGTGTGGCCAATTGTTTCGTTAGCAGTAACAAGAACGACCGCCGTCTGTCACTCCTTTTTATAGGCTTCATTTCGTTGTAAATCGTAAAAGCAGCCAATGCAGCGACGTCCAGCATATTATAAAACATGGCCAACGGCCATCGTTGTGTTGCTCTTTTGCAGCTGTAAGTGCCTAGCATTTGATCCATGGTATCAACGCCGCATTTGTTGGCGTTGTAATCTAATATGGCATAGGGCTTCCGCTTCTCGGTTTGCTCGTCAACGAGGCAGGTGTAGTGCATTGTGGAGAGCACGTTCACCACTTTATGTTTTTTCGGCACGTATGAGCATAACGCTATATCCCCTTCGTTGAACCCAAATAATGTACTATTGATGGTGCGCTTCGGGTTCTTTTTGAACTCCTGTGGAATGAATGTTTTGCTGTAGCGCACTGTACCAACATATGCGGTCTTCCTCCTCAACAAAATACGCGCCAAGTCAAGAGTGGTAAAGAAATTATCCACGTATATAGTACGTGGTAGTAAGGGAATATATCATTCCCTTCACAGGATAATAACTCTGTGAGTCGCATAACCACCATACTTTCAAACCATACTTAGCTGGGTTTGACGGAATATATTGTGTGAAGCGGGTGCAGCCTCTGTAAGGGAACAACTGCTCATCAACTGTTAGTGCTTCATGAGGAGTGTAAGCTGCTGCCAAGTTATGTTGCAACATTTGCCAAATATCGTCAATAGCCGCCGTTTTGCTGTTGATGAGTCGCTGTTGTCGAGTATTTCCATTGTCGAATCGAATAAATTGCTTTATACACATGAAGCGGTCGTACGAAAACGTAGCTTTGTATATTGGGCAACGCTTCGCGCCCCATAATTCCATAGCTGGTTCATGGTTTGATCTTGTGAGTCCAGCATACAAAATAATAGCTACAAAGGCGTCAAACTCTTTCACTGTCACTGCCTTCCACTCCTTTTCCATCGTGGGATTCGCCAAATTCCATGCAGCTGTAACCTCCCTGCCTTTACGATTTGTTTCACGTAGCACTAAGTGTATTATTTCCTCTGTCATGATTGAACGCATTATTGTATAGGGGTCGTGTATATTTCCTGTTGGTCCTGGTTTCTTTCTTGTGAAGTCGACCACGTTATGATTACGAGTGCGTGATGTTGGTGGTGCTTTTTTTTCTCCATTGGGTGCCATCTTTACCAATATAGTGACTTTCATTCGTTTCCTGTCCATCATTTTCTTCCTCTTCATCATCAGTATCTTCATTTAGCTCGACGAATCCTTCAGTTTCGGCATCTGACTCTTCAGCAAGTTGGTATGTGCGATCTTCATCATCCTCAACTTCATAATTATCAATTGCAGCAATATCAATTTCTTCATCCATGTCTTCGTCCATAAAATCAGCAAATCTACTATCAGCTGCACGCCTTTCATCCGCAGTCATTTGCTGGTAACGTGTTCTACGGCGTACAACAATTTCAGCAACGTCCAAATTACTTGCATCTGCCATATTTATATTTTTGTTTCTATCACACACGAGTTTACACTTCGCTGTCTAAACTTTGACTGATTTGGTTTACGAAACTACAACTTCTTTTATACTCTTTCGTACGTTTACCTAAACTCAAAGACATTAGCGCCCAAACAGAACCAAGGCGGATGTCGGATGGCGGGCTTCTCTCTGCGAAATCCGCTGAGAACACGTCCAGAATATGAGCGGTTGTCGGATCACGGTTGCATTTTATATTGGGAATGATACAAATTATTTTATATTATGCTTTGAATTCACATGAATGCAACACAGGCACAAAAACAGAATGTCAGATCATAGTAAAAACTAAGAAAATAACACTGAACGTACCCAATCTTTAGCAAAAATATGGAAACATTTAAGTCACTCAGAGAGAGATCCGACACCCGTCAGAGAGAAATTAGAATAGTTTCTATTCTGGCGTTTACCCGTCATGCATTTCTACGGCGATTTCATTTTTGGCGGCTGCATATATTTTCATGTAATTTGTAGCACGGCGAATCCGACAACCGACATCCGCCTTGGTTCTGTTCGGGCTCTTAGGGATGATGATAAAAACAAAAAATTCTAAGAAAAAATTCTAAGAGCAAAAATACTAAGAACAAAAAATACTAAGAACAAAATACTAAGAACAAAAAATTCTAAGAACTGGTTTATTGCTAGTAGTATAAAATTAGAATATTGTGCCTTTCCTTGAAAGCAATAAAGTTCATGTCTTCGAATTTTTCTTAGAATTTTTTGTTTTTATCATCTTCCCTAATGTCTTTGAGTTTAGGTCTTTGTGTTCAGAACAAGTAAATTATGTGTTGAAACAATAAAAAAATTATAATGATGCCCAAAAACATGCCCTATTCACACGTCCGCGTACTATTCTCACTAAAACCTCAATAACTCCTAAAGTAATGATCCGATCGGATTGATTTTTTTTCCAAAAGATGCGCAACAAAATACTCTTGGAATGCAGAGTAACTTTGGGGGAGGGGGGTTGTAGTGGCCGAAGTAGGAGTAATTTCAGTTTGAAAAGGCAAAAAGGTCCCTAGGGACCTTCTCACTCATCGGAGGGTTGAAAAATCAACTTCTACACTAATTCGGGTGCGAGGATGGATAGCAAAGGAATTAAATACGGTTTATATGATCCGATATTAACACGAATTTAGAAACAAAAATTAGTTTTATCAGTGGTATGAACAAAATAAGCCATAACTTTTGATTGGAAAGAGAATTGAGGTCATTTATAATAAATAAATTTTGCCAAAAAATCATAGGGTGCATCCATTTTTGCAAATTAAAGCCGTGTCATTTTAAAGGTAGTCAGAAATGAAATTTTTGCAATAAAAACAACTTTTCAGTAATTTTTTGAGAAAAAGTCGATAGTTCGAGAAAAAGACAAAAAGTATATACACTGACCTAACGGTACAGTCCATACTATTTTTGTAATGCTATTTTAATGAACTTTTGAATAAAACAAAATTTCATTAAATATATTTAAAAACAGTGGAAATATTTGTATCCGTAGCAAGAATGATAGAATACAAAGATTGCGCTGAAGACAAAAAAATTAGTACAACAAAATTGTCGTTCTGCGCATGTACATATCAATGCTGTTATACATGTACATATCATGTACATATCAATGCTGTATAACAGCATATCAATGCTGTTTTGGAGAGCGTTCGCTTTGCATGCGATTTCTACACAGAAATAAAAATTGCATACATTTTAGTTTGTATAATTAAAATAAAAGAAGTAAGAAGCAATTTATTGGAATGAGAAGAAGGTAAATTTATTAAGTACTCCTTTGCAAACATTATTCTTACTATTATTTTATTACAGCCAGTAAGCAGCTTAGTCAAAAAAAAAATTTGTCTGAGAAACCAACTTCAGTGAGCATTATTTTTCGACTTGGATTTTATAAAAATGTTTATTAAGAGTTTAATTGATGTAGTTTAAACATTCCCAGATATTTTATTTCCATTAATTTACCTGTGAATTGAAAGGACAAATAAATGATAGTTCCAAGTTTTTAAATAATGAAACAAATTTTGTTAAGTTAATCTATTTTTGTATTTTTGTTTTCGTTTGTGTGCGTTTTCTACAATTTCTTGGTTTAATTTTTGTATTTATTGCAAACATCAGGTTTCTGAAAAATATTTGTTTGCTACTGTTACCACAATTAGCAGCTGCACACTTCCTTTTTTAAATTTTAAGTTAAAAACTCGCAAGAATACTTCGATATATACACAATTAAATAAAACACAACCGATCGCAGTACGTTTCTCAACGAAATAAAATATTGTGACGTAACAACTGAACAGCTGGTTGTCAAACTCGAATAGCAGAGGTAACGGACCTGCGCAAAGCGTAATCTCTTATTCTATCATTCTTGCAAGATAGTAGTATTGGTGAGAGTGACGAAATACTACTGGTGAGAGTGACACAGAAGTTTTGCAAGTGCAGTTTGTCTCTCCCACTCAATATGCTGATTTCCTATTGGTTGATTGACGATCAAACAAAAAAGCGTAAGTATACGTGTGAGTTTAATTTGCTGATATCAGCCACTACTGGGCATCTATGCCTAAGTAAAAACTTTGATTTGCATGTTCTTATTTTCTCATGACGTAACAATGTTTTATAAAAAAGTCGTTGTACTAAAAATTTCTACAGATTTCTGAAGGTCTCACTTCCAGTGTTGCCAGAGGCGAAGCTCCAAAATTCCCGTTCTATCCTCTAAAACTATCTGTTTATCCCGTTTTTAATATAAGAAATCCCGAAAAAATCCTGTTCCCAAATATTAATAAAAAAAATTTTGTTTTTCAGTAACAATTGACAAAAAATATATATTTTTCTTAAAACACATAAAATATTCATTTTCCATTAGTTGTGTATATAAAAATGTAGATGTCAAAAGTGTTTTTCTCAGTTTTATGATGGCGTTGCTCTTCATTCGGTTCGTTCATTCGATTCGAGTTTAGCCACAAGCCTTGTATATAGCTTTATGTTTGGCACCTTTCACTGAAACCATCTAATCTTTTTTCAGGTATTTGAAGCAATTTTTTTGGAAAAACTTCTGCTCCGTTCTAAGCTTTTTATTCCTAACCGAGGCGCAACTATCACTAATGCTTCCGTTTGCTAACATCGTTGTCCTTAAAAAACACAGTGTTATTTTCCAAATTTTTTTAGCTTGTTTTTATTTTTCACCTGGTAAAGCAGCTGCTAAGCAAAAAAATAAAGCTACCAATCCAACCGTCTTGGCTATGATTTGGAAAAATTGTTTTCTTTCTCTTAAAACTATTCACAATGACACTTTCCAGTACAAAATTCTTACCATATTGGTTTTGGCTCCATACTGAATTAAGAACCAGTTGCTGCTCGTTTAACAAGTAAGCCTCGCAGTTTTATCACACACATTTTCTACTGCCGAAACACTTGACAACAAAATTTTAAATTTAATTTTTCAGCTGCCGAAAACAATTGCCAACAAAACATACTGTAACAACGAAATCATTTTAGGCTTAAATGTTTGAAGTAAAGTATGTATTAAAGTTATATGTATATTGAATTTTTAATAAATTTTTGTTTATTGGCACTTCAGTTTAATTGTTTTGTTATTGTATCAGTAACATCCGAATATACTTCATTGGAATGGAGTGTACCTTTACCGGAATGAGTGTATCTGCATTCAAAAATATTATGCGAAGATACTTATATCTACATATACAGGGTGTCCTGTGTAAGAGTACGAATATTTACGGAGGTGAAAGAGGAGGTCGAGCTTAGCAAAAAATCGTATTGGAGGGGGGTCTATTCTACAGTGTGAATCAAAATAACTGTGGCATTTGTTTTATGCCACAAATCAAAAGCACTGTGTAAACTTTATAAAGCAAACATTTTGATTTTTTATTTTAAGTATTCTTTATATTTCTTCATTATTAAATTCGAATCTTTCACCATTAATTCTTTTAAAAAATTTAAATAATTTGTTAAAGACGAGCATGCGGCATGCATCTGGTTTTCAGGTATTATCTGATATTTTCATTAATCGTCGCTTAAATTTATCTACCGTCATGTTTTTATGTTCGCTAATTTGCTTAGCACTATACCCCAGAAGGGGCAATTTGCCTTTTTCAGAGAAAGCGCTCTAAACCATGATTGACGAAACATTTTTAAATCTTTCAATGGTTTTTTTTTCTGTAGAAATATCTGCCATGCAGCTGAGACAATTACAGTGTCTCTTCCTATACTAATTGGTATTTTTTTCTCTATTCTCAAGAATTTACAATAAGCTTTCATCTTTTAAAATCTTTTAAGTTTAGAGAAGAAATTCTATACTTTTCTTTAACTTTTGCTTTTCTTGTTAAAATACCAATATTTCTTGTCCAACTCTATAATTTTGCGAGCTGTGGCTTGCTTGCAAAAAGAAGATTTTTTCGTCAGAAAATATGATACTGCAACCTGCGTGCTGGCGAAGGATCTCTGCACTTATTTCCTTTCGCAATATTATTATTATTATTGGCAAAACTTTTGAAACGGTGAATGTAATAAGTGTACAATTAATGCCAGAGTCGTTAAAAAAACAACATATGTTTTCCATTGTTGATTCTTTTAGTGTAATTGGTATTAAATAGGTGCGACAGTTAATTTGATTCACGCTGTACATTCACCATTAGGAGTTACGGGGTAAATTGGTATTTCATGACTTTGAAAAACTAACCCATAGAAAACTCTACAAATTCTTTAATTATGCTTAGAACTCATTTCAAAGGCAATGAATTGACCTTTTTAATGGTGTATCAAAGAAATCCATTACCGAGCTGTGCTCGTGTGAAGATAAAATAAACTAAAAAATTTCAAATACGAGCGCAATTTTCTCAGAATTTCCCGTAGTAAATCAAACAATTTTTACCATCAAATTTGTTCATTTAATTTTCTTTCAAATGACATCAAAATCATCAACATATCTTAAAAAATAACAAAGTTAGTTATCTTCAAAAATTTCACTTTGGACAGTTCTTATAATTTTTTTTAAACAAAATACAATTACGTAGATGAAAATATCATTAATAATGATCAGGGCTCTAATTTTGATGACCTAAAAAAATGCAAGAAATTACCTAATAACTGCAAAAAATTACCTGAAAACTGACAAAAAATACCTAAAAAACGCAAAAAATTTCATAAAAAAATAAAGCTTTAAGGTAAAGGGTGATTTTATAGAGTGATACAACTTTGAGTTTGAATCACTGATATATTTGACCACCCATTTAACAGCTGGTAGATGTTTTTTCTTTAGTTTACTTTGACATTTTATTATGAATCGACCTACACCAGAGCAACGCGTGAAAATTGTAGAAATTTTTAATGAAAATAATGGTTCTGTTCATCAAATTTATCATGCACTTCGTCCATTTTATGACGTACATAATCGTCCTTCAGAGCTGCTAATTCGAAGAACAATAGATTGTTTTCGGACCACATTTACTGTTAATGATAATGTGCATCGCTTGAGATGCCAAACAGTGCGCACTGAAGAATCTGTAGCCACTGTACAGGAAAGCATTGAAGATGATCCTAATCAATCAATTCGTCGCCGTTCTCAGCAACTGGGGTTGTGTCCTTCCACTTAATGGTAGATTTTACGAAAAGATCTTGGCTTAAAACCTTTCAAGATTCAACTTGTGCAGGAATTAAAGCAAAACGACCATCGTATGCGCCGCCAATTCGGCGAATGGGCTGAAGCACAAATTGATATTGATTTTGAAATTCCATGGAAAATTTTTTTTTCCGATGAAGCCCATTTTTGGTTGAATGGGTACGTAAATAAACAGAATTTGATCTGATTGGGAAAAACTGAGTATGCCACTAAATTCTACAACCAAAAAATAAATTTACGTTCTTGGTATCTTCGTGTGTCTTTCTGACGTCCCTACAGTGTTATTAAATGAACAAGAAAGTGAATTTCATTTGTATATTTGTCAGTTTCACGATTTTTTAAGCTGTGTGTGACTATCGCAAAGTGGTTTTTAAAAAATTGTTATCCTCAAATTCTAGCGGTGACACTTCGTCTCAAGCACACCAATTAATGTATGCAGTTATGAGTATAGAATTTTTCGTTGCAATTCATTTTATACATAAAATATATTAATTTACGACTATACTGTTTTAAAAAAGCGATAAAGATCTAATAGAATTATGTTATGGCTTAGCGCTATTAAATATTCATAAGGATATTTCTGTGAACGAGGAAACTGTCATCAATAAATTGGCTTCGCGTTTCAAACAAATTAATGAACTAACTATGTAAGTATCTACAACTAATATGTATATTAAGGCGCCTAATGCTCCATAGAAAAAAAAAGTTGATCGAGTCTTTCCTTCAAAATAAACCTGGGCTTATGTTATGATGATTCCCCAAATATTTCGACTCTACATATAGCCATCCGTGAGCTGAAATGGTTTGAAATAACTTTTAAAAATCGATTTATGTGTAAAAATATTGGCTGGCGTAATAGTTTTAAAAAACAAACTATCAGAAATTATAGGCCGGAAAAATCTCTTCCAATCTGCATCCAAAAATTTTTGATATTATTTATTTTATTTTAATACAAAAACTTTAAAAATTTACATAACTTCATAACTTTTTTTTTAATATCTTACAATATCTTTTCAGTAGGTGATTATTTAATAATTAATATTTTAGTTTTAATTTGTTTCAGTTTAACCCATTAACACCCTTAGTAAAACGACGGTATATTTTTATGATTTTTTATTATAAATGTAAAAAAAAAGAGTAAAAGTAAGTTATAAAAAAAAAATAAATAAAGTGAAAAATGTTGGAAATAACACCTGTACACGGTTACATTTTTTGATACACAATATAACAAAATTTAATATTTTCTCATCTTATTATATAAATAACAATACAAACTTACATCGAAGTGCAAAATTTAATATATATAAGCACAAATTTATAAGATCTGGTATATACAATGCCTTTGTACTTTTGTACTCTTATTTCATGATTAGTTACTTTGAGAATATCGTTAAATAAAATGCACAAATTGATATTAATTTTAGCGGGAACCACAAATTGTTTTCTATTTCATTACTCCTCGTGACATCTTGTCTCGATTTCAATATACAATTCGATTAGATATTTAAAGTTGCGTTCACGAATCATATTTAAACACCTATACACGCGCGTGTACAGAGGTTACAAATGAGTTAAGCAATTCTGGCCAGCAATTCTGACCAGTGAGGATATCATTAAAAATAATTAATTTTTTTTTAACTTTAGTGAAAATACTTTAAGAAAAATCATAAAAGTCCACGAAAAACAACCTTTATTTTTTATTCGAATGCAAAAATTTAAAATTTTTTAATGCAGATTGGGAGAAATTTTTCAAAAATATTATTTCAGATCATTTCATTTTTTCTAACTAACACACTAGCCAATATTTTTACAAAAAACTCGATTTTTAGAGGTTATTTCAAACCATTGGAGCTCAAGAATGGCTATCGCTAGAGTCGAAATATTTGAGGAATCATCATAACATAAGCCAAGGATTATTTTGAGCAACTGCCCCGAACAACCTTTTTTCGTGAGGCGCCTTAATGTTGTATATGTTTTTCTTAATAAAATGTCCTTTTTGGTTATTTTACTTAAATAAATACTTGTCGCCCTGCTCCAAATGAAGCGATTTTTTATATATTTTGTTTCAGCAACCCCCCATTACCCCCCATCACCCATAAAAATTCACAGCTCTGTAAACAGCTCACATTAGTTCAAATAGAAATTGAGTAGGTAAATAAACCCCATGGTATCACAATGGGACTCATTGGCTTTAGAGTATCTCTGAAAAGTGACAACCACTTTAACCTAACCTAAACCGCTCCCCCCTTACGAAACACCTATCTACGGCGTTGAATCCAAGTCAAAAATCACTTCCGTTTTTGTAACCTAACGCCAGCACATATTTTTGCTTATATCTTTAAATCCAAAGGGTCGATTTTTGTGATTGTTTTTACTTAATATACTTAATATAGTGCTGCTTAATTACTACGCAAAATAAGAGAAACTTTTTAAAATTAGACTTTTTCATTGTATTTTTTAATATTTCTTAGTAAAAATCGTTCGTAACGACAGTTTGGAAATGCACATATGTAACTACATACTTATCTATGAACAAATTTAAAATTGAATTAAATACCGACTCGATAAAATTTAAAAAATAATATTAAGTACAAAACATATCGCCTTGTCTTAAGGAATCGTTTAAATATGCAGAGATAATAGCTTTCACCAAAAACCTAAACGATGTGACCATAGAACTAAGAGATCTTGCTTCTATGGATGTGACAAACAAATCAACCACCATCTCGAATACGTGCACGAGGAGCCCGCTTATCGCAAACGTTCAGCGGCAAATTAATTTATCACTTGTTCTAGCCCTGCTGGAGCCAATTTTTTTTTTATATGTATAATTCTTGTGTGTTTAATATTACGCAACATCTTTTATACTCCAGTTCACTAAGCGATCGAAAAAATGTCTTGTTTTTTTTTTATTTGCTAGTTTTTACATTTCTGTTTTACTTAGGGTTCACGGAAAAAATATGCACTTTAAAACAGAATTTTTTATAGAAAAATTACAATGCGACGGCTTTTAAGCTCACCTCAGCACCAATCAAACGTACGAGCGACATCTTTGTATTGTACGACGCAACGAACAAGTAAGTCAAACTAAAAAAATAAACAAGAGCAAGCAAGTGACTAACCAGACCGGTGGCTTCACTAGAACTGAACAGCACTCAAACGTGTATTTTAATTCATATGGTGTGATATCAAGTGAACGATTCTCATGGGTAGTGAATAAGCATATATTGGAACTAAAACAACCCAGTCGCAACACAGTTCTTCCTTTATGCATTACGTTTCCAATAAACATATTAAATTGAAAAAATAGGAAATTTTTCATTAAAAAACATCAAATATTGAACTAAATTTTTTAAAAAATTTACTTTGACTTTTTTACAAATAATTTTCACTCAGAAAAAAGGGAAATTGTTTATCAAAAACTTCATATATGTCAATATATATTTATAAAAAAAATCTCAAAACTTTTTAAAATATTTTGCTTACTTACTTCAAAGACAAAGACTAGGAGGAAAAAATTCAAAAATTTTCATGTTCAAGATTCAAAGTTCAAACGTTTTCTAAATTTAATATTTTAATATGTACAATCGGGAAATACGTAGTAAAAATTTACGATTTCATGTAAGGGGCTAAAATTAAAATCGTAAATATTATAATATAAGTTGGCTAATATTGTTGGCTAATAAGGGAAGGCACATTTTTCCGGGTACATATTAGAATGTCGATGTTTTTTTTTTGTAAACGATAACGTAAAAACTTTAAACATTTTATTTTTTTTTTTTTTTTTTTGAGAAAAATGGTTAATTTTGTAATTAAAAAGTCTTAAATTTTCGCATACATACTTTTGTATAAAAGATAAAAAAATTTGAAAATATATGTCACTATTCATTCCAATAGGCTACTTAGTGCCAGTTTCACGATCATTAGTAAACCAATTGGTTAATTAAATAAATCAGCTGTAAGTTAACTAATGGTTTAAACTACCACTATTGGTGGCTTAACCGCTAGTTAACTTTGATTGTGAAACTCAAATTTGTTAGTTAACCTCTGTTTAATGGTTACCCAAGTAACATTGTTGGAGCAACTAGGTGCGAGTGAGTCCTAAAAGTGTTCTATAGGTGTATAATATGCGGTTAAAGCTTGACCGCAGCTTTGTTTGCTGCTAGTTGCTTTTAATTTTAAAGAAAATGCTCTAAATATGATTTTTTTACCATTTTGAGCTTTAATACTTTATACAGCTCTGTAAAGGATTTTATCAAATCTGCAAAAGAGCAGAACTCTAAAATTTACTACTTGCTCTGTAAAGGATCTTTTAAAGTAATAAAAATTACTATACAGCAGTTTTAAAACTCGTAGATTGAGTATAATATTTGCTTTAATGTGTATTTTTGTATTGCATTTTTAAAGCGAATAGATATAAAATACTGTAAATTAATGCAATAAATTTTTTGGGAATAACAAGTGACTAAAAAATCTGATAAAGAGCTTCTTTGAAAAAAATGGCGATCTTATAAAAAATAGAAAATCTTCGGAGTTGAAGCAAGCTAAATATTAGTGTTTACAATAATATTTAAAACGAAATTGATGATTTCTATGATACATATATTTAAGAATAAAGTACTTAAATCATTTTTAGTTGATCTTAAAGAATGTTAAAAATTTTCCAACTATTTTTAAATAATTAACACTTCTTAATTTTAACTATTTGTTAAGCCCGTTGTAGTTTTTCGAAGTACTACATTCACGTTTCCGATAAATTCAAAAGCGCACCGAAATTCGCAGCATATAACGAATACACGAACAAGAGTCTGATATAATAATCACTTTATTATTTCTTTAATTTATTTGTCATTCTTATCATCACAAACACTTGTCAAATTTTATATATTTATTGAGTTTATTTTTAACACATACATACTTAAACGAATAATAAAAAAGAGCTTTGCAAGAGCTCTTATTTGGGTTTGACAGGGACTCTTTTAAAAGTTTACAGCTACTTCTACTCCTCATATGAAGTAAAAATAGTGCTTTTAAACTCAAGAAAGTAGCCTTATATATTCTCTGCAAGAGCTTTAGTAGCGCGACTAAAGCTATAGTTGAAGCTTGCTGCTATATAAGATAGCACTATAAGCTCTGCAAGAATGAATATATGGCTAATATTGTTACTTGGGTAACTAATGGTCGTGAAACTGGCCCTTAGTGATGCTGTAATTATTTACTTAGAGTGTGTTTCTTTTCTGTATCTGTTAAAAACATAACGTCAACAAAAAGTAATCTAAATTTAAAGAAAAAAAAGCATCTTAGTTTTTTTATAACAAAACCTATTTTCCTGGCTAACTACAGTTCAGAAGCAAGGCCTTTCTTTGGTAATTGATATCATTTCTTCCAACCAGGATACAAAAAAATCATATGGAACAAGAGTAGCAAATGAACAAAGAGAAAAAGAGAGTGAAATTTAAATTTACTCGGGTCAACCATGAACTACATTTTCCCAACCGGAATGAGACGAGCCCACAGAGAACGAGTAATTTTTATTTTTCATTCAAACCAAATGAATGCCCATTCATATAAATTAACTTAATGTAATATTTCTGTGTCGGCAAGGAATAACAGCTAAAGTGTAATTTCAATGTTTCGAGGAATTTTGCTTTAAAGTGTTCGATCTCCACATAAGTTCTATGAAAGGTAGTTTGCTTTTTATGCGATAATTTTGGCTGGAATCACGCTATAATCTCCCGATTTCGTGTGTGTACGAAACTATATGCGTGGAACACATCTGCATCATTAGCTGAACTTTGACTTTACTCGACATTAGCAGCTATTTCTTGTCTGAACAGATTTTCAATAAATATTTACACAAATCATATTGTACAACACACACACGCTCTTTTAAGAGTAGGTACTCATTCAAAATATAACTTAGCTGCGGAACAAACTAAGAAATGAAACACTTTGCGTGGATGTCTTGTTGGCAATTTTGATTTTATTTCAATGTCAATGACAAATGAATAAAATAACAAAAACAATTTGTGGGCTCCGTTTTAATAGTACCTACTAGGGCTTTCAATCCCGGGATCCTAAACCAATTTCTGGTACCGGAATCCCGGGATTCAAAACCCTCAATATCGGGATTTTATTCACAAGAAAATATAAAAATTTTCAGCAACTATAAATGCAACTGCAATGTAAACGATGGCTTTTTTCATAATCGAAATCACCCTGTTCTATTTTATCTCTCTATATTGCAAGTCTCTTTTTTTTAGTTTGTTTTAAATGTGATCTTAAAAGACTCTGTTTACTAGGCTGTTCAATTTTCATACTTTTACTTACGAACTTTACTTTACTTTACATATGTACTTAACGTAGCAATACTTTTATTATTGTGCTATAGTTTTCTTACTATAAAAGGAATATTTTATTCCCATCATAATTTTTACTGACAGCTAACTAATTTATTTGAATATGAAGTTTTATTTTCTTTTTAAATTTTCTAAAGATTAATTTATGTTGTTTGTTTTGCTTAACTTATTTACATTTATATTTTTATTTTTATAATAAAGTGAAATCGTATTTGATATTTTTAAATATTTTTGGTTTTCATTCTGAAATATATGCTGAACTTTTCTGAAATATAAGAAAATGGAACTTTTTTATTAAATAAACTTATTATAATTATAATTTAAATATTTGAAAATCCAGCAAATATCTTTAATTAAGGACCGTACAGGTTATGATTTTTATTAGAAAAAATTCATAGATCATAATCGTTATTTTCTAATTTAATTCTTTTTCGATCTTGTTTAATCAGATATTTCTTCAATCATAAATTTACAAGTGTTTCCCCTTAAAATACAAAATGCGATTTCAGCATTAGACGTTATTTGCTAATTATAGTTGAATTGTTTTCCTTATTTTTTACATTACAACTGTTTTGTAACATTACATTGCATTAGAGATTATGTTTTTACATTGTCTGCATTAGAAATTATGATTATGATAAACTTCTGAGTGTTTTTGAATATTTTAGGTATAAATAACAATTACATTTGGATTTATATTTTAAAAAAATAAAAATTAAAAAATTAATATGGAAGTCTTTTTGCCAAAACGCAAAACGCTTTTATTATTTTAAAATGTTGGCATTTGCCAAAACCCTTATTGAAAGCCCTAGTACCTAGCTGCCAAAGATTGAAAATAAGGATTATTTTTTCATTTTTATGGTAGAAGATCATGCATAAAAAGTTGTTGTAATTTACTTTTAAGTAACATAAATACGCTTATATATTAATTATACTTTATTATTTTATGTTTAAATTATATTCATTTATTTCTATTAAACTAAAACTTTATTTAAATATAGGCGATGTGATGCCAGAAAGCCAAATCTGGCATTTTTGACATGATTTTTTAAGTTAAAAATTACCTAAAGCCAATTTAACAAAGCAAAAGCTTCAAATTTCTTTTCTTATTTTCTAATCAAAATAACTTTAAAACTCATCAATTTATTATGACGAAAAGTTGTAGTTGGAGGTGGTAGGAAAGTTTGTGGAGAAGAACGCTAGTAAATTGATTTGACTGAGAGTAACTTGATTTGCTTCAGATTGAATATCACATGTTTCTACAGTTTTCTGCCGCATTAAAAACATCCTACACAAAAGTTGCCTTTGATTACTCCCTTTCTTCATTCTGTGGTGTCACAACGAACCAATTTGGTCTAAGTGGGCTGGTGTAAGACCAGCCGCCATCTAAACCTAACCTACTTAAAGTCAATTATTTTCCGATCGATGTTATTTAAAATAACTTATTCACATGAAAAGTTAATGATGGCATATTTTTATTACAATATTATTTTTAATAATTCTAAAAAAATAATATTTTTTAGAACTATATATAAGCTTAATGCCAATTAAGTTCATGAAGCAACAGGTTGCAACAACAATAAGTTCTTTGCAGAACAAACCACCAAGCAGACTAGGCAGCTGTTTTGTTGATAGCTACATCAACTCATCAGTAGTCTTCTGTGGCTTCTGCAGTACCATCCACTTTGATAAGCTTATACTAACACCTTCTGTTAAATTAAAACAGAATTATGTGCTGTATGTCGCCTTTCGAAGCAATGTTTTTCTAAGCTTATGTTTAAGCTTATATATATTTCTAAAAAATATTATGTTTTTAGAATTATTAAAAATAATAACTTATTCACATTTATTATTTTTAATTTATTAAATTTCTTATTAGATTAGAAGTAAAAATTATGGAATAATATTGTAATAAGAATTTTCTTGATTAGAAAGAAACTCAAATTATTTTTTAATCGACATTTTTTGGATAAGATAAGTTTTGGTCGATATTTGTTCAATCGCATATAAAAATTATTTCTTTTGTTTTTTTTTTTTTTTTTTTGGTTATAAAAATAAGTTTGTATGTTTCATATTTTTTCGATCAGACATTGAAAATTTTTTTTCAAAAAATATAGTTCCAAATTTATTTTCAAAACATTATTTATACTTTTAATAGAAAAAATACCGATAAAAAAATGTTATTTCTAATCAAAAAAAGCAATAAAAATAAGGTAAGTGCACCATGTTTAGGACCGCTATCTTTTAAAGCCCATTTTTACTTTAGCGATTTTCTAACTTTCAAATGTACATGTACTTGCGAATGTTGAAACATGTTCTCAAGCTATTTCGTGAAAACAAAATTAAAGACAATTTCGCAATATTGACGGCGAGCGCAGTCGATTGGAAATAGCAAAAGCGTGCAAACTTTTAAGCGCGACGCATAAAAAAATACTTTGTTGTAAAATTTTGTGTTGCAATTACAAAAATATTTTTGAGGGAGATTTAAGCCAAACAATTTTTGAAAACTGAATATTTTCTTTTAAATTGATTATGAATTGATCAAGAATATGTAAAAAAAAAGTATAGCAGTGAGAGGACTGCCGAACGAAGCGAAAACCTATATATAAAATATAAATGGAAGACGTTGTCCTGCCACGGACCGCCTTACTGCTATATAAGAATTTTCATGCTAATAGGAAGTTTCGGACTATGCTACATGTAGGATGGATTTGACAGGTCGGACGGACATGTAGGATGTGCGAAAGCTCATACTGCAGCCCATCCTACATGTAGGATGAAATCAAAAAGTTTTAAAAGTTCCGCTCTGATCTTGTTCTTCTCTGTGCGTCCTTGTTTGTAGATTTCCTTGGTAATTGTTGTTGGCGCAGTTAGCCGGAAATTTTTTGTAGGTGTTGTGAATTCTAATCGTGTAGCTACAGTTGGCATATGAAATTAGAATTATTTTTGTTAAGAGCTTATAACAATTAATTAAATTTTTATATATTACTGAAACTATTTCTTTTAAGCAAAAGTTTTACCATATCAAAAATACATATAATTACAGTAATTCATTTAAATTATTTCATTATTGATTTATATAAAAAATTAAAGCTTATTTATATCAATTTATATCATAACACTAACACAATATACATGTTCACCATATCTATATTGCGTTGTGTATTAAAAATAGAATATTCTAAAATTAAGAAATATCTATAGCTTATAAATTATATATAATCCATATAAGAAATTAAGCTAAACAGTTTTAAAAAATAGAATGCTTGGAATAAACAGACGTTAGTTATTCAATTACTACTGAAAATATTAATTATTTTGCAGGTTTAATACGTAATTGTTATTATATAAATATACATAAATATTCTTTAAATTTCCTCAATGAGCTAAATTGTTCATATATATGAACTATATATATGTAAATATGTGTATATATATATATATATATATGTATTTCCGATACGGTAACACTTTTACTAAAAACAAATAGATTTACCAATATTATATATACTCTTTTATTTATATGTATAAACTGTTTTCTAAATTAGTTCGATGTCATATGCTGACTGTAGCTACAAATAAACATCCACAAAAAATTAAAGCTTTCTGTACAACAATAACTACTTAGCAAATTTACAACAACAACGCAAAGAGAATTACAAGATCCCAGCGGTTGCGCAGCGTTAGAGGGGATGAACCGAATTGGTGGCGTAAAATATACAGCACTTTGCATGCTATATTTTCTGTTTGCCTACTGTTTCGTTAATTTTTTTTAATTTTTTAACAGTTTTTTAAATTTACAATATTACAAGTTTACGAAATATGTTGCAAGTACAAGCTCTCGAATTAAATATGTCGCAAATTGATAAAATGCAAATAAAATAAAATATTTGCGCTAAAACACGACCGAAATGTCAAAATTTGTAATTGTCAAAATTTCATCGACCATTTGACACAGCAAAAAAGACAAATTTATTTCAACACACACAAATTTTATTCAACTTTATATTTTCTATCCTACCACGACTGATTGACACAAAGCCATAGTTGACAACTCTGAATATAAAATGCCGCAGTGGTGAAAATAAAAAGCCACTGACAAATACAACAAGTGTGAAAATTGTCAAACTTTGTTTGACGATATGTAATAAAATAAGAGCATGCATGTAATTATTTGAATGTTCAACACATGCCTTTGTCACAACTTAAAGATTAAAATGTTAAAACACCGAATCCATACATTATTTTTCTTGTTTGCAAACGAAGTTCCAGCAGAAAAAAGAAGAAAAAGAAGAAGATGGATCCATTTTTAAATCTCACCATGAATAACAGCTGTTTGAGTAAAAGCAAATTTTTCAAAAATGTTGACAAATACAACAACTGAAGAAATTGCCAAACTTTAAAGGCATATATATATAAATATAAACCGAATTAATAATAAGTTTTGGTTGCAAACATCTTATTGCAACCTAACTTAAGTATTTATGCATTAATTTCAGGAGTTGCCAAGTGATTTTTTTGTGAGCTTGCGGCCGAATGACGAATTCCTTGGAAAAATACGATGATGCAAACGAATGATTTACCCTCTACCAAAATCGTTCAACGCGCCAGAGTAATTTCAAGTTACCAGAGTAACTTTAGACGCGTTTTTCTCGAAACGGGCCGCACTCCTGCAAACAAACTTATCAACCGATTTTAATATTTTGTTTTTCAACTATTACATGAATTTAATTGCGAGCTTTAGATCAAGTAAGTTTTTAAGAAGTCAACAACAACAACAACAACTCTGTATAGAGTCAATCACTATATTATAATATTGAATATTGATGGCAACCTTGGTAGAGTTGATGGCGGTGTTTAAAATTTCATATGTTTAGTAGCCAACTGAGCGTTAAATTTGTTCTATATAATTCAAATGAATGAATTCCTAAATGTGTGATCTCATATACAAATTTAAACAGTAAGTTGATCACATCTTTATCACTCAAAGACTAATGAAGAGGACTAATGTAGCGATTTCCGAAACAGACTGTCTAATCAGCTAAGTGATTGACTCTATACAGAGTGGTTGTTGTTGCCTTCTCAAAAACTTACTTGATCTAAAGCTCGCATTTAATTTATGTAATAATTTAATAGATCAGAAATGAATTATATAATTAATAAGTGTATGTTTTTTATATATAGGCATTTCCACAGAAAAGTCTACCGTGACCAAAAAAATTTTAACTTATTAAAAACTTATTATTAAATGATATTATTTGATGATAAGAGGAACGTTTTAATTTTATTAATTTAAGCAATTTATACATAAATTCATTTACACAAGATGATCAAATCATCTGCACTGTTTCAAAAATTTAGTTTTTCTTTTTCGTAAATGTTTACTAAATGTTTCGTAAACTATTTTAGTTTAGTAAAAATTTAAGGCATTGGCTAAAGATAATGAAAAAATGGCTGAGGCAAGGAAAGGACAATATATTAAAATTGCTTTTTATAGCATTTTATTTAAGCCTGAAAAAAAACCTGAAAAGATTTTTAAATTTGATCAATTGGAAAATAAATGTATGCTATTTTAAACCCTTCCAAAAAAGTTGCATACAAAAAGTTTTTCCATACAATTCAGAGAGTTCTGCAAATCTTGTATCCAAGTCAAAATCACTTTCGCTTTTTGCTCATCCTAAGTAACATACCTGGACTCGTGGGTACATACGGACACCAGTGCTTAAAATCTTTGTAAAAATTTAAATATTGATTATTTTGTCTCAAAAAGATTCAGAGATCATTTTTAGATACCACTTGAAACTGTAGAATAGGCCAAGTTAAAAAAATAAAGATCAGCGTTCATAAAAAATCCGGAAAACTAGTAAAAATTCCAAACAAACCAAAACGAGAAAAAACGTACCCCACGAGGCCAGGTGAAGGTTAATATAGCCCTACTTAATTAGTACGCAAATACAAAAAAGCCGTTTAAAAAATTAGACATTTTTATTATATTGTCCGTAAAGTCAGTTTGGAAATGCCCATATATCGGACCTGTTGTTTGTATTTTTAATTTAGATGTAACGCTCACAAGGTCCAAAAAAATATTTTTAGTAAAAATAAAGCGTTTGGTTTCAAATATATATTTTTATTCCGATATTTCGGTCGTCGTCGGCAATCATCTTCAGGGAAACTGAAAACAAAACAAAATATTTTACACTAGCAATACATATATTTTAATTACATTTTACTTACAATTTTCAATTAAAACATTCAAAAATTATTAAAATTATACAAGAATATCACACTCATCCGACATTTTACATTATAAGACATTGCCAAAACAAAAATTAACAAACTAGACAAATCCAATGTAATTTATAAAATAATTATTTTATATATTATTATTATTAATTATTATTATTAATTATTATTTTAAAACGATTACAAATCGTTATTTTATTACATGATTTCTGATTTTTTAGTTATTTGTCTTGTCAAAAATTCAGACTAAAAAAATGTTAATATATTACTTTTTTATTACTAATTATTCAAATTAAATAGGCTAAAACTTATAAAGGCCAGCATTGGCCATTCCTTATATTACACTTAGCTTCAAGGTGAATGTTTATTACGGTGTCCCAAAGAAAAATCATCATGTTTGATGTCCGCGGCTTTTCCACTTCCATTTGACCTTAGAAACTTCACAGAGAGACATTTCAATTCTTAAAGGTTTAGAGGTTGCGAATTAATTCAACATATCCAAATTTCATTTTTATAGGATTATTATTTGGTGGTTGCCCAAAACGATTAAAAAATAAAAATATCAATACAAAAAAACTACTTGTTGTAACTTTTAATCCAAAAACATATAGCAACCCCATGAATTTTTTCGTCATTGTTCATTTCAACTATCATTATCTAAAATTTAAGACCAATAACAATAATGGAAATGGAGTACTCTAGGAGATATTGACTTTTAATGAAGTAATTCTAAAAGTAAAAGTACTCATTTATAAATGTAGCTCTGAGAAGTGAGCCACAGACCACCAAATAATAATCAGATGAAAATTAAATTTGCATATGTCATAACAGACAAAATATGAGGAAAAACTTTTGTTTAACCATTTTAATTAAAAGATAATGGCTCTAAATTCAATTTACCAGCAAAACTGATACAAATCGTATGGGAAAATTAGCGAATGAATTCGTGACCTCTAAGCCTTTACCAATTGAGATGCGCTTCACAGAGGGATTTTCTAAGGTCAAGTGGAAGTATTAAAGCCGCAGACATCTATCAAAATAATAAAAAAAATTATTTTTGGGACACCCTAATGTTTATAGTTTATAAAAACATTAAAATCTTCATGCGCACATTTAAAATTGTAAGCTTTTTCTAAAATGCTTTTTTTTTCTGAAAATCAAACTCATATTAGTCCATACTTTTTTTTATATTTATGCTTTGTTACTAAATTTTTGTGAAAAGCGCACAGTCTTGCATTGTTCAATACCGGCGAGTAAAAGATACCGACAATTAAGACATCTCGAATCTCCACTAATTCCGATATGCTACATAGACTGTTAATTTCGTCAGATCCACTTATTGGCTAAGTTGAAAGGCCTCTCCAAAAACAAAAAAAAACAGCAAATTTACACAAACAGTATTAGATTTATTGAAAGAACCACCAAAAAATTATACAAGCGACAATTAAGCTGCTTCCGAAACCAAAGATAATAGTTTCCATAATTATTTGTTATTTATTATGTTGATTTTCTATGATTTAATACAAATTCTAAATATTTGATAGTTGAGAATTCGTACGAGGCAAGCATGGCCGGGGTTCGATTCCCGCCGGCATCACAAAGATTTCTGATGAAGCCTGTAACAGGGCTGAAATTGCAATAAAATCAGCTAATAATGTTTTCCTTTTCATATTGAAAATGTTTTTGTTGTTGTTGTTGATGTTTCTTTGGAAAAAAATTCGTTAGAGCATTTAATTGTTCTAACCTGACCTAAAGCTCAATAAACGATTTTAAACTACCAAACATCTACAATTTGTTTTTAAAATCAAGAATGATTTAAACTACCAAACATTTAGAATTTGTTTTTAAATCATAGAAAATCAACATATAACTAATAATTATATAATTAATTAATTTATAATTTTTTTATAATTATATACAAACAATTAAATAAAACTGTTATTGCAGCAAGAACATTCGCATTTGACGACATCTTGTTAATGAACTTGCTCTTGCACATGTGGTTGCTAAAGCAACTTGCAGTTACTTTTGAGATTTTTCAAAAACAATTTGATTCTCTACTTGCAAGTAATTACTTGCACGTGTAGACGTAGTGCTAGTGAAGGAAATAACGGTATTTTATATTAAATGAATGCAACCCTGTCCCATAACAAATTATTTCACTCATAAAGGCATTGCCAGTCAAGAAATCCACAAACTAATTCAAAATATAAACAAACCGGCAAAATTTCCCTTATTTATTTTCGATGACAGCCACTTACACAAGCGACATTTACAGCTATATATCAAAGGACGTACTACAGGTCCTTTCTATTGATTTTTTGCAAAATCAAATTGACAGGAAAACAGTGAGCTAGTAGAAAAACTTTGACAATTCAGTTTGGCAATGAACACTTCGACGAGTACACACAAAAATTACAAATAGAAAAAGGCTAGAAACGCAAAAAGTGATTATAATGAAAGAAAAATTTTCTGAAAAATTAACAAGACATTTACAAAACATGCAAAAATACAAAAAATAAGAAGCAAAATAGTTATTATTATACTTGAATATAGGACAAGTAATTTATTTATGAAAATTTAATAGAATTGATATGAAGAAAGAGTAAAAAAGTGAAATGTTAAGAATAAAAATGCAAAAAATTTAAAAATAGAAAAGACTTTTAGCCAAAAAAAAAAGTGATTCAAAAGTATTATTGAGTATTTACAAAAATAATCAAAAGCATTTGCTATGTGTAAAATATAATCTGGAAAATTAAAAAGGCATTTTAAAAGCAACATAAGGTAGTTGTTCGAAGCATTAATTTCGAAGCACTTTCACACAAACGCTTTTCAACTTTAACTTTAAGTAAAATAAAGAAAAACCTACCCCACACTTTTCGTTATCGTAACAATATATCTGCATGTACGTATATAAAGTGTATATATATATAGCTGTCTGCAAAAACTGTATGTGTATAAAACTAAAAACTGAGCTGAAGCAAAAACAATAGCAGCAATTAATTAAAGTTTTCGTGCAAACTATAAATTTTCACCTCCCTTACTTAACTACGAATACGAACGGATTAATTGAGTACATGTACGATATAACGGTTTTGTTAAATCAATATTAGAAACATCAAATTGCACTAACCTCAATTGTTTTGCACCAGCAATATGAACATAAAAACAAACCTACAACTAAACAGTTATTTAAGTTAGAAAGCTACGTAGCAAAAAAAATTATAGACTCATTTCAAGTCCTCACATTAAACTTTGAAACATACTCAATTCAAAATGTACAAAACCATACGTCACGGTGAGAACAGTCTGCAGTATACAATACTGCCACAAAATGATGATTTCCGCATTGAGGGCAAACTGAGTAGCGCTGAAAGTAAAGGTAAAGGTTCCGGCAAGTCACGTAAGCCTACCAGCAAACGTCCACGGCGTCGTTCGTTTTTTGCCTACTTGGGCTTAATATTTGTTTGTACTGTGATTGTGGGTGCCATACTGATACCGTTTCTGGTATCAGCTGAATGCTTACCCATTCCAACCGAATGGTTTTTAAAAACAAAGGCTGCCTTAACGAGGAGCAAAGTGATGGATATAAGGCCGGACGTTCATGCTGTTGAGAATACCGCTGCTGGTGATGATGTCCATGGCAATGTTGACAAGCTGATAAAAATTATCAATAAAGATGGCACTGCCAAGGTGCTTATTTTGAGTAATAACACTAGTCATACCATAAACTTAAATACAACAAATGTGCAAAATAAAACCAATGCCGCAATAAACACGCAAGCATATCCCGAATCAAATATAAGCAATAATCTAAGCAATTCCAATTTAATAGCTGACAATGCAGCAATACCGTTTGCAGCTGGCAATGCTGCCTTGCCGATCGCAGACAACAAAGAAACAAATCGAAACGCAGCAATGACGCATGAAACGGAAGTACCGAAACAGCTTGAAAGCCTGACGCCCGCTAGTGTTGTAGAAAGCAATGTCATAAATAACGACAATGCAAATCAGCCGACTTCTCAGACGGATAACTTTGTTACCGAGATACGTTTTGATGCTGCATCAACATCATCACTGCCGCAACATTTGTCGGCCGTTGTACCTACCATTGTAGTTACCACAGTGCGCGCCCAAGATACAGCTGGCAAGGCAAAGTCACGCATAATTGTGCGTCCAACTTCATCGCTTAGTGCTGCTAATGTAAATTCACCACGCTTATCTGCAACTGGAAACTTTGGCACTCAAGCTGCTGGCGCCCCAGCTATGCCCACAATTGTTACACGCATCATACAAGTACCGCTGCTCAAGTCAGCCTCCAAGAAACCCATCATACCACCCGTTTTGGGAAAATCAAATTCGCAATACATTTCTGTAGCACATCAAGATGACGATAGAGTCGCTGCAGCTGCATCGGACTCGACAGCAGGCGCTGATGATACCTCAAACCTTACGTCCGCCACTTCGTCATCAACTGCTAAAGCCAAGTCCAGCACCAAATCCAATTGGATTCATACTCACTGGCCTTATATCGATCCGTCGACCTATGTACAGTGGAATGTACGTTTAAACTCGTTCTTATATTTATTTTTTTTTTTGTACACATGTAATTTATGCTAATTGGTTTAATTTTCTTTTTTTTTTTTCTCTCTCTTCACTTTCTATGCATTTGCACTGACTTCCACTTAAAAGGACTATAAAGCTGAGGATAGCGTTCTTTTGCCAGCCTTGCTTGGTTTTGCCTTAATTTGCATGTTTCTGATTACTACAGTTTGCTTGGTGACACGCAACAAGTGCACGATTGTATCGTCCGTGAGAAAGCGTAACCGTAACGTAAGTTATTGTACAAAAAAACATTTACAACGTGAATTATTTACAATATAAAATTAATATTATGATTGCATAACATATAAAAGAAATGCGAACCGTAGTGAAGCATTACTAATTCGTTTTTTTTTTTTTTAATCTAAGAATTTAGATCTATTTTTTAGAAAAAAATTTACTCTTCTGTAGTATTATTTCATGTCTGAAAAAATGCATTTATATAAGGGTCCCACATTTTCCTCACTTTTAACTAACTCAGATGGTCAAACTGTTAATTCCTTATGCGGTTGCACAACCAAGATTTTTTTATCCTACAAATACTGAAATCTTTTGCTACATTACATTGAAAAATACACGAAAATTCATTTTTATCTTGATGATGAAATTTCCATCTTATATCTATATTTATAGTACGCCTCTTTCAAACATTGGCTTTTAAAGTGTGTCCCAAAAGTCACTAACATTTTAATTTTTTATAAAACGCAATAGGGGTATTCTCTATGTTTAGCGTAATTGCATGATAGCACAGTTTGCAGCAATCCTATACTAAAATATCCAATAGATCGAGAGAGCCCTATTGTACAAGCGTAGCATAGTAAAATCAACAGCTCAAAGAACTCTTTAGTGATCTGCACTTCACGGTCATTCCACCTTCTTTTTGGCTGCTCTCTCATTACAATCACAGGGTTAACTTTCATAAACTGTTATTGATAGCATCGCCATATACGTGGGTTTCAGTGTAGCATACGTAGGAAATATTGCATGGATTTTTTTACTTTTATTTTGTTGTTGCGGCGGTGCACGGATTCTATATTTCTTATTCTTGAACCGTGTAACGGGCATATCCTACATATAGAGAATACTCCTATTGTTTTGTTGATATATCTGTGGGTTTTTATTGAATTATATAGTATAGGCCAGAGATAAAGAGATGGGAAGCTCCGTTGGAGAGGGATAGCACTATGTTCGATTTTACGTTAAATTGGCTCCAATACTAACACAAAACATTTATAAGTGGTCGTAAAATCAACGGAAAACAACCATGGTTTATGGTAGATTGAAGAATTTCACCAGTTACGTTTGAGGTCCAATAACTGTAAAACTGCATATTATTGGAACAAAATGGGCAACAAAAGGTATAACAAAAAAGACTTCGGAAATGCAATGGAAAGCATCCCTGAAACATCATGGTGAAATTATCTTAGAATAATTACACCGTAGGAATAAGTCCAAGCAGTGTTGCCGTTAGGAAAAATTTATGGATACTTTTTCATACTCATATATGAATGTATGTTTTTATTTGCAAAAATAAAAAAAGAAGTCATTTCTTTAAATTCAACAAAAACTTTACGAAGAACTTTACAATTTTGTGATAAATATATTAAGTCTTCCTCATAGCACAGCTGCTGCTGAATGAAGTTTTTCTAATTTAAGTCTTACTAATTAAAGGTATATTGTTTTGCAAAATACTTAAAAACAAATAATTTTTAAATTTAATATAAATAAAGGGCAATAGCAACCCATTTTATTTATAAGTGTAATATAGCTAACTGAATAAGCTATTAAATTACTTTTTTATGTATTTATATATTATTTTGTATCATAGCTGTTAAATAATTATTCCTAATCATATTCATTAGCAATTAGACTATATTTTTAAAATCGTAAAATTATTGATTAAGTACAATTCTTTTCTGTTTATAATCATAATATAATTATAAAAATCGCAAAAGAATTACAATTACTTTAGATGTCGAAAATAATCAAAAAGAATTAAAAGAAATCAAGAAAAATAATCAGAGTACTTTTAAAAATTATGTTTGATTCTTTTTTTTATTATGTATAGCATTAGCAGCGGTAACAGGAACGGAACCATGAACCCAAAGTTCGTACTGTAGCTCCCAACACTTTTGTTAATAAAACTGATTAAGTTTTCGTATAACTGTTATTCGTATAACTGTGTTAACTGAAAAAACCGTATCAGCGTATGAGCGATTTCAGTTAAAAATGACTGGTTGCACTTCACAACCTCACCGTTAAAACGATGCGAGTCGACCTCAAACAGAATCAAAAATAATTTCTAAAAGTAGTCGGATTATTGTTTCTTGATTACTTTTTATTCTTTTTGACTATAATTTTGACGTAATTCCAAGTAGTCGTAATTATTTTTTGATTATTTGTAAAAGAAATCAATTACTTATCAAAAACATCTCCTTCAAGGATTATATAATGATTATAATTATTTTTAAAATAAAATCTAATTGTTTATTAATCGTAGTCGCTTTTTAACAGTTATGTTTTTATATAGTTTTTGTATAAATATCAAACTTTTACAATTAATGTAATAAACATAATGTATAAAAAATATAAAAATTACAAAATATATAACAGATTGAAGTACTGAAATGTACATATGTTCCTTTTTAAGACAGGAGCAGGTTGTCTAAAGTTTTTATCTTCTTTACACTGAATAACTAGTGAAAACCCCTGTTTTGGGACTTAAATTTAAAAAGCGCGTCATAATCAAAAAATTTTATTGCAATATACCTTTAAAGTTTAAATATCAGTGTTCAAAAAATTGGATTTCAGTACTTTTTTTGGAAGTGGATACATTTGTGACCTTTTCATGGATACTTTTTTTTAGAATCGTCGCGGCAACACTGATTTGAGGTGAACTCACGTACCGGCAACACTGATTTGAGGTGAACTCACGTACACAATAAATGAGTTTCATCAAAGCACATAAAAATGGAAAAAACATATGTTTTGACGTCACAAAATTTAAGTTTCCTATCTCTTTATCTCTGGTATAGGCATACTTAGTTGGCGCTACAACCGTATGTTAGTCTTGGCCTCATCTAAGAGTTTACGCCAGCCATTTCTGTCTCTCACTTTCTGGCTCCAGTTACAAACTCCAAGCTTCGTCAGGTTGTCCACTACTTGGTATTTCCAACGAAGATGCGGTCATCGTCTTCTCCGCTGACCGCCGCTGGGTACCGAATCTAATATTTTCTTCACTGGAGCATCGTCTTTCCATAAAGCCGCTCGTATTTAATGCGCTTGACTATGTCGATGTCAGTTTACAGCTCATACAGTTCATCTTTCCACTGTATTCGGTACTCGGTACTCGGCGTTAACGTAGATTAGTCCGTAGGCCTTATGAAGATTCTTTCTCTCAAAGGCTCCTAAAGTCTTTTCATCTGAACTGCTCAGCGTCCTGGTTTGTAATGCATAAAGTAGGACGGGCATGATGAGCGATTTAAAGAGCGTGATTTACGTTCGTCGACAGAGGCTTCTGCTTCTCAATTACCTACTGAGCCCAAAGTAACACTTGTTTGCAAGAGTTATTCTTCGTTTGATCTCAATGCTGATGTCGTTGGTTGAGTTTATGCTAGATCCCAGATAGACGAAGTTCTTCACAACCTCGAAGGAGGTATTGTCAACTGTAATGTAGGTTCCAAGACGCTGGAACTATTTGTTTGTTGACACCAAGTATTTCGTCTTATCAGTATTAGGATGCATTAGGAGCATCAGATGATTTACTCCATCATTAGGTTGAAAAAGTTGCACGATAAGGAATCACCTTATCTAAAACCTCGTTTAGTTACAAATAGTGGTCCTTCTCGATTTGAACTGCGCTACTGGTGTTGCTCAGAGTCATCCTGCAAAGTCGTATCAGTTTTGCAGGAATACCAAACTCAGACAAGGTAGAGTGCAGGTGCTTCCTTATTGGGCTGTTGAAGGCGGATTTGTAGTCGACAAAAAGATGGTGGGTGTCGACTTGTTTTTCTTGAGTCTTCTCAAAGATTGTGAACTTTCCAGGTCGGAAGCCACAGTGATAAGATCCAACCAGTTGGTTCTTATCTTTCACATAAAATGCTCGACAGGACCTTATATGCGATATTAAAAAGACTTATCCCACGGGAATTGGCACAAATAGAGGGATCGCCTTTCTTGTGGATTGGGTAGAGCACACTGAGACTACAATCGTTCGGAATGCATTCTTCCCACCATATTCTGCATAGAAGCTCGTTAATACATTCAAATAGAGCTTCGACTCCGTTCTTAAACAGCTCAATAGGTAAGCCATCAGCTCCCGCTGCTTTGTTAATTTTAAGCCGAGCTATATCTGTCAGAACTTCATCATAGTCGGGCAGCGGAACCACGACGCTGTCATCCGTAATTGGGGTTTCCGGAATATCATCTCTATTGGCAGGATTGTTGTCAGCAGAAGCTTAGAGAAGTGTTCCCTCCATAACGTCAGTGTACTCTGGACATATGTCACTAGATTCGCGTTTTCATCCTTGCAGGAAGAGGACCCTGTTTTAAAACTATCGGCAAGGCGTCTTATTTTTTCGAAAAATTTTCGAGTCTCATTTCTGTCACCATACATCTCAATCTTCTACTGCTTGCACTTTTCTGCCTCTTTTTTCCGCCTGAAAATACGTCTCTCTTCCCTCCTCTTTTCTTTGTATCGCTCCTTAGCAGCGCGCGTTACAACCGACTGCAGGGTGGCTATGTATGCGGCGTCTTTCTCTGCAGTGGCGTCGCGACACTCCTGGTCGTACCACTGGTTTCGGCGAGGGCGGTGGTAACCAATCACCTCTTCAGCAGCCACACGCATGGAGTTGGAAATGTGTGTCCACTGCACGCATATATCATCGATTGAAGGAGTGCTTTAAAGCAGTAGTGAGAGTCGAGTGGCGAAAGCTTCGGCTGTCTCTTTATCTGTGTAGGGTTGCGTGCATTCTTAGCTGCGCACAGACGTTTACGGATTTTGGCTGCGACAAGATAGTGATCCGAGTCAATGTTTGCACCACGGATCGTGCGTACATCCAATACACTGGAAGAGTACCTTCCGTCGATCAAAACGTGATCAATTTGGTTTCTGGTTTTTTTTTTTTTTGATCTGGGGACATCCAGATGGCTTTATGAATATTGAGATGCTTGAATCTATTGCTACTTACGACCTTGTTTCGTGCTGCGGTGAAGTTTTCGACTGTTGGACCAAATATATTTTCCTTGCGTTGAAGTCACCAAGCAGGATTTTTCGTCGTGACAGCTTTGGTCTCAAATCTAGTATTTGCCAAATACTAAAAAATCGTTCTAGTGCAGCTTCGGATTCAAATTAAGTACAAGCTTGGCTTGAACTTAACAAAAAAAAATAACAAACACTAGGCTATTGCGCTATACGAAACAAAGGCAATAAACAAGCATATGAACCTAATAGCCTAATATTGAGTTTTGGCATTGCAATATTTCTTTGGTTTAAATTTAAGTACAGAAAAGTTTTAATTATAGGTTAGTGTTTGTGAAAGTTAAAATTTTAAACCACAAAATTAAAAAATAAGCAGTAGTATTTTAGCTGTACTAAAATTTATTCCAAGATTTTTAACAGTGTAGTAGAGACATGGATTGATAAAATATAATATCGCTCAAATCGCCGCCACAACCCTACTTGCACAAGTGAGTCCTTTTCATGAAATTGTCCATGACATTCTGGCATAATTTTGGATCAATTGCTGCAATGGCCAGATGTATATCCTGTTTAAGCTCCGGTATCGGGTGTATTGGCATAGACCTTCCCTTTGAGGAAAACCCTGATTCAAACTGCTTCAAATCGCATTATCTCGGTGGCCAATTTACATCACCACGGCGTGAGATAATCTTCCTTTCGAATTTCATTTGAAATAAGTGCATTATGCCTTCCTGTTAAAACCACGTATCGTCAAGATATCAGCAATTTCAGGCCAAAAGGAAAGTTGGTTAGCATCTCGCGATGTCGGGTACCATTCACAGTAAGGCCTTTTCCACACTTGGTCAACGCAATTCCAACACAACTTCAACGCAACAGCGAAAAAGTTGTAAAGCAATGCAACTATAAACCGAATGCTTTCAGACTTGCTTCAAAAGTCATGCAACATATAATAATTGTTATTATATAATAACTCATCTTTTTCGACTTCTTGCACTGATTTAATATTTAACACTTGCTCATTCATCTTGCAAACTATTTCTTCTTCTTTTAGATTCTATTAGGAACTAATTAATTAGCTTATTCACCTTGATTAATATAAAGCCTACTGCACTACAAATACTTGAATTCACAAAACAAACAAACTGATGCAACGTCGCCGATGAAAATTTCGGAAAGCCGCGTTGCGTTGAACAGGTTGAGAACGTGTCGAGAACTTGTTGCGTGCAAGTTGCTTAATCTGAAGGTTCCGGTATAAATACACAGGCTAGCAACTTGAGTTTTAGTTGCGTTGACCAAGTGTGGAAAAGGCCTAACTGTTAGGCCTTTTCCACATGAAGCAATTGAAAACTAATGCAACTGCAACAAAAGTTGCTAACCAATGTATTTATACCGAAACCTTCACATGAAACTACTTGTACTCAACAAGTTTTTAACGCATTCGCAACCAGTTCCATGCAACACGGCGTGCTGCAATTTGAATCGGCGATTTGTTACGTTTGCGATTTGTGTTGTGTGCTATGAAAATAATTAATCAGTTAATAAATATGAAATAAGTGCAGGAAGTGGAGAAACATCCTTTTTTATCCTCAGTTTAGTTTTTATATCTATTTAACAAAGCTTCCATTAAATAAGTGTTTGTGTTGTTGTGAATTTTTCAATGTTGCGTTGCGACGTGACTTGCTCATCTGAAAGCGTAGGTTGCAGTTCAGTTTAAAATTAAGGGCCCCTATTATGTACGTATTATGTATGCGATGGTATGCGATGTTGACTCGCTTCAACTACATTTTTTTCATATAACGTATTGCATATATTTTAATTGAACCATGTAGTTTGCTACCATCTATTAAGAATTTTCAAACGACGTAGTTCAACTGAAATGTATGTAATAAGTTATACGAAAAAAAATTAATTGAATCTAGTCAACTTAAGTTGAGTTGTAATACATAATAGGGGCCTAAGTGTTTTGAAACTTTTTAAGCTGTTGCGTTGCAGTTGCATTACTTTTCAATTGCGCCATGTGGAAAAGGCCTTAGAGATGGGTGCACGCAACATTTTTGAGGCACGGGCACGCACGAACACGAAATTGATTTTTTAGAAAACAAACAAAAAACTTCAAGTGAGGTGATTTCGTGCGTTTTACAAAATAAGGCCTTTGGTAAAGTTGGATTGTTAATAGTTGTTAATAGCTGCAATTCGTAATGCAATCATAAATTAATTTTAAATCTCTTTACATCTCTTAAGACTTTATCTTTATCAAGAATTTTAAAATCTCTTCACAGGATATTGAAGAAGCCGGCGCTGAAGATGCAACTCTTCTCACAGCAACAAATCTATCAGATGAAGATTAAATTCCGGGAGAAAATCTATAAATTCAAGTAAACCAAATACATTACTTTTCATTTAATCGCGTACTCAATACTCGTATTGAATTAAGTGTCTAATTGCTGTATGTATATGTAAAACGTTCGAAAACAAAGTTTACTAAGTTACAAATGACATTTGTAAAGAGAAGAGTGAACTAAATTGAATTAAAAGTTTTTTTGTTAAAAAGCTATTTATTTCTTTAGGCAAGTAAAAAAGGCAAATACAAATGCAATCGCTCACAAGAAACTCACAATCAGCATTAAACTTTGTATGTGTATAGTTAAAGATATATACTGTACATGGAGAGTATTATATTAAATTTAAGTAAAATGTATTAAAAAATAAAACACAATCTACATTAGAAATATTTTTTTTTAATAAGTAAATCAAAAGCACAAAAAGCTTAAAAAGACTGTTTCTTAAGATTTTTAATAAAAACGCATCTATTTTTTTTAGTTATAAAGCCAAATGAATTCAAACTGAAACTAAAACTGCAAACAAGAAATAAGTTTTACGAACACAAGAAGAAGTAGTAGTCTTCGCGACTAACAATTTTGAAAATCTATTTTAATTGCATACTTCTAAATTCGATATAAATGTCATTTTCGCGGGAAACATGATAAAATATTTGGCACAAAAAAAATTACTTTTTTCTATTTAATTAAATGCTTAAGCAACGCATTTCAATAATTTTCTATCATAAATTTAGGTAAAATTTATAATACATATTTGCTTACAATCACTTGAAATATTAAACCCACGATATACACGCTTTCATTTAACTTAACCTTCACGACTATAAAACTATTTCATATATATTTGTATATCACATTTAAGAATTAAAATATCCCTATAAAAGAAAAACCTAAAATTGCGAAAATTACCACGAAAACAATGCAAAAATTAAAAATAAAAAACAAAAGAACAATATTAATAAACAGAAAACTATACGGAAATTTTTACCGGTCAAAAGTCTACAAAA
The DNA here is from genome assembly GCA_963920525.1 of Dichetophora obliterata. Lineage (NCBI taxonomy): Eukaryota > Metazoa > Arthropoda > Insecta > Diptera > Sciomyzidae > Dichetophora > Dichetophora obliterata. The sequence goes on from OY986439.1 coordinate 172,881,724, forward strand.
ATTTTGGAGGTCAAAAATAAAAGTTACATACAAAGTATGTAGATGCATGTTAAAATAAATAGCAGTTAAGATGAGCATTCAGAGAACACAGAACAAAATGTAGTTGAAAAATAAAAACTATTTTTGTAAACGTGTGATAGTAAATAGCAAGTAGTTAGCTAGAGATTAATTTCGTATTAAGTTTTAATTTAAACATAAAAGCATATTATCACTTTTTTACTTATAAAGTATCTGTTTTACATAACTTGTCTTTTTTTTAAAGTAAATAGAAAATACCAAAACTTCAGAAAAGATCAATTAAAATTAAGAATAAATCAATTGAAATTAAGAATAGGTCATTTGAAATTTAGAAAAAAGTATTCACAAGTCAGCAAAGATCAACCAAAATTTCGAAATTCTACTGAAAATTTAAGATAGATCGATTAAAATTCAGAAAAGATCAATTGAAATTCAGGAGAAGTCTGAAGAGTTCTGAAAAGAAAGTTTAGAAAAAATCATTTCATATTTAAAAATTTAAAACTACCATTACATAATATTAATTGTAATCTCATCTGAATTTCAATTAATATATTCTAAATATCATTTGATCGTTTCTGAATTTCAATTGATATATTCTGAATTTCAAAAGGAATTTCTGAATTTCAATATCTCTCTTATGAGTATCGATTGATCTTTTTTGAATTTCGAATAGAATTCTGAATTACAATTTCATGTATTCTAAACTTCAATTATTGTTTTCTGAAATTCAATTGATCTTTTCTGAATTATAAATTGAAGGGTTTATTGCAATAACGTGATAAGCCATATGATCTAAAAAGTCAATATTTTAGGCTGAAAACATTACTCAATACATTTCTAACAACCACTGAATCGATTTTGGCTATTTTTTATTAAGTCTATCTTACTATTTGTAAAAGTTTACTTGTTTAATTCCATTTTTCATAAGAAAATAGAGTCGATTATTTTAAAATATTTTTTATGTGGCTTATCATGTTCTTGCAATAAGAATTGTATTCAATTGTATTCAGTATTTTAAATTATCTTTTCTGAATTCGATTGGATAATCTATTCGATTGGAAACCTTTAGATAATCTATTTTAAATTAAAAATTTAATTTCAGAATCTCAATTGATTTTGAAAATGATATTTTATGAATTTCAATTAATCTATTGTGAATTTCAATTTTTCTATTCTGAATTTCAAATAGATTTTCTGAATGTCAATTGATCTGTTTTGATGTTTTCAAAATTTCAATTAATCTTTTCTAAATTTCAAATGAAATTTTTGAATTTTAGTTAATTTACTCCGCATTTCAAATGGAATTCTGAATTTCAATTTATTATTATTATTTTATTATTAAAGCTATACATAATTAAAGCTATAAAGTACATTTAGAACTCTGTTATCTTATAGTGCAATATAATATCATTTTAAAAAACAACTATTTATCTTCTGAATTTTAATGAATCTTTCTTTTAATTACAATTAAAATCGTTCAATCATATTTTTTACACACGGTGTTTGCTTTCTATTTCTAGAACAAATGGTTGAAATCTTTTATTCGGGAATTTTTCAAAAAATGTCTATTGATGAAGTAGAAAATGTGTATCTTGACGATAAAAATTACCATTTTATATCGAAAAAATAAAGTATTTAATTATATAAACTGTAAGGTTTTTATGTAATCACTTCAAGGATTATAAATTTATAAACAGACACAAAGCCATTTCCGAAACGCCAAAAAAAAAAAACAAAAAATATATACCCCGAATAACTGCATCTTTATGTAAAACGAAACAAACGCCGAACGTCGTGAAACAAACGAGTGACAATATTTTTTGATACGGAAAAATATATTGCTTACCACGTTCAGCCTTCGTTTCGTTTTACATAAAGATGCAGTAATAGTACTTTTACACCGAAACTAAGACACGTTTTATCGCTATTGTGTTTTATCTCAAAACGCGACTGTTTACACCGCCTTTTCAGGTTTTAGTTTGACGTTTATTACTATGTTTCCATGGCAAGTTGAGTCGGGGTTGACTAGGGATTAACTCCCTATGGAAACGCGAGTTAAGTTGAATCTCGTTAAATCCACGAAACTCCACGAAACTTGTTAAGGCCCAACCAAAATAGACGAAACGAGACGATAGCATTTTGACGAAAGTCTGCACTCGTTACGGATGTTTACGGATTTAACCCAAAATGAAACGATTTGCTCAACTCGTCTGAAACAGCTGATCAGTAGGAAATCGAGTATTATTTATTTATTTATATTGTGCATTTTGTAATTTTTAAAAAAGATTTGTAAAAAATGAGTGAAATAATGGCGAAGTTGAAACAAATTGATAAAAATAAAATAAAAACGCACTCTGCACAGCTGTTGTTGACGAGTTGCTATGCTAGCAGTTCGGTTCTTACGGAATAATACGTATTTTGTCAAACTGTAGGCTCAACCAAATAGACGCTTTGAAAAATTTCTTCCGTAACGAGTAAAAACGTAAGTGTTCGGTTAAATACATATTAATGTTGTTACCCAAAATGAGCAAACGTAACTGAACGAAACTAAACGAAACAGTTTGACAAGACGTATTATTCCGTAAGAACCGAACTGCTAGCATAGCAACTCGTCAACAACAGCTGTGCAGAGTGCGTTTTTATTTTATTTTCATCAATTTGTTTCAACTTTGCCATTATTTCACTCATTTTTCACAAATCCTTATTAAAAATTACAAAATGCACAATATAAATAAATAAATAATACTCGATTGCCTACTGATCAGCTGTTTCAGACGAGTTGAGCAAATCGTTTCATTTTGGGTTAAATCCTTAAACATCCGTAACGAGTGCAGACATTCGGCAAGTTGCAATCGTCTCGTTTCGTCTATTTTGGTTGGGCCTTTAGATTGGATGCGTTCAAAAGATGAAACCATTGCTCAACAGTTGAGCGAGGATTTATTGAATTTATTGATTACTTGTTATTTTATTTTATTTCTGTCAATGCGCTGACATAAAATGTAACAAACCGTTCAGCAGCACGCGAAGTAGCGGAAACTGATACTGATTAAAGACCAAACATGTTTAGTAAATTTTGCACCTTCTGAACGCCCTCATATACATATACTAAGAAAAAATGGCGAATGGAATCGCCGGAATCCAACTCGACTCGATGTTGTGCATGGAAACACTTTCGATCAAGAAACGCCATTCTGTCAACTTGACGAAAACCCAACTCAACTCGCCATGAAAACGTAGTAATGTTTCCTTAGGCCTTTTACACATGGAGCAATTGAAAAGTAATGCAGCTACAACGCAAAAGCTTAAAAAGTTGCAAGCCACTCCAATTTTAAACTGAATTGCAACCTATGCTTTCAGATGAGCAAGTCCCGTCGCAACGCAACATTGAAAAATTCATAACACAATTACTTTTTAATTGAAACTATGTTAAAAAGAAACAAAAAATGTAAGTAGTTAAAGCGGTTCGAGGTATGAAGATGTCATTTCATATTTTCATACGCGAAGAACTCAACGTCAAAATAGAATTTGGGTGTATTCATACCTAAGGAACAATAATAACTGCAGATTATTCGTCGCAGCAAAAGAACGGCAGCAAACTGATGTCAAACAAAAAACAATATGCAACACAAAATCGCCGATTAAAATTGCAGCAAGCTGTGTTGCATTGAACTGGTCGCAAACGTGTTGCCAACTTATTGCGCTCATTTTGGTTCATATGAAGGCTTCGGTATAAGTGCATTGGTTGTCAACTAATGTTGCAGTTGCATTACTTTTCAATTGCTCCATGTGTAAAAGGCCTAACTGTTCCATTTTTACTCTTATTTTGCTCATTTTCATGAAAAAACGAAGCTTTCACAGCTTGATATGTTGCCACCTTTCATTTTTACCTTGATATGTTTCAACCTTTACAGTGTTTTAAAGGTGTTTTATGATAAAACGGGGTGAGGTGTTTTAAATTTGATATGATAAAACACTCAAAATAAGTCGTGTTTTGACTCTTAAACGCGATAAATGCATAAAACACGTTTTGGAAGTTTGTTGAACATGTACTATAGAAAAGTTCATACCATAAAGTGTCACTTTACACTAGCCTCACTCAAACAACTCAATTTTACATGACGCAGTTGTCAACTGTTCACACACATAACTTGCCTCGCTTTGAGTCTGAATTCTCTTTTGTGCTGTTACATAAAACATTAGCGGTATTCACGATTCAGTGCACTTGCCTGTGCAGTTGAGGACTTGTGCAGCAAGGTGGGTCACCAAAAAATCTTTGAAAAGACCGCATATCATTTGAAAGCTAGTGTTGAGAGGATTTTAGTACCATTGTGGACCTAAAAAACGCCCCAAATGGTATTTTTTGTATAACTACGCCAGTTTTTAACAGATTCCATCTTTGACTAGATATTTCAATTTTTCGTTTTATTTGGGTGTGCTGATATCCCCAAAACTTTAAACTTTTTTAATGATAAAAAATCATTAAACTTTTGCAAAGAAAGTTTTTAATATAAATTATAGGGAAAAGTTACACCGAATTAACGTTTCGGTAGGGTTTGTCTCCGTTTTTTGTTTTTAGCCTTCGATTCATCTTCGGTTTTGTTCGTTAGTCTTTGGATCATCTTTGTTTGGGTTCTTTCTTCATACAAAATTCGTACACAATCGGTCCAGTCATTCGGGCGTTATTAATCCACATATATTTATAATTTGAAGCGCCCTCCACCGAAAGTTGTTGAAACTTGCTATAGCATATTTTCTATTCCTGAGTGAGGAGAATCTTCTTTTCAAAATTTCAAAAAAATCGCTCCATCAACTAGAACATTAAAAAGCTATTTCTTTGGCCAGAAATAAATTATTGCATAACCTTACGCACAAACGAAAAAAATTTTCAGTGCTAAAACCAAAATATCTGCTATTTTTTGGTTTAGAGAATTTTCATATAAAACTACATCAAAATCAATGCAGTCACTTAGCCGGCACTAGGAAATATCGCCCAATGAAAAATCGCCAAAAAAAATTTTAAAGAAAATTTAAATTCACCGAAATGAAAAATAGCTCACAAAGAGAAATAAAAAATTACCAATAAAAAAAATAAAAAATCGCAAATAAAAAATTTAATAGCCTTTATTCTATTTCTGGGTCAAGAGATTCTTCTTAACAAATTTCATCAATATCAGTTTGGCCGTTAAATTCCAGATTTCGATTTTTACTATCATTGATTTCACATTCCAAAGTGAATAACAAGATTTTTATTAATTTTATTTTTTGGACAAAAGTGAATAAAAACTGAATAATGAATAAAAAATTTATAATGAAAAACAAATTAATAATGAATAACAAAATAATAATTGAAAATTATTACATTCTTTGTGAATGGTATTCATTTTCATTGAAAAGCATTCATATGAATAACAAAATTGATTAATTATTCTGAATAACGAAAATGAATAACTGAAATCTATCAGTTTTTTAAAATTGAATGTGAATTAAAAATTTTTATTAATACATCAATTTTGCATGCATTGAATGGGTTCTTATGTCGTTATTCAGTTGCACTTAAAATTCTGAATGTGAATGCAGATTTTACAGCTCTGAAATTCAGCAGCTATAAAGGCACTAAGTTTCTGAGTTTCGAGGCTAGTGTAAGCAGACACTGAAGCACAAAAGAAATATCTCTGTACGATCGCTTTATAAACTTGAAACTCATCAAGATTGCTCATGTGTTCTCAAGAGAAAATTGTTAACCACTCGTTAGTAAAATAGTTCAAATCGCCTCTTATGTTTTGTTAGCTTTTCCCAACCAATTTTTTTATTAAATTTCTTTTTTATCTCACTTTATTTAAAATATGGAACTTTTTCATTTGAGCAAAATATACAAATAAGTTTCTGAGAATTGAAATAAATAAATTGATAGAATTGATAAGAAAACTATGTGTAAAAGAGACACTGTTATAAGGTCAAGAAAAACTTAATTTAAAACTTAGTTTAAGTTAAGTACTTATTAATATATGTATAAAGTACTTTATGAAGAAAAATTTAAACTATTGTTGTAGAGTGTAAGTAAATTAAGATTACGTTAACTGCTTACATAAATTTTTTTTTCTTAATACCTAATATTTGGTCTTTCTATATAATATGGTCTCGATTTCCAAACAATTTCGATAACAAAAAGTAATAAAACAATCAGCAGTGAATGTGTAAGCTACGTTATAAGAACTGTTCACGATAATCATGAATACAAAGTATATCAAGCACGATTGTTAGAATGTCGTTTATGTGAACAATTCCTAGTAATATTCATGGTACAATAAAATTGAATAGCTGCATGGCTGATCATGCTCTCTTTTATCCAAGTTAAAATAAATAATTTTCTGTCACTTGACAAACTAATTCTCCGCTCTGTGTTGCACTGCATTTTTGGCAGTTCTACAACTTGGCTCTCAACCACATAGCTACCTTTCTTCATTCTACCATGATAATTTTAACAGTTTATTTTCAACTTATATGATATGAATACTTGTCTAATATTTACAACTATTTATTTAAAAGTTTTTTCATATACCAAAGTATTAAAATTATGTTTAGACAATTAAAAACAAAAACTTGTTTATTTTACAAACCTTGTTTTATTTTAGTTAAGTATTTGCTTAATTAAATCAGCAGCTTTTAAAATGAAACACACCATAGAATTTATAAACATTTTTTAATTAGCCTTATATGAAAACAGTAATTAACCGTGTAACCGTCGCATTTCAACCTATAAAAAAATTGCTATATACAATATACGAACAAAAATATACATATATTTAAATGCAGCCAGAACAAAACAAAAAAAAAACAAAAAGTCGTTAAAATTTAATTATTATATGAAAATGCCACAAAAAATTTATATATTGTTTGCTTATATATTAAAAACAAAATAACTAAATTAAGTTCACTTAAAATCAATGTATAGGCTTGTTATACCATATATAAAATTTTATCTTTACATATACTAAATACATATATATACTTATATTTAATAAAACAATTGAGCGTTTAATTCTTTGGCTGGAAACTGATTTTTTGTATTAGATGATAGCTCGATTTTTACTCTCGGTTCTATAACAATTTTAAGTCCTAGAAATTTCGGCTATAAAAAATGGTAATTTGCAGTGAGTGCTTTAAATAAGCTCTCCATTTTTAAGACAATATTCTATCATGGGTGTCCCTCTCCGCCTACGGGAGAGGCAGTTAAAATGTCTGATAAAACATCATATTCAATAAAAAAGCCGTAAGTTTATATTAAAAAATTTTAAGAGAGAAAAAACTTTTTAAATTGTAAGTTGTGCTGAAACTTAAGGCTTTTAGAATTTTGTTAATAAAAACTTCGTTTTTAGTTGTAGAAGTGTAAAATTTTGCGGAACATGTGTTTTGGTAAGGCATCATTATCAATAAAAAAGTCGATTTTGAATTTTTTAACTTACTGCTTTTTTGATTTCTTATGTCGACATGTTCATTATGTATGTTAATATATTTTGAAGAGAGTACAAAAATACTTTTTAAATACTTTTTAATAAAGCTGAGCTAAACCATGCAGTTTTAAATGGTATGTTAGTCCCGTTGCTGCAATAAGTTTTGATACCATATCATTTACTCTTGTTTCACAGACACCTTTCAATACGTATTCTTAAATTAAAAAATTTTTTCTACGAATTTTATTCGTAATTTGCACGAATAGACAGACCAATTCACAGACACTTTTTAATACGTACTCTTAAATTAAAAAATTTTTTCTACGGATTTTATTCGTAATTTTCAGGCACGAATAGAATTCGTAGAATGGACGTATTTTGGTACACGTTACAAATATTTTATTCTTATATTGTGGCTTATAGGTGGCTACAGCCACCTTGCAATCACACATTCCCTTATATTCAGTAATTGTTTGACAAACCAGTATGAACGATTTCAGTTATACATTTTTTAAACGAAACTTAAACTTCGTACATTCTACGAATGATGCGTAAAGGTCAACCTACGAATGAATGCTTTTCTACTTATATTACTTTTAATTAGAAAATAGTACGAAACCATTAGTATATACTACGAATGTAATAAAAATAATTACGAAGTTATTCCTACGAATTATTATACGAGAAATTGACGAATGTTAAGGAATGATATCCCTTATTAGTCGAAGATCATTCCTCGCAGCAACAGACGGCAAAGCGCATTTAATTAAATAATGGGTATAAACTTTGACGATAAGCAAATTTATGTTTTAAAGTCATTGTAAGCAAGCAGAAAACAAAGTAAAAAAAAAAAAATTTAAAAATTAGAATTTTCCCTTAAGTCGGCTTGTTTTTCTATCACAAAGATCATCCAATTTGGATACTTTTTTAATTTTTCTTAAATTAAGGGGACTTACAGGTCTATTCTGACAAAGTATCAATTGTTACCCAGTATTTTCATTATTTCTATGTGTTTGCTGTAATTTTGTGATTTAAAAACAAAATTTAAAGCTCAAAAAACAAAATTTTTAAATGAAATTGTGACTATCTGAAAAGCATGTGACAATTTCTATCAAAATTAATTATTTTTGAGCTTCAAATTTTGTTTTGAAATCACAAAATTACAGCAAACACATAGAAATAATAAAAATACTGGGTAACAATTGATACTTTGCCAGAATAGACCTGTTATTGAAACTTTGCATATATATTTTTATGTAAAAAAAGTATGCAAAAATTTTTTATTTTTTTAGCGTGTTTTTTTTTTGCTGCTGCTGGTTTTTGAAAATAATATCAAAAAATCACGGCGGGCGTGATTTTGGCACACCGGAACGTCTGAAAAAAAAATAAAACCAGGGTTTTTATCGAAGCCGCTATAGATTGAACTAAATTAACATTTTTTTGGCCAAAATTGACAAAATGGCGGCATTTTTTCGAAACTAACCGATTTTCGGGACTAAAAAATCGCTTGAAAACCAAAAAATATTTTACCGATCGTTCTATCCGTAGTTCAATCTATAGATTTATATGAGTACAATAACATATTAAAATTTCAAAACGACCAGTCCAGTAGTATTTTTTTAAAGTTTTTTGAGACTTAAATGTAAATAGGAAATTCGATTTGAAACAGCCATTTTATACTTCTTCAAACTCACGTTATTTAGTGGAGCCTACATAGTTTGAGTGTTTTGACGTAGAATTACGTCTTACAGCGCGGTTTGTATGGGGGTCATTTTCACGAATTTTTTCAAAGTGATATTTGACACTTTGGGGTATACCTACAGCCTTTAATATTCATCGTACAAAGAAAAAAAAAATGCCAAAATATCAGTTTTAGTGGGAATAAAACGAATATCTAATAAAATAGCAAAATTTAAGAAGAAAAAAAAATTCATTGTATATCCGTATGAGAAATGCACAAGCTGCTTTAGTAGCTGCTTATGTTGTTTTTATGGTTGTTGTTGTTATTGTTGTTGTTGTGTGTGTTCGTTTGGTTCGTAATCATGTCGTTCCTTGTTGTGCTGCTTTTGTTCTTGTTGTTGTTGTTCTTATTAATATGTAGCTGCTTATGTTGTTTTTATGGTTGTTGTTGTTGTTGTTGTTGTTGTGTGTGTGTGTGCTTGTTTGGTTCGTAATCATGTCGTTCCTTGTTATGCTGCTTTTGTTCTTGTTGTTGTTGTTCTTATTAATATATATGTAAAATATACATATATAAATCCAGATCAGAGCCTGAACAGAATCAAAAATCGTTGCAACCGACGATTGAAATAGCATAGATTCTAAGTCTGCGATTTATCGTTGCGGAAAACGAGCTGCTGTTTTATCTACATTTTGCATGTATTTTCCAACAACAACGAATCGTCGGCCGCAACGATTTTTGATTCTGTTCAGACTCTCAGTTGCTTAAATTTTATTTCGTTTCCCAGATAACCAATCGATTCGGTTGAAAACGGTGTGCACTTCTAAAAGCACTGAAGCAGACCGTTTCGTTGTCAGCAAACTATTCATTGTTTGTTTCATATAAGCGTGCTATTTATTAAGTTGTATATTAATGCTGATTTTCTATGATTTAAATGAAAATTCTAAATATTTGATAGTTTAAATCATTTTTGATTTAAAATACAAATTCTAGTTGTTTGATACTTTAAAATCGTTTATTGAGCTTTAGGTCAGGTTAGAACAATTAATTGCTCTAACGAATTTTTTCCAAAGAAACAACAGCAACAACATTTTCAATATCAAAAGAAAAAAAAACATCACTAGCTGATTAATTAGTTAGCTGATTGATTAACTAGTTAGAGCAATTAATTGTTCTAACCTGACCTAAAGCTCCATAAACGATTTTAAACTATCAAACAACTAGAATTTGACTTTAAAATCAAGAATGATTTAAGCTATCAAACAATTAGAATTTGTATTTAAATCATAGAAAATCAACACAATAAATAACAAGGTCATATAGAAAACTTTAAGTTGGTTATTAATTTTATTCGTTGTTAAACAATTGTAACGTTTTCTTCAAATAGTTTTTATTAAGTTGCAACTATAAACTAAACAATAAACGGCAATTCAACTGCACTACCTTGATTTCAATACAAGATTCAATGCATATTTCAGCGTTTTTTGGCAAACAGGTGAAAAAGAGAGGGAAAAAAGACAAGAACAAACCACACATCAAGCGAATGTGACATAAATTTCAATTCGATTCTTGATAGATATAAAAAAGGACTTTACATTTATATAGACAGCGGTTTACAGGCACAAAAACATGTCGTTTTCATACCAGCAAATCGACGCTACCGTTTTAAGTATCCTTTAGCTGGAACAGTGACATTCATGGTTTGTTGGGTTGTAATGCAATAGAGAATACAGATGCATGTAGTTAGAGAGCCAGTATGTGGCTACAAAAAAAATGTACTACTACTAGCCAAGGTTGCCAGTTAAAATTTAAAACAATTCCGACAAAAAGTTCCTTTTTACACAGTAAAATAAATTAAATACAACAAAATTATCATTATAGAGATAAAACAAAAAAGTTTCTACCGCAATAAAACAGCATCAAAAAAATCCCACGATCATTAAAAATTACCACAAAAATACCATGCGTTTTAATAATACCACCACAAATTCCATATGCATTTAAAATTGCCACAAAAATCTCATTCGCATTAAAAAATACCACAATAAATCCCATATGCACAAATAATTTAAAAAATATTTAAAAATACCACAAAGAAATTTTGCTTACAAAAAACAAAAAAAAAATTTAAGAAGAATATTACCAAACTCCTACGGAAATTCAAAAAATACCCCACTGAATTCCCACGCCAATTAAAAAATACCACGCTGAATTAAAAAAATTAATAGGAATTCCCAAAAACAAAAATTCGTAAGGGCGATTAAAAATTACCACGAATGGGATTTTTCCAATATAAATGGCAACGTTGCTACTAGCTGCTGATATTGTTGTTTTGGTTCTGCATGCTCTGCAAAGGTAAATTTTTCACTCGGCAATTCTATGACTACTTGGGCTTAAAGGGGACTTTCGTAAGCCCTCTCATGCGGGTGAATAATCGACTAACTGCTTGCGGCAAAGGCAATTATTACCGAGTGAAAAGCGGGACAAATAATAATTGCTTTCGCCGCAAGCTCGAGAATATTCGTGTGTGACGAGAGAAAAGCGGGGCATAGTAAGCAAAGTTCTGTTTATTTTCTCTGAACGATTCGGTTCATCCCCTCTAACGCTGCTTAACCGCAGTGATCTTGCTCTTCTCTGTACGTCGTTGTTTTAGATTTGCTTGGTAATTGCTGTTTGTTCAGTTAGCTAAAATTTTTTTAGATGTTCTTAAATTTTACTCGACATGAACAGCTGATTTTGACAACTACCTTGCTTTTCTCTACTTTCTACTTCATTCCTCTCCGAGTCGGTCCTACCTGGCTATTCTGCCATGAGTTGGAGTGCGAATAAAATGAATGTTTATTTTCAGCATGTATTTATACTACTACGCAAATTTGCGTATGCGTTACTAAGCATGCGTTGTGCTTTAAAAACTTCATTTATTTTTTAAATATTATAATAAATTCGAATAATTTTTTTGCAATATATATGCATTATATTTTTCCATATTAAAAATTTATTTTGTTAACTAAAGTTTTAATTTTAAAATACTTTTAAAAAATACATATATGTATATGCTTTTTACTACAGGAAAAATAAATAATTCAAGTTTACCCATATTTATTTCCATTAATTAAACATAACTTTGAATTACATTTAGTTTTAACCAACAAAACAAATGAACAAGAACAACAAATCCATCACCAAAAATAGTTTTGAAAAATATAAATAAAAAAAAACGATAATTTTTCTCTATTACTGTATGAAAAGGAATTCTACGTCTATACTTACGATACTATCTAAACTGTGTCTTTTTTTTACTTTTTTTCGCATTATAGGATTAAATTACACCAGGATTCAGAATCAAGCCTTGCAGGGAAGTTTTGAAATATGTTAAGAGAATGTATGGAACCCAAAACCCATCTAATATACATGTACCTCTTTATATATTTATTTTACGTTTTGGATTAAAAATTTTTTTAAATCATTCAGATAATAGGTATGTTTTCGTACTCGATTGTAGTAACTTGCAAGCAGCAGTAACTTGCAGTAATAGCAATAACTTGCAAGCAGCAGAACTGATTGATGTTGGGAAAAATAAATAAGTGGATTGGTGCCAATGCGGTGTGAGATCCGGTGAGAAATATCTCCATTAGCATGCGGGGAAGATTTCAAGAATAGCGACAAATAAAATTTTTAATTTTTGCGGATGATATGGATTTTGACCGCCCAAATCCAAATCTGAAAATTTTCAGTCTGCTCGAAATTGGCTTAGGAGTTAAAGGCTTCCAAAGTTAAAAAATGGCCTAAGATGTTAGTTTGTTTTTTCAGTTTCTAAAAAAAAAATATTGTTTGATGTAAGGAAATTTTTGTATTCTTATTTTAAAAGTTGAAAACTTGGGGGCTCAATATTATTTAATGCGATTTTATTTAGTCATGGGCTGTGCGACTGCCTAGGAGGCGGTAAGTGACCCTACTGGGCCTCGCTAGGCCCATAAATCATGGCCAGCTGTCATTACGATTTTCGTCCACCTGGATGTCCTATCGCAAGCTGATATTGTGTAGAAGCATTGTTAGACACTACATCTATGTGTGAGTGTCATTTTTAGTTGTTTTCTTTAGGGGGTGGGGGGTAAGGATGCCTTAAAAAGTAAAATTACTTTTTTTTATGGCACAAGTTAGCTTTTGACTGATTTATATTTTTTCTAAACACAAATTTACAAAAACTAAAAAAGAGGAAACGATCGTTGAACTGTTGTGCTGGATTTATAACTATTCAGCAGCGAAGCCATGGCACTGACAATTTTTCTGCGTGGTGTCGTGTCCAAGGCATAAGAATTTCTATGCATTTTTGTACACGACAAGAATGTTTTGCGCCTCTTTTTTGCCATTTTGAGCATTGCACGACTCACAGTCTTTCCGTTCCACATAATCCAAGGTAATGCAATTGTGTATGTTATAATAAAGGTAGAATTAAGAATTTTTAAAATACTCGCTGAAACCCGTCGCGTTGCTGCCACGCCCCCTTTGCCAAGCTTCCATAAAATGTTATCAGTGAACCTGCATGTGTAAATTGAGTTCGAATTCTGAATTCCGAGGCTGTGCGACCTATAACTCCAAAGCAATTCAAATCGAAAATTCGGGCTGTCTGGAAGGTGTCACTTCCCATTTTACAACACCCATAAAATTTGATCAGTGAAACGACACGTGTTAATTGTGGTCGAATACCGAATTCCGAGACTGTACGACCTATACTTCCAAGCTACTCGATATCGCAAATTTTGGAAGTGCCACACCCCTTGTTTAACGCCCATAAAATTTGATCAGTGAAACGGCATGTGTAAATCGTGGTCGAATACTGAATTCCTAGGCTGTGCGGCCTATAATCCAAAGCTATTCGTTATCGCAAATCGCAAAGTTGGGAGGTGCCACGCCCCTGAACGGCGTATGTAAATTGTGGTAGAATACCGAATTCCATCGCTGTGCGAACTATAACTCAAAAGCTATTCGATATCGCAAATTATGGGAGGTTGCCACGCTCGCTTTTACTACGCCCTTAAAATGTAATCAGTAAAACGACCTTTGTGAATTGTGCGCGAATACCGAATTCCGAGGCTGTGCTGTCTATAACTCCAAAGCTATTCGATATCGAAAATTTGTGTTGTATGGAAGGTGCCACTCCTTGTCTAACGGCCATAAAATGTTATCAGTAAAACGACATGAGTAAATCGTTCTGGAATACCGAATTCCGAGTCTGTGCGTTCTATAACTCCAAAGCTATTCGATATCTCAAATTTGGGTTGTATGGGAGGTACCACAGTGCCTTGTCCAACGCCCATAAAATGGTATCCGTAAAACGGCACGTGTAAATTGTCGAATACTGAATTCTGAGACTGTGCGAATTATAACGCAAAAGCTATTCAAAATCTCAAATTTGGGTTGTATGAGAGGTGCCGCGCTCCCTTGTACAACGCCCATAAAAAGTCATCAGTAAAATAGCACGTGTAAATTGTCGTCGAATACTGAATTCCGGGGCTGTGCGAATTATAACGCAAAAGCTATTCAAAATCTCAAATTTGGGTTGTATGGAAGGCTCAACGCCCCCTTTCCCAACGCCCATAAAATTTTATCAGTAAAACGGCACGTGTAAATTGGGGTCGAATTTCAAATTCCACGGCTGTGCAAACTATAACTCAAAAGCTATTCGATATCTGAAATTTGGGTTGTATGGGAGGTGCCACGCCCCCTTGTACAATGCTGTCAGTACTACGACTTAAACCTACGCATGAATACGAACAACCAATTTGGAAGTTTCATCGGGATCGGATGAACGGTGTAGAAAGTATTCAGGACACACAAACACACAAACAAACCAACAAACGTACACTCATTTTTATATATATAGATTTTCATTTTTATAATTATTAACAAAAAAATTGAATTGAAACTTGAACCTTGCTATTCATTGTCCTATTTTTCATGTTTATCCGTTTATAGTTTTTTGTCACTCTTGAAAGAGTAGCAACTGATCATATGGTTCATAGTGTTGCTGACACCTGCTTTATTGTCGTTGTAATCCGGAAATTTATAGGGCTTGTTTTTCCGAAAAGATAATCTTCTTCATTCTCCAGTTTTTTAGTAGCAAAAAACTGTCCTCAGTGTTTGAAAATTCAAATTTACGGGCTACTTTGAGTAAAAAAAATTAAATAGAATAACGACAAAACACGATGCTAATGTGCTCAGATATCCTATTAAGCAAATTTAAAGTGTGCAGCTTCAGTGCATACTAGATTTGTGTGTCAGTGGCTTTTCAAAGTGAAGTGATCAGTCAAGGCGCACCACAGTGTTCGAAAATGGCAATTTGCGAGCTATTTTTGTTTTCATTGCTCTAACTACAGTAACACTTTAGCTGAGGTATTTATCTTTGGTACAGAGGTAGATAAGATTCATTGAAGGCAATTTTCAACAGGTGAGTGGGATTGCATTCGGGGCGTGGCACATTCTTTAAAACTCTAACTCGATAAATATTTAAGATATGGTACTTATAATTGAAATTACAAAAAGTGGACACGATTAAACACGTCTCGTCTACTCCCATAATCTCTGCTGCGACCTTGACATCCTTTTCGACTTTGAATTTTTTCGTTGACTCCACTTTCTTTCAAATGAAGCCGTTCTGAGCAAAAAAATTGCAAATTTTATTTCGCGTACTCAAACTATTTGCCATTAAAATGCTCAAATTTTCTTTCAAAAGAAATTCGAAAATTTGCTTTATAGTTACTCCTCGAGATATGGCTGAAAAATTTGTAAGCAAATAACTTTGTAATTAAATAAGATTTTTATTTTATTTTTTATGAAATTATGATTAAATCTCATTAAAATAAATTGGTAATTTTATTTCATTAATTAAGTAATATAATACTTTTTAAATTAAAAAAATTGCTTTTTAAATTTTGCTTTAAAACGATATGAATTTATATATATTTATCCAAACTTTTTGACTCACTTTGTTTATTACAAACATTTGATGCAACTGAACGAAACTAAACGAAACATTTTGACAAGACGTATTATTCCGTAAGAGCCGAACTGCTAGCGTAGCAACTCGTCAACAACAGCTGTGCAGAGTCCGTTTTAATTTTATTTTCATCAATTTGTTTCAATTTCACCATTAATTCACTTATCTTTCACAAATCTTTATTAAAAATTAACTTCACAAATTAAATAAATAAATAAAACTCGATTGCCAACTAATCATCTGATTCAGAAGAGTTGAGCAACTCGCTTCATTTTGGGTTATATCAGTAAACATCCGTAACGAGTGCAGACGTTCGTCAAGTTGCTATCGTCTCATTTCGTCTATTTTGGTTGGGCCTTTAGTCTCAAGGTTTATATATACATAGTATATCTAATGAAATATGTTCAGAGAAAAATTTCATGATATAAACAATTTCATGATATGAGTGGTCTACACTTGAGATATATATCATGAAATTCAATTTTACAGTTCGCAATCAAGAATTGTAAGTGAAGACATTGGCCAATTATCATAGTCAAAATAAAGTCGACTTTAAATTTAGTATAAGCATTTTTGACTATATGTTTTTCAGTTTTTCAATATATGTTGTCAAAAAGCTTTCACTAAATTTAAAGTCGACTTTATTTTGATAATGGGTCACTGTATAACGGAACAAAACGTTTTGTCAAACCGTTTCGTTGAGTTTCGATGAGTTTACTTGTGTCTGTTACTACGTTTCCATGGCGAGTTGGGCCTGAGCATGGCAAAATTAGACAAGGTAGTGTTAGGGCGGAGAGCCGGTGACCGAAACTGTCAAAACGAAGTTGACAACTCATACAAAATCTGCAACCAATGAGAATGCAATATGAAAGCAAAAATTGGCAAAAAACCAAAATGGCTGAGTTTGTCAGTTAAGGTAGCCAAGAAAGAGAGCACATTCAGCCCTTGTTGGGGCTTTCGTCAAGTTTACAAAATGGTGTTTCTACCTCGATAGTGCTTTCATGCACAACATCGTATCGAGTGGGACTCCAGCAATTCCATTCGCCATGTTTTCTTAGCATAAATGTGTGCGTTCAGAAGGTGCGAAATTTATTAAACATGTCGAGTCTTTGATCAGTATCAGTTTCCGCTACTTTGTGTGCCTGCTGAACAGTTTGTTACATTTTATGTCAACGCAGTGGCAGAAATAAAATAAAATAAAAAGTAATAAATAAATTCAATAAAACCTTGCTCAACAGTTGAGCAACTGTTGCACCTTCTGAACAAATCTAATCTAATAGCCCGTTAATGCTGGGTGAAAAAGTAGCTCTTTTGTAAAACGCAACTAAACGCAACATAAAAGCAGCCTTTTTCCATACAAATTACACTAGAAAAAAGAAACTTAATGCAACTTTTATTCTGCTTTTTTGCATGTGTCATCCTGTGTTTCGTCGATACTTCCGAAATTTGAAGTTAACTTTTTGTAATGTGTCAAAAACAAATGTAATCAACAAAGTCAATAATGATTGTAAGTATTTTTATATATTTAGTCATATTATAGCAATTATAGTCATTCGCATCTTTCTTATTCCAGAAAATATCAAAGGAAAAGCGATTAGCCTGGACTGCTATATCACACAAATATCAAAATAAAAGCTAATGCTTATAAAAGCCAGCATGAACGCAGTTCGAAAAAGCATTTTCGAATATGCAAAAAGCAGCTTTTTTTTATGAGCGTGAACATGGTATTATCTCTGCTACCTTGGTACCCTTCTCATTTTTTGAGAACAATCACCCCTTCATATGTGAACAATCACCCCTTTTACATTGTTCAAAACTTGAAAGCAAGAATGTGAGTTCGTAGGACAAATCGTAGTGATTTTACATGAGTTTTGGAGACGAAGGGGAGAAACTTGCTCTGTACTGGCAAGTTTTGTACTAAAAAATCTTGGTTTCAAGTCTTGCCCAATGTATAAGAGGTCGAACATCCAAATGCTAGAAGTGCAGCCAAATAGTTATAATGCAAGTTAAATGAACCGAGTTTGGCCACACCAAGAGAAAAATACACGGAAAAGCGATGAAAATAAAATTTTTCTAGTACGGAAAATGTCGTACCTTGTACGTGAAGAACAAAAACGTGTCCAGAATGGTACGCAATTATGTACTCGTACTCTACCTTGTATTTGTATCAGCTGTTCTATTGTGAACTCTCACTTAAATAGAAGAAATCTACATATTTATATACTCGAAGCACGCAATTTCAATTGTAAACTTAATTTGTTTTTATTTAAATGTCTGCAAATCCTGCTAACAGCGCCAGCTCTTTAACTGCGATTCCCTTACAATGTGGTCCGGAATCATCGCCCATCTGTATAATTGTGCTCGGCATGGCGGGCTCAGGCAAAACAACGTTTGTGCAAAAATTGACACAAATGTCTTTCGAACAGTTCAAACCGTATGTGATTAATCTAGACCCGGCATGCCGAGAGACACCTTATCATGCCAACATCGATATTCGCGACACGGTCAACTACAAGGAGGTAATGAAGCAGTACAAATTAGGGCCAAACGGAGGCATAGTCACCGCCCTAAATCTTTTCGCAACAAAATTTGAAAAAGTTGTTGAGTTGGTTCGGCGTGCCGGACAGCAAGGACACAAGTGGTGTATCATTGATACACCCGGGCAGATCGAGGTATTCACATGGTCTGCTTCGGGCACAATTATAACTGAAGCGCTGGCGACAATGTTTCCCACCATTGTTGTGTATGTAATGGATGTTGTACGCTCTGTTAGTCCGACAACATTCATGTCCAATATGTTATATGCGTGCTCCATTCTCTACAAGGCGCGGCTTCCGTTTGTAATAGCTCTAAATAAGGTTTAGTACATTAACATTTAAACTGAAGAAAGTGTTTTATATTTCTTTGAATAATTTAGATTGATGTGCAGGATCACGATTTTGCCATAGAATGGATGCAGGACTTTGAAGCTTTTCAAGAGGCGCTCGAGAAGGAAAAAAATTACATCAGTAATTTGACTCGAACCATGTCACTTACGCTAGATGAATTTTATCGCGATCTTAAGACTTGTGGTATCTCCTCTAAAACAGGAATAGGTTTTAGTAAATTCTTTGAGATCATAATCGAGGGCGCTAAAGAATATGAAAGGTAAACATATTTATATAAATAGGCAATATTATTGATTTTACTTTACTTTTGCTCTAACATTTTTTTCAGTGACTACAAAGTGGAATATAGCAAATTACGATTGGAAAAGTTAAAGCAGTTGGATGAAGAAAAGGCGACAAATTTAGCCAAAATATCGAAAAGTTCTGGCGCCGGAACTGAGGTGCAACTAACGCCTTTAGTTGAAGAGGTTTGTTGTTCGCACCATTTGCTTTAAATATTATGTATTCTTTCCGAAGGTTTCAACTGGACGTGAACTCTCTGATATTTATTTGAAATATCCTGGCAATGAGAGCTCTGAAGACGAAGAAGGACATGAAGAGGAGGCGCCGACATTCAATGAAGAAACGGTAGAAGATCAAAACTTCAATCAATTTGTTCAGAATCGAATAGATTCACAAATAGAAAAATCAAATAAAATTTAAATATAGCTATGTATTTGGACGAAGCTGACATTTATTTTGCTTTGGATCTACCCGCTATCATAATACCCGCAAATGACTATCGAAAGTCGGAAAGTAGCCGACTATCGTGTTTAGTGTTGTGAACTAAATATAATAGCCTTGGCACATAATTATTTAAACAGCAATGGCCCATATGAATAAAAAGTAGCATCTTCAATAATTTGTAGTAACAAGCAAAAAGTAAAATGCTACAAAAAGCTTGGATTCGGTATGATTAAACATTTTGTTCGAAATGAGATGACTACTAATTCCGAAAGTAGCATTTACTACAAAAATTTTGCATTTGTTAGTCGCAACTGGTTTATCTTAATAAAATCGCTCCACCTCTTCATTCACCGCTGCCAGGTCCTAAGAAGGTTTCAATAAGCGACTCAAAATTTTCGTGATTGAATCTGAAGAGTGGTTTAAAATTGTATATGATCAGGTCACGCCTATTTTTATACAATTTTCTAAAACGTTCACTTATATTTTAAAACATTGCGCCATGTTTGTAGTTTCTTTTAAACTTTAACAAATCTCATAAAAGAATCCTTTTTATGTATATATTATAAGTGTTCATAAAAGAATACTTTTTATGCAAATTTTATGAATGCTCATAAAAAAGACTCATAAAATAATCCTTATTTGCATGTTTTACGAATGTTCATAAAATGGAGTAATATAAGAATACTTTTTATGTGTGTTTTATGAGTGCTCTTAAAAATTACTCCTAAAAGAATCCTTGCATGTTTAATGAATGGTCATAACATAATACTTTTTATGCGTGTTTTATGTGTGCTCATAAAAAGGACTCATCAAAGAATACTTTTTTGCGTGTCTTACGATTTCATAAAACGGAGTATTCATATTTTTCACATTATCAAAATTAAATTCAAACAATCATGATACAGTAACCATTAGGTGCCATGAGAACGTGTGCCGTTCACAACTGTTGTGTACTATTATGGTTGCGATAACTTAGTGAACGATGTTTTCCTCTTCATGTGTTCTAAACATCATGTGACTCTAAACGTCAGAAAAATTGTATATTATTTTATTTAATTTTTATTATTATGCAATTATATAAATAATTTTAGTGCAATTTTATAAATAATGCAACATTCGATGGTCGCAGCTCGTGAGAAAATAGGTTTCAAACAAACAATTCAAAAAATTAAATGACAGCTCATAAAAATATATAGGTGCGGCACCTGTGTTTAAAATTGTTTTAAGGCTTTATCACCATTTTATATGGATAGTAAAATAATCCTATTTGTTATAGGATTATTATTTTTGTTTTTTCTTTGCTTTTCTGAATCTGAATACAAAAATAATCTGAGTTATTTTGAGGCGAATGGAACGCAGTTTATGTCTACAATTTGTGTTTTAAAAAATATTTTTTCTGAGACTTTAAAGAGTCTTTTATATGAGTCTAATGACTTTTAAAGTAGTAATTAACATGCGATCTAAGAGAAGGTAATTCATGGTTCTTTAAGGATTCCATTACATGAGTCTAAAAATATTATTAAATATGAGTATTATGCTATGTTCACACTGAGAGCTAAATGCGCACTTACGAAATCCATATTTACGGACGGGGACAAATATTACTTTACTCGTTGTAGGAATAACGGGGACAAATATAAATAGTAAATGCTCTAAATGCGCATTTAGCTCTCAGTGTGAACATAGCATTAAAAGAGTCTTTAATATGCCTCTTAAAATAACGATTTATATGAGTTCTAAAAGAATCTCAATTAAGACTCTTCAAAGTGTCCCTTATATGATTTTAAAACGAGTATTACATATGTAGTATGACTCTTAAATGAATAATTTTATGAGTTCTAAAGGTGTTTTAATTATGAGTCTTAAAAGAATATTGAATATGAGTCTTAAAAGAGTCTTAAATATGAGTCTTAAAAGAGTCTTAATTATAAGTCTTCATATAATTTATATGAGTTTTAAAAAAATTTTAATTATGAGTGTTCAAAGATTATATGAGTTTTAAAAGAGTAATAAATATGAGCCTTAAGACTTGCTTAAAGATTTCGAAATTTTTTTTCGAGAAACGAAAACGCCAGTAGGCAACTAAGTGTTCATTTACTGAGAAGACGTTAAAATGTCTGGCTAACATTTTCATGTTTTATTTGGTACAGCAAAAATTCAATTCAATTTCAATCGATAGAAATTTTCTTTAACCTATAATTTTTTTCCTAAAACGAATAGAATTTTTTTTATTGGCACTGGGCTAGATTTTTTAATGATTAATGTTGTACCTTATGCCGTGGTTATGCTAGCCAAACATGATTGCCGAACATTTTTTGTTGTTATTGTTTCACGTATAAAATGAAAAAATGAATTTTTTCTCATATTCATTTTCTCGCTCTCGGACCGAACATTTTGATTGCTGATTGGGGCATGTCACACGGTGTCTGCTTGTCCGTCAAACATTGGAATTTTCTCCATTTTTTTCCTCTCTCTCATTGTTTTGTCCACGGCATGCTACACGTAGTTTTCTGTTCGATAATGGCGGAAGCTAAATTTACTGTAATGCTCCTTTATGCAATCGATTCAATAAAACGGCTACCCTCTATAGTTTGTTTATAAGCGGTTTTATTTGAATTTAAAATTGATGGGTTAAATTCTGATCTCCGGGGTTTAAAATTAATAACATTGGCCAATATGTATGCAGGAAGTGTATCCACATATATAGGTGACAACGATATGGTCACAATAAAAACAATTGTCGAGTTGATGAAACTCTGGATGGAGTTAAAAAAGTGAAAAAGATCCTGCTGGATTAAGCTATGGAGAATTGGCAGACATAAGAAAAGGATGATAAATTTATCAAAGGAGCTAAGATTCACTGATGATAAAGCATTTACAATTTTTTTAAGAATATCTCACAAAGCCGATTGGCTTTGAAATTCATTTATGAACATTTCAGTAATATTTGCTCCAATTAATAGCCATAACCTTATCTCTTAGAATATTGTAAGTTTTAACGATTTAAACGATATTACAAGATATATGTATATATAAACAATTTATTTGTTAACTACGCGGCTGTAATGTATGACTTGCTTGATCAGTTATACCATCAGTAAATCTACTGCTCACATTTTCTCTTGACGATTGTCCTAAAATTCAAGGGTGAAAGAGACAACTGCAGCTGTACATACAAGCACTATAAAGACCATATACAATGACGTGTTACTTTCATATATGCAATGGAATAGTTTATAAATGGCAAATATAGTTTAAAAATGTATACATTTTTATATATAACATCATATACACATTTTACGTATATATTTTAAATTATAAAAAATACACAATCACTAAAAAAACAATATATTAAATCATTAATATTACATTCACAACAATCACTAATAATATTCATCAAGTTGAATCCATTTGCAGCTAGCCGAATGAAATGCAGCTAGCCGGGCTGCATTTTGTATGTTCGTCAAGTATTCTTCTTATTTTTATAAATAAATACCATTCAAGCCATGTATAGCACTAGCAGCGTACTATTCAATACTAAACAACAAACATCGATTACTGATGAATTCAAATAGTACATTTCCTACTGCAATGCAGTTTTATTACTACTAAACGTAAAACATCAAGAAAATGCAACCGTTGTCCAAATTGTTTTCAGCTTTGGGCCGTGAACATTTTTGTCGGTTGCCTGGAAATTTTTTGATGAGTAGAAGCTCTCTCAATTTCCAGTTTTTTCTTTTACCCGCGAAAACAACAACAAATTTGTCCGTGTCCGCTGTGTGTGGCATGCACCATTGCAACGCCAAACATGCCGAACTTTCCAGTGTTGGCTGTAGTCATTTTGTATAATAGCATCAAAAAAGTAGGTAAAAGTATTAAAAAGTTAAGTTGATTGTGTCTTCAAGTAACCCTTAACATAAACAGCTAGCTAGCATGTCAGATATATGCAAACCATTTTGTTTAAGATATTATAATAAAAATTCAGAGTAAGTAATATTAGTTCGTATATTTTAATTCGTTAATTTTATTTTCAATTCCATAACAAATGTATATAATAAGTACAAAAATGCAAATTAGGACTGTGCTTTTTTGTGTTTTGACATACTGTTACATATAATGCAACTGTGCCACCAATCATAGCGTAACCACCAAACATTTCAGCGAAGAGAATATATTAACGAAAATTAACACCAAACATGTTTGGCTAGCATAACCACGGCATTACAACACTGATTAAGGATGGGTTTAATTTTTTAATAGGCTTGCAGTGACATCTATTTGCAAGTAGTAACCTAAATTCAAAAGGGTCGCCAAATGATACTACATGTTGGATGGACATAACATGTCATCACACATGTAGTATAGTTTGTGTGCAAAAAATCAAGTTGGATGGACATGTCTGATGGAAGACAAACATTTCTTACCATCCGACATGTGCAATCATTTGTGTGCGCGTCCACCCAACTAAGTGCATTTTTTATTCGATTAAAATTTTTCATAAGAACACATCTCGTGGCAAAACTGACGAAAGCAACATGTGTTGAATTTTAACGCAAATTTTTTAACTTTACAAAAGTTTATATACAGGAGACTAACAGCCAAATTCTGAATGATTTTTCCCGGAAAATTGGACTTTTCATTTTGAAGATACCAGATTAAAATATCACATTTGTTTTGTTTACATTCATGGAAATTGATGTTTGATGAACAAATTGGCATTAAAAATTTCTGGAACGTTTTAGAACTTTATCTTCAAAATGAAAACTCCATTTTCCGATTCCCACTCCCTTTCCCAAGATGTTAACTCTTCGTCAGCTAAAAAATAATTAAGTCTATCCAACATGTGAGACAGTGTAGAACCAACGAAAAAATACCGTTTTTTTTATTAACTTCTTGTCCATCCAACATGTAGTAGCGTTTGGTTCGCCCTGAATGAAACAGCTGCTTGTCACATAATTTCATAACTTTTTTGATAACATTTTAGTGTAAAGAAATTTGGAATAATTTCAGCACGATTGTCGCTAAATTTGAAACGTTGGCTTACAAAATTTTAAAAGTGCAAAAAATATAAGCACTTAGTAAAACAAAATGAACACAATCTTCCGACAAATTGCGCGTCAAAGCCGGAACACGAGCATGCTGCGTTGTAGCAACTCCTTGGCAGCACGCTTCTACAGCAGCGCTACCGCAAATCCGCCAACTTTCGACAAAGAATCACTTGAAAAACTAGTCCGTACCAACAAAGTAGTGGTTTTCATGAAAGGCAATCCAGAAGCACCACGATGCGGTTTCAGCAATGCTGTTGTGCAAATTATGCGAATGCATGGAGTGCAATATGATGCGCACGATGTGCTCGAGAACGATGAACTGCGTCAAGGTAAGAATACGTAATTACATGTCGAACTCGATTGATATGACATTCAGTCTCAAACCGAGTTAGCTATAAATAATGTTAGAGCAGCCTTGACCCTTTTACGCTATTTTTTCAGGTATCAAGGAGTACACCGATTGGCCAACAATACCACAAGTTTTCATTAATGGCGAATTTGTTGGAGGCTGTGATATTCTATTGCAAATGCATCAAAGTGGTGACCTAATTGAGGAATTGAAAAAGGTTGGCATCGACAGTTCGCTACTCAAAGCAGACGAAGCTGCAGAAAAATAAAAGCAACACAAGTTTCTAGAAGAGCGGCATGTTATACCAACAAGCCAAGACGCGTGAAACACTGAAAACATGTACATAGAAATATACTGAAAGATCAAACAAACCAAATGTTATGCATGAGAAACGTTGAAACTTTATTTCCTTTAAAAAAAAAACTGATAAGCGCTAACTTAATACATATTTAGTTCTTGCCTTTAACCAGGTATTCAAATAAAGAATAACTTATCAAACTTCACTTCAAACTACTAGATTTTACGCGATCGTTTTGGCTTTGTAGGTCCTTTTAAATTCTGCTCATCACATCTTGCCAGCAGCTGCTCGACGGCCTGCTCTGCCATTGAAACGTCATCTATTTTCAGTATATTCTTGCATGTTGCTACGAATTCTTCATTTCTTGACGCATTTATAATGAAAGCAAAAGATTGTGCCGTAATTTGATTTAATCTTTCCACAGGCAAGTTCTGCGTTCTCTTACGTCTGGTCACTGAATTGTTGCTTGACATTATGCAATTTGGTTGTGAGTCTTTAATTTAGAAAGAGTTCGTGTTGACACACCGAGAAAGGGTTATAATATGATTAAGTACAGGAAGCATAAAATTTTTTATAACGGATTTTTCAAATATATCAAGATGGCAGCAGATGCATCATTAGGAAGCAGTAGTGGCAATTGAATGTGAAAACAATCTGAAAAAATTTATGGTTATTTATTGAAGACATAAAAATGGGATGAAGCGTTCTCTGAACACTTTTACGAAAACTATTAACTATGGGTATTTTTTAATTATTTTATATTTCATTAGAGGTTATGAAAACAGTTTTACTTACATTTTGATAAATTAAAAAAAAACTGAAAATCTGCTAGCTTAAAATAGGTTTTAACAAAGGAATTTAAATGTTTAAACAGAATATAATTTGTATTTATGTTCTGCAAGAAATGGCTTAAAGTGAATTTTTTGGTGCTGATAACGAAAGTTTAATGACTGATATGATCGAATGATATAAATATTTTTTTTTTAAATATATTATTTATATACCAAAAACCAAGAAAAAATAATTTTTCAAAGAAATAGCTAGTTCAAAGTCTTAAACAGCCAATTTATGATAAATTTTCACTTCAAAAAAATAAATAAATCTTTATAGAACTTGAAGCAAATACCGATTAGAAATAAAAATAATTTTTTTATCAGATATGAAGATTATATATTTTATAGCTACTTTTTTGTGATAAGAAAATAAAAATGAAAAAATATTTTGATTATTTTTTCGAGTAGAAAAAAAATCCTATTTTTACAAGCATAAAATTTAATAATAATTTGTTCTCGAACCACTTCTTAAAAATTATTTTCTATCGATATTTTTCGGAGATCAGGCCCCCGAAAAAAATCTTGAAAAAAAATATGCAAAAATCTTGAAATTTTTAAAAAGGCTATTTTTTCGAAAAAGTTTAAAGTTAAAGTGAAAAAAACAAGTATGAAATGGTAATGATTATTTACAGATGAAATGATTTGACAGTGTACATACTGTTCAAAGGATTTCAGAAAAGGGTTTCCAGATTTTTTTAAGATTTTGAAATGTTGCGAAACGACCCCAACCTAACAAATGAAAAATAATTTTTATTTCTGGCCGAAAAAACATCGATCGAAAATAAATTTTATTTATGATCGAAAAATATCCATCAAAAATATTTTTTATTTCTAATCCGATAAATGAAAATATATTTTTTAACCTTTTTTGATCAGAAATACAAATTATCTTTGGCTTGTTATATTTTTGAACTGAAATAAAAAGTATTTTTATAAATATTTTTTCAATAAGAATTAAAAAATTATATTTCGTTTGCTATATATTTAAACAGAAATGAAAATTATTTTTTATTGATATATTTTGATCAGAAATAAAAATATTTTTTATTGATATTTTTTTAGCAGAAATAAAAATTATTTTTATTCGAAGTAATACACCCAAGAAAATCCTGTAGTAAAAATAAATAAAAATGTATTTAAAACAAATGTAAATTAGTAGCTCACCGTCCAAATAAAAATGTAATTATTTTTACCAATTTCAATTATTTACTTTTACTACATATTTTTTAACTACAGAAAATAAATACATGTACTTTTAGATTAAATGTTTTTTCATTTATTATTTAAAAAAACTGCAAAACGTTTTCTAACGCAGTACAAAGATTGCATTTATTATAAAAAATCAAAGTATTTTTGTAATAAAAAAAAAATACTTTTTAAGAAGTTAAATTCTTCATCACGAACCTTTCATAATTATGTTAGTTGAAATAAATACAATTGCTATCAGATACATATTATGTAGTGTATTTTAATGTAGATATTCTTTATTTAAATAAATGTATATAAACAACTATTTACTACATGCAACTACTTCGTGTAGTATTAATTATTTTAATGTAAATTCAGTTAAAATATATTGAATAACTACATATGTATTTAAAAATAAATAAAACTACATATATATGAAGTAAATACAAATTGTGTAGTATATTTTACTACATTATTTTTTTGAGTGTATCTATAAAAATTGTAATGATGTATAAGGTAGTTAGTTTGTTCGATTGGATATACCGCTCAATTACTTGAAGACCGCCATAACTCAAAAACCGCTATTTGCAGAAAATGCGTTTAATGGATGGAATGCATAAAAAGTGAGTTTTTGCTCCGACTCGATTTTTCTAGTAAAATCAAGTGTTTATGAATTGTTTTACTATAAAAATCGAGTCAGAGCAAAAGCTCACTTTTTATGTATTCCAGCCAATGTTTTCGATTGATTCGCACCTTAAATGAAAAGAGAGAGGCAAAGGCTGACTTCGTAAACATATTTATGCAATGCAGTGTTTTTTTTTATTGACCCGAAGATTCAAAGATATTGGTAGTACACTAAAGGTACATTCCCCAACATTAGAGTACAGTTATATTGTTATATGAGCGAGAAAATATTTAAACGAAAGTACCCCAAATTAAATTAAAAAAAAAATCAGGAGCAGCTTTCAAAAAACTCTCAGTTAAAATTGTAATATTTTAGTTATTGCTTAATTCATTTTAAGAGAAAAAATTGTGCGTGGCTGTTTTTTGTGCAAAACAGAAAGAAAAGCAAAAACAAATCAAATAATTTTGCATGCTTAAGTATCTACATGTCTTCATAGCATAGAATCGTATATAAAAAATATATATTTATACAGATTGCCAAAGGATACCGAAATGCGCCAAAAATGGTTAGAATTTTTGCTGCGTTCTAGCAGAAAATGAGGAGAATAATATTTCAAACGCCCCTGAAACGGTTTGAATTTTGCTTGCATGTAGTAATTCGAAAATATTCAAATATACTAACGTAAGCAAATAATTTTTATAAAGGCTAATCTCTATATTTGATTTCGGAGTTTATATTCATTGAAAAAGTAGGTTTCTGCTAAAATAGAAGTATTGCATATATGTTATAAACCAAAACTTCGCAACTCTGGTGATATTCTTAAAAATATTCTAGTTGCGTAGTTTTGGTTAATAAGCTTTGAAGCAACTCAAAGTAAAACACATTGATGCATTGCATAATGCGTTTACGAAGTCAGCAATTTTCTCTTCTCACGCGAAGAGTATTCAAAATAGTAACACGAAACTTTAACACAATTTGAAGCATGATATAAATAACAATTCTGCATCATTAGCCCAAAAACCGTGTTTTTTTAGTTATAACGGCCTTTAAGTAAATAAGCTATATGTATAAATCCTTTGGTGATCGACATTTTTTTATCAATTTTAAAAATAAAAAAAGATTTGATAATAAAACTATTTTTGTATGCATACATTAAATTACTTTCGATCGAAATAATAAAATAAAAAAATCGATAAAAGAATAAATTTATATTTCTGATCGAAAATATATCAATTAGCATAATTTTTATTTCTAATGGAAGAAATAACGACAAAATACTATTTTTATTGCTGATGGGAAAAAATATCCACAAAAACATGATTTTTTCTGATCGAAAATATATATTGATCAATGATTTATTTTTATTTCTGATCAAAAAATTAGATAAAAATTAATTTTAATTTTTGATAAAAAAACTATTGATAAAAATCACTCTTACCCTATTGATTGATAATAACAATCATTATTTGCGGTCTCTTGAAAATTTAACAAAATATTGCTGAAAATGTATTTTTGACTTACAAAAGTTATTGAAAAAGAAATTATGAAATTTAATATTCTCGAAAAAATAAACAAAAATAGTTTGTTCTTTGTTTGCTGACTTTTGCTGAACATTTACGGATCTAAATTTTTGCCTACACTTCATTAAGGCTGTATTTCTTTATTCATTCCAGATGTTCGGAATGACTGTTTTTGTTTCTTTATTCAGTTTTGATTATCCGGAATATTCTTTTTGTATTTCTTTATTCTTACGGAATATTCCGAACGCGTTCTTTTTATACTATCAGCTAAGGTAGAATAAAAATAATATTCCTTGTATGTGAGGTTATATTCGATTGTTTGAAGTAAAACTTCGTTAAATGAAAATGGAAAAATTTTTTACATTAAGGGTGTATTTCTTTATTCATTCCGGATAAAGAAGAGAACGAATAGAATATATTGTTTTTTATCCAGAACATAATGAATAAAGAAACAGTATTGGAAAAGAAAGAACATTTTTTTTGTTAAAATCAGAAACATATTTTTCGTATTTAATTAAAGACAACAAAAACACCAGATAAAATTTAAAAAATAGAAATGCAACAAAGCAATCTAAAACATTTGAACTAAAAAAATTTTCCATTTACATTTAGCGACATTTTACTTCAAACAATCGAATATAACCTCACACACGAGGAATATTCTTTTTATTCTACCTTAGCTGATAGTATAAAAAGAACGCGTTTAGAATATTCCGTAAGAATAAAGAAATACAAAAAGAATATTCCTGATAATCAAAACTGAATAAAGAAACAAAAACAGTCATTCCGAACGTCTGGAATGAATAAAGAAATACAGCCTAAATGTTTTAGATTGCTTTGTTGCATTTTAATTTTTAAATTTTATCTGGTGTATTTGTTGTCTTTAATTAAATACGAAAAATATGTTTCTGGTTTTAATAAAAACAAAATTTTCTTTCTTTTCCAATACTGTTTCTTTATTCATTCTGTTCTGGATAAACAACAATCTATTCTATTCGTTCTCTCCTTTATCCGGAATGAATAAAGAAATACACCCTAAATATGCAAAAAAAACTTACATGTGTACAGCTACGTGCAACTAATTAGGGATAGTGTTTTTAAAATGCAAAAAATTCGTAGTAACAATACTTTTTAAAAAATGCAACTCTGGTACTTTCGAAAACACCACATAGGCATCACTTTTTTACCGTTATTCTATAGCAATGAAGCCATTTTAAATTTTGTTAAAAGTAGCTCGTGCAACAAATTAGGGACAGTGATAAAATAAAAATTTTAATAATCTTATAAAATAAAAAAGATGATTTTATATACATTTATTGTTACAAGTTATTATTAGAGTTATTTTTGGTAGTTTACAATGGGCAAAAATAGATCTTGTGACGTCATCACCCAAAAAATCATTATTCAGATGCACCAAGATGAAAGATCATGTCGACAAATCACAGCTGCCTGAAATGTTTCTAAAACCATGGTTGGTAATGCTCTTCAGTATTTAAAGAAAAAGTCGACTGCAGAAAAGGCGCAACGCAAACAAAGAAGCCGCATTACTACTGTTCGATAAGATACTCTCATTGTCCGAAAATCTAAAAGAAATCCGCATAAATCTGCAAACGAAGTGCGAATGGCTATCTATGGTAAAAATGAAGCAGCACCATCCGTAGACACTATTAAGAGACGTTTTGCGTGAAGCCGAACTTTTTGGAAGGATTTCACGGAAAAAGCCTCTATTATCTGAACGCAATCGTAAAAAGAGGCTTAAGTTCGCTAAAAAGTATCGTCATTGGGAAAAAAAAGTGTGGAAATGAGTATTGTTTTCAGACGAAACTAAAATAGAGTGTCATCCGATAGAAAAAATATGTCCGCTGCCCAAAGTTCGACCCAAAGTACACCCGAGCTACACTTAAGCATGGAGGAGGAAGCATTATGCTTTGGTGTGCTGTCATGGCGTGGTGTCGGACCACTGAAAAAAATTGAGGGTCTTATGAACCGGTTCCAATACATATATTCAAATTTTGGACAATCTGATGCTGCCTTATTCGGATGAAAATACGCCCGTTACTTGCATATTTCAGCAGGACAATGACCCGAATTACACCGCTGGGTTGGTCAAGCAGTGGTTTTCGGTCAGGTTAGCAGTCCTGACCCGAACCCAATTGAGAACTTATGGCAGGTTGTAAATAAAGAAGTAAGCTTGCTCAAGATAGGCAACTTTGATAAACTGTACGATGAAACAAAATAGTTTGGAAAGTGTTTCCTAACAGTGTTTGTGAAAATTTAGTGGAGTCTTTGCCTCGTAGATGTCAAGCAGTAATTGACAACAATGGTTAATGGTTTTGCTACAAAATATTGACAAAATAATAATTATATACTATAAAAAATATTAAAAACTCAAGTGTCCTTAATTATATGCACGACTTATTTGATTATCAGCCCTATCACTGAGTCCCGTCGTAGTACGATATCGTAGAAACTACAAAAAAGGCATCACTGAGTTCATTCGTAGCGCCAATCGTAGATTTTTGAATTAATTGGTTACTTCGTGTTTTGGTTGTCGGAGAAAATTGTCGGGAAAATTCATACAGTAAAAGTGGTTACTCCTTCCGAATTTTATTTTAAAAATTTTTTCCGATAACCAAAACATGTCGTAACAAATTACTTCAAAAATTATCGAATGGTGCTACGACTGAACTCAGTGACGCCTTTATCGTAGTTTCTACGATATCGTACTACGACGGGACTCAGTGATAGGGCTATGATATAGGGCTATCATACCGAAGATAGGGCATGTATTTATGATTTTTTTCAGATATAAAAAAATACTGTTGAATAATTAAAAAACAGGCTTTTACGTAAAGGTAAGGCCCTATTCAATTTAAATTAGACCAAAACTCCGTGTTTTTCATAAACAAAATAACGAATTTTCCAAAAGTTTCTATGTTTATATAGTGTCCCTTCACAACACTTGTGGGGAGGGGAGAGTCCGTAAGACATATAATAGGTTTAAAAAGTTTACTTAATACCAGTGAACGAAAATAAACCGAACAATATTTTAATATGCCTCGCATGGCATCCATTTCCGTTCGGTTGAGTATTTGTGAGTGGAGACGAACATAAATGTTATTATTCTGTATCGTTCGACAGCATGGCATACACTACACTATAATTATGTTTGCATACTCTCTACTCAACACAATCGGCATACGATATTTTTTACGAAGGCTATTCTCTCTCATTTTGTGTCTCAGAAATGTAATTCCTTATGAATTGAAATTGTAATTTTGTAAGTTAATATTAAAATTTAAAATAATTGGCTGCGAACCTATCTTAAACGAACAAAAGAAATTCGTATACTTTTTTTAAAGAGCTGCTTTGCTATATCTACAACAAAAGTATGTAGCGTTCATAGTTTTTGTGTTACATGGAAAGTAGGCGCGATTTGGGGCGGGTTTGTTTGTTTTCTAATTATAACTCACAAGCATAATTTTATTGGTCAATGACGAATCCTTCTATTTTATTCCTACATGGATACGGGATGGAACCACTGTGCGGTGTAATTCCATGAAAGTTCAGCAATCATCTTATCTGTGTTAGTTCGCACTAATATAGTAAAATTCACAAGGGGCCGCACTCGGATCTTGCTGAACAGGAAGGGCCGAGCGCTAAAGTATATGTAAAATCTTTCAGTGAATTTGTCCAATATATTAGACTCGATAGAAAGTAATTTTTAATATTATTTTGGAACGGTTTTTTTTAATTAATTTGGTTCTATAAAAAACAATGTACCAACATGACAAAAATAAATTTGGAGAGATGTATGACATTAAAGTCAGTTTGATTTTGTTTTTTTCCTATTTTGTAAGAAAAACCAACCGTACAGAAAACAAATTAATGTTTTTTTTTACTTTTTATGACAATAAAATGATAATAAAATTAAGAGGATTTTTTAAATTTTAAAATGATTTTAAAATGATAATAAAATTAAGAGTAAGTAGCGCAGGTAAAAATCAAAGGTATGTTTTTTATCTTTTTAGGACCGTTATGATAGGAGTATTAACCTAAAAAATACTATTTTGATTTAGCCTAGTCATTGAAAGGTTTTAAGAGACGTTGAAGTGTCAGTCAGATAACTTTAAACCATTTAGATGTTATTTATTCTAATATTAATTATAAAAACCTAAGTACTTTTTATAAAGATTGTTTTACATTACAAAAATAGTGATGAATATGGTCAGTTTTAACTATCGAAACATATGTATGTAAAAATTTCAAGTCATTTAAATAAATTTTGAGACTTTTTAAGAGAAAAAAACTTTTTATAAAGTATTTTGTATGGGAGTTAGGCGTTGTTTCTACCCGAGCCGCTAGTTTTTGAACTTCATCTTTATTTTTAGATAGAATCTTAACCCACTACTACACGGTTTATGATCCATCTAAAAATTTTTTTATGGATTTATACACTGAGAAAAGAAGCATACTAAAATCAAAGAACATTTACTCAATATTAAAAACAAATTTTATTTGTTTTAGCGCAATTTTTTTTTTTGTTTAAAATGGAAACTTTTCTTTAAAATAAAGAAATAAATTTCAAAACAAAGAAATAGTTTATTCCTTTAAAGAAAATTTCTTTCTTTCTGAAAGAATAATTTCCATTTGCAAAAAAATTTTAAGAAATAAATATCTTTGATTTTAGTCTGAGTGTGTAATTAATTTTTAAAATCAATATAAAAAATAAAACAAATAAAATTTTACTTTTCAATCCAAATTCCTAATTTTTTTAAATAAATGCGAAATAGATGCAATAAATGAATATTGTTTAAAGAAAAAATTCCCTTAAAACTAACGAAATTTCAGATATTAAAACAAATACATGTGTTTTTTATTTCAAAGTTGAACTTTTTTCTGAGTTTGTTTAAAATGGAATAACTCGATACACAAACAAAACTTTTTTCAAAAAAGTAGTTTCATTTCCGCCAGAAGCCGTATACGGCTGTTCGAAGGAATGCGTGATTTCATGACCTTAACATGTACAATTGAAACACAATTCCATAAACATTAAACAGTAGTCTTAAATTCTATAAAAAAATTATATAAGTGAACTTACTTACATGAAACAAAGAAAAATTAATATTTTATTTTCTGAATTCTCCAGCCATAAAGTGATAACACTCAATAATAAAATAAACTGAGATTTTCTTAGCAGCTGTGTTAAAAAAAAAGAGTCGTGTCGACAGACAGACAAACAGAGGGAAACGGATAAATCGGCCCAGCTAGTGATGCTGATCAAGAATATATAATATACTTTTTAAGCCTGACACGCCTTTTTATGGGCGTTAGAAACAGTATAAAAATAAATAAACTGAATAGCTAAAAAAATGCTTTGATTATTTATACTAAAACAAGAGCGCCCTGCAAATGTATGCTACCTACAACACTGAATGCGCACTTGATACGCTGCATGTGCTTGAACAAAGATAAAATGTTTTTCTCTCTGCTTTTTCAGTCTCTCAAACAACGCTTCTCATAAGGTTATATAGTGTATCTTACACTACGGAACAATGATGTTTATGTTCAAGTATGCAAACTTGAACGCAACCGAATAACGATCTTGGCATGAATGCTACATAACATAAATGTTCAGTTCTCTCAAATCAACGCTTTACTACCTTAACGAACGAAACGTTAGAGTTTATTTTCGTTCCCTGCTTAATACCTAATTACATGACTGTTTTGTGACACCAAATGTCATGTTTCACATTCTTACTTTGTTGAAACGTCGAAAAACGGTGGACAGGTACAAAAATTATGGGCTTGTTGAATTGATTCGGGTTTAACTTAATAGAATCCATTCACAATAACGTGAGATATTTGGAAATGCTTCCATTACTCTGGGTGGGGTCCTGTGACCTGTGAACACCCCATATCTATGCCACTGTATCTAAATCTTAAAATCTAATTGAAATCTTTTGAGTAGATGAAGTAAGTACAATAGTTTGAAGCTTTTCAGTATAACATCATTATTTAATTTAATATATAAAGTTTAATTGTGTTAAGCAAAAATTAATACATGGGTTTTATATAAATTTATAGATATACGTTTATATTTATGTTTATGGTATAAATATAGAGTATGGTAATTTCATTAATATGAAGTAAACTATTTGATACCTATAATTAATTCAACACAACTTTAATATAATTCTTTTAAATTATAAATAATTTATAAATAAAAAAGAGAAGTAAAAACAAAAAATATAAGAAATTCATTAACTCCACACTTTAACTCCTTTTTATTTATTTTTTAAAGCATTTTTTTATACTTTGCTCATTTCAGTAAAAATTTTATAAAACGGTAATCAAGAAAAAGTATCTGAATTCAAGGTTTCCTGGCTTTTTTAAGTTGAATATAATAATTGCTTGTAAAATAATATTTTTCAAAATCAAGGCACAAACCCTGCAAAAGAGTAAAATCAGTTATAAAACGTATAATCTTTAGTTATAGCAAAAAATAATAATAGGAAAAATTTTGAAATTTAACGCAATCTTAAAATTTCAGCTGTTATTGTTTTGCAGATTTTGTGTCTCATCTGAGGCGTTGAGAAAAAAATATATTTCAGCTCACATAAAAATTAATTTTCCAACTAAGAGTTCCGTAATTTTGCAACATAAATTTTGGCACACAATCTAATCATATTATTTAAATTTCTTTCAGTTCAAATTTATTTTGCATCTCAGCGCCTCTTTAATGCATTTTATAAATATAAATGATTTTTTCTTTAAATAATTTGAATTTATTATTATAAATTTTGAATGTCCTCAATTGGTATGATATTAAAAAAAAATATATTTATATATGTTCGTATATTTATGTATTGTTAGTGGTATTGTATACTGATATATACTTAGTAGTTATGCCAAATATGCTAAGCTATTTATTTATGCGATTGACAAACGATCCATTATGGATCCTTCCATAATAATCTCATTGCTATTTGTCAGAATATCAATAAGATGTTGCGTCTCACCCAGATTGACGCTAAACGGGAAGAATGAGGATATTGAAGGCATCTGGCTGCCAGTACCAACACCATTGGCAACCACTTTGGGCAGCGATTTGCGACGACGTTCAACGCCATCAACCATTTCAATGCTGTTGCGCTTGTGGCCGCTCGTAGGCCGTGGTTGCTTGGTGCATTCGTAATAAACGTCGGGTAGTTCTTCAAAGTCCTGCAACTCCAGACAGCGTTGCAGCTTGGCAATATTGCTCAACAGCAGCCGATGGTAGAGATCCACTTGTGGGAAACCGCCAAACTTGATTTCCAGTATGGGTATCCAGCGATAGTAGCACTGCTCCCAGATGCTAAGCTGTAACATACCATGACCTGGCTGCAGATAGCGATCTTTGGGATTTGCAGACTGTGTGGCAAATAACTGTGGATTAATGGTGCTGCGCTGACCCACTCTATTGGGCTGTGCTAGTCCAGGCAGCATAATAGCGCCGGCAGGTATTGCAAAAGATTTGCGACTATGCGGTTCCTGTTTGCGCTGATAGAAAGGATTTGTAAAGAAAACTTTGTCCTTCTCGGCAAATTGTTCGCTCCAGTCCCAGACAGGACGTAGTACTAAATTTTGTTCTCTAACCGCGCGCCTGCGGTCGGCTTCGCAGTCAAATTGAAACGTATCGAAAATGGGCAGGAAGCAAGAGTCCCAAACTGTAGTCAAGTACGTTTGACTGTATTCGAATTCATCGGGATACTGTTGCAGAAGCTGCCAGACGCAGTCAAGAAAGAGCAGGAATACTGGACTTTCACCTTCGTCATCGTCAGCAGAAGCGCGCACATGCCCGAGTCGCGTTTGAAATGGATGCTCCAGAGCTACCCAATCTTTTTGTATCAGCGTTTGGAAGCCATCGATTGTGCGATACAGCGGATCGAGTATGATTTGCGTTAGGCTGGATACAATGCAGCACATGTCACGGCCATTGGATTCTTGCAGCACGCAGCTGATGCCTTGTCGCATGTTGTCCGCAGCTTCGCAGGCATATCGCAGGCACAGCGACACATAAAATAGCCAATTTGATTTTTCCAATAGTGACAAAAATTTGGAATCTTGCACTAGAAATTGCTGCGGACCTTCCGGTGTACAGATACGTCTAAATTTTATGTAGGCACGCTGTACATCCGTTATGCTTGGCAGCCGTTCAGTGAGCTGCAGCAACCTCAGCGCTTTTTTTTCCGGATGACAGCTGCGCACAAGCTCTAGCGTGATGTTTTCAACTTTGGTGTCCTGCACAGAAGGTCGCAGCTCAGCCATGCGTACCAGCGCTGCATTTCCGAAGCCATAAACCCAGAAGGCGGTGCGTGAATCACAGAAATCCCGACACTGCGCCAATAGGTGCTCTTTGGTACAACACTTCGGTATGATAAATTGCGGAGGAAGCAAGCTGTTTTGCACTGGCACACTTTCCGCCGCTACCACCTGCCACTCGGTGGCTCCACAACGTATCAATTCCCGTGTCCAGTCATTCTTCGACTGAAACATAGTGACGCCCGTTTTACAAGTGTTGTAGTAGGGCTCTTTATAGCAGAAGGCAAAGCTGAGATCATGCCGCGAGGCGTAGGCAAAACGTGCCAGCGCCGAGGCAATTATTTTGCCATAATCTTTGTCGGCCAAAGGTTGGCGGAAAGCATATTTAAGCAGCCGAAAATTTTTGCAAACTATATGCAAGGCGCTAATGCGCGAACTTACTTTTTGCTGATACTCAAGTTTCTTTTTCTTTGTTGTCTTGTCCACAATCTGAAAAATGTGATCGATATTGTTCAGCGTTACATCGTCTCTATCCAGATAAAGGTTTTCTTGATGACCCGCCAGCTCCACGGTTTTTTGTTGGTAGTGTTTTTCGTGCGGTACAAAAGCCAACTTAAAGTTTGTTACTGTGAGGAGGCCAAAGATGGCTTCTTTGGATTTCTCTTCGCTGATTTTTGTTGTCGCCGGATACATATAAGCGGGCGCAGAGGCTACAACTAGCTCATTGGGCAGCAGTCGGGGTTTGGCCAAATGCACATCGCACATATCACTTAGACACCATTCGTCGTTGCCATCACCCTCGCTGCCTAATGTGTGTGGTGGCGTAGCAACATAACTCATAAAGGTGTTGCGTTTTTTGTCTTGCAAGCTTGCCATATTCGGAACTTGGGCTTTGCGTTGAATGTTTAGTTAGTTGTGTGCGCGACAAGTGGGTGCTTCCGCTGTTGTCAGCTGTGCGTTGTTTGAATTAATAATTAGCTGCAGTTTCCGCTTATGATGTGGGCGCTACTTTGTAGTTTTCGTTTAAAGGTTTTTTGGTAAAATTCGGTGCTTGTCCGCTTTTCTTTTCTTCTTATTCTACACGATAAGATTTTTCTGCACTGCGCTGAGCTCTGCGTTATTGTTGTTGTTTCTGGTGCTTCGTTGTCCTGTGTCTCATTTTATTCGATGGAATAGCGGCTTTGCTCCGATATTTCGTGAATTTTGCTGCTGACTGACTTTTGATTACATTTATAAATTATTTCTTGCACGTTTGCTATTTACTAAATTTATTACTGCACAATTTTGATTATTCCTCAGTTTTGATGTCTTCAATTATTTTTTTCTTCTTAAATTTTCGTTCACTTACAGTGTTGCCATTTAAAATATTTACATTTTGTAACTTTTGCATTCAACTCGTCGGACTCTCGTCGGATTTGCAAAACTCTGAAACACAATAAATTTGATTTTGCTTCAAGAAAATTAACTAAAAATGTTGTTTTTTGACCAGCAAAAATTACAAAAACATATTATGTATGAAAAAATATTATTTTGTAAGTAATATGCACATTGCTTTATTAAAGAAATATATGCAAAATCGGACATCGCATCTAGATTTACTGAAATCGAAACATTTTGGCCAAATATCGGATGATAGGATATAAGACTGAAAATCGTAACAAATCTGATATATTGGACCATATGGCAGCTCTATACACTGACCATAAATTTGAGCTGTGTTTAATGTAGCTAGCGCTTACACGGGACAGTGCAAGTCCGAAAAACTCCATACATTTAAACATTTTTACCAATGCACTTACATTTAATTCACTGTCCGCTGTTCACTGTCAGCACTACTGTCAACGAAATTTCAGAGACAGTGGATTTTGGCACTTGCAGAGAGTAAAGCGATTACAGTGTTGCTATTGTTGTGCTTTCGGGGATATTTTTCGAATTTTTCAGGATATCTTTAGGCTTGATAACGTGGGTCACCTGCCACTATTTGTTAACGCCAAGTTCGCTTCTGAATGTCGGCATCCAACATGTAGCCGCACCAAATGTGTGAAATTCAGCATTTACACTGTGTATACTCAAGAGCAATTACTTTGATACTATCACAACTATAAAAATTGTTTAATTGCTCAGAACCCCAATTACACACATGTGTAACTATTTTTTTTCTAATATCCAATTATTACAAATTAATAATAAAAAGTTGAGTTCTTTTAAGATTCGAAATCAGTGACCCCTTAATACTGCTCGCATATACACAAAGAGCATAAAGCAAAAAACACATTTTTTTTAGGTTTCGCCCTAGTGTCAAAGCACTTTTTCAAATTTAAACATCAGATTTGAAAACAGCGACCAGCGCATCTACAATATAAAACACAAGCACAATATAAGGGCCCACCATAGTGTCAAAAAACTTTTTGAAATTCTTACATCAGAATCGAAATCAGCAACCGCTTAATTATCGCTTAATGGCCAAAATCTATAGAGGGGTTCACATGATCCTACATGTTGTCATGCCTGGCGTGATGGGTGAATAACTAAATTTGCTTAGCGGCCAAACGATCACACATGCTGTGACTAAAAAAGTTCGTGTAGACAAACTGTCGTAGACTTAGCAGCAACAGTACTAACAACATTTTTTCTTCAGTACTAACAACATTTTTTTTAAAACATTAACAATACATCTTAAGTAAACATAAAAAACTGTGTATTTTTTGCCAAACACAATTTTTATGCTTTATTCACAGTTTAAATACGCTGGTGTACGATTTGTAAAATGTAGTCCAATTTACGTAAGCGTATTTTGCTTTGTTATTATTTTGCATACAAACGAAAATACGCAAACACTCGTAAATTAAGGTAACCTTTGGACGTGTTTTTTGTACCTCGTATTTTTATGCTTTCTACAGCCGCATATTCACATACATCACAGGGTTGCAAAATTTTTTAATACGACAGTCTTATGGCAGCGTGCTCACAGTTTCAACAATAACAAATGCTATAAATACGATTTATTAAATGTACGCTTGAGCAATGAATAGCCTTTATATATTGCATTTTTATTTTTGTACACTTCACTTTTTAAGTTATATTATCTTCGCCGTTAGCTTTTAAACGGCGATTCTTCACGTGTTCGTGCAACACGTGTTCACATTGGTAGGATGGCTCCTCATCAAACCAAGAATTTAAAAATTTTTAATTCAATCCAACATGTTGTCAGTCGGCTTAATCGAGCGCTCAAACGGTCAAACACAATGCTTGTCCTACCAGGCGTGACAACATGTTGGACCATGTGACCCCCGCATATCAGAAAAGTTTAGAGGCATATCTATTACACCTCTGCACAAATGCACTCGTTTTTTTCTACAACAGTAGAGCCAACAGTGCCGAGTTCAGAACATAACATAACTCTGTTAGTCAAGCAGAACATAACTAATTCATTAAACGACAAGAATCGAGCAGTGCAGAGCACTCGTCAGCTTCAAAGCAGAACTTGTTCGCCGCTTGCTTTACCAGAACACGATGTTATTCGTTCTATAAAACCAAATTGCTTGATAACAGTGAGAAAAGCATCAATCACACCTAACGCAGCAGAACATTGGCAAAGAGATTAAGGGCTAATAATTTCATGCAAATGCAAGTTTTTACTGGATATCTTAAAGCGCAAATGGCTAAGTTATCTTTGCGAATCATGAAAATTCTTTCTAAATGGCATTCAATTTAGTGCATATTTTTAAATATTTTGTAATAAATGCAAGGTTTTGCATATTTTACAAAAAATGTTTATTTTTGCATATTAATTGCGTACATTTTTTAAACAATAAATTCATGTGGTTTTTGCATATTTTGCTTTTTTTTGATTTGCAACCATTAAAATTTAATACGACATATTTTGAAAAAAGATAACTTAGAATAATTAGGAACTTTTAAATGCACTTAATTTTTTTTATAAATTAATTTTATATGTATTTAAAAATTAATTGTTTTTTTTGCTGTTAATAAAATGCATATTTATTTTTTAACCGATAATAAAAAATAAGAAAATATTTTTAATTGCATATTTTACCTTCTCCTTTTTTTAGCGAATATTTTAGAGTTTTAAGTGCATATTATATGCGCATATTTTCGATTTTTATGTTCAAATCGTGATATTTTGCAAATTTAGGTACTATTTTATGTAATTTCAGAGGGTATTTTTTTCCATAATTTTAACTCGATTTTTTTAGAAATATTTAAGGTACTTGAAAAATAACGCCAGTATTTTATGCCAGGGCCGTAGTCAGGATTTACCCATGGGAGGGGATCTTGATGAAATTATTTTTCAAAATTAAAATATAGGTACAATTATTTGTTTCATTTAAATGTTACTTTAAGTTTGCAAAAACTATTACACCAGCCAATATATTTACAAAAAACATGAATTTTTGAGGTTTTTGCAAAATGGCTTAGCTCACTGGCGATTATCGTAAAACAAAAGATACAAAATTTGTTGATATTTCGTTGGATAATCTCAACATTTTTGTTCCGCTACCGCACCTGACACGATAGAGTTGTTGTTTGGATTGAAAAGCTGATATTTTTTTAAAAATACAAAAGGAT
The DNA here is from genome assembly GCA_963920525.1 of Dichetophora obliterata. Taxonomy (NCBI): domain Eukaryota; kingdom Metazoa; phylum Arthropoda; class Insecta; order Diptera; family Sciomyzidae; genus Dichetophora; species Dichetophora obliterata. The sequence continues at coordinate 172,924,237 of OY986439.1, forward strand.
ATTTCTTATTTTATGGTTTTTATTTTATGGTCAGATTCTAGATCAATAATACTAAACACGTTCCAAAAACGTTAAGCACCCTGTAAATTAAGAATGTTACAATATAGGAGGAAACTGAGTACAGATTTGAAACCAGGGTTAAACGTACATATAGGAATAAGAATGGATTTACCAGATACGAAATTTGTAGACTAGTATTGTTTAGCCAAACATATCTGAATATAAGACGACTGCTAGTTTTTGTTCGCAACTGTATAAAAAAATATAAAAACTAAACGTAACATTTTAATGAAACCAATAATTGTCCCTATATTTTAATTTTGAAAAATTTACTGACTACGGCCGTGGCATAAAATACTGGCGTTATTTTTCAATTACCTTAAATATTTCTACAAAATTAGATTTGAAATGATTGAAGAAATACCCTCCGAAATCTCATTTTTCTAGTACATCATTCAGTTTTACTTAGATCTACCACAAAATAATAACAATGAAAAACATAACCATCATCACAATAGACCAACAACAACACCAATACTACCATAAACAACAACGCCAACAAAAAACGTAATCACATCATTACTAGTAATCATATTTACAAATTAATCATCATTATAATCATCAACAGAAAAAACAACAATAACAACAATCTAACATCATAAGAATGCAAGAAACAATAATCAACAAAACCACCACTAATAGTAAAAGTAAAACAACAAGAAAATATCCTCATAAGCAACACAAAAAAATTTAATTAATTTTTTTGTTGTTACTTAAAAATATATTTTTATTTTTAATTCTTTAATAACTTTTATATTGCAAAAATTAAAAAAAGCTTCGCTTCAAAAAATTAATGTTCATAATAAATAAAAAAGTCTCATATTATAATTTCAATAAATAATAAGAAAATTCCTTTTTTTGGCATTTAAGATAATTTTTACTTCAGAAGGAAATGCAGAAACTATGAAACCTAAACAACACATCATAACTCCAAGCGTTCTGCTGTTGATCACATAACTTTTAAGTCATTTCGTTCCCTTCTCTGTCGACTCAAGCATAACATTGATTCGGTTTTCGTTTGTTTTTGTTCTGCTCACGTGACGAGTGCTCTCTGTAGTGTTACGTTTGTTTTAATTAATGAAAGCCGAACATAACCAATGCTTGCTTCACAAATCAGTGTTCTGAAATGCATTTCAAGCGCACTCGTGCAGAGGTTTAATATCTATCACAGGGGCTGTTCCAGCATTACGTAAGCAGATTTTTGGCAATTATTAACTCCACCCTTCCTCTCGTCAACAAAAGTAAGCAAAGCTCTTAACCACCCCCACCCATGCTTACGTAAACATTGGTACATGCATTTTTCAATCAGCCCTATCACTAGTGGGGTTCACATGGTCCAACTTGTTGTCACGCCTGGTAGGGCAAGCCTCGTATTTGACCGTTCGAACGCTCAATATATCCGACTAACAACATGTTGACTTGAATTTAAAATTTTTCGTTTGATGAGCAGCCATCCTATCAATGTGAACACGTGTTGTGTGAACAAAGCATACAAATTGTTTTTTGGCAAAACATACACAGTTTTGTATGTTTGCTTTAGATGTAGTGTTAATGTTTTAAGAAAATAATAACAGAAAAAATGTTGTTAGTTCAGCTGCTGCCAAATCTACGACACATTGTCTACACGAAGTTTTTTAGCTTAATGAGGTTTGACATTAATGAGGTGTGATCGTTTGGCCGCAAAGCAAAATTGGTAGAAACTACGAAAAAGGCATCACTGAGTTCATTCGTAGTGCCATTAGGGGTGTTCACATCGATCAAATCGCTTATCAAATGATTTGAAAAATGATTTGACCAACAGAAATATATATGGATTCGATGGCAATTTGACGAGTCTGAAAACTTACCAAATCGTTTGTCAAATCATTTGATGAAAATCGAAATATGTTGATTTTTCTCCTGATTTGACCAATGTGAACACTTGTCACTTTTTGTAGAACAATTTCGTCAGTTAAAAAAAATGATCAACCTGAGCACATCGCGGCAAAAGAAGGCGCAGAGAAAATAATAAAAAATAACAAATAACTGCGGTTTATAAAATAATTTCATCTTCTTCCAACACGGTTTTAATAGCAAGTGGTGTTAAAAATTTTCTGTCAGAGCGATGTGCTAACTTCGATACTAACCCTGGAGAAGGCACGCCTCGTAGAGTAGCATGGATTGTCGCGCGTGAGCATTGTGCTTATTGATGAGTTACTATAATTTTCAAACCGCAACCGTGCACTGACCTCAGAAAAAGCTTGCCAAGGCGCGGAGAACAACCGTTACCAAAGATACTCAAAATAATGCGTGCAAAAATATTAATAAAAAATATAAATTTTATCCACTTTAAAATTGCGTGAGCAAAATGCTCATAGCGTGCCTTCTCGAGGGTTAAAGACAAAACTAAATTTGATGAAAAATTTTATGAGTTGAACACTTTTGTGGTCAAACGATATGGCAAACTTTTTTGAGGAGCGGCAGTCATAAGTTTAGAAATAAGGAATAGGCTTGGAATATAGGACTTTAACGTAGGTAATATTTATTTAATTTAGGCACCCAATTATCAGATTCATCGTACGATGCAGGTTTTACTGCAGTTTGTATGCCGCTGCACTAACGTTTAAACAACGATGTACGATCAAGTGCCAAAAATATTTTGGAATAATTGAAGATGAATAGAAAGACGATTTTTTATTTTATTTTAATCATAAGTAAAAAGGCCTTCTAAGTTCAATTCCGGCAAATTTTCAGGCCGCTCACAAGTCGTTTAGAAGTTATTGGGGTCCGAATTTGTAAAAATTGGCCTGAATAACTTCTGATTTGTTTTTTATTTTCCTACAGAACTAATTTTATATGTATCAAAAGAAAGGTTATGCTTTAAGCAACAATATCTTTTGATACGGAAAAATTTATTGCTTACCGTGTCTCGCACCAAGTTCAGCCTTCGTTGCCTTTAACATAAACATGCAGTTAAGCACTTTTTAGCGATAGCAAATGCTGGAATTTACCTACACCCCCTTATTTTCTATCGGTTGTGCTATACACCAATAGATGTCGCTTTGCTCTGAACGAAAATGCAGAACTGACGAAACGTCAGATGTTGACATATGAAACGCAATCAAAGCAGAGACAATTAATGAAAAAAGTTCCCTGTGTTCGCTCGCTGCTGGCAAATTTCATCACTAAAGTTAACAATTTTAGGTAAATTTTAATATTTTCGAATGGTTTTGAGTTCTATAATTGGGTTTCTTAACGCGTAGCAAAAATTGTGAACGAAATTGTTTTGATAATAAAAAATATCAAAGTAATGGACAACTAGTTACAATACGAAAAACAAAAAATCGAAACAAATTGAAATTAAATAAGGAACGCATGGTTAAATGAAAATAATTTGTCAAAATTTTTAAAAAAATTTTGTTAGCGAAAAATTTTATTGGAGCGAGCAGCAAAATTTTCAGCAATTTTCGGAATAGAGGAACAGATTGTAAACAATTGCAGTGTGGTTTAACAGCTAGAAATTTTATAAGCAAATTAAGAACAAAAATCTTACTTGAGCGGAAACCAGAATATCGACTGCTAGAGTTGCATAAAATGGTCAACGCGGAGGACGTACGCTATTTGGATATACCGGACAAATCGGAAAATGACAAAAAGCACTACAAGTAAGTATAGATAGAGGAGTTGTTGCAGCAAGTTATAAAGATCAAATGATAACTTCTGTGTAGAACTTTAGTGTTGCCCAATGGCTTGCGTGCTCTGCTCGTTTCCGATCCAAGTCCCGTGCCGCATGACGGTTTAACATCGTCTTCGTCATCGTACGACTCTACAGGTGATTCATGCGCAGAGGAAACTAGTTCAGACCCAGAAGATGAATCCATGGGTACCTCATCGACAGAGGAGGATGAAAGTGGAAGCTCAGAAGGAGATTCCGAGGAAGGTGAGAAGACGTTTGTTTATTAAGCATTGAAATAAGGCTATTTGCCTTAAATAATAACACTGTGCAACAGTCAACAAAACAATTGGATTCTGCGATTTAGGTTTGATACTATGACCAGAGGTGAGTAAATTCCTAATTAGGTTTCGCGAGTTTGGCGAACGTTTTCTTTTTATGGCACCCTATATATTGTGGGGCTTAGTGATTTTTAAAAAAATAGGTTCATCAGTTTTTGTTCAACAGCTCCATCAGATTTCAAGATATCGGTTTACTGTATTTGGCAAAGTTCTAGCTTATAGTCTAATAAAACAAAAAAATTCATAAAACTATTTTTTCAATATTTTTTTTTTAAAATGGCGAACATTTTTACATTTTTCATCCTTTGGTATAACTTAAGTTTTTAAAAAAATAACTTTTTTGTTCCCTGTAGAATAAGCTAATGCATTACCGATTTCTTGAGAATTGTCCTCGGCATTTAGCCCAACATTATTTACTACCTTTTCAGTAATAACTTCAGCAAATTCAGTATAAGGGAATCCACAGTTTTTCTGAGCAAAATTTTAACCCAATTTTTCGGGTAAATTGTATCCGGAAGGATTGTGAACAACTCTTGTCACCCTTTTTTTTTATTTGAATGTGTCTACATTACTTAAAAAGATATATTTTTATTTAAAATATTCATATGTAATTGATATTAGATGTTTTGGAGCCGTTGCCAAGCTTACCTCGAAGGTCAAATAAATGTATTCTATATTTCCGTAGAAATAAAACACACTTTTTATGGTGGGAAAAGTTTACAAAAACCCACTTTTAATCGTGTAATTTTTGGAATCATGCACCTTTACCAGCAAGGTCTTACAAACTGCTCGAAAAATCACATCAGAGTCTTGATAGAATTTAATGTCACTCTGGGATTCTAATGAAACTGTTAGACAAAGACAGTAAACCGATATCTTGAAATCTGACTGAGCTGTTGAACAAAAACTAATGATATTATTTTTTGTAAAAATTACTAAGGCCCACAATTTATAGTGCGTCACACAAAGAAAACGTTCACCAAACTCGCGAAACCCAGCTAGGGTTTTATTCACCTCTGGTTATAGTATCGAACCTATGTCGCAGAATCCTGTTATTTTTTCAAAATTTGTTTTTTGAGTCACTGTGTAATGAAACATATCAGAACTATACATTTATTATGCATTTTACAATTTATTTTGTTTAACGATAAATGAGATTGTGAATTCCGTTGTCTTTATTTTCCTGTAAAATACTGCATTTGAAGACCTTGTGGTCGAAAAAAACAAAGTCATTTAGCAAAGTGTGTTGCTTTAAAAAAATGTTATTTAGTTTTAGAACGAGAGTTTCAGCGATTGCGAGAGGGTGCAAGATTTATTTGGACTTTTGGAGTTGTTTTATATCTGGTAAATCTACCATGAGTTGAATCATGTGAACATTGTTAGTTTTGTGAATGACACACATTAGAGATGCATATCAATGATTTGGAGATATTTAGTTATTGATGGATGATTTATCTAGGCAAAGTTTAAAGAAACTTCCGAGTGAACTTGTTTAATTCAAGTAGTAGCGACAGTTGTAGCTGCGGTCAACGAAGATCAACCAAAAGAAAATCAAAACGAGAGCGTGCGAATGTAAAATGGAGATATCAATGGAAATTTTTGTGTCAAAATGTTTTTAGTTTTCTTTTGTTTGACATTCGTTGACCGCAGCTCGTGAAAAAAATAAGTGGTTGTCAAGGCTACCTAATAGATTGTTATATCATGGTTTAATTCATGGTAAAACTAGACAAGGTAGTTTTTGGGCGGAGACCCGTTGACCGATGAAGAAGGCCAATGAAGAAGTAAGAATTGGGAAAATGGCTGAGTTTGACAATTATGGTCACTAAGAAAGAGAGCACATTCAGCCCTAACATTACCTTGCCTAGTTCTGCCATTTTTTAATTTAGAAATAACAATATGTTTTAAAGCACATACCAAATTTTTCGCTATTGTACCGGCCGTGTTCGATAGATCAGTAGATATTCGTTGTTTAAATCTTAATATTATTATAATATTAAATTTTTAAGTAGTAGGAGTATTAGAAGTAGTAGTAGTAGTAATTTATTGAGTCTTTAATTAGTCGATAAAATAAACTCAGTTTCTTATTTGTCAACTTAGCGGCTGTAACGTATTAATTAATAAATAGAAAGCCACTCGGCTACAGTGGTAATACAGAATATTATACTTTTGCTCAATGAGTTATGACATTAACTTTTTACAATTGTCTTGAAATGTACAATTTACTTAAAAACTACATAAGAAAAAGTGAGACAACGACTGATTTTAACATGAACAAAAAGCGCATGTAAGACAAATAACTTTATACAACGTCGTTGATACTTTCACAGTAAAAATTGCAAGAAACAAAAAAGATGACAAAGTTTTGGTTTAAGTATTCATCCAATTTTCTTTGAAGTAACACGAAAACACAATAGCATGTGTGCATACAATTCCTCTAAATAAAACATAACTTAAATGAAGATAAGAAACAAATATGACAAGAATATGGCATGAATTCAATGCGTAAGACAACTGCTACTTTACTTATAATCTTATACACTGTTACTATTAAACAATAATGCAATTTTTGGAAAGTATAAAAAGTAATGCGTTATATGAGAAAACACAAAAAAAAACTAAAAATGCTTAGCATTAAAAGAAAATAACGCCTTAAAAAATCAAACAACTAAAATTAAAAAGTAACCATAAAATAAAAAACCTAAAAAAATATAGCCATTAAACTAACAAGTCAGCAGCTTGAACAAATTACAAAATTTGTAGTAAAAAAGTATTACGATATAGAAATGAGTTCGTTACATAATTATATGTAGATATATATAAAGTAAATAAAAAATACAAGTAAAGCAATGAATGACAAAATATCAGGGACCGTAAATCAGGGACTGTTATCAAAAATTTTTTTTTAAAAAAATCATGGTCTTGCAGATATCGCAGACATATGAGGTCTTTATTGAAATAATCACATCGAAATATTTTTTCGAAATCGTTAGTATATTCAAAAAAGTCCTAAAATCAAACTTTATTTGTTATTTTTCAACAGAAAAAAAAATAAAATTTAACTCTTAGAAAGTGATTTTTATTGCAGGGAACTAAATAACAATTATTTCGGACTTTTATTTTTTCGGCTATTTAACTGTTATTTTTCAACTTTTATTTTTCAGTCAAAAAATAGAAATCAGTTTCGGACTTTTATTTTTTGTTTTTTAAAAAAATCATTTACGGACTTTTATTGTTTCTGTTTTAAATAGAAATCCTTTTTGTGTAATTTCTTAGATATTGTAGTTAAATTTAATTTTTTTTTTGTAAATTTGTTTAAATTGTGTAGTATATTTTCCCACCATATAATTGTTTTTCCGAAAACCTCTTAAAAATAACTTTATACAAAAATGTTTAATTAAAGGAAGGTTTAATTAACAAAACAAAATGTTTAATTAAAGGAAGACGCTGAAGTAATATATTTTGAGCAGGCATTGGTGTATTGCTTAAAAAATCATCCTTAATAAAGCCAGCATAAGAAAAATGGGCTTGTTTTTTGTATTCTGTATAAAGTTTTTTTAGAGGTTTTCGGAAAAAACATTTATATGGAGGGAAAATATGCAACATAATTTGCACAAATTAAAAAAAATTAATTTAACTACAATATCTAAGAAATTACTCAAAAAGGATTTTTTAATTCCAACAGAAAAAATAAAAGTCCTTAAATGATTTTTTAAAAGACAGAAAAAATAAAAGTCCGAAACTGATTTTAATTTTTTGATTGAAAAATAAAAGTTGAAAAATAACAGTTAAATTAGCCAAAAAAAAAAATAAAAGTCCGAAATAATTGTTAGGTTTAGCCCTACAATAAAAATCACGTTCTAAGAGTTTAATATTATTTTTTTCTGTCGAAAAATAACAATTAAAATTTGACTTTTTTTAGAAAAAGTCGCAAAATAACTATTTCAAATTAACTTTTTCGATATCTCTTATAACAGTTACGGTCCCTGCCAAATATACATCAATAATAATATAATAAAACAAAGGTAGGTCCTACCCTTATATCTTTATTAAGATTATGTCAACAAAATGAAACCTTAAACAATTAACCCATGCTATGACCGGGTGTAGAATTAAAAAAATACGGTAAGTAGAAACCATCTGGGGGCTGACTCAACATCCTCTAGCATAATCCCAATTGGCGATTGATAAGGAGAAGATGACCAAAAAACGTCTGACTGCGATGAGTGAATTTCCCTTACACTTTCATTTTCGGAGTGATTCATGTTGGAAATGAATTTTTTCATCAGAGCAGTGCATACCCTAATATTGGTTAGATGTTCGCTTCTATATGCACCTTCTCGTTCGAAAATCTCTTATTTATACATTCAAAATTCATATTGATGCAATACCTGAGGACTATTCTTTCCAACTTTTTCATTCCATGGGTAACCGTTGGCGATATCGTAAACCAGCAGGGAAAGGCGTAAAGCAACGCCGGTCTCACAAGTTTCTTGTAAAGAAGAATTTAAGTTTTTTTCTTAAACTATCACTACAAAGCAGAGGCGTAAGAATGCCAGCGCATTTTCTGGTTTTTTCAATGCACATCCTGGCATGAACTCCGATATATGCAGGTCTCCGCATATATGAGGAAAGTCGTATATAAAAATATTAAAAAGCATGGGCCCCATTGCAGAACCCTGAGCCACACCACTGGAAGAATCACATATATTTGAACAATGTAATAAGCTCCAAGTACGCCAATTTTTTTTCTTGGACAGAACCGCAACTACTAATATTAATCATGAAAGTCCCAATCTTGCCCAAAAGGCTTTGTACATTAACTGCAGATAATTCGTTAGACAATTTGAAAAACTGATTAAGAACGTTATGTTTACTTTTATTAACATTCCCTAGAACCGAAGCGGGACCATACCGCCCCTTAAAGTGACTAGCGAACGACACAGTGAGCGGTGGAGGAGCTTCAGTAAAAAAACTTCCTCGGCTCTTGTCTTTGCTTTGGCACGCATTTTTTGATAAAATTTTTTCTGTAAATAGAATACTCCCTGTATATCTCGCAGACACGATAATTGGCGGTATGGTCCTCCTTGCAGTTCACGCAAGACGGCCTCGGCCCGATTCTAATGTAACACTACACTCACCCGGAGAATGAACCATGTTGTAACACATCTAAAGTCGCTGGCGCTATTCTTAGACATATGGCCAAATTGTTGACACCGTCTACATTGCACTGGACCGTTATTGCCCTTAGGCCTCTCCATGCAGATCTGAGTATTGAACAAATACCTTATCTTTATAACTTCAGACGGTAACTCCCCAGCGGAGAGTCTCACTAAGAATAGGTCATATTTGAAATTTTCTTTCTTAGAACGTGGAGTTGAAAGATTAGTAACTTTTTCAACTTACCTGGAAAAATCGAGAGCAGTTCCTCAAGAACCTCACTCTCCTCGTAATCTGCGTTCAGACCCCTTAAAATCAAAGTCACACTCTTATCCTCCTTAGACGTGAAGGAGTGTGCCTGTATGCCTGTTCTATCCCTTATTTAGTCGAGCAGGGCCCGATAGACCTCCCTACTTTTAATAAAAATTTTACTTTTATATGGCCCGTACTAACGGCTTTTTGTTCGAACAAGTCCCTAACGAGCTGACTCATCTATATTCCTAATAAAAATAGAAGGACAGAACTTACCTTTTATTTCTCGACCCGTACTGACGTTTGGGTTGTTGTCACTTTTGATATCGATTCCTTTCAGTGATGGAGCTTTTTCCGTAACTTCCGGCTTTTGGATCCTCGTAACCGTACTCGGGACTTGTTCTGATTTTTGAGGATAATCAAAGTTGCATAAAAATGATTTAATGCAAGATCCAAGCATATTGACATAAAATACAACTTCATCAAGGATTATGTGACAAAAAAATTTATCCAAGTTACATACTGCCCCACAGAGGATATGATTGCTGATATGCTTACTTAACCATTACAAAAAACAAGACTTAATAAAATAAAATATTTGCTAATGTTCTCGATTTTTTTTCTCCATAGAATGAAGTAAATGAACACCTTGAGTTTTTAACAGTTAGTATTGATTCTTTAAGTGTAGGAAAATATTTATTTTGTGCATAAAAGTGTAATGAAAGTAATGCAATTTATTGATTTTTTAAGTGTAGGAAAATATTTGTTTTCATAAAAGTGTAATGCAAAGTGCCAATACACCGTCGCGTTGAAAAAAAAGTACCTAAACGGCCTAAAGGTACCTAAAAAAAGTACCATCGTAAAGCACGTTCATATCATCTGATATGAACAATAAAAATTTTTTTATTATATTCACTTGAGCTTGAACCTATAATATCAATAAATAGTTGAAAATTACAAAAATGGCGGACATGTGACACAGCTTTTTTCACATTTTTCGCTTTTTAATGTGCTTAAAAAAAACAACCGGCAATATTATCTGAATTTAGGTTTAGGATCCAATAAATTGTATCTACTTTAAAATAAATACAAAATCTAGATCAATCTATTGAGTAGTTCTTAAAATATCGTGGAGGCCAGTTTTTAAAACATAATTTTTAAAAAAACGTGTTTTAAGATTTGGTTAAAGATTTTTTCCAGTGCATTTATAAAAATATGGGTTCCTTTCGTGTGCGATAACTTTTTATATAATCGTTATGGGACAAACCGCTTTGGGAACATATGCTACACATCATAATCAATAATGGTATTCACTTCATTTGTTAACTTCTGTCAAAATTTTGTATGGGAAAAGACTTAGAAGCTTGTTAGCAAGTTAACAAACTCAGCACCGTGTTTTTGTGTAGCAGATACAATTTGTCGGAAACGTCAAATTTATTGAGTGAATTGATGAATCGTTTTGGGAATGAGTTCTGTGGGGATACCATTGTATCCACAACAACTTTAAAATTATATCTTTGTTTTAATTTTTGTAACCTTGTTTGAATTTTCAAAAAAGCAAACAAATAAATTCATTGAGAAAAAATTATTTGAGCATAATAGTTTGTTTTAGTTATTAAAAGACAACAGTTCTAATAAGTACCAAATTATTTTTGATTTGCAGCTTGAAAGTCTTAAAAATTTCGATTCGGGTTAACGCACTGTTATATAAAAATTAAAATACATTTTTGGTTACTGAGCACAGGTTATAGGAGTTATTAAAACCACAGATTTTTAGCTGTAGAAGTCTTTCAGCTGATTTTGACATATCAGTTTAGCACTTATTTGTAAAATGTCTTAGCAGATGCGTTCACATGAACAGCTGCTAATTTTAACAATTTAGCAGTTTAACAGGACTTAAAAGATTTTAACGAACACCATTAATGTGTTCATAGCCTTATTCTGGTAATTGACAACACTAAATGCATTTCCAAGGTTATACGATGCTATTTTTATGGTCTATGGAGTTGCAAACTTTCAAAATTTTTCGCAAAATAATTTTATTTAATGTTTTTTCTGGTGTCGACAGTTTTGTCAAGTTAGGAGCTTTTAATTACATTTTAGAATAAGAAAACTTTACAGTTGTTAATAAATTTGCAATTGTCAATCACCAGAATGAAGCTGTAAATCTATACAAAATTAAATATGCATCATTCGAAAGCTAAGAAGTAGGCGCATATTTTATGTCTAAGAAAAAAATTTAATTTCTTTAGAATTGCAGTATAAGCCATTGAAAAATGTCCTTTTTTAAAAAGTAGAACTTTAATTAAATTTTCTTGTAAATTCTGTATATCATATTGTATTAAAAAAATACGTATCGAATATTTCTGGCTGCTGAACAAAAACAAAAAATTCACTTACATATTAAAAAAAAAATTGGTTAGCAAATTTTGACTGGGGGCACTCCATAAAACTTTGAATGTAATAATTTAAATTTTGTTCTGTTTTTTATTTTTAGAAAATACCTTCTAAAGGAGTTTTATTAACATTCTCAAGGTTATTTAACACTAATTTGCAGGCGATGAAAAACTGGCAGCATGTGCTTTACTGGTTGACGTAGGCTCTTTCTCGGAACCCACTATATACCAAGGATTGGCGCATTTCTTGGAGCATATGATATTCATGGGCTCTGAAAAGTATCCTGCTGAAAATGCTTTTGATGCATACATTAAAAAATGTGGTGGTTTTGACAATGCCAACACAGACTGTGAGGAGACGCTTTTCTATTTTGAAGTATCCGAAGAGCATTTGGATAGCAGCATGGACTACTTTACGGCGCTGCTCAAAGCACCGCTTATGAAGAAGGAAGCTATGACACGTGAACGTGATGCTGTCGAATCTGAATTTCAACAGACGTTGCACGATGATGAAGCTAGGCGTGATCAACTTTTAGCAAGCTTGGCGCGTCCCAGCTTCCCACACAGCACCTTCACGTGGGGTAATTTGAAATCTCTCAAGGAAATGGTACCCAATGATGATGAACTGCACAAAGTGCTGCATGAATTTCGCAAGCGTCACTATAGCGGTCATCGTATGGTTGTTTGCGTGCAGGCACGTTTGCCAATCGATGAATTGGAGTCACTGGTTGTTAAGCATTTTTCAGGCATTCCCAGTAATTACTTGAACGGGCGCGACTTTAGCGAATTTAATTATCGGGAAGCATTTTGCGATGAATTTCACAATGAGGTTTTCTTCTTAAAGCCTGTAGAAAATGTGTGCAAGTTGGAATTAACTTGGGTCTTGCCATCGATGATTAAGGTGCGTCTTACATATTTACATACAGATTTACATATAGTATGCTTAAATTATTTACTATTTATTTAAAGCTCTACAAATGTAAACCCGATCATTTCTTATCGTATTTAATTGGCTATGAAGGCGAAGGCAGCTTGTGCGCATATTTAAGAAAAAAGTTTGTAATGTTAACTTTTTGTGTTAAATCAACGCATTAATCTTGTTCTAATTTAGACTTTGGGGTCTTGAACTAATCGCTGGCATCGATGAATCTGGCTTTGATACCAATAGCATGTACTCGCTCTTCAATCTCTGCATTTACCTAACTGAAGATGGATTTAAGCATTTAGACGAGGTTTGCTTCCAACTTAGAGCTAATGTCTATGCTTCTTATCATGGCTTTAAAAATTTTTAGGTTCTTGCCGCCACGTTTGCCTTTATTAAACTTTTCTCACATTGTGGTTCGCTTAAAGCAGCCTACACCGAACTACAACTCATTGAAGCTACAAGTTTTCGTTTTGAGTCACAAAAGCCTGCCTTTGATAATGTACAAAATTTGGTTATTAAAACGAAACTTTATCCACCAAAAGATATACTCACTGGCACTGAAATATATTTCGAATACAATGAAGAGCAAATACAGGATGTTATAAAACATTTAAACGAGTTCAAATTTAATATAATGATCACTTCACAACAGAAATACGAAGGTATTACCTATAACCGAAAAGAGCAATGGTTTGGTACTGAATACACCAATATTCCAATGCCTCAGAAATGGCGTGATATGTGGTCGAATTCTACACCAATGGCAGAGCTATTTTTGCCCAAGCCCAATCGTTTTATATCGAGCGATTTTCGCTTGTTTTGGCAAGAAAATTGTAAACCTGACATACCGCCTGCTCCCAAGAAGATTTTGCAAACGGATATTTGCGAACTGTGGTTCAGACAGGACGATAAATTTAATTTGCCCGAAGCCTATATGTATTTCTATTTCATATCGCCGCTCCTAAGGCAGAATCCTAAGAAGTTTGTGTTTTTTATTTTGTTAAACATTTTATTTTGAGTACTGACTTGAAATTTATTCTTACCACAGTGATGTGATGTGTGCTTTGTATACGCAGTTAGTGAAATTTCGTTTGGTCGAGGAGTTGTATCCTGCAACCGTTGCTGGATTAAATTTTCAATTCCATTCCGCTGAAAAAGGCATTGTGTTAAAGGTTGGTTCATCTAATTTAAAGTTGTTAAATTCATCAACAAAATTATAATCATTACTAATTTCGAAATAAAATATTGAAAGTAGTTTTTCCAAGTTATTGCACTAACTTGGTTTTTATCTATTTGTACATCTCATTTACATCTCATTTACATTTGTATATTAAAAATTTATACATTTCCACATACATTTTTTTAGGTTAATGGTTATAATGAGAAAATTCACTTACTTGTGGACATCATTACAAAAGCCATGGTTTCCATGCGTGATCATATAAATGAGGAGCAATTAAATGTTTTTAAGACACACCAGAAAAAGGGATATTTTAATGCACTCATTAAACCAAAAACATTGAACAAGTAAGCTGAATAGTTAATAAAATTATTTTTATACATTCAGTTTTAAATTAAAAATAATAAATTTACAGTTAATTTTTAAATCTAAACATTTTCATTGCAGAGATATTCGCCTGAGTATTGTTGAGAACATTCGATGGCCAATGATAGAAAAATATAAATGCCTGAATGATATCACGTTAGCAGATATGCTGGAATTTGCTGAAAACTATACGAAGCAGCTGTATATTCAGACTTTAATGCAAGGAAATATAACTGAAGAATCCGCTCACAATGTGATGAATTCAATCTTGTCAACATTAAATTGTCAGAACATCACAGAAGTAAGCATGTTCTCATCAATTTTTGTTTTTAGCCAATTTCGAATATTACTTCCAATCCATAATTTTCATTATTACAGACGAAATACACTGAAAATCGTACTGTTCAGCTGCCGCAAGGATCTCACTATATACGATGCCATGCTCTAAACGACAAGGATGTCAACACTGTGGTCTGTAATCTCTATCAAATCGGACCATGCTCGGTGCGCATTGAAAGTATACTCGATTTGTTAATGATGTTTGTAGAGGAACCACTTTTCGATACACTACGTACGAAAGAACAACTTGGCTACTATGTCTCTGCTTCGGTACGAATTAATTACGGCATCGCTGGCTATTCAATATGCGTCAACTCGCAGGAGAGTAAATTTTCAGCATGTCACGTGGAGGATCGTATCGAAATATTCCGTAGCAAAATGCTCGAAATACTTGATGACATGTCAGCCGAGGAATATGAACATGTGCGTGAGTCTCTAATCAAAATCAAACAAGTTGTCGATATGTCCTTAGCGGAAGAGGTAGCTCGCAATTGGGGTGAAATAACTTGTGAAGAATATATATTCGATCGCCGACGAAAAGAAATCGATATACTGCGAACATTGTCGAAACAGGAAATTATTGACTTTTGTCTTAATAACGAGCGCACAAATTTTCGCAAATTGTCGGTGCAGGTTATTGGTAATAAGATTATAGTTCCAGCTGAAATTGCTGCAAATGCTGAAAATGTCGACGAACTTGTTTGTGCAGCTGTTGCAGATATGGAGAATTCCAATGAAAGTGTCGATAGCGATGTTGGTGATGATGATGCTTCAGATGGGGATAACGAAGAACTTTTCAATGCTTTGGCAAACAAATTAAATTTGACTTTTCTTCCCAAAGAAGGCGATGCAACAACCATTGTGGACATAAATGATTTCAAAGAAAATTTGCACGTATATCCCATAACGAGGACGAAGGTTGAGGGAGTAACTCCAATTGAGGTGCGTCGCGAAGGTATCTCACCAACAACGGAAATAATTGAAGATTATTGATTTGCTTATGATATGAATTAATAATTTATTTGAAGGCGAAAATTTAATAGTAAAAATATTATAAACGACTTGATTTAAAAAAAATAAATATATATATACATATATTAAGAAGTAAGAAAACCAAGTTTAATAATTTAACAATTGAAGTTACATTATTTGCTCAAGAAAGTGTTAT
This sequence comes from Dichetophora obliterata, assembly GCA_963920525.1. Classification (NCBI taxonomy): domain Eukaryota; kingdom Metazoa; phylum Arthropoda; class Insecta; order Diptera; family Sciomyzidae; genus Dichetophora; species Dichetophora obliterata. Next base: position 172,940,073 of record OY986439.1, read on the forward strand.
GCACTGAAGTGTTTTTTCCATTTTTTGTCATTAAATTTTAAGCACGTTAGAAAATTAAATGATATTGTTGTCTTAAATTGTTGACAAAGTGTTAAAATGCTGTCAACAATTTCGAAGCACCAACTCACAAAAGAAAAATAAAGTTTTGATAAAAAAGCACTAAAACCAAATCTCCAGATATTACTCTACATTTTGCGATTCTTTTTAAACTACACCTTTAAAAGATATTTTTTCACACATAATAAAAGTATACTTTTCAAAAAATGTTTTGCCTTACATTCTTAATAAGGAAATTGTAGAATTTTTGTACCAAGTTATTGGATTTTTTATTTTTATAATTTCTTTTATTAAAAAATGCAAAAGTTTTTAAATTGTTGTTAGGAAAAATTCCATTTTTATACTATTATATAAAATTGAGAGCAAATTTACTTTTACAATTTAAGTAAAAAAGGACGGCATATTTATGAAAAAGTTCTTAATGTATTTGTACTTTAAGTATGGTAAATATTAGAGACCAAAGCTTATGAGCGAAATTTCAAGTCATTACATTAGTTTTTGTGCCATTTAAAGAGATTTTACCATTTTCTTAGTCACTTTGTATGGGAGGTAGGGCGTGGTTTTAATACGATTTTGAAAAGAACTCATGCACAAAGTATCAAGTCATCACATTAATTTTTGTTGCCTTTTTGGAGATTTACCGATTTGATAAATCACGTTGTATGGGCGGTAGGCGTGAATTTTATCCGATCTTAAAAAAATTTCAAATATATGGTGAATATATTACTTCAAAGCTTATTTGCGAAATTCCAAGAGACTACATAGATTTTTGAAACAGATTTTATTGTTTTTATAAAATAGCTTTGTTTGGGAGGCATGCGTGGTTTTTATCCGATTTTGTTCATTTTCGAACTTGATCTTCGTTTGAATATAAGCACATATACCAAATTTTAATACAATAGCCTTAAAGTTGCGGCTGTAATCGTGTCGACAGACAGACGGACATGGCGAAATCGACTCAGGAGGTGATGCTGATCAAGAATATACATATACAGCCCAATTCTGAATTATTTTTCCCAGGGAATCGGAAAAGTAAGTTTTAATTTTTAAGACAAAGTTCAAAAATATTTTGTAAATTTTTAATGCCAATTTTTTCATCAACCGTCAATATTCATGAGTGTAAACAAATAAAATGTGATAACTTTATATGCTGTCTTAAAAATAAAGACTCCCTTTTCCAATTCCGCGGGAAAAATCATTCAGAATTCGGCTGATATACTTTTCTATACCTACCTTGTCTCCTTATCAGCGTAACAAACGGAGTGAAAGTAAATGTACCCCTGATGAAGTACGAGGTGGTGCATAAAAATAATTTTTTTCTGATCGAAAACATATCAATCAAAAATTCATTTAATTTCTGATAAAAAAATTAAAAACTAAAATTTTTTTTAATACTTTATCAAAAAATAACGGTCAATGATTAATTTTTATTTCTGATCGAAAAAATATCGATAAAAATTATAACATCGATATGATTTCTTATGAAAATTATAACGATCAAGAGATCCATCTGATCGAAAAAATTAAAAAAAAATATTTTTATTTCAGATCAAAAAAATCATCGATAAAAATAAAATTGTAATTTCTGATCAAAACATCACTTTTATTTTCGATAAAAAATATAAATTAAAAATTAATTCTTATAAAATTATTTATAGATTGCAATAACTGTTATTTGAGGTTTCTGTGCGAAAGTGCTTTCAGTACAATAGTATAGAAAAAATAATGATTTCAAAAAATATCAATAAAAAAGTTTTTATTTGTGAACAAAAATATATTGATAAATGATTGATTTGTTTTTAATCGTCAAAATACCGGCAAATAATTCTTATTTCTGAAAAAATTGTATTTCTAATCAAAATAATATTAATAATTTTAATTTTTATAAAATGATTCATTCATTGATAGCAATAATCGTTATTTGCAAATCCTTTTGCGCCAGCTCTTTCTGAAAAATAGTACAGCTCAAATAAAGCTATAAGCGTGACATTGCGAGGTCAGCAGAAGATCGACAAATTAACTTACTTACTTACTTAGTTGGCGCTACAACCGTATGTCGGTCTTGGCCTCATCTAAGAATTTGCGCCAGCCATTTCTGTCTTTCGCTTGCTGGCGCCAGTTGGAAATTCCAAGCTTCGTCAGGTTGTCCTCTACTTGGTCTTTCCAACGAAGATGCGGTCGTCCTCTTCTGCGTTGACCGCCGCTGGGTACCGAATCGAATGTTTTCTTCACTGGAAGTTCGTCTTTCATGCGCTGAACATGACCAAGCCAGCGAAGCCGGTCGATTTTAATGCGCTTGACTATGTCGATGTCAGCGTACAGCTCATACAGTTCATCATTCCACCGTATTCGGTACTCGCCATTGACGCAGATTGGTCCGTAGATCTTACGAAGAATCTTTCTCTCGAATGCTCCTAAAGTCTTTTCATCTAAACTGCTCAGCGTCCAGGTTTGAGATGCATAAAGTAGGACGGGCATGATGAGCGATTTATAGAGCGTGATTTTCGTTCGTCGAGAGAGGGCTCTGCTTCTCAATTGCCTACTGAGCTCAAAGTAACACCTGTTGGCAAGATTTATTCTTCGTTTGATCTCAATGCTGATGTCGTTGGTTGAGTTAATGCTGGATCCCAGATAAACGAAGTTCTTCACAACCTCGAAGGAGGTACTGTCAACGGCAACGTGGGTTCCAAGACGCTGGGACTGTTTGTTTGTTGACACTAAGTATTTCGTCTTATCTGCATTCACTGCCAGGCCCATTCGACTTGACTCTCTTTCTAATCTGGAAAATGCTGCACTGACTTCGCGCGTATTATGGCCAATGATATCGATGTCATCAGCATACGCAAGTAGCATAACACTCTTGTAGAATATTGTGCCACTACGTCTCAGATCAGCAGCTCGGATGATCTTTTCCATCATTAGGTTGAAAAATTCGCACGATAAGGAATCACCTAGTCTGAAACCTCGTTTGGTAATAAATGGTGGGGAGAGGTCCTTCCCGATTTTAACTGCGCTGCTGGTGTTGCTCAGTGTCATCCTGCAAAGTCGTATTAGTTTTGCAGGAATACCAAATTCAGACATGGTGGAGTACAGGTGCTTCCATATTGGGCTGTCGAAGGCGGCTTTGTAGTCGACAAAAAGATGGTGGGTGTCGACTTGTTTTTCTTGAGTCTTCTCCAAGATTTGTCGTAGCGTGAAAATCTGGTCGATGGTGGACTTTCCAGGTCTAAAGCCACACACGATCAGTTCGTTTAAAATGGGACCTTATATGCGATATTAAGAAGGTTTATCCCACGGTAATTGGCACAGATAGTGGGATCGCCTTTCTTGTGGATTGGGCAGAGCACACTGAGATTCCAGTCGTTCGGAATGCATTCTTCCGACCATATTCTGCATAGAAGCTCGTGAATGCATTTAAGTAGAGCTTCGCCTCCGTTCTTAAACAGCTCAGCAGGTAAGCCATCAGCTCCCGCGGCTTTATTATTTTTAAGCCGAGATATAGCTGTCAGAACTTCATCATAGTCGGGAAGCGGAACCTCAACGCTGTCATCTAAAATTTGGGGTTTCCCGTACCACTGGTTTTGGCGATGGCGGTGGTAGTAGCCAATCACCTCTTCAGCAGCCGCACGCATGGAGTTGGAAATGTGTGTCCACTGCGCGCATATATCATCGATTGGAGGAGTGCTTTGAAGCAGGAGTGAGAGTCGAGCTTTCTTTGTGTAGGGTTGCGTGTATTCTTAGCTGCGCGTGTACGGATCTTGGAGCACAGACGTATACGGATCTTGGCTGCAACAAGATAGTGATCCGAGTCAATGTTTGCACCACGGAGCGTGCGTACATCCAATACACTGGAAGAGTGCCTTCCGTCGATCAAAACGTGATCAATTTGATTCTTGGTTTTTTGATCAGGGGACATCCAGGTGGCTTTATGAATATTGAGATGCTTGAATCTAGTGCTACTTACGAACATGTTTCGTGCTGCGGCGAAGCCAATCAGCCTCATTCCGTTATCGGAGGTGTAGTCGTGGAGGCTGAACTTTCCGACTGTTGGGCCAAAAATATTTTCCTTGCCCACCTTAGCGTTGAAGTCACCAAGCACAATTTTTACGTCGTGACGGGGGCAGCGCTCGTAAGCATTTTCAAGGCGCTCGTAGAAAATTTCCTTGATCTCATCGTCCTTGTCTTCTGTCGGAGCGTGCGCACATATTAGGCTTATATTGAAAAATTTAACCTTGATGCGGATTATGGCAAGTCGTTCGTTCACAGATATGAATCGCAGGACGTGGGCAGCTGTAGTAGATATCATAGGGGGCATGCCGAATGCAACCCTGTCCCTTCCATCGCATTTCTTGGATAGCAGTGATATCAGCTTTGCATCCTTCCAAGACATCAGTCAGTTGGATAGAGGCACCTTCCCAATTAAGGGTTCGGACATTCCAGGTGCATATCCGTAAATCATTATCAGTTTTTCGTTTGCGGAAGTCGTCATCAGATTTGGGGATCAGTTTTCTTCTATTCTTATTAGTTTTCATTGAAATCTGTTTTTACGGGTGGGCTTCAAACCCGACGCACAACCTATTTTAAGCCTAGGGAGGCCCGCCGCTCTGATTAGTCACCAAACTAACGTTTGTCAGTTTTGACGTTGCCCAGGAAACACCACGTGGAGGTTTGAGTCGACTTGAGGCGATTTCATAAAGATTATGCTGGCCTCGCCAGGTTGAGACAGTCAGACATGTTACATTGTTACATCGCCCCCAGATTCCCTCACAGCCCCTTTTACCGCCCACAAATCAATAAAAATTATGTATCTACAAAACTAATACGCTGATTCAGCTGAAATTTTGTCAGTCAATTTTCTTCAAGTAGGGGATAAGGTTTGGGAAGAAATTTAGCCACAACCCCTTTTACTGCCCACAAATCAATAAAAATTATGTATCTCCAAAACTACTACACTGATTCAGCTAAAATTTTGGCAGTAAATTTCCTTAAGTCGGTGATGGGGTTTGGAAAAAAATTTGGCCACACCCCTTTTTAAAAACCACACACGTAAGGTTTTAAAAATAAAAGATGTTAATATTAAACTGCTAAGGCTAAAAACTAAAAAATAAATAAAAAGTAAAAAAATTTTAAAATAAGCTTTTATTTAAAACAAAATGTTAACTAAAAAGAAAAAAATTTAACTGATATTGGTCATATATGTATATTAGGGCGGGTCGATTTAAATATCGCCCATTGCTCAGTGAAAATCGTATTCTAGGGATCAAAATAAGAAACTTTGCCCGAGGAACTAGACCTCTAGAAACGAATTCTAATGCCCCAACTTTTGACTTTTGTCCCGTAGGGTCAAATTTTGAAAAATCCCTCTTTGATCCATTTAGAGTGTCCCAATCAAGTCCAAATGTATGATCGACCCCCACTAACTTTGGAGGGCCGATCCACCCATGCCAGTGGCACACCCCCTGGTATAGCTCCTCGGACAAAGTTTCTTATTTTGATCCCTAGAATACGATTTTCACTGAGCAATGGGCGATTTTTTTGCGTCCCCACAAATCGACCCGGCCTATACATTGTATATAGTAGATATATAATAGGTTCAGAAGAACCCCTCTCTTGGTTACTCATCATCATAATAAAAACGTACTCCAATAAGTAAGTTCCAAATATATATTTAGAAATTATCAACATGTAAAATACATTTAAATTTAAAAAACTTGAGGCACCGATGTTAGCGATCCGTTATAAAGCTTTACTAGACAATATCAGTGCCTAATATTGGAGTACGCTTTTATTATGAAGATGAGTAACCAAGAGAGGGTTCTTCTGAATCTATAATATACCTACTATATACAGCTGTGCACAAATGTGTGAGAACGCCCTTCTGTTTGAACTTTTGTGTAACTATTTTCTCAGATCATATTAGGTAACGGTATTTTTTTGGCGTCAGTATTTTGACTATTAAACTCACTCAATATGAGAGTAGATTTGAGCTTCAATAGCATTATTTAAAGCAGAAGCGGTAGTAAAAAAGTTAAATTAGTTAAAATTTTGTAGACAAAAGTGTAAGAACGATATAATTTTGTTTTTTGTATTTTAAAAACGATTTAATTCAAGTCTTGTGTGTGTTCTTAAGGTATGTACCTCTTAAGCTCTTAAGAGAAAATAATAAATTCAAATCCCTCTCGTCATGGCTGGAAGAAAAATTGCGATCCGACATTACGTCATGCTGTAGTTGAGCTATGGAAGACAAAATTATCTTACGTTCAAATTGCTGCCCGCTTAATTCGTTCTAAAACCATTATAAACCATTATAAACCATTATAAATGTGATGCTATAAACCATTATAAATGTTATGCTACCATGGGTCGATGAGAATTTACCAGTAATTTGGAAATTCCAATAGGATAATGATCTAAAACATACGGCTCGGTGCACAAAGCAGTCCTTTGACCAAAATTCAATTGATGTTTTAGATTAGGCATCAGCAAGTGCGGACCTTAATCCCATTGGACATTTCTGGGGAGATGTTAAAAACGCAGTTGGAAAGCTTAACATCACAAATTTGAATGATTTGTATGCAAAAGTCAAGGAAGTCAGCAATTCCAGTTGAACGATGCCGAAGCTTAATAAACTCGATGAAGCGTCGATGCCAATAGGTTTTTAACCAAAAAGGATTTGCCACTAAATATGAATTTGTTTTTATTATGTGTTTTTTTTTATGAAATTTAATTAAAATAATTTTTTATACCATTATTTAATTCGTTCTCACACTTATGTCCAGCCATAAAATACACAATTTTTATAAAATTTCAAGTTTTTTAAAATCATTGTACTGAAGTTTAAAAATGCTTTATTATTTATTGTTTAATAAGAATTTCCTAAGAATAAATACAATTAAGTTATCTTTTTACGCTATTTAAATAAATAACATTTTTAACCTTTTAAAAAAATGAATCGTTCTTAGACATTTGTCAACAGCTGAAAAAAAATTGTCCGGGTCACCCTCTCAAAATAAACTTTGGTTTATGTTATGATGATTTCCCAAATATTTCGGCTTTAGCGATAGCCATTAGGTAGCTAGAATGGTTAAAAAACCTCTGAAAATCGCGTTTTGTATGGATAATTTTTTGCCATATTTTTAGTAAAAAAAATTATCACAAATAGTGTAAATCGAAGAATTACAGAGCTCTGCATCAAAATTTTTGGGAAATTTTCCCTAACACAAAAGATACTCAGCCCAATTCTGAATGATTTTTCCCGGGGAATCAGGAGAGTTTTAATTTTTTAGATGGCAGATAAAGATATCACATAATTATACATATATATATAAATCACATTTATAATTCCACCATCTTTCGCCTGATTTACCATTCCGAGGTATCATTAGAAAGGTGCTGACTGCTGCTTTTCATTCTTGTCACTAATTTACCATTATAGATCCTTTTTTATGATGTGATATGGGCCATGGCCATGGGCATGTTTATTGCATGTTTATGATAAGTTTATGGTTGTGGACATGATATGGTTATAGCTGGGTAATAAGTGGTTTTGGTTTGGTATGACTATAATGCTTTACAAGGTACTATTGTCAAAGGAAATATTCTCATCTATAAAATTCATTTAGTCGAATACGAGTACTAAGCGGTAACTCATAATGACTGACTCATTTATCATAAATCTTTAATTAACATGTATCAAGACATCAAAAAGACCATTTAATCCAAAATGAGTGTTTTGGCATTTTTAAAAACAAATTAAATCATGTGAAATCACTGATAAGAAACGAAAACACCGAATCCTAAACTATGCACAACCATATCAGTTGTTATATGTTAATTCTCAAAATAAAATGCAATCCGGCTGAATTAAGAATATCTAGCAATAAGTGTCTTTGAAATCAATCAACGTGATTATTTTTCAAAGTTCAGCATTTCACATTTCTGTGTAGGTATTTATGGCGATATCATTTGAACATAAATATAGTCATAGCATATTTTGTGGTTAAATATTTTCACGCGCACTACTTGCTGGGCCACAGGCTTTTTTTGTGAACTTAGATAAGCTTTGGTGTTCAAGCTGTTGTCGTTATTGTTGTTACGTGAAAACAAAAACCCCAACAAACTCTAAATAATATTAGATAAAGCAAAAAAAAAAACATTGATTTTACAAATACATAGTTTATTGTTTATATTTTATTACTTATTTGTATCAAAAATGATTTGCATAACAACAAAAACTTGGATGTTTCTGGTTAAATTTTAATAATAGTAAATATATAAAGACTAACATTTAAGGGAAAAATGTAAACAAAATAGATCATAGAATAGGATTTTATTAATTTAATATTTGTGTATATTTATATGTATATATTTAAGATAGGGGAAAAACAAACAACAAACTAAACTGTAAAATTATGCGCTGCCCATAAATTGCACATGGCAGCATTTTGGAAGATGTTAGGTTTTAGTTATTTGAAATTTTAAGGAATTTATTTGAAGTATTCAAAAAAATATTTATTTTTAAATTCACTAGGATAAAATGTATACAATTTAAGCTTAGCTTGTTCTTGGCCTTTAACACAGAGCAGTTGAATAATTTCTCAAAAATATGCCTAGCGAAATTTATAGACAGTCGTCGGCTTTAACACTCTTTTGTCTTAATAATGTTGTTTGTTTTAAGGGTTTTAACAATTTGTCTCTTAAAGTAAAAAAAAAATTATTTACAATAACTACAGCTTTTGCATTTCGGTAGCATCTTTAAGATTGCGGGATTTTATAATTTTTACCTTGCGAAGATCCGTAGGTGCCTCACTGCTTGCGGCGAGCAAACGGTCTTCATTGTTCGTATCCATTTTGTTGTTAACGCTGTTCAGGAACAAGCGCGATAGCAGCGAGCTGCTTGAGCGACTGAAGTTGGGACGAGGTATATCTTCTAGGCCGCGATGCAGAGAAAGCGAATCTGGCTCACGTTCACTTTCCATTTCCAAATGCTGTCTATACTCAGACGTACGCAGTGTGACGGCTGTTGGTTTGCGATACAATTTTAATAATAGTGATGAGCAAACTACAGACACCGAACTTGCTGCCATTGCTACCGAGGCCATCCAGGGCTGCAGTGTAAACCCAAAAGGTGCAAAAATTCCCGATGCCAGAGGTATACCCAGTAAATTGTACATGCTAGCAAAGAGAAAATTAAGGCGTATGCGACGCACAGTGCGACGCGACAAATCCAGACAGGCCACAACATCTAAGAGATCGTTGCGCATCAGCACTACATCTGCAGCTTCTGCAGCAACATCAGTGCCGGCGGCAATAGCAATTCCAACATCAGCTTGGGCCAAGGCAGGGCTGTCATTTACGCCATCGCCGACCATGGCCACACGTATGCCGCCCTCCTGCAAACGTTGTATCTTGGCTACTTTGTGTGACGGCAGCACCTCAGCGAAAACGCGATTTATGCCCACCTAAAAGGAGGAAGGGGAAAATTATTACAAATAAAACAAATTAGAAAAGCTTTAATGCTATGCCCGATGTGCGCATGTGCCGCATTGGAAATCAACAAATCCACTTATACTCAGTAGAATTTAACTTAGGTTGCAAACAGAGTAAGCGCCGACAGACAGACAGGCGCCGGAAAACTATGTGAACAAGCGAGAAAAAAGGTATTTCTATCTCGTTTCTGCGCCTGCATGCCTGCTTCGGCTTTTACGGGCAGCCTTAGGTTGCCCGCAGAGTAAGCGCCGAAGCAGACAGGCAGGCAGACAGGCACAGGAAAACTATGTGAACAAGAGAGAAAAAAGTTATTTCTATCGTTTCTTCGCAGGGCCTGCCTGCCTGCCTGCCTGCTTCGGCGTTTACTATGCGAGCAGCCTTAGAATATGATTCTGTAAAAATAAATCTGACAAAAACTAAATGTAGCGTGCAGCGAAGTCAATTCTTGTATTTTTTGTTAATTTCTCAAAAATGTTTGTGATTATATCAATTTTATTTTATTATATATCAAATAATGTTCCATGGACACAATTTTTTTTCAGGAAACTAAATTGCTCCTTTTTAACCCAAAAATATAGACATCGGTGTAGAATTCGCTTAATGGCGGTAATTTTAACGTTTTTATTTCATCATAAAAAACTGATTCCCATACATATTTCTGCTACAATACAAAGTGCTCCCATTTCGTCAAACATCAGCCGATTTTGCTCATCTTTATCTCGTTGGAAGAGCAATATGATAACCAACATGTTGCAGTACAGAATTTTTAAAATAGAACCAACTATGAAATGATTATTTAATTTTTTTTTTAAATTACATATTGGGACTGCATGTATACCTCAAATTAAGAATAGTGGAATTCATATAATACTTGTATCGCCTGTGTCCTGAATTCGACCAATCTTCTAAAATTTCAATCGTTTTTTCTAGTTCTGAGGGGCATGACCTTGCTTTAAGAAAATGTGCTGTACTAAGAAAATCTTAAGTTTCAAATTATCGCAATAATTTTGATATAAAAATCGTCGAAGTTTTTTAAAAATATCTGTAAAAACATTACCCAAAAAAACTTTTGTACACCGGTCTTTTTCACAACCAGGGCTTTTCATATAAAAATACGTTGTACTGAAAAAAGCTATAGTTTTCAAGATATCGCCATAAATTTGATGTCAATTTTGATGGGAATTTTTCAGAATTTACTATTTACAAGAAATTTCACCATCACAATATATATTTACACATGTTACATACAAAAATGCTTACTGTAGGGTATTCGTGAGATAGCGAAAAATGTTTTTTGTACATTCCTTTTTTACCATGTTCTTCCATTTTTTTATATTTTAGGTTTTATTTAAGAAATATTCTTTAAACGCTAATATTTCAGGTCAAAGGTCACAAAAATATTCAGTAAACTCCTTTACCTTACTCTCATTTCTTTAAAAAAATTATCAAAATTATACGCATATTTCTATATATACTAAAATGGCTTAAAACATAGATTGGTGTATACAACTATTAAGTGGTTTCAAATATTAGAAATTTTTTTTCACAGAAATTATTTTTTTAAGCTGTAGAACTTTGTAAAAAATGTAAAAACAACATTTTAAAAAATGAAATTTTCATCACAAAAATTATAGGGGGTGGTAGCTCATGAATTTCGATGATAGAAACAATACATAACATTTAGTTGGTAAGATACCAATAAATATTTTTCCATTGTTATATAGGGATTCAAATAAACTTTCAGTCGAATAAAATTTGAAGGAAATCGATTACAAAATAGCGAAGATACTTGCTTACAAAATAAAAAATTGATTTTTCAATAGTTTTTCTCCTTCTGAGGCTAGACGTAGCCTCTAAAAAAATGAGTTGTACTAAGAAAATCTTTAGTTTTTAAGATATCGCAATAGATTTCTCGCACCAAAATAATGACATAACATTTGTAAAAAATATTACTCAAAATATTTTCATGTACCGTAATTTTTGTAAGCCACAATTTTTCACAAAAAAACGTTATATTGAGAACATTTAAAGTTTTCAAGATATAACAATAGTTTTTATGCCAAAATAAAGGAATATTTAAAAAATGTACTATTTGTTAGGAATTTCACCACCACAATATATATTCACACATGTTGCATAGAAAATGCTTATTGTAGGTTATTCGTAAGAGATGGCTAAAAATGTTTGGAGTATTTTTTGTACATCTTAACAATGTCTAAAATTCCATCTTTCATCATGTTCTTCCATCTCTTATAGCTTAGCTTTTATTTAAGAAATGTTTTTTACGCTCATATTTTAGGTCGAAGGTCACGAATCTAAAATCCAATGACATTGACCTTTCATCCGATATCTCATTCACAATTCTATATCTTCCTTGTCCTAAGATTCCTTACTAAAATAATATAAACTTTAAACGTTAATATTTCGGGTCAGAGGTCATAAATTCAAATTCTAACCTAATTCGGCACATCTATGGTGGAATACCTTTTAAATGATATACGTTTCATTGCTCTTATTCTAAAATAAATATCAAAAAAGTGTACGACAACATTTGATGTTTGCGTATTAATATATAAGATTAGAATTAGTTGTAAGAGTATGGTTACAGTGATGTTTAAAAATTACGAATAGTTGATAAAGTAGCACAATGTCAGCACAATAACACGAAAAAGCACGCACGACATGCGTCAACGAGCACGCCGGATGTTGTATTTTTAGGCAAAGCCCGCGTCTATCTTTAATTCGGTGTTAAAAACCAACAAAGATCTGCAATAAATTATTGTAAATTTTTGTTGTTGCAGCGATCTTCCATCGCTCGTCAAGCTAGGTGAAAGCGTTCGTCTTGTTGGTCGGACTCTGAATGCATTTGGCACACGAAAACATCCAAATGAAAATGCATAAAATGAATTTTCAGGGACATTCGGACTCTGAGTATGTTGAATGCGTTCATTAATTCTTGGATGATCACACGATTATTTTTTAAACGCTGTTTTTGCACAGGTACTCGTTGAGTGTTTGCTTCATTTAATTCCATGCGATTAAATGATCCTCAAAGAGCGACTCACTGAATTTCCCACTATTCATTAGTGTAACGTACTCCTACAACTTATTCCAATGTTATATGAATTCCACTATTCTTAATTTGAAATATGCATACATATTATCCTACTGTGCAATTACTGTGAATTAAAAAAAAAAATCGTTCCATAGTTGGTCTTATTTTTAAAAATTCTGTACGACAAAATGTTGGTTATCATATTTATCCCTTTTCAACGAGATAAAGATGAGCAAAATCGACTAATGTTTGACGAAATGGGAGCACTTTGTATTGTAGCAGAAATATGTATGGGAATCAGTTTTTTATGATGACAAAAAAAAACGTTAAAATTACCGCCATTAAGCAAATTCTACACCGATGTCTATATTCTTGAGTTCAAAGGAAAGGTATTTTTAAGTACAATTTAGTTTCCTGAAAAAAATTGTGTCCATGGAACATTATTTAAATAAAATTGATAGAATCACAAACATTTTTGAGAAATTTAGAAAAAATACAAGAATTAACGTCGCTACACGCCACATTTAGTTTTTTCAAATTTATTTTTATATATTAATAATATTTTACGCTAAATTCTAATGAGTATAAGTGGATTTTGTCTTAAATTTTCTAATAAATCAAATGGCTGTAACACATCAATGAATGTCGCCGCAACAAAATTCGAACACATAAACTTTAAAAATTAATTAAAAAACTGTGACGACATTGAGAGATCAGACCAGTTGCGATTGACTCTCGACATGCCCTTCTTTGAGAATTTCTGCAAATGGTTCTTGTAATTTTCTAGCGGTCACACTGTTTTATACATAACTATTAAGATTTTATTGATCAAGTATCCTTAAAAATTAATGTATTTCTCTTAATAATCCTCAGCATAGAATATGATTTTGAAATAATATAATTATGACATTTAAAATTGAAATGAATGTCAAAAATAATACCCACATTTTTAATTTCGTTTCGCAATTTAAATGACAATTCTGGAGTGTATAATTCAATAATATACTTACTACTTGCACATTTATTATACGAAAATATGCAACATTTGTTAGTATTTAGAAATTAGTTATTTGAAAGACATCATTTGTGCATGACTGACAAATCATGTTGAGTCTTATGCAGTCATATGTATTGCAGATTCTATAAAAGGGTTCTATGTATCATCAGCATACGTAAAACATTCAGCAAATTTCAAATTAATCATTTATTAAAATAAAAAAAATAGATGTTAACAAAAGGCATCTTGTGGAATGCATGACGTAGCATTAATAACAACATCTGAAATTTTACATATAGCTTGCTTTCATATAGCTTTTAAAAAACCAATTAAAAGATCTGACAATCCGAACATTTTTAATATACTTAAAAAATTGAGAGATCAACTTTATCGAATATTGATAACATTCGGTATAGATAACATTTAACAGACTACCGCTATCAAATTAGATTAACATTGCTGTTAGAGATCAGCATTAAATTTGAAGATCTATTAAGAAAAACCCATGTTGAAATTCGGAAATGACTTCTTTTACGTGCTCAATAATTTTATTGTAAGTAACGCAGAGATATTTATAATATCCTAAGAACCAATATTAAGGTCATCAAAATTTAAATAGTTGGCATTTGTTGAGGATATATGATTTTCCAAAATGTACATTGAGACGGTAAGTATGTTCGTAAGCATTTTGAACCATAGCTGTTAAATTGCGATTACGATTAGTAATCAATTAGATTATATTATTGCCCGATGAGGACTATCAGGTCCCGCAGGGAAGTGCCTTGGTGGAACAAGGAGCTGGGCAAGCTCAGAAAAAACGCTAGAAAACTTTACAATAAAGCTAAGCAACCGGGAGAGTGGACTCTATATAAACAAGCTTTAACTAATTACAACACTGAGCTGAGAAGATCAAAGAGTGGAGGTTTTACTGCGAGAAGATCGATAGTCTACCAGCAGCGACCCGTCTGCAGAAGGCACTAGTCAAAAATCATTCAAACGGCATCTGTAACGGCAAGGCATTGATTCCATTGTCCCTCCACTCATTTGGATTTTTAAATCCAGCATTTTGCTTGGCCACATTCCTCGCCTTGGCCACCAAAGGTGGGTAAAAAGCCTGAATAATTGCCTACATCGTATAGACCGATCAGCCTAAGTTCGTTCTTTTTAAAGACAATAGAGAAAATATTGGAACTAAACATTAGGGAGACTAGAGCATCCCTCTAAACAGGTTTCAATTTGCCTACCAAGCCGGCAAATCTACTGTCACCGCCATACACAGTCTTAGCGGCACGATCGAAAAGGCTTTTGAAGCAAAACAATGCGATCAAACGTCATACAATGCGATCAAAGCAGCAATGCAGATTAAAAATATACCATCTTTAATCATACACTGGATTCTAATCATGCTGAAAAGCAGAATCATAACGTTTGAGCTTGGTGGAATACGTATCACGATTACTGCCACTAGACGATGCCCTCAAGGAGGGGTACTTTCACCTCTTCTGTGGACCCTAGTCATGGATGAGCTTATCGCAAGTCTCAACAGTCAGGGTTTTGACACCAGAGGATATGCGGATGATCTGGTCATTTCAAGTCTGGGCAGTCATGAACCGACGATATTGGACAGAATGCAGAGTGCTCTCCGTATAACTTCAAAGCGGTGTAAGGAAAAAGGGTTAAGCATAAATCCTGACAAAACAATTCTGGTACCTTTCTCCAGAAAAAAGAGCCTAAATCTGGTAAGACCAACCTTGGTTGTACTTAGGAGTGATTTTTGACAAGCAGCTCCGTTGGAACACCCACTTAGATTCAATTACAGGTAGGGCAGCACGTGCCCTTTTTGCCTGTCTACGCCTACATGACAAAATGTGGGGCCTCAAACGGAAAATGATTTATTGGACGTTTACAACAATTGTGAGACATATGGTTACGTATGTAGCACTTGCATGGTGGCCCAAGGATCAACAGCGTACAGCAGCTAATCAACTGACAAAGCTGCAAAGAATGGCGTGCATTAGTATCACTGGGGCAATGAGAACGTGCCCATCTGAAGCTCTGAATGTAATAATAGGGCTAACCCCTTTAACGATCATTATCGAAAAAGAGGCATGTCTAAGTACAATAAGAAGGAAATCGGTGATTACAACGCAGGGAATTTTATGGGTCAAGATACTAAAAACCTTCGAAAATTACCCCTTTTTAAAAATCCCCGACAGGATGCTTCCGAAGGTAAACTTCACAAAACGCTACAAGGTCGTTATACCCAATAGACAACTATGGAGGAATGATAGCTTCAGTTGATCCTGGCTCACAGATATGGTACACTGATGGGTAAAAATTCGAAAATGGAGTAACGGGAGCGGGGATATATGGTCCCAAGTCCCAAAAAGCTCTTCCAATGGGATACACGTCGACAATACTCCAGGCGGAGGTAAATGCCATTGAAGTTTGTTTCAGAGAATGTTTCCGCAGGAAATCAAAGGGGCTCACATCTACATACTTTCAGATAGTCAAGCGGCTTTAAAAGCCCTTCAAGCCTACGAACTTGAATCAAGACTAGTCTCCAACTGCGTAGAACTATTAAATACGCTGGGACAAAGTAACAAAATATAATTATGGTGGCTTCCAGGTCACGAAGGATTTGAGGGCAACGAAAGGGCGGACTGCCTTGCCAAAAGAGGAGCGTCTCGAACTCTTATAGGACCTGAACCATTCCGTAGCTTAGCAAAAGGCTACATTCTAGAAAAAATTAGAATATGGGAAGATAAGAAATTTCTGTGCCACTGGAACAACACTAATGGACAAGGCAATCTAAGAAATTTTTAACTCCAAGTAAAGCAAAATTCAAAGATTTACTCAAGTTTACCAAAGCAGACCTTAGAATTCCCACCAGTTTCTTCACAGGCTCACTCAGATACCATCTTAAAAAGATGGGTCTATCTGAATCAGACGTCTGCAGACTATGCGAGGAGGAAGAAGAAACCACCGAACACATTATATGTGAATGTCCGGCAACCCATAGCCTAAGACGCCTACATTTTGGAGGGGAAGTAGTGCCCCCGTCAACAATTTGAAACACCAAGCCAGAGACAGTGCTAAAATATATAAAAAGCCTAAATCTGGAGTGTTAATTAAGGGCATGCACAATAGATCCTATGGGTTGCTTGTAATGCAATGGTTTTTATTTCTTTTCACTTAAATTTTTTTGATAAAATAAAATTTATTTTCATTAAATTTTATTTAAAATTTTAAAATAGAAAAAACACCGAATGTTTGGTTTAATAACCTTTATTCAATTTTGCACAACTTCTTTTGCAACGGAACTGCTTGCCTTAGAGCCTGTCCACACTGGCGTCACTCAACCCACTCACTTTGACATGAAAAAGTTGTTAAATGTTCACACACATAACTTGCCTCCTCATTTTGAGTCTGCATTTTCTTTTGTGCTGTTTTTAACCAAAAATATTTTAAAGCAATAAAAAATTGGTGATAGCTTGAGTGTGCTTCGTAGCTGAATATAGCACTGCAAATAAACTCGGCAGCTATAAAAGCATAAAAGAAAAAAACACAAATGTTAAATCAAAGAGAGTTGCAAAATTTTTAGTTTTTGCAACTCTTGCCTCACGGTACATTCACTTTCCCACTTTCTTATCTCTTCTGTAGACATCAAAGTGAGTCAGTTGAGTGAGGCTAGTGCTTAGACCAGCACTTAAGCCAATTTTTTTAAATACTTCGATGTCACCGGCAAGTCGACCATTCGGTAATTGATGCCACTGTGCAGTGGCTAAAGCAGGCCATAATATTGTTGACACATTGTGGTTTTTATAAAATGGTATAAAGAGACAAATAAGACACTTCTTTTTGTAAATTTCTGCTGATATAGTGTCATTTGTGAAGAATGAGGTGGTCATAAGGCCGGAAGCACATATAGTCTGCCAGATAAGGACTTTTGCGAAAAAATTTTCAATTCCAATTGTTCAAATTTATAAGTAAGCAGTAGGGGGCACATTGATACACGGGCACATAGATACGACCGACCGTTATCGGAGTTGCGTTCAAGTTTAGTCATCACTGCATTCTTGACACGCAAAGAACAATTTGATGCTCACAAAAGTAAAATTTAGTCGTTCTGTTCCGGGAGTGATTTTTTTGTGAAGACTTGGATTTACATACTTCTTATAATATTATTTGGTGAGTACACTTCGTTTATAATTCATCATCAGTTTCAAATTTTATAATTTAATGTTGGTTTGGTGTCATTTAATTTTTTATTTTATTATGGTTGGTTGAAGCACCTAGATACATGCTCTTTCACAACCTGACGAAGCTTGGAATTTTCAACTGGCGCCAGCAAGCGAGACAGAAATGGCTGGCACACATTCTTAAATGAGGCCAAGACCGACATTAACTGTGCACAATTTTCTTACGCACGTGCTCTTCGATTCCAGGCATCGCAAACTTAGTGTTTGTATAGTATAAGAATAGAGGAGAATAAAAGAAACAATGAAAGTAGAATTGATTATACCTTCTAACGGTGCTTACCGTATTTAAATCAAAGAACATGTGCAGTTTGATTTCGATACAGTCCTTAACTACTTTTTCTAACACGCTTGACAAGATATCTCAAGTTCTAATGGACCGATTAACTTAAAATTTGGTGTCGACCTTTTTTATATATCCCTCTATACCCCGAGCTAGGATTATGTAAAAATTGTATTTTTTAATATTTTTACAAAACTCATAACTGTGAAAAAAAGGTAAAAAAAATTACTTTTTTTTTCAAACAGTCGCCATTTCGCGAAAAATTACCATGTCGCTATAGCCCGGACTAGGGACATTCTTACTAATTAACAATAATTTTTTCAGATGACTAGAGGGGTTGAAATCGTGTCAAGATGGAGGCACTGGTGGTTTTTAAAAAATTTTTAATTTTAAAATTTTTTTTATTGTAATATTAATAAGCATATAATAAAAAAAATGGTTCATAAAAATATTAATAAGTATTTTTTTATCCCGAAATTCGAGCATCTACTCTAGAATACTGCCTTAAGGGAGGTTTTGGGCAACAACAGTTAAAATAATGGCATCTTTCAGAAAATATTTTCTAAAAAAGTTTATCATATATACCTTACAAAAGATTTCATTAGCATGTTATTTTAACATCATCAGTTTAAGTAAAACCCGTTTGTGAGTTTAAGTAAAAACGAAATTTGATCTGAAATAAGGTCAGAACCGCTGAACCGATTCTGATAATTCTTTTTTATTCGGTTCCTATGATAATTTAGATTGTCATAGCTGACCAAGGTTTTCGAAAATTGTATTCTTTAATTATTACAAAATCGCACATTTTATTTGATGCTTACATTCAACCAGCAGCGCAATACAACAGCAAACAAAGCTTTCCTCTCTTTGTAGCGAGAGCTTCTCTCAATACAACACGACAGCAGTGATGCCAATTCGAAGAGAGTAAAAATCCACAAATGCGACATAAAAAATCCGTGCAAATCCGTGTAAGCAATTTCATACAATATATTTTTTAATATAAAACTAACAGCTAATAAAATTATTCAATTAAACTCTTTAATAGTATTTAAAAATTTTTTGTATTATTTGTTTTTTTTCAAAATTTGCATTTAGGTGGATTTGCCATCTTATTCATATATTCTTTTGGTTAGATCTTCCAAATGCGGCATCAAAAGAAATGGAAGGTAGTGTGCTCAACTAGAAACCCAGACAGCAGCAGCTCTTTTTGTTTTATTTTTATATTAAACAAGTAGGTCCAGTGTGTGCAAAATTTAATAAAACGCACAGCAGAATAGCTCATAAGAATCTCTGTTAATGTCCTTTCAAAAGCTGAAATGGCCAAATTTTTTTTGGATTTTTTGTATATAGGAAAGCACAAAATTTGCTAATAATTGCGTGAAAATAGGAAGCATTTTGTTATGATTCAGAGGGTTTATAAATAAATGATATACCCGGCGTTAATCGACAAGTTATATATCTGTACCCCAAATTTTTGACCCTTTTTTGTCATCGCCAAAGATACTAAGGTCCTCAGATTCATCAAACACCTTTAATGTTTAAGGTAACTAATCTGTCATGCAAGAACTTTCAAAGTTATATTATTGCAATTTAGTAATTGCATACCTTTGTGGCAAGAAACATTCTTGGCTTAGATGTCTTCGAAAATTTCGTTTCCTATAGGAACATGCAAGTTGCTTAAATTTCCAAGAAATTGACATAACAAAAACGTTCGTACCTAAAATACAAAAAATTTGTAGTACCAGTTTTATTTTTTGCTGAAATAGAAAAAAAAAATCAATCAAAAATTAAAGTGCTGGCTTTGAAAGTGAATAACTCTGTCAGTTACAAAGGATTGCATTAATGTTTTTTTGTTTAAAATTTTTACAATCAGATAAAAAAAAATACTTTAAATCGACCGATTATTCTGCAGTAGTGTTGCCCGTTTTAAAAATGTTTCGAGAAAAATGCGTTTAAAGTTCCTCTGGTTAGTTAAAGGTACTCTGGCGCACCGGGTTTTAAGCTCTGTAGAAACTGCATGATGAGATTGATTTTTTTAAATATTCCTGAATAGTTTTACAGCAATTATCATTACCTCTCTTAAATTCCTTAAATTTTATGTTTAGAATTGAATTACTATCAAAAATACATTGGGTTTGTTGCTAGTTGCTTTCAACATAAGTTCTAAGTACATAAGTTCATTTTTTAGGAACAAATCGAGCAGCTTACCTTTCAGGCGGACTCTTCTTTTAAACTTTTATATCACTTATATAACCATTTTCTAATGCTTTTTCTTTCTGAAATCAATAAATCATACAATCATTATTGTGAGCAAATAAAAGACAAGCAGCATGGTCTCGTAGTTAAAATACCTCTTAGAAACACGGTATCTTTACCTTGTATTTACCTTGTATCAAGATACTTATTATCTTGCTTTCAAAATGTATCTTGATAACTTCTATGCAAGGGCTTGAAATATTAACAATCTGATAAAACTTTTTTTTTGTCAGAGGTACATCGTCTTGTTCTTGTTGTTTCGTATGTTTTACGTTATTATATTACTACTTAGATAGTTATTTCTCAAAGTTTCTTTTTTCTAGAACAAATAGTTCACACGTCAATGTGTTTTACACATGTATGATAATTGAAGATAAATAGAACATTGCTTCGAATTTAATATATGTTTGATTGGTCAATAGTATCTGGAAGATTTTAAAGATAATTTTTTAGTAACATTAAATATTACTTTGATATATTAATAATTATAATAAAATGGTCATTTAAGCCCTTAAAAGGACTTTGACCGAGCTTCTATTGATCAATTGTATTGAGCGTGTTATTAACTGTTTGAACACAAATAATAGAGAAATGGACTTACGAGTTTTATGCCGACTCCCAACGGCTTATGTTCTTTAGAAACTTTACATGGCCATTTTTACTCTCTGAGGTTTGCCATTGCCTGCAGGGAGGTGGCGGCCGAACCAAAATATTAATTAAATTTTATTCGAATTCCTAAAAAGATAAGTTCGAAGCTAACTTTATTAAAGCGCAGGACTATCTTCACTGAAATAAATTATCACTTCATAAGAATTATGCCTTTAGAATATATTTTGTTTTAACAATAACTGCATCTTTATGTATAACGAAACGTAGGCTTAACGTGGGGGAGACGTTCAGCCTTCGTTTCGTTTTACATATAGATATAGTAAGACACTTGATAGCACACATCGGACACCTTGTTTCACCAAAATTTGTTGGACATTAATTTGAAAAAGTGCTGGATTAATTTTATGTACATCATTACCTGTCGTGCAATACTAGCTGCGGTGTTCTTGTTGTCGCCTGTAAGGAGTATAACATCGATACCCATCTTCTTGAGCGTATAGATCGCTAAATGCGCTTCCGGTTTAACCATATCAGAAACGGCATACATACAAATAAGTTGTCCATTTAAAGAACACAAGACTGCTGTGTGACCCTTGTCCTCTTCATCCGACATGCAATCGTTTATTTCTTGAGGCACCAATATGCCATTGCGATGCATCCATTCGCGATTTCCAATCAGTACGTCAATTTCATTGCCTAGCATCGTAGAGAGCACGGTGGTGGCAACAGCATTGTCAGCAATACATTCGTCTAATTGTAGCAGCTGCTGCTGTTGCTGAATCTCCATACTTTTCTGCATACCAACTTGTGGTATGAGCTCTTCTATGTAAACACCACTTTCCAGCTGTATCGCCGATGCATGTTTCGAACGGTAGTTATTCTCAAAGTTTATGATTTTTTCAGCATTACATGCATTACGCAGTGCTGAGTCATAATGCGACACTGTTACCTTTACACCACAGCCTGGTATGGCTTGAAAATTATGCGACTTGCCGAATGTTTCTAAGTTAAGCATTTCTTTCGAGAACCGCACTATAGCCGATGCTATTGGATGTTCACTATTAAGCTCAGCTGCACCTATAATCGTCAAAGCGCGAGCTAAGCTACAGACAGCTGGTTTCACAAACATTATCATCTTAGACGTCATTGGAGTGCCGTGGGTAATTGTTCCAGTTTTATCAAAAACAACAGTCTTCACCTGCGGCATTGAATTTAAAGTTATGGTTTTACGATAGATATTATTGATAAGAAAAAACAAAAACAAAAATAAAAAGAAAGAACTTATAACGTAGCAAAGCATCATCTACACGATGCAGAGTTGATTTACCTACCTTGTGGGCATTTTCCAAAGCTGTGGCACCTTTGATGAGAACACCATTGATAGCTCCTGTGCCTGTGGCAACCATTACGGCAGTTGGTGTAGCCAAGCCCAAAGCACAAGGACAGGCAATAGCCAGAACACTCAAAGCACATTTAAAGGCATAACTTATGATAATCGTATTGGACTCCATGTGCATCTTATGTTCCATGGACACGGGCACCAAATTGGCATCAATAAAGCCCGCTATAATCCAGCCTATAAGTGTTATGCTAGAGACCGCCACAACGAAGGGCACAAAATAGCCTGCAATGCGATCGGCCAGTTGTTGTATGGGCGCCTTTGATGTCTGTGCTTCCTCGACGAGACGCACTATTTGAGCCAATGTTGTATTTTCACCTGTATGCGTTGCGGATATCAACAAAACTCCATTCTGGTTTATCGAACCACCAATGACTACAGCTCCTTTACGCTTTGCCACTGGCATCGATTCGCCTGTTATTAACGATTCATCACATGATGAATGACCAAAGATCACTTTACCGTCAACTGGTACCTTAGAACCTGGTATAACTTTCAAGATATCACCACGCTGCACGTAATCTACTGAGATAGTCTTTTCTGCTGTGATTTCAAAGTCTTTCGTCACTTCCACAAGCAGTGCTTCGGCAGCCTTGAGTGAGAGCAGCTTTGATAGAGCTTCTGATGTCTTACCTTTGGCTATGTGTTCAAGCCAACGTCCTAGTGATATGAAAATTAGCAACATGGGTGGAGTATCGAAAAATGTCAGCGGTGAAGAATTCTGTTCCATCAGCACAGCGGCTATAACAACGCCCACAGAGTACATATATGATATTGTCGTCACCATTGAGATAAGTACATCCATATTTGTCGTTCCATGTTTAATGGCGCGATATGATTGTACATAAAAATGCCAACCGCCAAAAAATTGTACTGGTGTCGAAAGCAGGAACATGACAAGATTTTCCATTGACAGCCCCGGAACGAGGCAGCACATGGCTGCATGACCTCTGCGATCCATTTCGACCATAAAGTAAATCATCGCTATCATACAGGGACCACCAAAAAGAAGAGAAATAATGAACGCATTACGCCATTTACGTATCTCTTCTTTATGTTCTAAGTAACTATGTGCCATTTTGTCCTTGCCCGAGAGAAGTTTTGCAGAAAAGCCCAACTTTTCAATGGCTTCGCAAATATTTCGTGGACCAGTTAATTCATTGTTGAAACGAAATTTGCCTGTAGATAAAAAAAATAAAATAATTTCAAATTTTAAATACACTGCTTATTTATTTCTATATTCTTCATACAAAACTAACTTTATTCTCTTAATCATAATTTTCTTCATAATCTGTACTTAAAAAATTAAATACAAATTGAGATAATGCACTATATTTTTTTATATATAGATACTTTTAGTGGGCATTTTAAAACAAAGAAGTGTAAAAATCTGTGTATTTTTTAGTGGGTCGGTGTATTGGACAGATTGAAAGAGTTTTAGTGTACTTTCATTCATTCCTTGGAGTAAAGGAGTTTATAAAGAGTCTAAATAGTATAAAATACACAAAAAAGAAGTTATTACAACCTCAAAATGCTCACTGAGCGCTTAATTATTAATCATCGTCTATGGAAAGGTTCATAAAATCACTTTTGAAGAAGCAAAAAAAAAATAACCATCAATGTGAAAGTATATGTGAGCCGTTATATTTGAAAGTGGAATAAGCCCACTTTTGTATATATTAAAATATTTAATGCGTTTGATTAAATATAAAAATATTGTCAAATATTAACTGGTTCAGGATATTTTTTTAACATTATTAATTAGTAAAATTTTATGACGCAGTAGTTATTTATAAAATAATTAAAGAATATAAAGGATTTTTGTAGTCACAAATTGACTTGTACACTTTTAAATATAGCTTATTGGCCATTTATTTTTGATAGTGGAATAAGTCCATTTTTGACACCCTTGCCCAATGCTCATAAAGTCTTGTTAGTGAAACTGCATGTGTAAATTGAGGTCGAATACTGAATTCCGAGGCCATAAAACGATAGTCTTAGCCATAAGTTTTGATTGGAAAGAGATAAAGGTGTAATTTTTCTCATAAATTATTTTTGAGACTTGCCTTTTTTGTAAAAAATATAAAAAAAATTTAAATAAATAAATTTCGCCAAAAAATCAAATAAATAATAGTAAAATTATTAAAAATTATTTTTGTGCAAAACTGGAAGAATTTTTGCAAATGAATGTTTTGACTATTAGACTGCGGATTTGTATGCAGAAATTATTTTTTGTCAAAATAAGTGTTTTGACGGTTCTTACCTATATATTCCCATATGGTATAAAGTTTACTAGAGGTTTTTTTTTATAAACAAATTATATTCAAGTTATATGCAAGTAATATGCAAACAATATGCAAAGTATATGCAAAAAACTTTCAACTTGAGAAATTTTGAAATTTCTGTTTTTATTGTAATCAAAACAATTTTAAGGCATTTTTATAATATCTAACAGTTGCATTATTTTTTCTTTTATTCGTGTGTTTTAAAAGAGAGTGTGAAATAATTTCAATTAACTTTTTTAGAAATAAACTGAACGACCAGGCCACAGATAAACAAAATTAACAAATGAGAGCAAAACCAATAAAAAATGTTATTTAAAAAAGTACCTTTGTTAAATTGTGATATTAATCAGTGGCGGATCTTTCGGTGACAAAATTAAAAAAATTTGTTGTATAGATGAATAATTATCAAATTTTTTGATATTTCAATTCGTTTTTTTTTTCAAATAATAATTTCGTTTTTTGAAAAATGGATCAAAAATAATCAAATACTACTTATAAAATCTTAATTTGCTTGCAATTAAAAACGGCATCTTTGTGAACAAGTACATAAACTATAACAAAAGTTGTATGCAATATATCTGTGCCGATAAGCAATAACAGAGGGGTTCCGTAAGAAATATAATATTTATAAAAAGTTTACTTTTAAATACCTGATTTCATGACTTTTTTGTGACGCCAAATTTATTGAAACGCCGAAAAAAGGTACACGCTCAAAAATCTTGGACTAAAATCTAGTAAATCCTGTATTGTATATGAAGACACCGCAACTGTATTAAAATTTAATCAACGATATATAATAAAACTGATTTTTATTCTCTCATGGGACAAAAATTATAAATAACGAAACATGTGGGATTCGAACTCACTACGTTTAGGCTATAAGTTTATGGCTCTACCAACTGCTCTATGAAGCCACATGTATAAAGAAATGATAAACATGCATAAGAATCGAACCAAGCCGAACGCTGTTTTTAAAGACTTAACCAATATGTATTAAATATTATTCCAGGTTTTACTAAAAAATTTCTAGTATTTTGAAGAGTTTAAGTTTTAATAGCACAAATATTACAAAATTCATGATTATAACGATTGGATGAAAAATTAGTTCAAGATTTAATTATAGAGAAATTATGGGCTTGTTGAATTGAATCTAAGCAACACCAAATTTCTTGAAGCTACACATGTCACTATATCTCTCTTAATTGTTGACCAATTTAGAAAAACTAAACACTGAACTAAATCAAGCTTTGACAAATTTCTTAAGAAAAAAAAAATTTTTTGGCAATACATATACATTTGGATTCGGGCTTAACTTAATAGAATCAATTCACAATAACGTGAGATATTTGTAAATGTTTCCGTGGCTCTGGGAGGGGTCCAGACCCGCGGATCCCCCATATCTACGCCACTGGACGGGATACATGTGTCCCATTGAGTGTTCTTATTTAACTAAAACGCTATCATTCACATATATAAATACCCACTGCTTCGCCTGCGATAAAACTATTAAATACCATATAAAAATTTTAAATCCTAAAATGAAAGTATTTTATGTTATCTTTAAATGCAAAATATAAAAATATTTGTGTTTGTTTAATAATTAAAAAATGGTATGAATATTAAAAAATGGTATGAATATTAAAAAATTATTTTATTTAATTTAAATAACCTTCTTACAGTAATTGTTATGGTGACATAAGGCTGCTTGGCTTTTTCAGTATTTTTAATAAGTCCTGCATAACAAGACTAAAATATCGGTAAACGAAAGATTTTTCGAAAATATTTTGTACGTACAAATTATTGCGATTTGCTACAGATTTTCTCAACATAACACATTTTCTTTAGAATTAGAATGAGAAGAGAACCGATTGAAATTTCAATTTTATTTTAATTTGCAAGCAAACATCTTAACCATTTTCAAATCGATGTTCATCAAATTTACTTTGTCTGAAATATCAATTAAGTGAATTTGGAGAAATGAGAAAAAATTAACCGTTACTTTAGCAATTCATTGTTTTATATTGTTTTCACAAAATCTTTAAAATATTCATTTTGTGCTCAAAAAATAGGCGAAAAGTTATTTTTGTTGTATTTTTTGTTCAATTTCCATTTTCCACACTCTTTCATAGTACATATCATTTATCTGAAAAAATTGCTTAGTTTTGACACAAAATTCAATAAACAGCATTACAAATCATAGGCTCCACCCCCTATTATTTTTAGTATAAAATTTTTTTTTTTTTAAATTTTATTATATTTTTACAATGTTACACAGCTTAAAAATAATTTCTGAGAAAAAATATCCAGTACTACAAACTACATTATCAAATTTTAGTCTTATACTATGTTAACATTGGGCCAAATGACTCATTTCAGCCCATTCAGCTACATGAGAAACGAAGTCATACCATTTTCTATACAAATTCTCAGTTGGAATTCAACTCATTTAAAACAAATGAGTGAGATTAGATAGGTTCTTAAAACTTATTACAAATTATTTCGAACGCATTCAATGGAGAATGTATAAAAAACACCGAACACACTAAAAAGAAAGGAAAACTTCAAACAACAGATCATTTTATACACTGTATCATCATCAATATCAACCAGTAAAAAAAAAACAAACAGCCAGTTCTTCAAAGCACTTTTGAATGACTGATTTCAAATGAGTCATTTGGCCCAATTTAAACGTATTATTATACGACCAAAGCCGTTTGAAATATAGCATTTTCATTGATTTTAGGGCGGTTAAAGGGGGCGTGTAAACCCATTTTTAGTACAGCTGTCGAAAGTAACCATACAAATAAAATGACCAAATTTTTAGCATATTGTAGACGTGAAAAGTAGGAGTGGCAAAATATTAATGGCCTATCACGATTTCGTTGAAATAACATATCGATTGGTATCTATATCGTCTAAATCGATTCAGAGGTTCTCGCGTGATTGCCAAACATCCGTGCAGTGTCACAACGCTTTTAATAGTATAGATAGTACAGATAAATAGACTAATACAATCTCAAGTCGGGAAAAGTTAGATGGCAAGGCTACAAAACATAATTTATGCTTATAACTGAATTCTGGCAACTCTCCTCAAAATATTTGCAAAGAAAATTAATCAACACTTTATGACGGCAAGAATCTCCCTAAAAGCAAATACACAACAAATACAACATGGCTGTAGTGCTACATTGAGAGAAGCTCTCGCGACAAAGAGAGGAAACATTTGTTTGCTGTTGTATTGAGCTGCTTGTTGAATGTGAGAATCAAATAAAATACTTGAGTTTTGTAATAATTAAAGAATAGACTTTTCGAAAAACTTAGTAAGCTCTGACACTGGAAATTATCATTGGAATTGAATAATCAAAGAATTATCAAATTGTAATTGAAGAACTAATATATGGGCATTTCCAACGTAACTCACGCGACATGCGTACGACTTAAAGCTTCGTTTTCTCGGAAGTTTATGTTATTAATGTAAAAAAATTTATGTACCTATGTTTTACAAGAAATAGTAATGGTATGATCTATCAAAATTGTCGTTCCTGTAACTAATTAAGAATGACAGTGGTAAATATGGGCGTAACTCACGCAACAAAAAAGAAAGTGTGTTTTACAAGGAAGTTTAGATTGTAAAAACTCAGCGAATTTTCCATATAATTTGTTTTTGATTTTAATTTTTAAACAGTGAAAGTTTCATAATAAACTCACTTTACGTATCGACTTTTAGGGTATACACTTCACTTCGTAATTTTCCGAAATCGGAATTTTACGAAAATTTCAGTACAATTGTTGTTGTTCTGGTTTTCCGAAGATTGCTTAAATTTAATCATCTATTGAGTTGATGAAAAATAATCGTCGGAAATTTGCGAAGAAAAGAAGTGTTCAGTGCGCACAAGCAACTGCGTTTTATGAGAAAAAAACAACATACTGAAAGGTCTTCTTCAATAATATTTCATATAATTTAGTTTTTACACTTTTTTTCTTAATTTTTCACTATTCAAAGGCAACGACGAAGGTTTCAATACATTAAAAGTTTGCGCGTTGTCAGTTTGACAAATATTTCGGAAAAAAATTGAAAAGCAGTCGCTCACTTCAACTCGTCGTAAGTTTGCGATTTCAGAAAATTACGAAGTGAAGTGTATACCATATTTGTTTATATAAAAATATATTGAGTTTCTAAAAAATATTTGTCGTAACTCACGCGACATAACCCACGCGACAAAATTTCCTTAAATTTAAATTGGCTAATTAATTAATTAGGTAGTAAAGTAATAATATAATTTAGAAATAAGCAAACAAATTTTAAAAAATCAAAGACAACATATTAAGTCGGAATTTTTATAAATGACATACCAAATAACTCGAACTTTCCAATTAGAGATTAAGTCAATCAAAAGTTATTTTTTATTTTTGGTTGCAACAGTGTGATTTTGAATTTGGCAGCAGTTTGTGTTTTGCATTATTTTTAATATATTTTTAAATGACTAAACTTGTAATAAAAAGTGTTTATTTAAAAAAAGAAGTTCAAAACTTTTTGGTTACTTATTAAACTACATTAATCATGAATTATCGTATTAAAAGTAATGTTTTATTCCCAGAAATATGTAAATCTTTATATCTACAAAAAAAAAAATATTTAAAAATATTTTAAAAAATAAAGTATTAATTTCAAGACAAAAGTTGTTTTTATTTATTTTTACGACAGTTTAAGAGATTTTTAGATAAAAAATTTAAATTGGCGTTATTGCGCGCTGTGGGTTTAATATATTGTCCTTTTCTTGCCCCAACCATATTTCTATTATCTTTAGCCAATGCCTTCTATTTTTAATAAAACAAAAAGTTTACGAAACATTTACTAAACATTTACGAAAAAGGAAACTACATTTGTGAAACAGTGCAGACGATTTGATCACCATGTTAATAAATTTATATAGAAAATTCTTAAATTAATAGAATTAAAATGTTTCCCTAAGATAATATCATAAAATAAAAAGTTTTTAATAAGTTTAAAATTTTTGGTCACGGTAGACTTTTTGTGGAAATGCCCATATAGAATTTAAAAAAAAAATCGTTTCGGCGGTTACCGAGCTTGTCTGGTTTAAAATTTGTTAGTCTCCCTTTTACATAATAAATGGTATAGATATACTATATCCTGATAATATTTTCCCTCAGGAATCTATTTTCGTTTCATATAAAAAACAAAAATTTCATTTTGTTTTATTTAACACGAATAAAAAGTTCTTGAAAGATTTATAATTTTCTAAAATCATGATTTAAGATAAGCACTTTTGGGTTACACATTGTTCCAATAATTTTAGTTTAAAGATTTTGCTAATGAATTTTTCCTGACATTACATCTAGCAGTACTTTGTTAGCAATACCTATTAACTAATGCGCACACACTTTATAATAAGTTTTACATTCATTCTCAACCTTACCGAGGCCGGCCAAAATAAAATTTGCAAAAAACACATAATTTTCGCTCCTGTAAATTCATGTCAGTTTTTGTTCCAGATTAAAATTATTTGTTTTTTTTTTACTATTCGTCTGCATTTTTACATGCCTGCCTGTTTACCTGTATTCCGCATTATCCGTCTGTTGGTATGTTTGCTGTTGACAGTCCGTCCACTACACATTTATTTAATTTTGTAATATAAATTGGAGCACAAAAAAAAAATTACTTAAAGTCTTATAAGAATTCTGCAAAAAGCGGTTTACTGTGTAAGGTAGATGTCATCAGCTGTTTAGCGGCCATGCCCGAACAAATATAATTCAGAATTGTGTACAGGCGTTGGAGGCCTCGCAACTAAATTGGGTATAAGAAATACTTGGTTACGTCATGTGTCCATTTACCACTGGGTTGTTTTCAGTGTGCTCTTTAACTGTCTGACCAGAATCATGTCGTTGTCGTGTCGGCAGGCAGAGCGCTGACAGAGACAATGCAAACCTTATGGGAGAAAATTGCGGCAGAATACGACAACGAAAACGCCAAGATAGAAATGTTTCTATTTCTATTTTGACTTTGTCGTTTATTTGACAGCTCTCTCAGCTTCTCTCTAAAAATATTGCCATATTTTAACAAAATTTGAAGAATCTGTCAACCAATGTAGCGAATAAACAGTGTTTTTATTTACTCTAATAATGATAGGAGTACCCTTCAGTTGAAAATGCAGTAAATTTATATGAAGAGTATTGCAAAAAGTAGTGAAATAAATGGAAGTGGAGTAATTATTAGTTCAATCGGAGAACGATGAGAACACTGAAGCGAGTTCAAGAAAATCAACAATGGCAGATTGAATAAAAGCAAAACGACAAAGCCAACGCTACAATTCTGGGCCAACTCTTAGCGATTCTCTCTCACCGACACGACAACGACATGATTCTGGTCAGACAGTAAAGCGCTCATTAATACATACTCAATATGGAAGAGTATAAATGTGCAAAGCTACCCGACACCGCAATAGAAACAAAGAGAAGCACTATATCATGGTACAATTACTGACCAGGTTGTAGCGTAGACTGGCTTTTTTCTCACGAGCGGCGATGGGTAGTTGTCAAAACTAGCTGTTCATGCAATTAATAAAAGAAATGTGAAAAAACAATAGAAATGTGACTTTAATATAGCTAGTCAATCGCAGCAAACTAAAAACATTCCAATAAACTTCGCGAACAAATTTAATTAATCAAAGAAAAGTTAAAAATAAGCACATAGCTAGTCAACAGCAGCAAACTATAACTCCTTTAGCTGTTTTTGACAACTACCAATCGCCAAAAAACTGTCACGGCTACCTTGTCAAATAATTACACCATGCACTATAGCAGAGGAAAAGAGAGATAAAGCTATACGCTGATTGTGTGTCTAACAATTTAATAAAGCAATGATTTTTATGTTTGGTTTTTTTGGCTACTTTATAAATTAAAATTTTAGAATCTTTTAAGAGTGGTTTTAAAAAAATAAAGGATGCAAGATTGTAAGTTAAACATGTAGCTTTATATAAGTGAAAGAATTATTAAAATAAGTTCAGTAGTTTTTAAGTTTAGCGTCGTCGCAGATACGTGAGCAGCCTTTTATATAATAGTATAGAGTATATACATCTATATCTACTTATTGAAGTGGTGTTCTATTGGGTATGAGACCTTGTTTGCCACACGACTCCGCCGATGTCAGGATACAAAAATGGTTGACCTTGTTTGTCTTGATTACGCGATATTTGTAATGTTGCTAGTTGATCTTGTCTTGAAAACGCAACCCTACTATGCTGTCTGATATTATCGTTTTGACTTAGCTTTTTATTATATTAGCATTATTTTCCAATTTGTTAAAACTTTTAAATCTGTTAATAATACTTAATTATGTTGATTTTATATGATTCAAATACAAATTCTAAATGTTTGATAGTTTAAATCATACTTGATTTTAAATAGAAATTCTAGTTGTTTGATAGTTTAAAATCGTTTATTGAGCTTTTAGGTCAAAGTTAGAACAATTGTTCAAGGTTTTTTCAATATGAAAAGGAAAACATCACTAGCTGATTTTATTGCAATTTCGGCCCTGCTACACTGAACCAAAAAGGTACATTATATTAATGAAAAGGTGCATTAATTTCAACGAATTATTCATTGATTGGTCCAATGAACTGTGGTCATTGATTTCAATGAATTTTCTTCATACTTTAATGAATAGTTCATTAAACTTAGTGATTTTCAATGAATGGTTCCTTGAATATCAATGTACACTTCATTGAATTCAATGAACACGTTCATTAAAAAAATGCCAAAATTAATGATTTTTCATTGAAAAGTTCATTGAATTCAATGTAAAGTTCATTGAATTCAATGTAAGGTTCATTGAATTCCATGTATAGTTCATTGAATTCAATGTATAGTTCATTAAATTTAATGTATAGTTCAGTGAACCTTACATTGAATTCAATGTATAGTTCATTGAATTTAATGTTTATATCATTAAATTTGACGTATTCAGTTCACTGAATTCCATGTATATTTCATTAAATTTAATCTATTTAGTTCATTGGAATGAATGATCTATGCATTAAATTCAACGAATTATTTGTTAATCCCTCTCTACACTTTTTTAAAATAAGGAAATAATTACAATTTCAACAATATTTTCTTATTTTAAAGAGTCAATTAATATACAAATTTCCGAAGATTTTGAATAGTTTTTAAATTTATAAAAATATACGGCAATAAACTCCCACACGAGAGTGCATGCCGCAGGATATTTTAATTGAAATAATTGAAAAATTTTAAAGCACACATCTACGGCTCTAATAAAACTAGCAAATTGAAATTTTACACCATCCATGAACACATAAAATTGTTGGAATGCGGAGAAGTTCTTCTCTCCAACAGCAAGGATTAATGGTTGAATACTTTCGCCTTTATTTTTTAAAAACTCAATATGCTCCTCGACTTCCTGGATGCTGCTTCCAACAAAAACGAATGCCTCTTGGGAACTGGTAATTGTATGCTTTAGGAAAGTTTTTCTTCCAAAGTTGTCCTTAATGCATACTTTTTGAGTGGGCACCAAATACCCATGAAGGCTCCAAATAAGTTTCATAGCAGTACTATACACAGAATACATAGAATTTAATGAACGATACATTGAATTTAATGAACTATACATTGACATCAATGTGCAATACATTGAATTTAATGAACTATACATTAAATTCAATGAACTATACATTAAATTCAATGAACTATACATTGAATTCAATGACCTATACATTGAATTTAATGAACTATACATGGCATTTAATGACCTAAACATTGAATTCAATGAACTGTTTTTAAAAATCAATGTATGGTTCGTTAAAATTTGAATTACAACTGGAATCAATGTACTTTTCATTGATATCAATGAAAAGTACATTAAAATAATGAAAAAAATCATTGATATTTATTTAGACATTTTTAATGAATATAACTTCATTGATTTCAATGAACAGTACGTTAAAAACTATGAGCAATTCATTAAAATTCAATGAATTTTTCATTAAAATCAATGAATTAATTTAAACGTATGCTGTTCATTAAATTTGTTTTTTCTGTGTAGTGATTTTTTTCCTTTTCATATTGAAAAAACCTTGTTTTTGTTGTTTCTTTGGAAAGATGTGTAGAACAATTAAATGTTCTAGCTTTGACCTAAAAGCTCAATAAACGGTTTTAAACTATCAAACAACTAGAATTTGTATTTAAAATCAGGTATGATTTAAACTATCAAACATTTAGAATTTGTGTTTAAATCATATAAAATCAACATAATAAATAACAAGGTCATTTAGAAAAAAAAAAACTTTAATAATACTTAATTTCAATCAATATCATATTTTATATTTTTGAATTGTAATCAATATCTTATTTTAGAATTTTAATTTGCTATAAAACCTGTTGAGGCTTAGCAACCAAATAAATAAATAAATAAATAAAAAAAAAATAAAAAATTTCACTAATCATTTTACTAATTTAATTGTCTAATAATTTTACTAGTCCAACGTTTTTATTTAGCAAATGACTTCAACAAAATCCTTCTTTAAACTTTGAGTGCTCAAAGGATGGTATACGAATCTATTTAAATTTACTATTCAAAATTTGCAGGAGCAGACATCCTTAAAAAGGATATAAAAACGTGTGTTGTGTTGTTATACGTTTCTGAATTGGATAATTAAAAATATGGATCATTAAAATTTGCATTACTTAAACTAATTTTAAAATTTAACTTTCAAAAATTGCTATATTTTGCGTTTAACTAAAAACTTTTTAATCTATATTATAAATTTGAGCTGTATTAAAATTTATCTTGCACTATAAATAAATGATTTATAAACTAAACTTACATAACGAAGTTGTTTTTTTTTTTTTTGTAAAATTAAATAAACTTAACTAAACTTAACTTAAATAACTAAACTATAATCAGAATGAATATTTTAAACAATTTCAATAATATAAATCTTTACTTGTTTTTATTGTATATAAAATTTCACGTATGTTGAATTATAGTGATATTTGTAAATGCTGAATATAATTATTATTTAAAAATGAAAATATAATTTGTTTATTAAATCGAAAGAGAAAGGAAAGCCTTATAGGAGTCAATAGAATGACAGGGACATTTTATTAAACGGATTCTTAAAAAAAAAGACACTGGGGTTATTGCAAAATATGGTCAAGAAATAACTATATACAATTCTTAGATCGTGAAGGGGTTGGGCAGACCTGGTATATTTAAAAAAAAACTTCATAAACCCAAAAATGGTTTTCCAAAAGAAATAAATTTTTGTTTAAAAGTCCAAGAGATTCCTGAACCCATTAGCCTTGTAATAAGTTAATGTATCTCTTTGTGTTGGCTTTGGCCAACAGGCGACTCCGGGATTTTATAACAAATGCTATATCTGGGGAACCTTGTATATAATTCATGCAGCTTTAAATATAAAAATACTGGTGTCCCTATTTCTTTGCACATCACTGTAGAAGCCTTTCTATATAAAAAATTATAATCATTACTTCTATAAAAAAACTCGTAGGTTTTCGATCAGTTCTCAATCATTTGTGTTCAAACATTAAATAACACGCACAACACAATTTATCAATACTTTAAAAGCTCGGTCAAAGTCCTTTCTAGGGCTGAAATGGCCAATTTTTTTATATATTTATTTACTTAGTTTAAATAAATATACATATACTTATTTTATTTGGCGATTTGCTATGGCATTCGGTATATTCCCCATTTATTGTACGTGACTGTGATGCAATTTAGTCACTAATTAAAAAATGTATATGAAAATTAAATTCGATACAGAAGAAAATAGTTTGTAGAATAAAAAATAAACAAATAGAATAAACAGAAAAAAGAATCAAATGTCATATGTGAATGTCAAGGATTTGTGTACTCGAATGACTAAAATTTATAGAAAAGGTGAAAAACTTTTTAATATTTGAAAGGAAAAACATTAAAAGTGAGTGAATGTCAAGGAAATCGTTATAACAAAGATATATTTGCTATTATAACAACGAATATCAGTGAAAATTGTAGGCTGAATACTTTAGTGCTGATATTTTTCAAAATACTATATCTGTAACCATATCAATGAGCTGATATGCTTCGCTCAAGCTGAATCGAATTTTTAAGGACCAATCCTTAGAATAGTTTAATCGTATTTTTGACTCTGATATTGAATAAATTTTGTTTCTAAATTTTTACACTAATTTTGATAATTTATTGGCTCTTTGGGACCATTCAAATAGACTTTATTATAAGTTTAAAAATTATGTACTCTGTTGGAAGTTTTGTGAACTTAAATTAAGCAGTTAAACTTTTGAGTTCAAAAATAAGATAGGAAATTTATTTTATTACCTTTTTGGCTTCAACGTCAAAAAAATTCTTCGAAATAAACGTGAGCAAAGAGACAAATACTCAAATAACAAATAAATAACAATTACATTTGAAGATAAAACTGAAGGAGATGTGAGTTTTATTAGTTAACGCCTTATCTAGTGAAAAAAATTTAAACATTTAAATTGCAAACACACAGATTATGAAACATTTTTATTTGTTTGTTGTTATTCAAAATAAAATCAAGTAGTCAACAAGACTTCTGTCAGCGGAATTTAAGCGCTTACGATGTAAAATATAGCATTCAAGTAGTATTAAATGAAAATTTAACAAAAAGTATTTATAAAACAACAATTCAATTCAGAAAGATAGACACACGTTGTATTTATTTTTATTTTTTAATTAAAAAGGGAAAGTAAAGATTTGTCTTTCATAACCCCAGTTTTTTTAGTTGTTTTTTATTTTTTATCTTAACACTGTTGAACGATAAAGTAAATTTTTTTAATTGCTTGCTTTTGTTTCAAATATAATCGGGGTCTTTAACATAAACATTATTAATGTCTGGTGAACTACTCACGAATATAAAATTTCCTGGAGCTGCGGTTTATTTTTAACCACTAGTAAGTTTAACCAAGCTTTTGAATTGTTTTCATAATTCATTGCAGTTATGGGCATTGAAAAATAATATTATTTAATGATTTATAACTAGTTCATTTTTCCAATGCTAAAAATTATGGAATTTTTCAATTAAAAAAATAAACTGGCCATTTCAGCCCTTGGAAGGACTTTGACCTAGCTTCTATTGATCAATTATTAAATGTTTGAATACAAATGATCGAGAACTGGACCTACGTGTTTTATGCCGACTTCGAACGGCTTATGTTCTCAAGAAGCTTTTACATGGCAATTTTTACTCTCTGAGGTTTGCCATTGTCTGCAGAGAGGTGACGACCGAACAGAAAAATTAATTCAATTGAAAAAACTTTCTGTCTGAGCTGGAATTGAACCCGGGCTACCGCGGTTCTTAAGCTTAGGGGCCACGCACTCTAACCACTAGGCTACGGCCGCCACTTTTTTCAATTCCTAGTTCAAAATAAGTGTGTAAAATTAATGCAACATTTAAAAAACTTCAAATTATTCATTAAGCTTTGCACTCTTCTATCAATCTGTTTTCGAATGACTAATATTGATTGAAAAGGTGAAAAAACTTTAAGCATTCATGCATGTGTATAAAAATAAAATGCCGATTATTTAGATTTATATCAAATTACGAAATAAAAACTAGATCTATTTAAATCAGATATAAGATAAGAAAAAAATAACTGACACCTTTAGCGATAGCATTGAAACTGCCACTCCAAATTGCATCTATAAATAAATTGCTTAAAACTTGTTTTTGTAAGACAAACGTAAAAGAAACGAAAAGGTTAAAGTTAGGTGTTTAAAACAAACTAATGCTTAAATTTAGTATTAACGTAAGGACACATATTCAAACAAAAATACTACTTTTGGGAAAAATAAACAAGTAATACAAACAAGAAATAGTTGCAACTTAGTTTTAGGAAATTTTCAAGGAAATTCTAATTATTTTGTAGTACTTTCGTAATAAGTATATTTTTCAACTTTTTATGAGTCAATGAGTTCCAAAATTCGAAAAGAAACATATTAGCTGCATTAAAACTACTTCTGCTTTTTAAGCCCCCAGGCATATAAAAACTTTGTCACTCCGTTTGCAATGACGACACCGTAGCGTGGCAGGTATAGTTCCGTCTGTTTGTCCGTCTAACGAAATTCAATATATAAGCTTTAAAAAATAAAGATCAAGTTCGAAAATGAGTTAAATCTGATGACAACCACGCCTTCTTCCTATACAAAGTGACTTTAACAAAACCTCTTTAAATTCCACAAAAAATAATCGAATGACTTCAAATTTTGCACATAAACTTTAAACCTTAATGTGCACTTTGAAACTGAAATTTGTTAAAAAAGAATGAAAACCACGGGTACCACCCATACAAAGTGACACTATGAAAACAGTAAAATCTCCTTAAATTTGTTTGTAAATTAGTTTAAATCTTAACCACTCGATGTTTGGAATTGTGTTAAACAAAAACTTAAAATTCCGCCCACCAAAGAGGCAGCATAATAGTAAAACATTTATAAATTAAAAACAAATTATGTTTAAAAGTCTAGTGCTAAAAAAATCGCTAGTATTTAGAGTATTTTTAATTTTTTGAATGAACGTAATTTTAAAATAGTATTCTGATGTGATTTGATAGTTGTGAATCATGTAGTCCGCGCTTTTCATTTAGGCGGGAATATTTTTGAGAAAGTTACTTTGGCAAGCGATCATAATGTGTTTAGATCTGATTGAATTTGTT
This sequence comes from Dichetophora obliterata, assembly GCA_963920525.1. NCBI lineage: Eukaryota > Metazoa > Arthropoda > Insecta > Diptera > Sciomyzidae > Dichetophora > Dichetophora obliterata. Next base: position 172,978,502 of record OY986439.1, read on the forward strand.
ATAAAAGTCTTTAATTTGGTTCGCTTTAAAATTCTACCACTTTCGCAATTTTGTTAAAGGCTCCTTTATGAATTTTTGAAATTTTTAAATGATAGTTCAACTTTTGCTTCCGGGTCCCGTTATGTGAGCAGGGCCGTTCAAAATAGAACTTAAAGCAAAACCTAATGAACCTAATAAAAAAAGTTAAATTTTTCGCTTCTTTATAATTGAGCTTGTCTGAAAAGTTAAGCCACAATGCCTTGTGTAAGTCTACACACTTACATTGTCGAGTTAAGTTTTTCATATTATTAGGGGTATTTACGATGTGGTGTATTTGCCCTTGTATTTTATATTTTTGATAAATTTGATATTTGTAGTAAATTTTGTAAAATTACAAAAACAAAATGCACAGTGTACAAAATACAACCCTGTGACAAAAATACAACGATGGAACCCAATTGTGTTATTTCTAAATTTTGTTGTATATTAAATCAGCTGATCGCAAAAGCGTTTCTACTCAGCATGTAGGAAGCTTGCGTCTATGCTGTAAGTTTATTTAATAAAAATTAATATAATTAAGTGATTCGTTTTAATTTTTGTATGATTTCCTTTAGTTAAATGATAATTTAAATAAATATTTCCAAACAAAAATGCATTAAAAAATCAGCTGATTTTTTGAAAAATACAATACTTTAGTGAAGGTTCGTTCACAATACGTTGTAAGTATTGTAAATTTTGTAAAACTTAATCACAAATACACCACATCGTGAATACAGCTATTTTTTTGCTAAGCTGGTAGAGATAAAATATTTTGTTGTTTTTGGAACTTAATTATTGTCTCTAATAAAATTGCCTACATGGTTTTTTATTTGTAGAAGTGGATATTTTTTAGAAATCAAAAATGTTATGCTTTATGCAGACTTACGTAATTTTGTATTCTATCATTAATGTGTTCCGATATGTAGTCTTTTCCAAACAGAATTTCATAAAATGTTGGCCAAGAAAAGAAGAGTGGGTGGGTCTTGATGGGTACTATAGTTCAAAATAAGTGATATTTTTCAAATTATTGTTGAAATTATCTTTAAAGATAATTTCAAACAAGTATTGTTTTATATTATATTAATCATATATCGGTAAATTTTATCATCAAATGGAAATTTGTGTTTGAACTTTGTGCACTTTTTCCAGACGCTGTCCATACAGCTTAAGGGAGGAATCTGCTCCAGACAACAGGTTTTTCAATAACTTTTTACAAAAAATTGAAGTATTTATAATATTGAATGAAAATACAATAAAAATTTTTTATAGGAAAAGAAAACAAAATGGCTGCGCTACAGCTGCTCAAACTTGGTTCCTTCAATTTGCGCTGTAGAATGACCCGCCCCTTGTAATCAACTGAAATCAACGAAACAATTAAAGTTTTTCATTAAAATAAGTCATTTCGCTTTGCATATACAGTGAATCAAAGAAGTTTAGGCACAAAGCTATTAAACATTTTAATTTGTTGTTTTAATTTTTTTTTTACTTCACTAACAAAAAAAAAAAAAAATTTAAGCATTTAAAAAATAAACTTTTTACTAGGTTTTTACAACAAAAGATAATTTAATTTAAATTTTATTTCAGATTAAATTTTAGAAAAACTAAAAAAGACATGATTTTGAAATGATCGAAAGACATGATCGTTTCCATTTCCCTGCACATAATTATTGCGTAATCATCCTAATATCAATTGATTTAAGTTAGTGTTGATCTTGATTTCGTGATATATTGAGCAAAATGGGCAGCGGAATCGAAATTTCGGTTGACGTTCGTAAAGTAATAATAAATCATGTTGATTTTACATGATTCAAATACAAATTCTAGTTGTTTGATAGTTTAAAATCGTTTATTGAGCTTAAGGTCAAAGTTAGAACAATTAATTGTACTAACGAATCTTCTAAAGAAACAACAACAACAACAACAACAACAAAGTTTTTATTCAATATGGAAAGGAAAAAAACCACTAGGTGATTTTATTGCAATTTCGGCCATGCTAAAGGCTTCATCAGAAATCTTTGTGATGCCCGTGCAAGCGCGCACTAGCGCACTGCACCACAGAGGCGATGAGATTTGAAGTGTCAATTTCTCAGTTTTTCTCCCATTTCAGATGCTCACATTTGTTGTAGTATTTTTGCTTTACTTTAGTCTTTATGCTTGTGTTATTTTATGGAGTCCAACAGTCTGCTGGAAGTCTTCCACAAACAAAGCATGGTTACTGAAGTTGTTTTTAGAATTTTGCTGATATATTTTTTCCCTTTTCATATTGAATAAAAACTTTGTTGTTGTTGTTGTTGTTTCTTTGGAAAGATTCGTTAGTATAATTAATTGTTCTAACTTTGACCTTAAGCTCAATGAACGATTTTAAACTATCAAACAACTAGAATTTGTATTTAAAATCAAGTTTGATTTAAACTATTAAACATTTAGAATTTGTATTTGAATCATGTAAAATCAACATAATAAATAACAAGGTCATTTAGAAAACACTTTAAGTAATAATAAATCTTTACATCGTATCGCGAAATCAGTAAAATAGTACTGCGGTCATATTCAAGTAACATCATAAACCATTATGTAAATACCGGTAAATTAGAGCGTAAGACCCGATCTGGGCGGCCAAAAACATTTATTCCACGCTAGGAGCAAATTGTAGTATCTGCTGTTGCTCAAAATTCAAAGATTTCGGCTGCTGAACTTTGCCATGAAATGCAGAAACGGTTTAGCAAAAACTTTGATGCTCAAAGAATTCGAAATATACTGGATATCATGGACAAGTAAATAAAGCTGGATATCATGGACAAGTTTCTCGGCGCAGACTGTTTATTTCAGCTACAAAGAAGAAAAAGAGGTTGAAGTACTCCACGTTAATGAGCCAAATTTATTTTATGATTGCGTTATATTTATTTATTTATTTATTTATTTATTTATTGGCCAAACAAGGCAATGCAATTTACTTATTCTAACTTATTCTAACAGGTTTTGTTTACTTATTACTAAGTTTTTTGTTTTTCTTCTCCCCTTTCCTTGTTTTTATTTTATTTTTTATTTGGTGCTCTTAGTGGGCATACTCCGCCCACCGGATTGACATGATTTCAAAAACCATGTCAAAACTAAGAGAAGAGGAGGAAAACAAGAAAGACTATATACACACTTAAGATACGATGTATATATATTATTCTTAAAGACTATAAGGACAAAAGGATGTAAATGGGAGATTTGGAGAGGGATGTTAAAGAATTTTGATTTATTAAACTAAATGCTTATACATATAAATCCATACATGTATGTAGTTTATCTGAGGCCTGTGTTAATTCTGATTTCTGAGTGATTTATATAGGGTTTGCTTGAAAGAGGATTTGGACATAGAAGCAGGGTTGCCAGTTTGGTAATTAATTACCAAATTTGGTAGAAAATTTTTGAATTGGTAATTTGGTAATTTTTTTATAGTTTTGGTAACTTTTCTTCTTTAGTTTTTCCAAAAAATTCAAAATAATCAATTTGTTTGCAAGATTTATACAAAAAATTGTATTTAATATTACATTAAACATTTTTTAGTGCAGCATAACCTTTATTTTTATGCAGCATAACCTTTATTATGTTCTAACAGAATAAAATCTTTAAATTGCATCAGTTGATTTCGATCGTGTTTGACAGCTTTGATTAGGAAATATTCTGCCCTATCATGCTTAATTTTTTTACGCGGAATCGGAAAAGGGAGTTTTAATTTTTAAGATAAAGCTCTAGAATATTTTGGACATTTTTAAGTTATTGTTTCCTGAATGTTTTTTTCCTTGATAAGTTTCCTGAATGTTCTTGAGGTTTATCTTAAAAATGAAAAATCTCTTTTTCGATTCCACTTTAAAAGTTATTCATAATAGGGCTGATTGGGTCTAGCCATTTTTGTAAACAAATTCTTTTTCATCTTTTGTTTTGAAGATAATAGCCTTGAAAATCATAACTTTTAAAACTTTTTCATAATAAACATATTTGCTACCGTGAATTGTCTGAATCTTTGCCTTTGAAGTTTAAGCATTCATTTGACCTTTGCAGATATTGTGGATGATTCCAGACTTATTTTGAAATAACGAAAATTGATTCCATGAAAAATTTATAGGAAAAATTTCTAAAGTAACTTACTGAAAAATTAGGGTTTTCCAGCCGCTTAAAATTGTTTTGAATAAATTTAATAAAATTTTCGTTTCATTCACAATATGTTTTACTAAAACGTAAAAAGATATGAGCAAAAGACTTTGCAATAGATTGCGCTTAGGAGCAGTTATTGGAAACTGTATATCATATTTTTCATAACTTCTTAACTTGAGGTGATGGTGAAAAAGTTTCCTTATATTTAAAATCAGTGCCCGTAGTTAGAATTGATATCCTATAAAACAAACGAACTGTGTAGTTTCTGATTTTTAGTTATTAAAAAATTATTAAAATTTAAACTTGAGGAAACCGATAATTTTTTAAAGCATTTAATGCCATATCTTTGTCTTTATTCATTTACTTTCTTAAAATCAATATTCATTGCCAATTAATGCGGTTTTTTTTTTAGTTCCTACTTATTTCAAATACAAAGGATAAGGATCTCATTTCTATACCATTAATTTATAATGTTTTGTTTTGTTTTGTGAAAAAAATTACGTTTAACTGAATTACCTACTTATTTGTGATTTTTATATCAATATAATAAATAAATTTTAAACAAGAAAAAAGTTTTACTTTTTCTATATATCGTCGCTGCGCCAACAAAAACAGCTGTGTGTTTTTCAGTAACTTTTCAGGAGGTGAAAAAAACTGTTTCCTGGTGTCCAAGGACATTATTTTGCAAATTTCTTTTTTGGATACTATTATATTAAATATATGTTATTGATTTGTGGAAAAAAAAAACAATTTCTTTTACACATTACGACGTGGAAATCATTTGCGCTGTTTTAAAGCACATAGCTGTTTTTATACATGATTTCAATTCTCTTTTGGTGGTATGGAATCGTATGCAATTTGTACAAAATACTGCCGTTTGGCCTAGATGAAATGTAGACAAGTTGAGGACTCGATTAGTTAACTGGTCGTTGCTCCTGTTACACCCCGTGCAAAAAAACCCCGCTCCCAGAAATATTTTTAGAAGTGCTTAAATTGGGTTTTATATAAAATTATTTTTTGTAATGATGTGTTTCTGAGCATCTTGTTTCCAATCTAGCTAAAAAAAGTGAAGATCTGTGGCAAATGGTATTAAATAGGTTGCTCTCTTAAAAAAATAATATTTTAAACAAGGGTATTTGATCAATAAATGTCTAAATAACTTCATGTAAAACATTTTGCAATTTTTTTTAATGCAGATATGTTTTTGAACTCACAAGCATTACCGAAGGATAATTTTTAATTGAAAATGGTGGTCCATTATTGTTACATGTATGTAATGAAAAATGGTTAGAAACGCATTTCTTGGGTTTTTAAACAAACGAATAATGCGTTGGCACACATTGTCAGAGTTGTGAACTACTTTATTGGTCAGCATAAAGCCTGAACCAAGTGAGTTTTATCCAACTTTCGTTGAGTGCGATCCAATGAGAGAACACAAAAATTATTAAGTTTTTATTATATATTTGCAAACATAGGTACATATTTTTATAAATTAAGCAAAATTGTATAACACAGTAATTTGTACAGAGTTGTGAAAATAAGTATTTAATGTATATTAAATATTTAATTTAATATCCAAACATTATATTTTTACACAATAGTCTTAATTTACGATTTTTTAAAATATTTTCCCTCTGTAATATTTTACCACCTGCAGTCGGATTTTTTTCAATTTCCATTTTTTTCATTGAGAGTAGCATTGTATTCTTCCATATTTAGACTATAAAACAGATATCTTTTGAGATAGTGGCTATTTTAAACTGAACACTTTTTACCTTTGTTAATGGTCAAATTTTACATGCGAACAACTGGAAAAGTAGAATCTGTGATATCTATTCGAAAGCCTGTGCGTGTTTTATAATTATTTTTTACATCGAAATCAAAGCACACGTCTTTTTTTCGCCTGCGATCAAAAACAGTTATAAGCAAGTAAGCGTATACCCGTTTTTTCAGAGTATTTCTAGTACTGCGAGCACATAGCTGTTTTTGATCACTTCTAAACCAAAAGATATACAAAAAAACGGTGAATTCAGAAATGTGGGCAATATATAGTGTCAATAAAATATGCAATAAAAAAAATCGAGAAAAAACTCATAGCCGTTTTTGTTGGCGCAGCGACGATATGTTTCATTTTTTTATTTAACTCAAATAAAAAAGATATACGTCTCATTTTTATAAGTATATGAGTTTATGAATTTTACTTATTTTGTGATTTTTAGTTATTAAAAATAAGAAATTTTAAACAAAAATAATATAATACTTAATAATATTAACTAAATTTATTTTACCACTATTTCTGTTTATTAATTTGAAGTATTTTCATGTTGAATAAATGTTTTTTATTAACAAAAATTATAATTTTATTAATTTTCTTGCATTAAACAAATGTTTGTTTTTTTAATTAATTTTTATTTAATTTTGGTAACTTTTTGATCAAATTTTGGTAACTAAATTTTTTTACAAGTGGCAACCCTGCATAGAAGGTGAGTAGTATATAGAGATATTATTAAATTCTCTGCAACAACGATTGATGGGTTCATTATTTGCATATGTAGTTTGGTGCTGATATTCAGTTAACAATCGAGTATGCCTAGTGCGCCTAATTGGATCGTTAAAGGAAATCATATTAGAAATATATTCGCTGTGAATAGCACCATTAATTACATCAAATGTGAAGCATGAGCCCAATAACGATCTTCTTGTTGATAGTGGCATCAAATTTAAAAGGCTGAGTCTATGTTCATATGATGGAAGGCTACAATAATCATGGGGGTTGTACATATCTCTAAGCGCGTATAGTAAGAACTGCTTTTGAATAGACTCAATTCTTTCTCTATGGGAATCGAAAGATGGATTCCAAATTATGCATGCATATTCAAGTATTGGGCGCACTAATGCACGGTACAAGGATGTAGTGACCCATATATTCTTGAATTCATTTGCACGTCTTTTTATAAAACCGAGCTGTTTGCTGGCCTTGGACACAATTTTATCATAGTGCTATTTAGTGCTAAGCTCAAATACAATTTATTTGGCTTAGATGGCGATCAAAAAATAAAGAGAAAATCAAACAAAGAGCTGCAGGAAAATAATACAATTAAGACAGAGAAACACAGTGGTGGCAGTATTATGGTTTAGTGTGTGTGATGGCACCTGGGGTTGGGAATCTTGTTTTATTAAAATTGGGGTTAACTAGGAAAAATATTTATTTCAACAATATAACGATCCAAAACATTCGTCTTATCTTGTGCAGGAATGGCTAATCTACCAGTGTAAGCAGTTCAAAACACATCCGCATTCACCTGATAGGAACCCCATTGAGCATATTTGGCACTTACTGGCAAAAATTCGCAATCATCACATAACGTCAAAAATACGCTCATACTTTCATTTGAATGGTCAAAAATAACACCTGAGGAGACCATAAAGTGGAAAAAATTTTAGTAACAAACTAACATTTTTAATAGCTTTGTGCCTAAACTTTTTTGATTCACTGTACCTATTTTCAACGAAAAAACTGAAAAAAATTTAAGCACAAAAAAAAAATTACTTTTTCTTTATAAACAAATTGTTAAAAACAATATTTCTAGTAATAATTAATACAAACTTTTAGGTATATGCAAAGGCCAATACGTTAAAGAATATTTGTGCAAAATTTCAAGTTGATATCTTAATTACTTTTTAATAATAGTCCACACCGAGGGAAAAAACATGTTATGAGAAAAACGTGATCAAAGTTTTCGTTTATATACTCGGTACTCTAGATAGTTATCACTTCACTGACTTTCTAGAGACTTCTAAGACTTTCTATTGAGCTTTAAACATTGAAAATATATTCTTTACGTTATAAATAAATTTTCAAAGAAAAAAAAAATGCAAAATTGAAAGTTCTGGAGCAGATTCCCCCGTTAAGCAAACAAGGGCCCAACACAAATACGATTTTTTTTTTGGAGTGTTTTAATATTCTATGACTACTTTTAAGAGTACTTGTTTCAAAAAAGTGTCAGTAAGATCACAAAGAGGGGGTTAAAATATTTTATAAAAATATTTTTTTTAAAATTGAACAGTAGGTCTGTGTACACAACAACTATGTATATATTAAAAATGTTATTGTTTGTGTTCGCAAATTGCTAAATTGAGTATTAATTTAGAACTCGTATTAGATATTTCTCAAATAATGTTGCTATATATTACGTATTCTGAAGTAAAATTTATTTTTTTTAATTTTTATATTATAATACTATGATATAACTAACGCTCCAATTATAATAGAAGCAACGTAAAATGTGATCTAATGTCAGTTGAGCAGTGCTTTCTTTTACTTATTGTTTGAAACAATACTTTCCTATACAAGTGATTATAATAAACGTAACGTAACGTAACGTGATGGGACGTATAGATCCATGGAATTTCGATTTCTACATTAATTTACACTACGTCTTGTCAAAAAGCAACTGAACATTGAGGTTAGATTCGATTAGTGTGCTATTTGTATCGTTGCAACTACGTTTTTTGTGCGATAGTTCTACATATCCACAGCTATGGTTACGTTTATTATAATGGGACCTTAAATCATCGTTAAAAATTAACACTAAATCCTTTTTATTAAAATTTAAAGATGTTATAATGTTATAAAAAAGCAATAAAAAGGGCACTTAAAGAAATTTTTGTTATGATTTACGATGAACTGAGTGTCTTCTTTTTTTTTTTTTTTTTGAGGAAACTTTCTGATAATTATAACTGATTTTTCTAATTGCTGCATTGAAAAACCTTTAATAATTATATAACGAAGAAACGTATTTATTTGTTTTATCACAATATGCAAGCTCACACTTTAAAAAGCAAGATTTAAACGTGGTCTCGACACAATTCTAGAGGTATGTATTCTAACTTAATTTTATATTGTCTTGCTTTATTTTACTAAAAACTAATCAATTGAAACTTTCAATTCATCTAACATTTACTTAATCATACAATTTCAAATAACGTAAATAAGAAGATTAATATTTTATAACGCATCGAATTTTTATTAAGCATCAACAAGGTTAAAAATCTGACTACATTTGTGATAATCAAGGGTTTGGTTTCTGGCTCATTTAAATGTTTCGGACCACATTATTTTGATAAAAAAACACAGAATGAACGAGCAGCAATGAAGGTACATTTTTGAAAAACAAAATGTTCGAAAACAATAACATTTCCTGAGAGCTCTATAAGTGCCGTGTATCGTCAGCAAGCAACATTAGTCAATATTCCTAGATCTCTTTGCAGAGTTTTCAAATTTTATCTTAGTAATTAATAACATAAAGCCAACAGTGAAAGGAGCTTAAAAAATAATTGAAACAAAAAAAAAGAACACTCAACGGCTTACCTCTTTTTGTTGTCAATGCCACTGCTGCTGCAGTAACACCTTTCAATTTGAGCACATGACTTTCAATTTTGTTCACACACGACGAGCACGTCATACCGCCGATTTCGATTACAACCTCAGACTCACCACTGTCAGGCTCGTCAATCAGTTCAGTTGGAAAGCCCAACTCTGTGATGGATTTGGCAATGTTCTCTGGCGTCACAACATTAGCATTGTACTTGACTTCTGCCTTGGCGGCCAAAAGAGCCACCAATATACTATCGAGTCCATAGATTTTACGGCAGTGCTTTTCAATTGCTGCCACGCAGCTGGCGCAGGTCATCCCTCGTATATGTAAAAAACATTTGGACAACTGCTCGTCTATAGACAAAGCGGCAATACCGTTTGTTTGGTCAAAAGCAGACAACTGCTTCCGCGGACTTGGGGAACTACGCGGAGTGGCAAGATTTAATTCTGGTGATTTTAATCTATTTGAGTTGAGTAAGTCTTTAGCTTCTGTACTTTGCTCTATGCTCGCTTCGAAACCCATATCATCGATCATTTCTGCAATTTTTGAGTCTTTCAATTGAATGGCATTGTATTCTACTGTAGCGCGTTCCTCCTCCAGATTTACAAGTATGCTGAGTATACCCGGTTTTTTACCAATATTTTCCTCTATGCTACGCACACAACTCTGACAGGTCATACCAAGCACACGTATACGAGCACTTTCACTATTGGACTGTTTTTGCTCTGGTTTATATTCGCATTCGAATCCCATGTCATCGATATCTAGTGCTATTTTTACTGGGTTTGTTTGTTCGCTGTCATAATCAAAGTAGCCTGCATTCTCCTGCAGCTCTACGCGAGTCTTTAGTATTCCTGGTTTATCACCAATGGTACTTTCAATGTTGTGCACACATGACTGGCACGTCATGCCCACTATGGGCAGGCGTATTTGTTTAACTTGCGTTCGTGATGGCTGCATTGTACCTGATGCTTCATCCAGCAGAAGGTTTTCGAATTCCTGACATTCCATATCAGCAGTCTGTCCCATACCAACATTTGTATTTTGAAGCGGATCCCCTGAAGCCAGCGTCATCCCCTCGATGTGCTGCTGTTGTAACTGTGGACTGTTGCTCCCATTTGTGCCATTATTGTTGTTGCTGCTGAATATAAAATGTTCGCGTTGCTTTATCTGCTCGGTTGTGTCGAATTCTCGTTCGTTTGACATTTTCGCATTTCGCTTTGCACAGACACTTTCGTATTATTTTTGTTGTAATGTTGTACATTAAATTTATTCTAATACAATAAATTTTAATTCCAATTATAATTTTTCACAACACTTCCGAATTTTCCATATTTCGCAATACGATTGTAATCAAACTTTTTTCTTTCACAACCGAGTTTATACGTCTGCTACGATTCGTATTTTTTTTTCAATTGACTTTGTTTAATCAGCGCATGTAGGCGCACCAAACGATACTACATGTCTATCCGACCTATCAAGTAATAACATATGTCGTATAGTTTGTGTAAAAAAATCAAGTCGGATGGACATGTCCGATGGAAGGCAAAAATTTTTTACTTTTTGTTATAGCCCAAACAGAATAAGCATAGCCAACAGAAAAAATGTCAACATAGAAGTTGGTTGCCTTGCAACCCTATGAAATGAACATAATGAAAATAACCAACACGTAGCGAACGCAGCCGACACAAAAATGTTGACGAACTTTTAACTTTTGCAGCCAACAGTAGCGAAATGTCAAAATACATAGTTCAAATTAGAAAACTTAAAATTGACTAAAACATTAGTCCAAATTAGTAAAAAAACAAACAAATTATTGTATGCAAAAGGCTGTATCTATTAATTTAATAAAAAATAACAAAATATTGTAAGCATACAGCTCTATCTGCGTTATCAACCCAAATTCTATTCTGTGCACAGCATTTCGTTGGCTACGTTTTCGACAACTCGCTACGTGTTGGCTATGCCTATTCTGTTTGGGCTATTAGTCCATCCGACATATAGAACCGTTGGTGTGCGTGGCCAACAACTTCCCAGCAAACATCTTATGAGCCCTCATAAAATAAGACTCAAAAAGCATAATTTATGTGAGTGTTTTATGAGTGTTCACAATAAGGAATCATAAAAGAATATATTTTATGAGTGTTTTATGAGTGTTTATAAAAAGGACTCATAAAAATCCTTTTAATGCGTGTTTTATGTATGAGTGTTCATAAGAAGGACTCATAAAAGAAACTTCTTGATGCGTGTTTTATGAGTGTTCATAAAAATTACTCATAAAAAATCATTTTAATGCATGTTTCATGAGTGTTCATAAAATGGAGTCATAAAAGAATCCTTTTTATGCATGCTATATGAGTTTTCATAAAAAGGACTCATAAAATAACTATTTTTAAACGTGTTTTATGAGTGTTCATAAATAAATCCTTCTTATGAATTTTTTTTATGGAGCACTCATAAAACACTAATGAAAAGTATTATTTTATGACTCCATTTTATGAACACTCATAAGAAGGATTCATAAAAGAATAATTTTGTGCAAGCTTTATGAGTGTTAATAAAAAGGACTCATAAAAGAATAGTTTTTATGCGTGTTTTATGAGTGTTCATAATAAGGACTCATAAAATATTCCTTTTTATGCGTGTTTTTTCCGTTTATACGGAGAAGTATAGCAAATGCAGAATTTTCTGACCTGTGAAATTCGCCGCTTCTGCATTCTGGTTTCTAGTAATACCAACATAAAAACAAAATAAAATAATTTCGACATTAATATTTTGTGCAGTGAAATTGAGTCAGTAAAATATATTTCTGATTAAAGTGGTTAGTCCTAATAAAACTGAATTGATCGAAGAATATTTGTTAAAAATTCCATGCAATCGGCACTATGCATAACCTCAATCGCTAATACATCAGAATTTCAAACAACAGGGCAGACAATATTATATATAAAAAAATTGTGCGTTTTTCCGTTTCTTTCTCAACTCCATAGAAGCAAACATTGTGTAAATTCAGGTCAGAATCTAAAAATTCTGCATTCTGTGAGGTAAAATTTTTTTTCTAGAAAGGAATGTACTATAAGTTAGTACAAAAATATACAGCAATATTCAAGACATCAAATCATCGAATAGAAATTGCGATTATTTATTTAATTTTGTATTATTTGCATACTTAAAAAATGTTTTAATCGATTGCTACCACTTGCTCAAAAATAGCTTTGAGTGTACACATGCAATATTCAGTACCTGGGTGACCGAGCTCTGCTGGGCTTCCTGCCAAACCCCATGTGTTTAAATTTTTTTACAAGTCTGTTTTTTTATTTTTAATATCCTTAACTCTGTACGATCATTGGGTCAAATTTATTAACATCGCAAAAATTTGTGTTTTTTCAATTAACAATTCGATTGAATGGAAACTTTTTACCAAATAAAATAACTTTGGCCGCCTAAATCAGTCAAATACCCCAATATTCTCAGAAATGAGAACTAGTTAAATCGATTTTTCACCTCCGTAAGCTCTTATATTGAAAATTTAATCGAAATTACTTTGGTCGTTTTCGAGAACTCATTTACAAGTAAATAAATACATACTTAAATATTGCTCATATAATAGAATAAGATTAGGGTTATGGGCCGAATAAACGACATAAATTATTTGCGCAAACCGAAGAGGGGAAAGTATGTGTAAATATCAAAATAATTTTGATTTTTACGCAACCAGTTGCACAAGCCGGCCACAGGCATTACAACTGAACTGTACAAGCTCCGATTTGCGCAAATAACTTGTGTCGTTTATTCGGTCCATAACCGGGTCTTATGAACCGGTTCCAATATAATGAAATTCTGGACAATGTGATGCTGCCTTATTCAGGTGAAAATATGGCCGTAACTTGCATATTTCAGCAGGACAATGATCCGAAGCACACCTCTCGGCTGGTTAAGCAGTGGTTTTCAGATAATCAAGTAACTGTTCTGGACTAGCCATCTTACAGTCCTGACCTCAATCTAATAATAATATACCATATAAAATATTAAAAACTCAAGTGTCCTTAATTATATGCTCAACTTATTTGATTATGCGTTTATTATTTTTTCCAGATTTTCAAAAATACTGCTGAATAATTAAAAAAGGCTTTTCCATAGAGGTAATGACCTATTTAATTTCAATTAGAACAAAACTGAGTGTTTTTCGTAAATAAAATAACGAATTTTCTATAATAATATAGATCTAGAAGATGTTAATAAAATAAATTGTTTGAATAAAAATATTAAAATAAATGGGTTTTATTGAAAAAAATCATTGGGAAACATAGGAAAAAAATCCCCGAAAACCCCGGAATTGACAAAACAGTTCTGGAATGACAGCCTTAGCCAGGAGTAACTAAAGAATATAGTGTAAGCGTAGTGTTAAGCATTAAATGCATTTTATATCATTTTTAGTACTTGTACGTACTATTATTTTATAGTACTATTTTACGCAACACATTACAACACTGAGTAAAACATATGTTCATAGCAAATTCTTAAACTTTTTTCATATGTTAAAAACTACATAACAATATAATTCCTTGCTATATTTTACCGTGTCGCAGAGCTTTTACGTGTATTATTACAAAATGGTTAAGTTAAAAGGTTGGCGGTATGTGGCTTTTATATCCAGCATAGTTTGTGGTATCAGTTTAGCATTGTATCCAATAATAATTGATCCTATGACGAATGTTGAAAAGTACAGTAAGTAAAAAGGATTTAATTTACTTACAAATCATTTAACATTTTGCGTTTTCAGAAACTCTGAGGGAACAGGCGAATCCAAGCACGAGATTAAATAAGGAACCAGTGCAGTCTGAGAGTAGTTAAAGTGTAATACACATAGATGATTAAACATAATTAAGATTCTTGAGTTTTGTTGTATGGACGTTTGGAAAAAGTGTGCGTTTTCCTCAGTCCAGTCCATTGTTTAAATTGAATACAATTTTTTAGTAATGAGGTGAATGAACGTTTTACCTATGCTTGAAACGTTCTATACAAATAACTTAATTCCCCATTTATGTGACTTATACTTATGTGACTGTCGAAGGTGTTGGTGCACTTTTGTGCTGCACATTTGTTCACCTATGCAGAGCCGATCTTGTTTTGGCACAGAATTAAAGCGTTTTCTCAATTCGTTGGACAAATTTCGAATACGAAACAGTGGATCGTAATCAGGCTGACCTCACTTGACTAACTTGCTGTTATCTGAGAACGATAAATATTTTTTGATTGCCTCAAATCGTCTGCGACTCATGGTATTTTTAATAAGTGGGAATGCGTTCTACCTCTAGCAACTTGGCAAATTTGAATATCAGTACACCGACATTTAAAGCATTATTTCAATATAATTATACAGTTCATCATTTGGCAAAACGAACTGGTTATTGATATTTTCAGCGATAGCTGCTCTACTTGTTTCTGACAATTACCCTCCAAACATTTTCAATTGCCCCTGAATTGCCAGCAAATCGTTTGGAAAATAAAACAATCGCCGTCGAGTTAATTTGGGAGTAATCTGGGTATCGCCGACTTTAAGCAGCTGAGGCCATAAATTAATTCGCCGGGATTATTTGCACACGAGTCGCCTAAACGGTTAGTTAACGATTCGCTGGGAAGAATAACGAATCGCCAAGAGAACCCCTTTGCAAAAGGGTTCTATAAGAGTGGCAAACGAATTGACTTAAGATTCCTCAGCGATTTGTTTCGAAGCGTCTTTTTTCAACGTAACAGTTTAATTATCAGGTTTCACACGGCAATTCAACACAAAAAAGTATTTTGTAAAACTTTTTTGATGATTATTTTTAGTGGAGATGTATATAGAATAGCCTGCTTCATACTACAACGATTGATTTTGAAAATTTAAAAAAAAGCCATCTTGCAACAATCGCCGGAACGAGCGAATGAAGATTTTCTTTGCATCGAGCATTTATCACTTAGGCGATCGAAATGCGATTCATTGTCACCATGGCTGGTCTTTAGAGGTCAAAAGGGGAGGGTATGCCAAGGTCAATTAGATTACACCTTTTAATCAACCAGCGAGACAGGCCAACGTGGCAACAACGGGCTAAAGTTTTTTTGTTTAACTATCGGCAACTAAATCGGGAGTTTTGTTTTATCGACTTTTTCAAAAGCTTTGGGGGGTTTGTGGATTTTTCATCCTACGGAATTTTTTTCAGCTGGTACGAGTTTTATTCTCGTTAGTTTCCGCCAGTTAGTTTGGACTGGCAAAAACACCACCCCATCCGGTGGGCCTTAGCCGCGCGATCAGCCAGCGTTCCAGCGCTGCCAGAGGAGCGACAGGGGTGCAGTTCAAAGGCTAACTTGCCGCATGACGCACCAAGAACGTAAGTACGGAAAAGACTCGATCTTCTAACGAACGCTGAAATAGACGAAGGAAGATTTAAAATTTAATTCTTGAATCGCGCATTTATCGCTTGGGTACTCGATAAGCGATCGATCTTCCAAATATTGCCGTAATGAATGAAGGAAGATTTTTGAAAATTTTTCTTGAATTGTACAATCATCGCTTGGGCGATCGAAAAGCGACCATCTTCCAAAGAACCCTTCAGTGAATCGCAAGTCTTTCGAGAAATCAACTTCTCTTCCAATCGTCTTCCAAATGTTTGCAGGATATGTTCATTATTTCGTTAGTAAATAAATAGCAAAAAATTTCCGTTGGCGTTTCAAGATCTTTGATAAGAGATGGCAGCGATGCATCTTCACCGAATGCTACTTAATTTAATTTAATTAATATATCATGAATAATTTTGCACGCGGAATTGAAAAAATGAGTTTTAATTTTTAAGATAAAGCTCAAAAACGTTTTGGAAATTTTTAATGCAAATTTGTTTATCAACGGTTTAAAAGCATTAAAAATTGCCAAAATGTTCTTGAGTAGGGTATCCCATTTCGGGACGCTTCGACAATCCCGGGATTTCGGGATTTGAAAAACACAATCCCGGGACTATAAATAAACTGTCAGTCATGGGAGTATAATGTCAAACAGAGGAAATGACAATAACCTATGTTGCTTCTGCACTAAAAAAAGAGAATTTTATTTTTTAATGGCACAACTAATTTATATTTATTTTCAAGATTTTGGAATTGTTTGGAAGAAAATATTTGTAAATATAAAATTTTATTAACCCTATGGCAATTTATATGCTCATTATTAAAAATATTTTTTTTTCAATTAAGTAAGGGTTGATGCAAAATGCAGTTGCAAATATGCGAAATTCAACATTTCAAACTATTAACAC
The DNA here is from genome assembly GCA_963920525.1 of Dichetophora obliterata. Taxonomy (NCBI): domain Eukaryota; kingdom Metazoa; phylum Arthropoda; class Insecta; order Diptera; family Sciomyzidae; genus Dichetophora; species Dichetophora obliterata. The sequence goes on from OY986439.1 coordinate 172,995,327, forward strand.
ATCAAGCACGACAATAAGAAAAATTCAATATTTAAAACAATAAAAAACTGCAAACTTAGGAAAAAATATTTTAAGAAAAGTTGAAGCTAAATTTAAAAAATCCCCTTATTTGTTAGTGTGTGCTTATATTACTTGGTTTTGACATAATACTCATAAAAGCCGGCAGCGCAGTCACGTTATATAGTACCTGGGTTAATATGCCCTGTCCCGGGACTAGAACCGGGTTTGACAAAACTTAGAAACGAATTTTTTGGAAGACGTAATATGAAGCTCCAAAGTAGTAATGCCTTGTTTTACAACACACAACATTGCAGAAGATTTAAAAAAACAAAATAACAGTTTCAATTAAATATTTGGATAATATTTACTGTGTATTTCTGAAAAACAAAGATAAATTCTTTAAAAAAAATAGGCTGCCACGCTCGGTAGAAGAGATACTTTAACCAAAAAAGGTAGAGATTTTTAAGTGGTTAATTTATTTACTCCTTAAAATAATCTTACTAAAAAGTCCCACTACATATAATGGCTAAGTAGATTATCCTACCATGCCATCAAATTATGATAATCATATCATACCATTACCTTTTATTTCTTGTAAAAACATTTATCCAAAAATTGTAAATAGAAAAACTTCCCTCAAGTTGATCATACAAAAACAAAAATACAAAAATCGTTTTTAATATAGTGAGTCCACAATTTATGAGAGGACTTGTCACACAGTATTGCAAAGTTTTTACGAATTCTTGCAACCCATTTGAAAAAATTTATTTAAATTTAATCTATGGTCATTGGGATTTTTTAAAAACTGTGTTACTATCAGATTTTTAAAATTTTTCTTATTCACTAGCATTTGTAGCCGTTGTTGCTGCAACGATTCTGAAAAAAGTATCCATTCCAAGGTCAAAAAAGTATCCAAAAATATCCACTTTTGAAAAAAAAGATATCCACGTATCAAAATAATACGAGTACATTAATTTTTTAAACACAAAAATGCAACTTCAATATTTTTAAATAAAGAAACCTAACTTTTTAAGCTTCCGTAACAATTTTATTTATTTAATTTTAAGACTAAAAAATATTTTTATTGAAATATAGCAATAAGAAACAAAACATGTATAATAATATTAACCCTCTAATGCACTCATTATGATCCAGATAAAATTTTTTTTTGTTTGATTTATGTTTGAAATGGAATAATTAGATACGCAAACAAAATTTTTTCAAAAAAGTAGTTCCGTTTTCCTTAGAAGTCATGCATGGCTGTTCGAAGCAACGCGTGATTTCATGAGTCTTGCATGTAAAATTGAAAAACAATCACATAAACATAAATAGTAGACTATAAACTCTATAAAAAAATTATATAAGTAAAATTACTTACACGTAACTTAGAAAAAGTAATGTTTTATTTTCTGAATTGTCTGTTTTTCGGGATTAAAAATAAAAAACACACGCACTAATAAACTAAACTGAGATTTTCTTAGTTTACAAGCTACATTAACAAGGTACTAATGCATTTTAATATCCGTTACAAATTCGAATTTGAAAATGAAAAGCCATATATGGCTTCGTGTGCAGTAGAGGGTTAAAAATAAAAAATCAGTACTTTTGTCTTTTATTTGCGTTGCTATTGCTCTTTAATTACATTAAAATTATAAGTATAATTTTTGTACGAAACAAATATTCAAAAAAATATGTAATTGCATAAAAAAGGAACAAAATTATTTAGTGTAGTGTAAAATAAATTATATGGGTTGCGATTGCCTTTTAATTATATAAAGCTAAAATTGCTCGTTGAAAAAGAAAAATAAAAACAAGAAAATTTGATCCAAGAAAATTTTGGGGATTTATTAATGTTAAGAAGAAGACTGATGAATTTCCTTCTTCTTTCAAACTTCAGGATGGATTTACTGACGATTCCACAATTATTTGCGGCTTATTTGCCAATCTTTTTAAGGAATCATTCTGTTCAGATTCTTTTAATCCTGATTTAGCGTATTTTGATTATATGAACAACGCATCCAGAGTTTCTTTGGGGCATATATCTTTTACCTCAGAGGATATTTTTAAGTATATTGAATCAATCGATGAGGATTTTAGCGCTGGACCAGATGGAATTCCTGCCGCAGTGTTAAAACAATGCGGCTCCATTTTATGTCAGCCACTTTCGTTACTTTTTAATAAATCAATTAATGAAAGTAATTTTCCTCTTTTTTGGAAAAAATCTTATATCAGTCCTATTTACAAAAAAGGTTGCAGGAATGACGTCACTAATTATAGGCCTATCGCTAAATTGTCTTCGATTCCTAAACTTTTTGAGCGAATAGTGTACGATCGAGTGAAAATTCACTGTGGGCAAGTCATGACAACTCGTCAGCATGGTTTTGTTACTGGCAGATCCACTGTGTCTAATCTCCTTGATTTCACTACATTCTGCTTAAAATCTATTGATTCTGGTAGCCAAGGCATTTGATAAATTACCACATAATCTAATTTTATTTAAACTTAAATTAATGGGATTTCCACAATATTTTGTAAACTGGATCAAATCGTATTTGATGGAGCGATCTTATCAAATACGGTTCCGAGGCGTGTTGTCTTTTGAATTTGTTGCAGAATCGGGTGTTCCTCAAGGAAGCCACCGGGGTCCACTTCTGTTTATTTTGGCAATTAATGATGTTACCCACGTCATCAAACACTCTCATTTGCTTATTTATGCAGATGATATGAAAATATACAATTGAACAATTGATTCTAATGACAATTCAGACCTGCTCCAGTCAGACTTGAACTCCTTTGAGGTTTGGTGTTCTAAAAATAACATGTTTTTAAATCCAGATAAATGCCAAACTATGACCTTTTCGCGTAAAAGGAACAATTTTATTTTTGATTACAAAATTAAAGATACTGCTTTAAGTCGTGTAACTACCGTCAAAGACCTTGGTATATGCATGGATTCTAAATTGTCGTTTAACATGCATATTGATAGAATTTGTAAAAAAGCGTCTTCTATGCTTGGTTTTATTAAACGGTGGGCCAAGGAGTTTGATAGCTTAATAACAACTACAACTCTGTATTATTCAATCGTGCGTCCTCACTTGGAGTACGCAAGTCAAGTATGGTCCCCACATTACATTGTGCATGTTGATCGTATGGAAAGAATTAAAAAACGTTTTGTTCGGTTTGCTCTAAGAGGCTTGAGTGGAACGGACACATTTAACCTTCCTCCATATGAGGATCGTTTGAAATTATTAAAAATGCAATCTTTAAGTGAAAGAAGAAAATCTGCTGATATCGTCTACTTACACCAACTCATAACTGGTGTATTCGACTCTCCAGAGCTTCTTTCTCTTTTAAATTTTAACACTAACCGTAGAAGCAGTAGAAACTCTAACAACTTGATTTATTTACCGTTCAGTAGAACAAATTATATGTTAACTGCTCCATTAAATCGCATGAGTACCTTTGTTAACAACTGTAACATGTTTGATGTTAACTTGTCGAAAGGTCAACTCAAAAGTAGATTGAAAACTAATGAAGGATAAGATCTATGTAAACGCATGGTTAGTTGTTATGTCTTGTGTCACTAAAAATTTTTCTCCCTTTTGGTTTTTTTTTTTGGACCACTTCTATCGATATCTTTGAGATATTTCAATGATATTTGGATTGGTTCTTAAAATGATCTACTGCGGAGAAAGTGTGAAAAAGCTGTAGTAGCTGAACTCTATTGTTATTGCATGTATTAAAAAAAACATTTATTTGAAAACATTTATTGTGAAAAGGCTATAGTACCACGACTTTAAATTTTATTTACGTAAATAATGCAAAAAACAATATTCTAAAAAAGTTTCTTTTGTTTTTATTGTATTTTCTTCTCACTAGGTCGTGTAAAAAAGTACACTCTAACAAAAATTCACGAGAATTAACTACAATAATTGCTGGCAACTGATTGCCTACATTTATTGTCGTTAAATCCCATAGAGCAAAATTATAAATATTTATCGTTAAAAATGCGTGAATCCTCTCACCTACAATTATTTCTTTCGCTCTCTTGTAAAAACCCTCTTCTAAAATTATTTCTTCCCAATCATGCTGTAAGAAATAGAGGTGTTAGTGAGTTTGACACTTCTCTCTCAAAATGGTAAAATTATGTTTCCCGGCTCTTGTCAAAAACATCTGATGGTGAATTGCAATGAAAACAAATTTTGTTAAATTCGTGTCTTTCTACAAGTTTATAAGATACACCTTTTTATCCGATTCCGATTTTATCCTAGTTCAATCCATAAAGAAACCTCTTTTATATAATGCTGAAGGAACATAAGCCACGTTTGGAGAAATTTCAGAGCTTGCTTATTAAGGCGGAATATATTGTTATTTTCAGGCCTCTTACCCATCTGCCAGTCGCACCGGACGATCCTGAACCACTAACACGAAATCATTATTTATTAGGACCAGCTCTACACAAACTCCTACACCGTTCGAACCAAAGCTACTCTGATTGCGAAAACAGTGGTGAGTTCTGCAGGCATTAACAAATGGTTTTTGGAAACAATGCATTCGTGAATACCTGCCTGAACTTACAAGAATGACCAAATGGTGTTTTCCGGTGAAACCAGTTTCGGCTGGTGGTTTGATGCTTATCTGCGACGAAAATGCACCACATTCGCAATGGATGCGCGGCCGGATCATCAAACTATATTACGGCCAAGATAAAATGGCGAGATCAGCAGTCGTAAAAATGAGCTGAGATGTCATAAAAATACCAGTATCGAAGCTAGATCTAATGGATGTTGAAGCTCGCACTAAGGTTATGGGTGAGTCTCCCCCTCCGGGATCAATTCACTGGGGTTGTGATGTCGTTTAAGTTTTAAACGATAATTTTGTAAAAGCTTTAAAAGATAGTAAAGCTGTTTTAATCATTGGAGAGTGTGAGAGAGAAAGGCGAGAACGAGATGGTGCAGAATGTTATTGTTTAAGTATTGTTATTGGCATTTGCTTATATAATTATATTTACACTTATGTGACATGAAATGTTAAGTTGTGCTGCAATTTGTGACTGCATCACAAAAGTCTATAAATATTTGAATTTTGCTAGAAACTGTCCTTTCTGTGTCCAGTTGTCTTGGAGTAAAAGCCAAGTAAGTTTGTTTGATATAATTAAAAACTCAATACATATTTTTGCCTTTGCAACACTAATTTTACAATATCATTAATTGTTTCATATCTTTAATTATTATATTATACTTGCAATTTTGTAGAGAATAAACTCAATGCCTGCATTCAGCGGAAGGAACTGTTCCACAACTTTCGGGCTGAATGGTATGTGCTCACAGAATATGTTCCTTGAGCTGTCACAATTAATATAGCGAAAATATTTAATGCTACTTCGCTATCTGAGCGCTTTTTCGGATAGAATGCAGCCATTGACAGACTCTATCATTAAATCCATTAAATAAACTTTTAAACCAAACTGCGTCTTTTATTTGAACTTCGAGTTTATTCACGCTCCAGGCACAGGAAGAGACACGAGACAAATCTTGTTATTAAAGCTTTCTTAACATGAAAATTGCAGGTGGAGACCACTTTTGCTCGTGCTCTGAAATAAATGTTTTGCGATATCTTTTAACATTCATGTTAAGCAACGATCTGTAATTTTTCACTTCTTCATTTCTTATTTAATTTCAATATGGAATATTATAACATAGAATGCCCACGTATAAAATTTTGCTTAACATATTCAAGCTAAGAAATTGCATTTGACAGTTGTTTTAACGTAGTTTATGTCCCGTGGAGACGGCATGTTATGAACGCAAGACTTTGAACAAGATCATAGCCGATTCACATTGACTGCGACAAGCGACGAACGCCAACTGTCAAAAGATAGAAATAATGTTTTCTTACACGCGTATTCCACGAGACATAAATCATGTTATAAAAGTTTTCTTAACATTAATATTGCAGGTGGAGACCTCTTTTGCTCATGTTCTGAAATAAATGTCTTGCGCTATCTTTTAACATTCATGTTAAGCAACGAAATCTAATTTTTCGCTTCTTCTTTCATATCATTTCAATATGGAAAATTGAATTCATGCTAAGAAATTGAATTTGACAGTTGTTTTAACATGATTCCAAAGAAGTAAAATATAAGGAAGTGGTGTAATAGCAGAAAAGTGTGGTATTTTCTATATTGGTGTTGGTTCACACAAATACAGAAACAATCACAAAGGCCCGTATTCGGTTGTATCGTAAAAGAAGGCCCAAACTGTTAAACTTTGTTCTTATGCATTAAAATTTTAGAAACACTTCAAGAATAGCAACAACTCTAATTATTTAAAAAATTTTTGATCACTCGCAATTGGCTTAGAAGTTATAGGCATCCAACGTTGGAAAAAGTGGACTAAAAATTTAGCTGATTTTTTAAGTTTTCCAACAAAACTAAACTTTATGGGTATCAAAAGAGAGATAAAACAAGTATCTATTCCACAAGATATCAAACATAAAAATACATGCATTTAAGATACAACCTTTTTTTACTTAAAATCGCGAGGTTTTTCCAAATTTAATAAAAAAAAATAAATGTATCAAAAGGAGGCCTTCGGATGCTGCTTAGGGTTTACAAACCTCAGTAAGTACCACACAGGCTTCTCTGTCTACAGCAGTTCTGAATATAGTTATCTTTTTAATAATTCTCTTTTTAATGTATTGCTTCCGTAAAAGAGAAACCACTAGTCTTTCAGACAAATTCTAATTATAAAAAATTATATCTTAACGAATTCTTATGGAATTCTAAATTTGACACATCGTTGAATAGATACGCACATTACCTTTGTTTTAATACCCATAAAACTTAGTTTTGTTGAAAAACTAGAAAAACTGCAAGATTTTTAGGTAATTTTTTTTTATATGAAGGCCTATAAATTCTAAACTTCAACTTTAATTACAAATTAAATTAGGTTAATTTTTTAAAATCCTTATTTTTTTGGGTGTTTCTGCCTAGTTGTTGTATAAAAATCAGAAAAATTTAACAAACAGGTACTAAATCTGATTCACTATGCTGAAAACAAGAGCGCCCCAAACATGTATTCAACTGCGAAAAATGACTGCGCCCCTGAAGCAGTGTTTGCGTTTTGACAGATGTGGTTTGATCAAACTGGCGGAAAATCGACGGGGTCTAAATTGCATTTTTAAACCATTTTTAATAAGAAATATATACATTTCTAACACAAATAAGTTAAAAAAAATATCGTTAGAAACTAAATAAAGCACTTTTGTTAAAAGAATTTAAACCGTATGGACATATTTACCTGTGGAACGAATGCGCATTGTTTTTAAGTTTTCTGGAACTTTTACAATTCTTAACCGCACAACTCATATTGCATTTGTTTAAGTGGTTTTTTTCTTTAATTTTGTTGCTTTTTAAGCAGTGAAAAATGCTTAAAATTGAATTATTTTCAACTATTTTGCTGAGGAGTCTTCCAATCAGATGCCAGGGTTCTCAAAAATGTCAAAAAACACACTCTTTCTCGCTCGCACAATTTACGAATGGTGCGACAGTTCACGTACAGTGTATGTGTAAGCAACACCATTTCCTTATATTTTACTTCTTTGCATGATTCATGTCCCGTGGAGACAGCATGCTATGTAGATGTATTTTTTTAAGGCAACACGACAAAGAGAGAACACTACGACAATTGTTGCTGCCACAGACTTCAATCTATTTCTAATTTTATTGACGATAAAAGCGAACATAGCAGAGTTTGCTTATGTTTTGTATGAAATACAGATTGCCGTTATTGCTTTCATTATAATCAAGTCGTCGAAAATGCGCAACATTTCTCCCCGACGTCAAGTTTTCATTTTGTCGGTTGATGCCTGTTGCAGTCAATAGGTCTGTTCCCGTACTCGAGTCAAGTAATTTGAATTTGCTTGAAAGCGCTATTTTATAAATTTTTGAAGCTCGAGAGAGAAGAATAACATGCAAAATGTATCGGCTATAAGACACATAATTTGTCAACTGCAAGTGACCCGATAAAATTTGATAACAAAATTTGTGACCCGAACTGCAAGTGATTTTATTATCTGAAATTCCCTGGAAATTCACAATAGTTGTTTATGAATATTCACAATGCATTTCGGTCGAAAGTAGTAGTTTGAAGCAAGTCTCAGAACCTGTTCTTTACTAAATGAGGACACATTGTGTCTTAATTTAGTAAAGTTGCAAACCTTCTTATAGCTTGATGTAGGATTCAGAAAACATAACTGTTGGCGCGAGTTCGTTATTCAATTATTTTGTTCATATACTTGGTTTTTAAATACTATCTTATTCTATTGCTAGTTACCCTGCAGTCTAAGGCATCGTGCACGTAAATGTGATGATGATTTCTTAAAGAAACTTACTGCATGAGATACATTTGTCGATAATTCTTTAACAAATCTGTCTTGTTTTCGTTCATCTAAAACAGAAAATTTTCAAACAGTGCACGAATTTGGAACTTTTATGAGATTTTCGTCAAGGACATGTATGACAGAATCAGCATGTTTCGTCATGTTTTTGAATTGATAATTTTAAGCATTGTTATAATAAAATGAAAACCTTTTCTAGCAATAAAAAATAAATTTTATATTTTCGCTAATTGCAAAGTAAGAAGAAAAAATAAGAAAAAGTTAAAAACAAAACAATATTTTTGGTATTGCACTAAATAGATAAAATGCCGCTATTGTCATATTTTTTGTCATATTGTCGCAGAGTTGCAAATTTTTGATGTTAAGAAACTGTTTAAGAAATATCATCTCAATATTTTGAGGGGACATAAAGGAGGAACTATTCTTTCTATAGAGTTGTTTTATGCAAAAAGGGCACATCTCTCCTTGTGCCCTTATTGCATCTACCTCTTCAATTGTAATTTGTAAAAAGTAATTTTATTGCTTTCAAATAATAACTTATATATTCGGTGTGTTACTTGGAAATCTATTTTTAAAAATTCTATTTTGAGAATTTTATTTGAAATGTTTTTTAAAGCAGGGGAGATTTGCTATAATGTGTAAGAAAAACAAGAAAGAGTTATACCAGTTTATAGAAAAAAAATTATAAAATTTTGAAATAATAGGGTTGCCACCTAACAATATATGTTTTTAGGAGTTTTAAACATCATTTATCAGTGTTAGGGAGCCGCTGATTTTCAAAGAAGTAAAATATAAGAAAGTGGTGTAGTAGCAGAAAAGTGTGGCATTTTCCATATTGGTTTTGGTTCGCACAAATACATAAACATTCAAACAAGGTCGCATTCGGTTGCATCCCAACTGTTTCTGATGATAATCACATATTTACAGATTAAGGCTTAAAGTTTTCGCTATCTTGTTTGTTCTTATCCAATAACAATAACAGATTGTATTTCCGCACCACCCTTGAGGTACACAATTTGGTGCGTAACCGATTTTTTTGTGGGTGTTCGGTTTCCCAGTAGGCCTATTTCAACCGAGAGCAAAAAAAGAATATTAGTAAAGTAAAAAATTATGGTAAAAGCTATCTACTGGGCATGTATTCATTTATATTCATGCATTAATCTATATATATAAAATGGAATGTGTGTTTGTTTATTTGTTTGTTTGTACCTTATAGGAGACCACACCTCTGGACCGATCTTCCTGAAATTTTCACAGCATTTAACTGGGACTCGGGCATGATTAATAGGGTACTTTTTTCGACCACACCCACTTTTACGCCCACTTTTTTAAAATTATGTAATTGCTCCCATATAGTTTTTAACAGATTTACTTCAAAGTGTATACACATTATACTCCAGGTGAAGTAGAAATAAACATTTCTTACGCCACGCCCTCTTTCACGCCCCTTTTCACGCCAAATTTAAGTTTTAAACTTTTTGTTCTCTGTACAAGTTTGTTCCTTCCAACGGATTATTTTTTATTTGGTAGTATTTGCTCTTAATACTGTTAACGTCGCCATATTACTATGAACCACGCCCACTTCACCGCCCCCTTTTTTAATTTAGATACTTACTTATACCACTAACAATGTTTGCTATACAAAATACTTTTTTGTAATATGTATTTACCTAAAGTTTTATATACTTTTTATCTACAGGTAAGGTAGCCATAGATTTTTTTATCACCAAATCCCCCTTTTTCGCCCCATTTTACTTTAATTATAATTAATTTGCTTTCAATATGGTATATATTTGGTGTCTTTAAAAAGTGTTGATGCACAAAAACATTCTGAAATAATTTTTTTATTATTTTTTTTTTTTAATTATTATCAACACAATTAAATTTGAATATTAATATTGCACTACTTTTCCTTCAAGTGTAACATGAGGTGCGATTGCCAACGCGTGTTATAACGCTTACCATATCATTGACATACTTACAATTAAAATTATGTATATGGCAATTCATTTCACTAATTAAGAACGCTTTTGATTGGCTGCCGTAAGAATAAATACTATTTCACCAAACAGGAGCTATGTTTGCAGCCATTAAAGCTGAAACTTTCACAGCATGTTACTATGACTCTGGAAGGAATAATAGGCTATATGAAGTTTTTTTTGGACAAAAGGGCGTGGCACCGTCCATATAACCCAAAAATTTAAATCGCCATATTTGGGGCATTTTTTGACCTACGTCGATGATATTTGGTACATATGGTATTGGCATAATTAGGAATACGTACCAGGAGAAAATTGGGTGGGACCACGCCTCTTTTCAGGAAAATTAAAATCGCAATATAGTCTTAACTACTGGACCAATCTTCATTAAATTTTCACAATAGGATATTCTTACGAAATAATAAATTCTTAACTATATAAAGTTGTGAGTGGACAAAGGGGCATGGCCTCGCCCATATAACCCAAAATTTAAAATCGTCATATCTTGGGCATTTTTTGACCAACGGCGGCAGTATTTGCTATATATGGTATTGGCATGAATAGAAATACGTACCAAAAGAAAAGTGGGCAGAGTACGCCCCTTTGTTTGTGATATATTGGAGGCTGGACCTGTTAACCGATCTTAAATTTTCACAGCGTGCAGCTTTGACTCAGGAATACTAATAACATGATAATATTTTTCAACCATGCACACATCTGCACCTACTTTTTTACTACGTTTATTAACGCCTTTACCTCAAATTTAAAATACATAATAATTAAAATAGCGGGGTAGCCCCATTCTCTTTCTCCCACAACTTTCTGCAAAACAGCTGATTTTGTAATATGTGTTAATTAAAATAGAGAGTGGAGTAACCCCATTCTCATTCTCCCACAACTGTGGGGGGTGAAGAATTTTCAAAAGTCCAATGGTCGTGTGACAGCTAGTGGTAGCGGAGGTTAGTGAACCAACCTTGATAAAAATGTCACTGACATAACGCAACCTCAATTTTGACATCCAAGTCGACAGTTGTTTCCCTGCTCGGGCTTGAATTTGAATTCAAAAGTCAGTTCAGCGGAGGAAACACTACGACATATCGACCGGAAGAGTTTTTCTAATCGGCTCACCCGGTGGAACCCGTTGTGTTGTGCCCTCGGCTGGTCTGAATTTTGAATTCAAATTCAGGCCTGAGCTGGGATTCAACCCGGAAGCCATTAATTATGACTGATGTTTTTTTTTTTCTTTTTTTTGCTTGCAATATAATTAGCCACAACGTGTCGGCCGTGGTTAATTAGTGCCTACACTTTGACGTCGTTCAAATGGCCAGCTGACATATTCGTTTGTTTGCAAATATCGAAAAACAAAAGGCTCCAACACCGCTTCCGACAGTTTGCGCAAACATTGTTTGCACCAAAATGCGGTGTAAACAGTCATTAAACCATGTCGTTTAAATTGTCATGTTGTACTGCCCGACTTGCTGATGTAAACGATGATACACTAGGTGACGGCTGTCCACGAAATGAACGATGGCTGGCGAACTTCCGGCCTTTGTCTTTTCTTTTCGTAATGGCTACCTAGACGAACGTACATGGAATTGTGGGTAAGTTAAAATCTAAGTATATAAGAAAAATCTTATATTCTTATTCTTTTTTTTTTCACCCACAACAGCAGCGGCAACAACAGCAATAAATAAACGCAATTAATACAGTTCAACATCTTTAAACACCAATATATACTGAAAAAGCTTAACTAGCGTTGACGCCAAAAATCAGTATACCTCGGCTGGTCAATTAAGCCTCAGGGGCTATATGACGGTATCAGCACACCACCGCTGGTCACGCTACCAGTACGGAACCCCATAGTCTACACCCAGCAGCGACACCAGAACACCAACGACGGGTGCAAAGGTAGGCACTCCAAAATAAAAAGCAGCAGCTCCAACCTCCAGCGAACAAGCGGCGCCAACTAAGGCACAGCGTCAGTGTCAGCGTACACGGCTGGCGCATCCAAGCACCAGCAGACCAAGCACACCACCACTTGTTGCGAGTGACTATACCGCTGGTCACGCTACCAGTACGATACACCATCGTTTACACCCAGCAGCGACACCAGAACACCAACGACGGGTGCAAAGGTAGGCACTCCAAAATAAAAAGCAGCAGCTCCAACCTCCAGCGAACAAGCGGCGCCAACTAAGGCACAGCGTCAGTGTCAGCGTACACGGCTGGCGCATCCAAGCACCAGCAGACCAAGCACACCACCGCTTGTTGCGAGTGACTATACCGCTGGTCACGCTACCAGTACGTTACACCATAGTCTACACCCAGCAGCGACACCAGAACACCAACGACGGGTGCAAAGGTAGGCACTCCAAAATAAAAAGCAGCAGCTCCAACCTCCAGCGAACAAGCGGCGCCAACTAAGGCACAGCGTCAGTGTCAGCGTACACGGCTGGCGCATCCAAGCACCAGCAGACCAAGCACACCACCGCTTGTTGCGAGTGACTATACCGCTGGTCACGCTACCAGTACGTTACACCATCGTTTACACCCAGCAGCGACACCAGAACACCAACGACGGGTGCAAAGGTAGGCACTCCAAAATAAAAAGCAGCAGCTCCAACCTCTAGCGAACAAGCGGCGCCAACTAAGGCACAGTGTCAGTGTCAGCGTACACGGCTGGCGCATCCAAGCACCAGCAGACCAAGCACACCACCGCTTGTTGCGAGTGACTATACCGCTGGTCACGCTACCAGTACGTTACACCATCGTTTACACCCAGCAGCGATTACCACCAACAACAGCAGCGAGTACAACAAACAACAGCAGTGATTACAACAAACAACAGCAGCTAACAACTTCGCCAGCTGTGATAAATTTCACCAACACCACGACACCGCCATCGGTAACGACAAGGTTACCCAGGAGCTAGTCAGCTCCACTGGCACCACCACCAACGGCATCATCAGCAGCTAAAAACATCAACAGCCGCAAACACCAACAACAGCATCATCCGCAGCTAACAACAACAGCGAGGTAACCACCACCGGCACAAACTGGTAAGCAGGGCATGGACCTGAATTCATTTAATAATATTTGTAGTTGGACATACTTATTAAAAAAAATCTTGTATTTTTAAATGTAATCAGAACAAAAATCAACCGAATTTAAATTAAACTAAAATATGGTGTAAAAATATTTTTTTTTGAAAAAAACAATATAATAACTAACTTACCTTAATCAAAATCTATTGTAAACGTAATTACACCTAAAATCAACGGAATTTTAACTAAATTAAACTACGGTTTAAAAATATTACAAGCGAAAACAAACATATCTTATCTTAGTCATAAATCTACTGTAAACTTAGTCATAATGTAAAATCAATCTAATTTAACTGAAACAAAATGTGGTTTTAGCTTAATCGAAACAAAACGTACTTAATTGAAACCACTCAAAAGTACATTTTAAAAATATACTAAATTCAAACTACAACAAAATTTCATCTTAGAATAGGTCAAACTAATATAAAATAAACTGAATACAAAGAGAACTAAAATTTGAACAATTTAAAACTAATTTAAGAATAACTCAAAACTAAATTAAAACGTGTTAAGGCGAGGTTAAATCGGTTTAAAACAGATATAATTCGGGATTGAGTTAAATCAATTTAATACTGGTTTAAAATCAATTTATAACCAAAACATAACTGGTTTAAATGGATTTAACACTACCTTAACTATAAACTTATTCCACTTAATACCAACACTTAAACTAAATTAAGTCAGTGTTAAATCTAAATTAAATCGATTTAGATCGAATTTAACTAAATTGACAACTAATCTATTGCCACTTCAAGATGGAATGGAATCAATTTAATACTGGTTAAAATCAATTTATAACCATAGCCTAACTGGTTTAAATGGATTTAACACTACCTTAACTATAAACTTAATCAACTTAATAACAAAACATAAACTAAATTAAGTCAGTATTAAATCTAAATCAAGTCAATTTAGTACGAATTTAAATAAAGTTACAGCTAATTTATGGCAACTTCAAGTTTGAATTGGATCGATTTAATACAGGTTTAAATAAATTTATAACCAAAACATAACTGGTTTGAATGGATCTAATACTGACTTAACGATAAACTTAATCAAGTTAACACCAAAACTTAAACGAAATGACGTCAGCTTAAATCTAAATTAAACCAATTTAATACGAATTTAAATCAAATTAAAACTAATTTAATACTACTTCTAAATTTAATTCAATCAAATATTAGTTAAGGACTTAGCCGACCTAAAAGTATTAGTATTAGATAGATGCTCTTAATCTTAAATACTATTTTTTTTGGATTATATGAACGTCAACCGACCTGTTAACGTATTTCAAGACACTGAGAGAAAAGTGAAAAAAAAAAAAAAAAAAAAAAAGACAAAACAACAAAATTATTTACCTTTTATTCTAACTTAAGAAACACTTTACGTAATATTGTTTTTGTTCAGTACACTGAAAAATGAGTTTACTTTTTTTGTTATAATAAAATTAACAAACTTATTACGTCATGTTGTTAGTATGCTCAAAATGGAATTTACCTTTTTGGACTAAATTAAAATGAACAAATATGAATTCATTTTCCAGTACACTGAAAGCTTAATACGTACCCTTTTTGAATGATTAAATCATACAAACTTTATGACTACTTTTTCAGTACACTGAAATTAACCTTACTTTTAAATAATAATTTAAAAATCGCAAACATGTTACACTTGTTTTCGACAACCTGAAATAGTTGAATACTTACTTTTATTACGATGTAGAATTGCCTTATTGTCAGTACACTGGAAATAAAATAGATTTTTATACCTACCTCTGTAATTTATATATATATAAAAAAAAAAAAAAAAAAAAAAAATTTGTTTTGATGACTTATTTCTTAATTATGAGCAATAAACGGATAAATTAACGATTGCCTTTATTGTCAGTACACGGAACAATTAATAGTCTACTTTTGATAAATTGTTAATTTGGATTTGCATTTTTAGCGCACTGAAACGGGAATGCTTCGTATTGTTATAAGTAAAACGTCCTACTTAAGATCACTTTCAGTACACTGAAAATATTTAATAATTACTTTTGAATATGATGCAAAAGTACAATCACTTTCAGTACACTGAAAATATTTAATAATTACTTTTGAATATGATGCAAAAGTACAATCACTTTCAGTACACTGAAAATATTTAATAATTACTTTTGAATATGATGCAAAAGTACAATCACTTTCAGTACACTGAAAATATTTAATAATTACTTTTGAATATGATGCAAAAGTACAATCACTTTCAGTACACTGAAAATATTTAATAATTACTTTTGAATATGATGCAAAAGTACAATCACTTTCAGTACACTGAAAATATTTAATAATTACTTTTGAATATGATGCAAAAGTACAATCACTTTCAGTACACTGAAAATATTTAATAATTACTTTTGAATATGATGCAAAAGTACAATCACTTTCAGTACACTGAAAATATTTAATAATTACTTTTGAATATGATGCAAAAGTACAATCACTTTCAGTACACTGAAAATATTTAATAATTACTTTTGAATATGATGCAAAAGTACAATCACTTTCAGTACACTGAAAATATTTAATAATTACTTTTGAATATGATGCAAAAGTACAATCACTTTCAGTACACTGAAAATATTTAATAATTACTTTTGAATATGATGCAAAAGTACAATCACTTTCAGTACACTGAAAATATTTAATAATTACTTTTGAATATGATGCAAAAGTGCATTCACTTTCAGTACACTGAAAATATTTAATAATTACTTTTGAATATGATGCAAAAGTGCATTTACGTTCGGTATGCGGAAAATGCTTAATTTTTATGGTGGGATTGCAAGGAATATTTGATATTTGTTGGTGTTTCTGACAGGCAATCCTTACGTTATACGTTGAATACTTTAACATTTTATATGAACTGTATACGATATATTAATCTTTTTCTTCATCCACTTGAACAATTATAAGCCATTTAAGCTTCCAAATGTATTATAATAAGTTACTAAAAGTTGTGTAAATATAATGATCCCGATGTTAAGGGATTATAATGAATAATTAAATGTTTTGAAATTCATTTGGAAGATGAAAGGTAAGGACATGGTAAGGGGCTGCTGCACTTAGGTGCACAACGAGGGTTAATGAAACCGAAGGTTTTCTTCATTAACTGGATGGGCGGGTGTAGAAAATGAGGGGAATTAACACCTTCCTCCCTCATGCTACACGGTGCGTAGAGACGATAGCTCGGTTAAGTCGCCTCGTTCGGGTTTTTTTTTTGTTGGTTGGTTTTCCTCTCCCATCCGTTTCCTGTTTCCGCCCATTTGAATTAAAATTCAAATAATTTGAATTTTAATTCAAATGATCCTTTCCCGTTTCCCGCTAACGTCTGCATACGATTAACTTGTGCAGATCGCATCCCGCGACTTCCTGACGAAGCAACCCCACGACCAATTTCCCTGAGCTAAGCTGAAGCATAGCTAGGTGTGCAGACGCTCGCTAAGTCAGGAAGTGCCTCGTCATCCGGTTGCGGATGTCACGACGCTGCGAGGTGGATGGTCGGTCTGTCACAAAAATTGGCGCCCAACGTGGGGCACACGAAAATACGTATAGCCATATTCGTAAGGTAAATCATTACTTAACTTCTGACCACCTGAAGTATTCAGTATTTTCGTTTTGCCTCAACTTAACTTCCAAAATTTTTCTTTTTCGATTTTGATTATTTGCCTGAGGCATGTTCTGGATTTAGTTCCTGGAGTTTTTATTGGGATCTTACCGAACCTCTGCCAACCAATTCTTGAATTGAGTTAAACTTCTTCTTGAAAATTTCGATTTTTGCTATTTGATAATCTTTTGGATCGTGACATAATATATTGTTGTGTTAACCAAAGGTTACTTAACTTTTAATTGGGAATTTATTAACAAATGTATGCCTTGGAGATTTTTATCTTTGGATAATTTCGAAGATTTACTCAAGTATACTGATTATAATCTCTTTTCTCGTGGTTTTTGCAAATAAAATTAATTTTTTTCTTATCCCGTTAACCGAACGTTTTCTCTATGCACCTGTGCCCTAAGTCTGTAACAGTCCTGCCATGGCCTTGCCGAGTAATCTCCGAAGAATTTTAGTCATATCATTACACAGTAATAATTTTTATATCACATTTTTTTTGTGAAATCGGTGGATTTCTTTACTTTACCACAGCATAACCGTGTTTATGCTATACATAAATAAGAGTATTATTATTTGTATTTTTTTATATATTTGAACATTTTTCACGTGTTGCAAATTTTTCGGATTATCGTGTTTCCTTTATTATGTGGGTATACATAACATTATATGGACATACATTTATATTCATTATAATTATTATCACTTTTATAATTACTATATTATATCCATTTTATATTACTTATTGTCCTCGCGGTTGTGATATCTCGCAAAAGTATTTCACGACAGCATAGCCTTGTTAGGCTGTATTATTAGTGTTTGGTTAAATTTGTCTTTCAACCTTTTTTGTTCTATCTCGTTCCGCTCGTTACGCTTAGTAGCCGCTTCAACCCTATTACAACACCATAAACTTATGTATGCTGGACTTGTTCGCCAGTGGTTGAGATTTGTATTTCTCGTTTTGAAGTGGAAATTTTTTTTTGTTAAAATCTTTTGGGATTCAATTCCTTGCTTCGGCCTAATCGGTTTAGGCTTCACTTATAACTGATTGATTGCCCTTTTTATCTGACGCAATTTTTTTGTTCTCGTGACATCATGGAGTTTCAACTAATCGTCTTTCACCTAATATTGATTGAGATTTTTACTTCACCTTTTTTTTTTTGAAATCTTAGGATTTCATAACTTATTGTTGGGTTTAATATTTTTTTTTTCTCCAACTTTCCTTTTTTTTCTCGTTCCGCTCGTTCCGCTTACTAGTCGCATTCACTCCGCTACAACAGCATTCAACTTTTCTACTATAATTACTCAGTAATAATTGAAAAATTTTATTTTTGAATATACAGACGTTTCCGTGGACTTGTCTGGTTTTTCCTTTTTGACAACAGTATAAAACTGGGGAAGCTGTAAATATAAACTTTTGATTTTTGTTTTGATATTTTTATCTCGCCAACGATGCCCGTGACGCGAAGTACTGAAGACCTGTTAGGAGTGGGTAATCCTCCCAACGATGCCATTTGTGCCGTGTGCAATGAGACCATTCACTCTACGGATGAAGTGGTTGAGACTTCCTGCAATCATTGCTTCCATGCTCTGTGCTTACAGACTTGGTTAGAAACCAACAAGGCATGTCCGGTCTGTCGGTTGGCATTGGTTCCGGCAGTTGTAGGTCCTTCTCCGGCGGCTAATATACTCGAAGTTTCTGGCAGTGTTAATCAACCAAAGCGGGGAAGAGGTGGTGGAGCACCACGGTATCGCCCCAACACGCGTCAACAAGCAAACTTTAGATCAGAACATCGGGATAGTAGGCCTGAACCGCTGGACAATGCCATCTTACCGAACCAACCGAACCAGGTTTCTGAAACCAAAGTACACCAAATCGTCGCCGATTCATTAGGCCAACTCCGAATGGAGATAAGCTCTATCATTTCAACCGAGCTTCAAGCGATGCTGCGTAACTTGAACATTGGAGCTAACCCTCCTGCAATGGCGCCTAATCTTCGCCAACCTGAATGGCCACAAGTTCTGCCTGAAGAAGCTCCGAGGCCTGCTCCTCCTTCATCGTCTCGGCGTCGAGCGAATCCTCCACTTCCCGGTAGCGATAGAGACCCTGGCTCTAAAGAGCGGATTTCTAACGTGGTGCGAAATTGGCACGTGAAATTCAAGGGCACTTCTGATGACATTTCTGTCGATGAATTCATCTATAGAATAAATACTTTGACTTCTCTTCACCTGAATGGCAATTTTTCTCTTCTTTGTGAACATGTTCACTCTCTGTTCGAAGGCAAAGCTCACCAGTGGTTTTGGCGATATCACCGCAATGCCGACGAGGTAGAATGGTTTGACCTCTGCGATGCCCTGCGACGTCAATTCAAAGACTACACCTCGGATTTTGACATTCAAGATGATATTCGTCGTCGAAAACAAAAACATTCAGAGTCGTTTGACGAGTTTCTTGATGCTATTTTGTGCTTGAGTGACAGGCTTCGACACCCAATGTGCGAATCTGAGCTAGTTGAAACAGTGATTAGGAATTTACGACCGGATTTACGTCACGAGTTACTCCACCTGGATATTCGCAGCATTGCTATTCTACGTCGAGAGGTTCGTAAGCATGAAAAGTTTTTCGAGGACGTGCGTCCTAATTATAGTGTTCCTCCCAGAAATGCTGGTGCTCGTCGGCAATTGTATGAAATTGCTCAGGATAGTGACCCAAGGTTAAACGAGTTAGAGAGTGACCATGTTCAACAAGAACTCAATGCGCTAGACATGAGTAAAGTAAAATGCTGGAATTGCGACGAGGATGGTCATCGGTACCAAGATTGTCTGAAGGCTAGGCGCGTATTCTGTTACGGTTGTGGTGCTGTTGACACCTACAAACCAAGCTGCCAGAAGTGTGCTGCGAAGGCAGAAGGCTTCAAGCCGGATTTTTGTCGGGAGTCGAGCAGACCCCAATTAAATCGTCCTCGGATGTAACTCCGATTAAGATTCTACCAAAATCTGACGTTCCACCAATTGTGTCTGCCTCGACTGCAAAGTTTCTTGACGATCCGGTGGATTCTCAACCTCTACCTCCTACCTTCAAACCTTACCACGTTAGACTTGCAGAATATAATAAGATACGTGAGAAAATATTTGGTACTTCGACTGTTAGACGTCATTCAGTTCGCTCTTCAGACCGTATTCGCTTGTTCTGGAAACGAATAAAAAACTTGAGCAAGAGTGTGGTCTCGGCCATAGTCTACCAAGGTTCCGACATTCGTCCTTACACCAATCTTTTGATTGAAAATACGGTGTATCTTTCGCTTTTAGATAGTGGCGCTACAAAGAGTTGCATTGGTGGACGTTTGGCTCAAGTAATTCTTTCTGACTCTACAAAGAAACTGATTAAATTAAGAGGTAACGTTCGGACGGCTGATGGTAAACATCAACAGGTCGTGGGTTCGATTACTATCCCAATTACCTTTCAAAACCAAACGAAAAATTTTGATTTCTTGATTGTACCTTCTATTGTCCAAGACGTGATATGCGGAATGGATTTCTGGAATTTGTTTGAGCTTAAAATCCAAATAGACCCGACAGTGAGTGAGCTCTCTGCTTCAGAGATAGACCCTGATAGCGTACAGTTGAATGCACTCCAGCGTAGAATGCTTGACTCTACCATAGCCGCCTTTCCGTCTTCGGAAAAAGAAGGCCTTGGTACTACCTCTCTGGTAGAACACGTCATTGATACAGGTGTAGCATCTCCTATAAAACAGAGATACTACCCTATATCACCAGCGATGGAAAAGCTTCTATGTCAGGAAATCGACAGAATGCTCGAACTAGGTGTCATCGAAGAAGCAGAAAGTTCACCCTGGTCTTCACCGGGTGTCTTGATTGTAAAGCCTGGAAAGGTTCGATTTTGTATTGACTCGAGAAAACTCAATGATGTGACCATTAAGGATGCTTATCCTATTCCAATCATTGATGGATTACTTTCTCGTTTGCCACCTGTGCATGTCATTTCAAAGATTGACCTTAAAGATGCTTTTTGGCAAATAAAATTGTCCAGAGATTCGTGTCCAAAAACCGCGTTCACAATACCCAATCGACCTTTGTATCAATTCACGCGCATGCCTTTCGGCTTGTGCAATGCACCGCAAACAATGTGTCGATTGATGGACAAGGTGATACCGTACAATCTGAAAACACGCGTCTTCGTTTATTTGGACGACCTGTTGGTCGTATCACAGTCACTGGAAGAACACATAGTGCATCTATCTGAAGTTGCTTCTTGCCTTAGAAAAGCCGGTTTGACAATTAATGTCAACAAAAGTCAATTTGGTCTCAATAAGGTCAAGTATCTTGGTTTTATAGTGGGAAATGGTTCGCTTACGGTTGATCCCGACAAAGTGAAAGCCATAACAGAATATCCCGTTCCTAGAACAGTTCGTCAAATTCGCCAATTCCTAGGAATGACTGGGTGGTACCGGCGATTTGTGTCGGACTATGCAGCGGTTACTTTTCACCTTACTGAGCTCCTATCGAAAAAGAAATCCTTCACGTGGAACCCTTCGGCTCAAGAAGCTTTTGACGCCATCAAAGCTAAGTTGACGACAGCTCCTTTTCTCGTCCATCCTGACTACACTAGGCCGTTTATCGTGCAGTGCGACGCCAGCCAGTGCGGTGTTGGTGGTCTTTTAGCGCAAGTTGATGCGAATGGGGACGAAAGGCCCATCGCCTTTATGTCTCATAAACTCAACAAAGCGCAAAGAAACTATACCGTCACTGAGTTGGAATGTTTAGCTGTCGTGCTAGCGATAAAAAAATTTCGCGCCTACATTGAAGGTCAGGAGTTTAAGGTAGTAACCGACCACGCAAGTCTGAAATGGCTAATGCGTCAAAAAGACTTAAGCGGAAAACTAGCTCGATGGGCACTAAAAATCCAAGGATTTAATTTTACAATTGAGCACCGAAAAGGTAGCGAGAATGTTGTGGCTGATGCTTTGTCACGGTCTTTTGAACCAGATGACCCTGAATCAGTCGTGGCTGCATTTGAGTTAGAAACTTTGCCTGAAATAGACCTTGAGTCTTTACATTTCAATTCAGACGAATACCGAAAATTCAGAGAAAAATTGGCTTTATCACCTTTGCCAGATTATAAAATCATTGATGATTATATTTACCGTCGTTTGGAATTTGACTCTGATACAACCGATCCTTCTCTTGCTTGGAAGCTGCTTGTTCCTGCCGAATTGAGAGAAAGCGTGATATATGCCTCTCACGATATTCCCTCTTCTGCTCATGGTGGCATAGCCAAGACGCTTGAACGCATTCGTCGTTACTTTTACTGGCCAGGTCTGGTTACGCAAGTTCGAAATTATGTGTTAAATTGTGAATTATGCAAAACGTCTAAGTCTCCGACGCATATCCTTCGTCCTCCTATGGGTCAGATGACGGAATCGGAACGTCCATTTCAAAGACTTTACGTCGATCTGATTGGACCCTTCCCTCGTTCTAAGAGAGGTAACATTGGAATGTTAATAGTCTTAGACCACTTTTCGAAATTCACTTTTCTGAAACCCCTGAAAAAATTTACCTCGAAACTTATCATGGATTTTCTGAAAGAAAGCGTGTTTGACACCTTTGGTGTTCCTGAGTCAGTTGTGTCCGATAACGGAAGTCAGTTCAAGAGTAAGGACTTTGAACTTTTTCTGGCAAAATATGGCATAAATCATGTGTGCACCGCCGTTTACGCTCCCCAATCCAATGCATCAGAGCGAGTCAATCGTTCGATCAACGAAGCTTTACGCTCATATATACGAAAGGATCAACGATTGTGGGATGTGTATATAAGCAGCATTAATGGCTCGTTGCGCAAAAGTGTCCATCAGACCATTGGTCAAGCACCATATTATGTTGTATTTGGTCAGCACATGATGACTCACGGGAAAGATTATAAAATTCTGAAAAATCTTAACTTGCTTTCAGAGGGTTCAGAGAGGTTGAATCGAGAAGACGAGTTTTCTATAATACGCAGTTTAATTCATAAACGAATGAAAACGGCATATGACCACAATGCCCACTCCTATAACTTGCATTCACGAGGACGTCAGTTTGAAATTGGTCAAGAAGTGACCAGGCGTAATTTCTGCCAGAGCAATTTGCTTAAACATTTTAACGCAAAATTGGCTCCAACTGGAGTTAAAGCCATCGTTAAACAAAAACTCGGCAATGCGTATTATGTGCTGACTGATTTAGAGGGAAAAACGCAAGGCACGTATCATGCGAAAGATATTTGGTAGCGGTTAGTTGGAATTGTGTTTTGTTGCTATCGAAGGTTAAGCGTTTGGGTACGGTTGGGTTGTCCGTGTTGACAGAGAAAATTTGTTGTGCATAGTTCACTATAAATGTACTGCTCTCATGCCTGATTTTTGTTGTTGTTTTGATTGGGACGACCATGGGTAAACTGACCTAAGTTGAAAAACTAAAAGGTTTACACCCTTTTCAGACACTTGTCTGCAGCTGGCTTTGTCAAGCATCTGTTTTGTGGGGGGTGAAGAATTTTCAAAAGTCCAATGGTCGTGTGACAGCTAGTGGTAGCGGAGGTTAGTGAACCAACCTTGATAAAAATGTCACTGACATAACGCAACCTCAATTTTGACATCCAAGTCGACAGTTGTTTCCCTGCTCGGGCTTGAATTTGAATTCAAAAGTCAGTTCAGCGGAGGAAACACTACGACATATCGACCGGAAGAGTTTTTCTAATCGGCTCACCCGGTGGAACCCGTTGTGTTGTGCCCTCGGCTGGTCTGAATTTTGAATTCAAATTCAGGCCTGAGCTGGGATTCAACCCGGAAGCCATTAATTATGACTGATGTTTTTTTTTTTCTTTTTTTTGCTTGCAATATAATTAGCCACAACGTGTCGGCCGTGGTTAATTAGTGCCTACACTTTGACGTCGTTCAAATGGCCAGCTGACATATTCGTTTGTTTGCAAATATCGAAAAACAAAAGGCTCCAACACCGCTTCCGACAGTTTGCGCAAACATTGTTTGCACCAAAATGCGGTGTAAACAGTCATTAAACCATGTCGTTTAAATTGTCATGTTGTACTGCCCGACTTGCTGATGTAAACGATGATACACTAGGTGACGGCTGTCCACGAAATGAACGATGGCTGGCGAACTTCCGGCCTTTGTCTTTTCTTTTCGTAATGGCTACCTAGACGAACGTACATGGAATTGTGGGTAAGTTAAAATCTAAGTATATAAGAAAAATCTTATATTCTTATTCTTTTTTTTTTCACCCACAACAGCAGCGGCAACAACAGCAATAAATAAACGCAATTAATACAGTTCAACATCTTTAAACACCAATATATACTGAAAAAGCTTAACTAGCGTTGACGCCAAAAATCAGTATACCTCGGCTGGTCAATTAAGCCTCAGGGGCTATATGACGGTATCAGCACACCACCGCTGGTCACGCTACCAGTACGGAACCCCATAGTCTACACCCAGCAGCGACACCAGAACACCAACGACGGGTGCAAAGGTAGGCACTCCAAAATAAAAAGCAGCAGCTCCAACCTCCAGCGAACAAGCGGCGCCAACTAAGGCACAGCGTCAGTGTCAGCGTACACGGCTGGCGCATCCAAGCACCAGCAGACCAAGCACACCACCACTTGTTGCGAGTGACTATACCGCTGGTCACGCTACCAGTACGATACACCATCGTTTACACCCAGCAGCGACACCAGAACACCAACGACGGGTGCAAAGGTAGGCACTCCAAAATAAAAAGCAGCAGCTCCAACCTCCAGCGAACAAGCGGCGCCAACTAAGGCACAGCGTCAGTGTCAGCGTACACGGCTGGCGCATCCAAGCACCAGCAGACCAAGCACACCACCGCTTGTTGCGAGTGACTATACCGCTGGTCACGCTACCAGTACGTTACACCATAGTCTACACCCAGCAGCGACACCAGAACACCAACGACGGGTGCAAAGGTAGGCACTCCAAAATAAAAAGCAGCAGCTCCAACCTCCAGCGAACAAGCGGCGCCAACTAAGGCACAGCGTCAGTGTCAGCGTACACGGCTGGCGCATCCAAGCACCAGCAGACCAAGCACACCACCGCTTGTTGCGAGTGACTATACCGCTGGTCACGCTACCAGTACGTTACACCATCGTTTACACCCAGCAGCGACACCAGAACACCAACGACGGGTGCAAAGGTAGGCACTCCAAAATAAAAAGCAGCAGCTCCAACCTCTAGCGAACAAGCGGCGCCAACTAAGGCACAGTGTCAGTGTCAGCGTACACGGCTGGCGCATCCAAGCACCAGCAGACCAAGCACACCACCGCTTGTTGCGAGTGACTATACCGCTGGTCACGCTACCAGTACGTTACACCATCGTTTACACCCAGCAGCGATTACCACCAACAACAGCAGCGAGTACAACAAACAACAGCAGTGATTACAACAAACAACAGCAGCTAACAACTTCGCCAGCTGTGATAAATTTCACCAACACCACGACACCGCCATCGGTAACGACAAGGTTACCCAGGAGCTAGTCAGCTCCACTGGCACCACCACCAACGGCATCATCAGCAGCTAAAAACATCAACAGCCGCAAACACCAACAACAGCATCATCCGCAGCTAACAACAACAGCGAGGTAACCACCACCGGCACAAACTGGTAAGCAGGGCATGGACCTGAATTCATTTAATAATATTTGTAGTTGGACATACTTATTAAAAAAAATCTTGTATTTTTAAATGTAATCAGAACAAAAATCAACCGAATTTAAATTAAACTAAAATATGGTGTAAAAATATTTTTTTTTGAAAAAAACAATATAATAACTAACTTACCTTAATCAAAATCTATTGTAAACGTAATTACACCTAAAATCAACGGAATTTTAACTAAATTAAACTACGGTTTAAAAATATTACAAGCGAAAACAAACATATCTTATCTTAGTCATAAATCTACTGTAAACTTAGTCATAATGTAAAATCAATCTAATTTAACTGAAACAAAATGTGGTTTTAGCTTAATCGAAACAAAACGTACTTAATTGAAACCACTCAAAAGTACATTTTAAAAATATACTAAATTCAAACTACAACAAAATTTCATCTTAGAATAGGTCAAACTAATATAAAATAAACTGAATACAAAGAGAACTAAAATTTGAACAATTTAAAACTAATTTAAGAATAACTCAAAACTAAATTAAAACGTGTTAAGGCGAGGTTAAATCGGTTTAAAACAGATATAATTCGGGATTGAGTTAAATCAATTTAATACTGGTTTAAAATCAATTTATAACCAAAACATAACTGGTTTAAATGGATTTAACACTACCTTAACTATAAACTTATTCCACTTAATACCAACACTTAAACTAAATTAAGTCAGTGTTAAATCTAAATTAAATCGATTTAGATCGAATTTAACTAAATTGACAACTAATCTATTGCCACTTCAAGATGGAATGGAATCAATTTAATACTGGTTAAAATCAATTTATAACCATAGCCTAACTGGTTTAAATGGATTTAACACTACCTTAACTATAAACTTAATCAACTTAATAACAAAACATAAACTAAATTAAGTCAGTATTAAATCTAAATCAAGTCAATTTAGTACGAATTTAAATAAAGTTACAGCTAATTTATGGCAACTTCAAGTTTGAATTGGATCGATTTAATACAGGTTTAAATAAATTTATAACCAAAACATAACTGGTTTGAATGGATCTAATACTGACTTAACGATAAACTTAATCAAGTTAACACCAAAACTTAAACGAAATGACGTCAGCTTAAATCTAAATTAAACCAATTTAATACGAATTTAAATCAAATTAAAACTAATTTAATACTACTTCTAAATTTAATTCAATCAAATATTAGTTAAGGACTTAGCCGACCTAAAAGTATTAGTATTAGATAGATGCTCTTAATCTTAAATACTATTTTTTTTGGATTATATGAACGTCAACCGACCTGTTAACGTATTTCAAGACACTGAGAGAAAAGTGAAAAAAAAAAAAAAAAAAAAAAAGACAAAACAACAAAATTATTTACCTTTTATTCTAACTTAAGAAACACTTTACGTAATATTGTTTTTGTTCAGTACACTGAAAAATGAGTTTACTTTTTTTGTTATAATAAAATTAACAAACTTATTACGTCATGTTGTTAGTATGCTCAAAATGGAATTTACCTTTTTGGACTAAATTAAAATGAACAAATATGAATTCATTTTCCAGTACACTGAAAGCTTAATACGTACCCTTTTTGAATGATTAAATCATACAAACTTTATGACTACTTTTTCAGTACACTGAAATTAACCTTACTTTTAAATAATAATTTAAAAATCGCAAACATGTTACACTTGTTTTCGACAACCTGAAATAGTTGAATACTTACTTTTATTACGATGTAGAATTGCCTTATTGTCAGTACACTGGAAATAAAATAGATTTTTATACCTACCTCTGTAATTTATATATATATAAAAAAAAAAAAAAAAAAAAAAAAATTTGTTTTGATGACTTATTTCTTAATTATGAGCAATAAACGGATAAATTAACGATTGCCTTTATTGTCAGTACACGGAACAATTAATAGTCTACTTTTGATAAATTGTTAATTTGGATTTGCATTTTTAGCGCACTGAAACGGGAATGCTTCGTATTGTTATAAGTAAAACGTCCTACTTAAGATCACTTTCAGTACACTGAAAATATTTAATAATTACTTTTGAATATGATGCAAAAGTACAATCACTTTCAGTACACTGAAAATATTTAATAATTACTTTTGAATATGATGCAAAAGTACAATCACTTTCAGTACACTGAAAATATTTAATAATTACTTTTGAATATGATGCAAAAGTACAATCACTTTCAGTACACTGAAAATATTTAATAATTACTTTTGAATATGATGCAAAAGTACAATCACTTTCAGTACACTGAAAATATTTAATAATTACTTTTGAATATGATGCAAAAGTACAATCACTTTCAGTACACTGAAAATATTTAATAATTACTTTTGAATATGATGCAAAAGTACAATCACTTTCAGTACACTGAAAATATTTAATAATTACTTTTGAATATGATGCAAAAGTACAATCACTTTCAGTACACTGAAAATATTTAATAATTACTTTTGAATATGATGCAAAAGTACAATCACTTTCAGTACACTGAAAATATTTAATAATTACTTTTGAATATGATGCAAAAGTACAATCACTTTCAGTACACTGAAAATATTTAATAATTACTTTTGAATATGATGCAAAAGTACAATCACTTTCAGTACACTGAAAATATTTAATAATTACTTTTGAATATGATGCAAAAGTGCATTCACTTTCAGTACACTGAAAATATTTAATAATTACTTTTGAATATGATGCAAAAGTGCATTTACGTTCGGTATGCGGAAAATGCTTAATTTTTATGGTGGGATTGCAAGGAATATTTGATATTTGTTGGTGTTTCTGACAGGCAATCCTTACGTTATACGTTGAATACTTTAACATTTTATATGAACTGTATACGATATATTAATCTTTTTCTTCATCCACTTGAACAATTATAAGCCATTTAAGCTTCCAAATGTATTATAATAAGTTACTAAAAGTTGTGTAAATATAATGATCCCGATGTTAAGGGATTATAATGAATAATTAAATGTTTTGAAATTCATTTGGAAGATGAAAGGTAAGGACATGGTAAGGGGCTGCTGCACTTAGGTGCACAACGAGGGTTAATGAAACCGAAGGTTTTCTTCATTAACTGGATGGGCGGGTGTAGAAAATGAGGGGAATTAACACCTTCCTCCCTCATGCTACACGGTGCGTAGAGACGATAGCTCGGTTAAGTCGCCTCGTTCGGGTTTTTTTTTTGTTGGTTGGTTTTCCTCTCCCATCCGTTTCCTGTTTCCGCCCATTTGAATTAAAATTCAAATAATTTGAATTTTAATTCAAATGATCCTTTCCCGTTTCCCGCTAACGTCTGCATACGATTAACTTGTGCAGATCGCATCCCGCGACTTCCTGACGAAGCAACCCCACGACCAATTTCCCTGAGCTAAGCTGAAGCATAGCTAGGTGTGCAGACGCTCGCTAAGTCAGGAAGTGCCTCGTCATCCGGTTGCGGATGTCACGACGCTGCGAGGTGGATGGTCGGTCTGTCACACAACTGACTGCGAAACAGCTGATTGTGTAATTGCTGCTTTTTGATTGGTCTAAAAATAAAAAGGGGGAGCATGAAGCAAATTACATGATGTTCAGTGCTGAATTAAAATTCTTTTACAACAAAAAATGGGAGAAGCATTGCAATAATTAAATTAAAATTAAATACATAAATTTTTGTAAATATATAAATACTTTTAATTTTATTTTATAAAGAGGAGGGTATTTTATACAAAAAAATGGATTTTAATAAATTAAGTGAAGATATAGGGCTCGACTTTGAGAAGCCGATGTAATCATTTTCAAAAAAATGATTTGAGCAAACAACTGATCTTTTATTTACCAGTTTAGGATCAAAAGCTAGTGATTCAATCCAATGTTGCTTTAAATTAGGAATATGTGGAAATCTGAAAATAAATAAAATATTTATTTCCTTTTAAAATTTTTTTCGTTTTTTTATTTTTATTTTGGCCTTTATTCTACATAATTTTATTTTCTAAGCCATTCGAGACCGACATTTTATTATTGCACTCTTGGACTAAGGAGGCCCAAGTACGTTTAATAAACATAAGAAAAAATTATTTACGCGTGGGCCATAAACTGCACTTATGACCAAAAGTTCTTAACTGAAAACACGAGCGCCCTTAAAATGTGTGAAAATATGTAAATTGAATACACCCCTGAAATACTTTGACATTTCAATCCCTTAAAATTGGCGCGGAAACAACGCACTCCAATTTGCTTTTTTTCACTTATTTTCAATTGGAAATGCACAAATTTTCACTTTAAATAACTTTTTTAAACACAATTCATTATAATTAACGTTGTTTCGTCAAAAATGCCAACTGGTGTTCATATACTTACTTATGGAAGGAAACCACATTATTTTTCAAGTTCTGACTACTTGAACAATTTTTGACAGCACAACGCATGTTTGTTTAGTTGTTTATATCATAAACTTTACTTATCTCACTGAAATTATCAATAAAAATAGCTTTTAATTCAAAGATGCCCAGTAGTGGCTGATATCAGCAAATTAAACTCACACGTATACTAACGCTCTTTTGTTTGATCGTCAATCAACCAATAGGAAATCAGTATGTTGAGTGGGAGAGACAAACTGCACTTGCAGAACTTCTGTGTCTTATTTTACATTTTAATCGTCGTCGAGACTGCTGTCAGTGAACACATAAATTGAAATTATTGCGATATATTAATGATGTCAGCCGAAAAGTATTTTATGTTACAAAATGCTTTTGATGACATGCAATGTCTTATTTGTCATAAGACATTTAAAAAAACTAAGGAATATAATTCAAAAAACATTTTGAAGATGTTCACAAAGACATTAATTATTTGCAGGGGGAAGAAAAAGAAAAACAATTTAAAATTTATAAGAAAATTTTTATTGAAAAGTTGAAGGAATGGGTCAATCAATCTAAAGAAAATGATATGGTGGAGGAAAATTTAGAAATGGGTTTAAGGATTTTGAAAATATTTAGCATTTACTGGATATTTCTCAAAACCCTTTTAAATGCGATATATTAAAGTACGCATTTCCAATCCAAACAGAACTTATTATACTTCGAAGTGAATTAGATTTCCCGGATAATTGCATCAATATAGAATTCTGGAAACATCTGGAAGGTACAATATATCCTGAAATAAAGAAGATTTCATTGAAGTGTTTATCTTTATTTCCCTCAACGTATCTTTGCGAACAAAAATTTCAGATTTAAATTATAACTGTAATAAGAGTATCAACATAGAAGATTCCATTACTTTTTAATTGCAAATTGAACAATGATTAATTGAGGGAAAATTTATAAACACTTTGAAGAATCTTTTTATTTCGAAATATATCATACTATCCAGATGTCCGCATATATAAATTATACATATATGTTTGTATTATAGATATATATATATTAAAGGGCTGCACAATTACATTTGAATCGCTGTACAAAACATTTGTGGGGATCGCAATAATGTACTGAACACATTGACGACGACTGCAACAGTGCGAAACAACATGAAGAAAGAAACAACAATCTGGAAGTATCATTAGATTGTTTCATTCACGTATACACAAACACTTATATTGCTCTGTTGTCGCACGTCAAATTAGGAAAAAATTTTAAACCGACGACAGCAACTTTGTTGCAATCACTCATTGTCGTTGCAACATTTTCACCACTTTCACCTCCATAAGAAAAGCATGTAAAAATAATGTGACATTTGACGCACTGTTGCTGTCGTTGTCAATGTGTTCAAGGTATTACTTTCGTTCTCTCACTCTCATTTGCGGATAGCGTTGGCGTGAGCGAAAATTTTAGGTAGTGTGCGTAAGTAGAAAACCGGTTGAAAACAAAGCAAATAATAAATTGTCTATCGCGTATTAGTAATGTACATAAAAATAACTTGCATGAGAAGTACAAGTTGGCAAGTACTTAAATTTCTTGATACCTAATTTCAGAAATTTAGAAGATGAATTTGCAGTTTCATGTTTTAATATAAATGTATATTTTATTAAAAACAAAAAACCATTCGGATAAAGATAACAAAAACACAAAAAAAAAATCAAAAAAATTAAACTTTATGTGTGGTAATATATATTTATTAATTATTAATGTTTGAATGTAAAACAAAAAATCAGTTTAAAAAATAATAAGTTTAAAATCGGCGCTCACAATTTTTATTTTTATATTGTCGTTATTAAAACTGCTATTAATATTTTTATCTACAGGAAAAGAACCACTATTTGTTGGCTGTAAGAATTTAAGCATTAAAAAATTAAAATAAAACAATAATTCAATACTTACTTACTTCATCAATTTCCAGTTTTTTTTAGTTAACTCTTACTTTATTTTTACTTTACTAATGCTATTAGCAACTGATAATGACTTTTGCTTTCAGCATACGCAAGTATGTATTTGCAGTAGAAGGAAGAACTATGCAGTTTTTTTTTCATTCGCTGATATAGCGACCGATAATTACTGTAATTGGTGAGAGCAAGTTGCGTATGCATTTGATCCGAGAGAGAGAGAGTTAAAACATTATTTTTTTTTCTCTGAGCAACAAGCAACGGTTTTAAGCTATTTCTTTTCTTAATTCTTCTACAAGTGATGTGCCTAGCTAAAAGTACTTGGTGGAATTAAAAAAGCAAATAAATTTGTGCAGCCCTTTAATATATATTAGGGCGGGTCGATTTATTTTTCGACAATTTCCCTATGATTTCCGTATTCTATGGGTTATTCCATGAAAATTTGCCAAAGGAACCATACCTCTATCGTTAAAATCGAGTCCCCTACTTTTTGTTGGTAGATTTTTTCCCAAATTGACGTTCGTATGAAATATTACCTACACGTTCACATCCATAACTCAAAAAATATCGATCGGGTTTAATCGCCAGTATGCGCGTTGGAAAGGTGAGCTCATTTTGATCAATTTACCAAAAAAAAATCTCCAACATTGGTCCAACGGTTTAAAAGTTACGGGCATTTTTGTCCAAATTTTGGAGCATTTTTCCATTTTTTTCATGATTTTGTCCAAAAATATTACTTTCATGGCCATTTTTTTGGCTCAATTTTTTTGACTTACGAAGCTTACGAACCTTACGTTACGACTGGACTGATTTGCGCTTTACATTATTGGCATATTTTTTCACAGGGTGCACACCCTGTGTTATGTTTGTTTATTTCTTTTTGTTTTTAGTTTCTTTATAGACTTCTTTATTTTTGTTTGTTTATAATGTTCCAGTGTATGCTAGTTTTGTTTGAGCGTCATTTCAGTGAAGTGTTACTTGAAATAACTAACAAATAATCAAATTCTTTTGAAATTTAGAAAAGATTTAAAGGTAAGTGTAAAAACATTGCTAACTATTATAGTTAATAGTTATATTATTATTCTATGAAAAACATATTTAATTCTTTTAGTGACGGTTTAAAAAATGGATTCAGAGCCTGGTTCATCGCAAAATCCAACAGATACCCAACGCAGTAGTTTGCAGCATTTGGTCTCTCATGATGTTTTTCTTTTGGCGTGGCCTGTGAATTACCTGATATTAATCTGTCAACTAAACGAGATATATTGAAGTACTATTTTTTCTTGGCCGAACGTTCAAAAGCCCAAAGCAAAATGTTTTCCTATAAAACATTTACTCCCCAAGTAGCAGACAGATTGTTAGAAATTTGGAATCAACTTAATATTGAACTTATACTCAAAGGTAGCATCATTAGAAAATTGAATAATTTGCTTGACGCATATAGTAATGCAGATAAACAACGAGTAAAACGCGCAACAGAATTCAAAAAATTCGTAGAATCAACAAACCAATTATTCAACATTGGAAAATGTAAATGCAACTTGAAAGAAAACGACTGCTCATGTGGATCTATCCCAGAAAACTTAAAAGATTTCATGCGCGATCAATATGATGACAGAATACAAACGATACCGGAACACGATAGTGGAAGTGAAGAGACGATACCAACGACTATACCAACGACTATACCAACAATCCCAGTGAGCAACGATCCTACATACGAACCACATTATGACGAAATGGAAGTTGATGTGAGAGGAGGTTCAGATTTAGTTCTACCACCACAAACATACACTCCCAGATACAATACTAAAAACTATGCAATGATGTGTGACAGATTTGGTGTGCATGACAGAATGGGATCAGCATTGGCAACAGCTCTGATGGAAGACCTGGGCGTAAAAGATGCTCATGACAATCTTGTCATCATGGATAAAAGTAAACTTCGTAGAGAAAGAGAAAAATGGAGACAAGACGCACTTCGTAAGCGGTATGATGGCTCGAATTTGATATCATTTTCATTCGACGGCAGGAAAAATGATGCTCTAACTGTAGAAAAAATTGATGAGAAGTTGCATCCAAGGATGGTTAAAGAACCTCATCTAGTTGTTTTGAGGGAACCAAAATCTCAATTGATAGGCTACACAAAATTAGAAAGTGAAACTGCGGCAAGCAAAGTCAACAAATTGATCGAATTCTTCCAAGAAAAATAATTGTCTCTCGATTCATTAATTGCCATATGCGCTGATGGTGAACCAACAAATACTGGCGTACACGGTGGAATTTTGCGACTATTCGAAAAACAGTTAAAGAGACCACTGCACTGGTTTGTGTGTCTTCTGCACTTTAACGAGCTTCCGTTTAGACATTTGTTTGACACTTTAGACAAATCAACCACCACTGACTGGATCACGATCAACTACCGGAAAGTTGAGCTCAAAAATTGCTGATTGTGAAAATCTTCCGGTATGTAATTTTTATAGCTGATTCTTTACCATTTTTCATTCTATTTTTTAGCTTTTATGTTTTCTTTTCAGGTGGTAGCCGATTTTGAGGAAATCGCTTTGGAAAATATGCCTCCTGGTGATTTAAATCCAGAAGAATTATCTACCGATTCGAGGTACTTGATGTTAATGGCCAATGCAATTTCTAATGGTGTGGCTCCTGCGGATTTGTCTAACATAAAACCAGGGGCAATTGCACATTCTCGTTGGCTGACCAAAGCCAATAGATTATTACGGTTGTATGTGACAACTAATAATCCAACTGAAAATTTAAAAATTCTGGCTAACTATATAATAAAAGTATACACGCCAATGTATTTCAATGTTAAGTATTATAGCTCTGCCGCATACGGTAGTACATTACTTTTTAAATTTATTACTTGGACACGATTTTTACCACCGAATTTACTTGAAGTTGTAAGTACAGTAATTCAAGATAATCCATATTTTGCACACTCAGAAAATATCTTGCTATCTATGTTGTTTGATGATAGAATGGAAAAACGAAAAATTGCTATAAAGAAGATTTTACATTACCGAAGAGATATTGTCGACCCAACGGAACTTAGAGTTTATAAAAAATCTCTTATAAACTTTAATTGTACGGAATATACAAATATGATTGATTTAAATGACGATACCATTTTATTCGAACCACCGTTTACGCAAAGTTATTTGTATGAACAAAGACATGAAAGACATGTCCAATTGCTGGCTGCCACTGCTAAAAGAGTTGCAGGAAAGAATGTAGAAGGCGCTATGGCGACGACATTAGAGAGCCGTACGAAAACACCAAGACTTGAAAGCAAACAAGACTTTCAGAAAAAATAATGTTTTTTTTCACATGTCGTCTTTTACTACACTCAAATTGAATATTTTTTTTGATAATAGGTTGATAGATACTTTATTATCTCTTAATTTGAATTTTTGTAGAAAAAAAAATAAAAAGGGAAAAAAAAATCAAAAAGTTGGTTTTATGTGTTATTTTGTTTTAGCAATATCGCATGAATTAATCAACCGAATTCGATAAATTTGGGCTTAAACTCTTCGTTTTGAATTGTAAATTGAATTAAATAATGGATTGAGCCAAAAAATGGCCATGAAAGTAATATTCTTGGACAAAATCATGAAAAAAATGGAAAAATGGTCCAAAATTTGGACAAAAATGCCCGTAACTTTTGCACTTTTTACCAACAAAAAGTAGGGGACTCGATTTTAACGATAGAGGTATGGTTCCTTCGGCAAATTTTCATGGAATAACCCATAGAATACGGAAATCATAGGAAAATTGGTGAATTTTTTCACTCCCTACAAATCGACCCGCCCTAATATATATCTATCAATACATTCATCAAGAGTATTACTAAAATAAATACATTCATCAAGAGTATTACTAAAATATGTACACTCATTAATTTTACATTTCCCTTTTGTTAAACAAAGAAAAGAAAAAAAAAATTACAACACCCGCCACACATGTGCTTTCGTCGCAATCTCGTTGACGACTTTATAAAATGAATAGCAAATTGTTTTCTTCCAGTGTGCGTCACTCTCACCAATACTACTACCTTAGGCCATGGCACAATTACTGACAAGGTAGTAGCGTAGACTGGCTTTTTTCTCACGAGCGGCGATGGGTAATTGTCAAAATTAGCTGTTTATGAAATTAATCAAAGAAAAGTGAAAAAATAAGCGACGAATTAAGCATAGCTAGTCAACTGCAACAAACTGAAATCATTTCAATCAACTTCGCGAATAAATTTAATGAATCAAAGATAAGTTAAAAATAAGCACATAGCTAGTTAACAGCAGCAAACTACAACATTCTTTAGCTGTTTTTGACAACTACCAATCGCCAAAAAACTGTCACGGCTACCTTGTCAAATAATTATACCATGCCTTAGGCATCTATGTTTTAATTAAACATTTAATATTAGTGAGTTTTTTTAGGTCTTACTTCGGCCGACAGAACGATCCAAGTGTCAAAAAATATTCTCCGTCTCACTCACTCAATTCACGAAACATACTGCAGTACCCTGTATGTGAGGGTAACACCATTTCCTTATATTTTATTTCTATGCTGATTTTGAATCTGAAGTCAATTCAATATGTTTAATAGCGTTGCCACCTAAATTTTTTTATTTTTACGAATTCGGTGCATACGACCACGGATATCTTCTGAATATCACTATGAATATGTATAAAATACCAGACCTGTAAAAATAAGTACAAGTACAAGTACAAGTAGCTAGGTACTTAAAATATAAGTACTAACTATAAGTACTTCCATACTTATACTTGAAAATTCCAAGTACAAGTACTGTACTCTCAAGTATTTCTCAAGTACTTTGTTATGTACTTTCTCAGTTTTGTACAACATTCTTTCAAAAAATAAAAATGCATGAGTTTGTTAAAGATTTCAGCAACTTCTTATTATTTTTAATTGTAAAAAATTAGTAAAAAAACCCTTAAAATATAATTTAAAGTTTATAAGTGTTGGCCGTCATCAAAAAAAATTTCTCAAAAGAAAAAGCTGTTAGAGGTTGCCTTCTGGGACTGTAAACAAAACCAGCCAATGAAAACAAAGCGGATGATGTAAGAGGTGTGCTTATCTTGATTGATAAGTCCTTCATAAGAGGGTAAAATGTGAAGATTTATCATTGATGTATTAAAAAATTGCTCTTCTACAATTTTGTTATAGTCTGAACTTTATAATGATGTGAATTGAGTTGGCGTAAAATCTTCGCTCGATGCATCTACATAAAAAATATTGAAATGGTAAAGAGCACAACGTTTTTATTTGTTAAAAGGCTACCTGGGCTACCAAAAAAAAAAACTTCCTGATGTCCAGTGACTGCTGTGTCAAGATCTACCAATTTTAGTGTTGCCAAAATCACGATGTACTTAACAAAGTACTTGAGAAGTACTTGAAAGTACAGTACTTGTACTTGAAAATTTCAAGTATCAGTATGGAAGTACTTGTACTTGGTACTTATTTTGCAAGTACTTAGGTACTTGTACTTACACGATACTGAAAAAAGTATATACTTAGTACTTCACAGGTCTGTAAAATACAATAATATGTATTATGTGTAAGTTGTTTATTTAATAAGCAAAAAACATTGAATACATACATAAAAATTTCAGATGAGACCATTTTCTTGTTTAATTCTTTTTAGAGCGTAATTTTTAGTAGTCGGGTTTTAGTTTTTTGAACTTATTTTTTATTTGTTGGTTACCCTATCCATTGGGGATAGGAAGGGGAAGAGGGACGGGTGGGGTGGCAAGAATATAGACGTACTTATAATATAAGGAAGATATTTAGAATGGAGAATTTTAATATAGCTGGTATGAAAAGCCATAACTTTTGATTGGAAAGAGATATTGGGGTAATTTTTTCACATAAATTATTTTTGAGACTTGACTTTTTTTGTAAAAAATATAAAAACAACATTTTGGAAAAAATAAATTTCGCGAAAAAAAAACAAAAAGCCAGAATAGAGCTTTTATACTATTGAAAGTGGAATGGTATGAAAAAATCAATTTACAGTGCAATAACTTTTGATTGGAAAAAGATATTGGGGTAATTTTTTCACATAAATTATTTTTGAGACTTGACTTGTTTGTATTAGCGAGTTCAAATCCCATCAGAGACTTAATTTATTTTCTTAATTGCTTATATCTTTTTTTTTTTTGGTTTTTTTATAGTTTGTTCTGTTTTTTTAGTGATTTCGTTATGTTTTTGCATTAATTTCTTATAATAACATAGCGGACGAGTTTATTTTCTTACTGTGTTCGTACGTTTATTCTTAATGAAGCAAATAAAGCGACGATAAGGTAACAGATGCGATGGTCGAATGGATAAGCAGATGCATTTACACACATGCGGCCGATGTTCAAGTGTCCGGATAATGGTATTTTTTCAGTTGCCTGCAACATTAGTTGGAAATTCAGCAGACATGGTCGCCTCTATACCCGCTTATATCTTTTTTTTATAGGCATGTACCAGCCATACCAGCTTATATCTTTTTTCTATAGGCATGTCCTAGGCCAGCATGTCTGCCAAATTAACTCCCATAGCAGTAATGCAGCATACATCTCATAGTATGAATGCAGAATTAAAGGCTGATTCGCAATACTGCGTTTCGGTCGGTCGGCCTTTGATCGTACTTTGATCGGCTTTGCAATAACTTTACGGGATGAACTGTCAGAACGCACGACCTAAAAATTTTATCACTACAATGTTGCGTTCAAGGTCGCGCATGTGTCACTTTGATCAACTGTGGTGATGCCAGTGTAAACTATCACATTTCATGGGATTTTTTTATTTTATCAGCACAGTTTATGCTAGGGGTATTCACGATTCAGTACACTTGCCTGTGCAGTTGAGCAGTTACGTGTTCGTGAACACACTACTATCACTTTTTTCAAAGCCGTCAAAATTTTCAATGTGCAAAAGTACACAACTGCTCAAGGAAAGTGAAAAAGGCTACAGTGGGAAAGCATTTGTGAAGATTTTGCACGTACGTGTATTTTGTTTTTGTAAAGCTCACAAAACCTCAACTGCAGTGGCAACTGCACTAAATCGTAAATAACCCTATTGAATGTCATTCAAATTAATGCTTATCAATTTGCAACTAAAAAATCCAAGTTCTTATGAATTCAAAATTAATTATTAAAATTTAAATATTCGCGCCAAATTATTTATTATATATAAATGAAAAGAAATAATAAATGTAAAATAATACCTTACATTAAGCCGCCATTTTTTCAAAAAATACCATTATTAATATGGATTATGGAAAGTAAGATGTTGAAAGTTGTTATTTTAAGCATATTTACCTGAGTTGTTCTGTTTTCTTATAAAAAAGTTTTTAGTTTGCAGAAAATGTAAATTATTTCATACTTAAAGTGAAAAGTAAAACTTTAGGCTTTTGAAATGCAATACATTTTTAGTACCTATATAACGCAAATTTTGTAGAAAATAACGGTTATTTTCATTAAAAAATTGAGATATGATAAAAAGTTGCTTATAAAATGTAAAATATTCTTGCAGTGATATTTATATTGCACATCGTTGAAAAGGTCAATTAATTTCCTTTCAAATGACATGCTAATTTTTTAGATCTATTGGATAATGGCAATGAAATAGATGTTTTTTGAACAGATCCTTTAGCAAGAAGCAAAATTTTAAAAATCGATAACTCGATAACTACCTGATTAATTGATTTTTTCAGCCAAAAATTTTTTACGGTTTTCTCTACCAGAATTTACTGCCTTTTATTGATATACTTAATATAAATAATTGGCACAAATACTTAAATTGTATTAAATAATGTTGAATTCACCAAAACTTTCATTTTGTAAGTTGCAAAATGCTAAATCTTAATTTAAATCAAATTCAATACAACCTATGCTGATGAAATAAAAAATCCCGTGAAATAGCAATACTAACAAAATATGTGCTAA
The DNA here is from genome assembly GCA_963920525.1 of Dichetophora obliterata. Taxonomy (NCBI): domain Eukaryota; kingdom Metazoa; phylum Arthropoda; class Insecta; order Diptera; family Sciomyzidae; genus Dichetophora; species Dichetophora obliterata. The sequence continues at coordinate 173,035,485 of OY986439.1, forward strand.
CAATCTCAATTTTTTTATTGTTATTTATTATAAATAATTTTGCACAAATATTTCAATTATAAAAAGTGTACACTTAATCAAAACTTACATACCATAATTTCCATAAAGTAAAATCACATTAAGTATAAATAGTTCTAATAATACAGCAAATCCCATGAAAACTCATGTTTACCATTGAAACTAGAAAATACCCACCAAAGCTAACTCAATGAAAATGCAACTCTGCCATACCAAAGAATGTCAAACGCACGACCGAGTAGAACATTTTTCTACTCTACTCGTTAGGTTGGACTTTGATCGTACTTTACCCCTTCGTTGATAATTAACGAATAAAGCACGATCAACGGTTGAGGTCGAATTGCGAATTGCACCATAAGAACTCGTTGTTTCTACTCGAGCTGTCAACGCACGACCGACCGAACGCAGTATTGTGAATCAGGTATAATACCGTGAAATGCATGCAGCATTGCTGCTAGGGCAGTTCATTTGGCAGACATGTATTGATTCTGCATTCATACCATGAGATGCATGCTGCATTACTGCTATGGCAGTTAATTTGGCAGACATGCTGGCCTAGGACATGCCTATAGAAAAAAGATATAAGCTGGTATGGAGGCGAGCGTGTCTCCTTACCTTCCGAGGCATGTTGCCCGGCAGACATTCAGCAGGGCTCCTTTTCCAACTGGGTAAAGCTAGAATCCAAGAAGTGTGAGTGTATACGCATATATATTTATTTAACGTATTTATTTTATAACTTCTTTGTGATAATAAAATACTTTTTTTTTTAAAGCAAGCCAAATCAATAACGTATTTTAGTTTACATTGCTGAAAAATAGAGTTCAATCTGATCTGTGGAATTGTTGCAAATTCGTGAGAGTGTTTAGATCTTTTTTGTAACCGATTTTGCCCAAATTTTATAACCACATTTTTTAAGAGCCCAATAAGTCAAAAAACTAAATTTATATTTTAAATAAAATAAATAAATAAATAAACTGGCCATTTCAGCCCTTGGAAGGACTTTGACCTAGCTTCTATTGATCAATTGTGTTGTGCGTGTTATTAAATGTTTGATCACAAATGACCGAGAACTGAACCTGCGTGTTTTATGCCGACTCTGAATGGCTTATGTTCTCAAGAAGCTTTACCGCGGTTATTTAGCTTAGGGGCCACGCACTCTACCCACTAGGCTAGGGTCGCTAAATTTATATTTTAGTTAAGTTTAATTTAGTCACTGCTGGAAACAATTTGGGGGTCAAAGGGATAAAATTATATGCACCATATTTGTGTCATCCTATGAACTTATACGTATTAAGTAATGAGTTAAACTTATAAATTCTTCTTGAAAATTACCTTTATAAAAATTTTTTTTTTAAGGATTATAACTTATCAGAAATTTATAGTGGCTGCCGAAATACATTTGAGTTCTCGCCTTGTGTAATTAAAGATTATATAAAAAATCCCAACCATTCTTCGACAAAGACATATTTTGTCTAATATAAATTCATCTTTCGCATATCATATTCCATATTTTAAATATATACAGTGTTGCGTAAAATAATAGCAACAAAATAAGTGCGCTGCAACAAAATCGTGTATCTTTTTTAATATTGGGGACACACAAAAATGATTATAGGAATCAAAGCATATATTCATCATCATATATAAAACAAATCAAATTAAAATTTGGTTTTTTTTTAATTAAATTTCAAATTAATGTGGCTACATTCAATTTGTCTGAGAGCAAAACAAAAGCAACAAAACTTGAAAAATGTAAAAAGAGAACAGAAGTTCCAAGAATTACCGGTAAAAGTTCCGTTATTGTAAAGCACGTGTTTTTTGTAAGTCATAAACATTTGTGTTTAGTTTTTTTTTGCGCTAGTTGTGACATTGACTGTTCCATTTATAATGGCACGTTTTAAATACTGTGAGTCTCTTAAATTGCAAATTATTTCCGAATATAAAAACGGACATTCACAAATATCTAACGTGAAACAGTTTGATATTAATCAGTCAGTAGTTTGCAGATTAATAAAGAAATATACCATCACAAAAGACGTAACAACGGTACATTAAAGAGGGCGGCCGCGGAAGACATCGCTGCGTGATGACAGGAACATTTGTGGCGTGTTCAAACGAAATGCATTTGTCACATCCAAAGAAGTTGTTCGGACACTTGATTTAGATATCCATCACAGCACTGTTTGATGACGAGCCGTTGAGAACGGTTAAAGAAGTTACAGACCAGCAGAGAAACCTTTGCTTACAGCTAAGCATAAAAAATAAGGTGAGGTGTTACAATTTAAGCAATTCTGTCTGAAATTGTGACAACAAGTTGTAATTTATTGTTTTTTAGACTCAGTCTTGCAAAAGAGCACCTAAATTGGATCGTTCAAAAATCGAAAACCGTTTTTTACCAATGAATCAAGGTTCAACTTGATTAATTCAGATGGGATGTGCACGGTACGGCGCCACCCAGGTACACGACTTGAAGCCCGAAACTGCAAAATGAATTTAAAGCACGGAGGCGGTGGCATTATGGTCTGCACTTGTTTTTCCTATAATGAAGTTGAACCATTTCAAAAAATCGATGGAATTATGGATCGATTTGTATATAATGACATTTAAGAAAGTAAGATGCAATCACATTCAGAGTGGAATATGTCGCTTCAGCCCGACAACGACCCGAAGCACACTTCAAAGCTCATCAAAGATTACATTAGAGGGAATGGGATTCAAGTTCTTGATTGGCCGGCACAGTCACAATGACTTGAGTCCCATTGAAAATCTTTTTGGGATTTTGAAGGTAAAAGTTTCTGGTCAAAGGTTTTCCAATAAGACTGCACTGTTTGAAGCCCTGAAACTTAATTGGGAACATATACCTAATACCAACATATCTAATTTAATAGAGTCGATGTCGCTCAGATGTGCAGCGGTTATCAAGAATAATGAATCTTACACCAAATATTAATTATGTTGCTTTTGTTTTGCTCTCAGACCAACTGAATGAAACCACATTAATTTCAAATTTAATAAAGAAAACAAAACCAAATTTAAATATGATTTGTTTTTAATACGATGTAAGAATATATGCTTTGGTTCCTATAATCATTTTTGTGTGTACCTAATATTTAAAAAGATACACGATTTTGTAGCAGCTTACTGATTTTGTTGCTATTATTTTGCGCAACACTGTATATGATTCAGTTTAAGTAAAGTGGCTGAAAATTGTATATTCATTTTAACTAATTTTTAACGTTATTTTAAATCAACCAAACTAAAAAAAAATAAATTGAGATTTTGCATGGTAGCGTGGTGAAATAGAGAGAAGGATTTTGTAGGAGAACATAAACTCTTTTCAAGAATTGTATGAAAAATATCAATAGAATCGACTCGTTTTTTCTCAAAAATTTTTTGATTGCATCTTGGACTCTTGGCTCTTGGTATAGAGATAATAAAAACGAATTTATTAAATAATTTCAAATATTTTCGCAATGCTGCATCAGGTTAATGTACCTTGATATTATTGCTTTGACATTATTTAATAGATATAAGCTAAGTACCAAGACTCAGGTCTTCAGAATAATCTTAAGTTTTAAAATCATGCACATAAACTAAATAAATTCAAAAGAAAAAAAATTTCAAAACATAATTGTTTTCATAAGCACTTCATTATCACCTCTCTCCTATCCCCCTCCAGAAAATCGTGCCAACGCTCTTGAAAGCAAAAATAACAGCAGCAACTTTTTATTCTTTCTATTCACAGCTTTTTTGATTTCACTTGAGCCAATGTTCTGAAAATATCACGAAGTAGAATATAAATATTGAAGAGAATGATACATTGTTTCATTAATTCGACACAACTAGGGCATCCAATCCCGGGATCCCGGACGTTTCTTAGTCCCGACAGTCCCGGGATTGCAAGGCCTAAAATCCCAGGATTTTCAGGATCCCGGAATTGCCTCTACAAAAAAAAAATTATTAAATATTCCTACAAAAAATTCAATGATACTACCTAAGAAAAAATTTTTGTGTTTTTAAAAAATTTAAAAATAAAAACCTTTCTTAAACTGTCTGTACAAAATAACACAATATCCCTTACCAATTGTCATTTTAATGCCGACTCTAACAACCCTATTCTGGCAAAGTAACAATTGTTACCCATTATTTTTAATATTTGTTTTGATTTCAAACAAAATTTTAAGCTCAAAAATAATAAATTTTGATAAAAATTGTCAGTTGCTTTTCAGATAGTGCCCATTTCATTAAAAAATTTGCATTTGACCTTCAAATTTTGTTTTGAAAACAAAAATTACAACAAACACACATAAATATTAAAAATACTGGATAACAATTGTTACTTTGTCAGAATAGGGGTGTAAATTTAGTATAAGCTTTTTGACAACAAATTCTATAGAAATAATGTCAGGAAAGCTCACATTCAATTAAGGGGTTGGCATTAAATCGACTATTGGTAAGGCCCAATATGTTAAACACATGATACTTAAGAAATACTGAAATGTGATTTTAATAATACAAGCATAAAAAACTTTTTTAACCAACTGTAAAAAATATGATGTGATATTACCTTAGAAATACCAATATGTGACCTTAAAAATTAAAAAAGAAAACTTTCTTAATCAAGCGGCACAAAATATCACAAATTTCTTACTTAGATATACTACAATTATTATTTTAATTTAATTTTTAATAACTAATAATTTTAATTTTAGGGAAACTGGGGGCGATGGATCAATGTAACATGTCTGACTGTCTCAACCTGGCGAGGCCAGCATAATCTTTGTGAAATCGCCTCAAGTCGACTCAAACCTCCACGTGGTGTTTCCTGGGCAACGTCAAAACTGACAACCGTTAGTTTGGCGGCTAATCTGAGCGGCGGGCCTCCCTAGGCTTAAAATAGGTTGTGCGTCGGGTTTGAAGCCCACCCGTAAAAACCAATTTCAATGAAAACATATAAGAATAGAAGAAAAATGATCCCCAAATCTGATGACGACTACCGCAAACGAAAAACTGATAATGATTTACGGATATGCACCTGGAATGTCCGAACCCTTAATTGGGAAGGTGCATCTATCCAACTGACTGATGTCTTGGAAAGATACAAAGCTGATATCACTGCTATCCAAGAAATGCGATGGAAGGGACAGGGTTGCATTCGGCATGCACCCTGTGATATCTACTACAGCGGCCATGCGGAGAAGCACGAGTTTGGATGCGGATTTGTAGTTGGCAAGAGACTACGGCCCCACGTCCTGCGATTCACACCTGTGAACGAACGACTTGCCATAATCCGCATCAAGGTTAGATTCTTCAATATAAGCCTAATATGTGCGCACGCTCCGACAGAAGACAAGGACGATGAGATCAAGGAAATTTTCTATGAGCGCCTTGAAAATGCTTACGAGCGCTGCCCCCGCCACGACGTAAAAATCGTGCTTGGTGACTTCAACGCTAAGGTGGGCAAGGAAAATATTTTTGGTCCAACAGTCGGAAAGTTCAGCCTCCACGACAACACCTCCGATAACGGAATGAGGCTGATTGACTTCGCCGCAGCACGAAACATGGTCGTAAGTAGTACTAGATTCAAGCATCTCAATATTCATAAAGCCACCTGGATGTCCCCTGATCAAAAAACAAAAAATCAAATTGATCACGTTTTGATCGACGGAAGGCACTCTTCCAGTGTATTGGATGTACGCACGATCCGTGGTGCAAACATTGACTCGGATCACTATCTTGTTGCAGCCAAGATCCGTACACGTCTGTGCGCAGCTAAAAATACACGCAACCCTACACAGAGAAAGCTAGACGTCGACAAGCTGCAATCGAAACAGACAGCCGATGCTTTCGCCACTCGACTCTCACTCCTGCTTCAAAGCACTCCTCCAATCGATGATATATGCGCGCAGTGGACACACATTTCCAACTCTATGCGTGCGGCTGCTGAAGAGGTGATTGGCTACCAACGCCCTCGCCGAAACCAGTGGTACGACCAGGAGTGTCGCGACGCCACTGCAGAGAAAGACGCCGCCTACAAAGCCACCCTGCAGTCGGTTGTAACGCGCGCTGCTAAGGAGCGATACAAAGAAAAGAGGAGGGAAGAGAGACATATTTTCAGGCGGAAAAAAAGAGAGGCAGAAAAGCGCGAGCAGGAGAAGATTGAGATGTATGGTGACAGGAATGAGGCCCGAAAATTTTTCGAAAAAATAAGACGCCTTGCCGATGGTTTTAAAACCGGGGCCTCTTCCTGCAAGGATGAAAACGGGAATCTAGTGACAGATGTCCAGAGTACACTGACGTTATGGAGGGAACACTTCTCTAAGCTTCTAAATGGCGACGCTGACAACAATCCCGCCAATAGAGATGATATTCCGGAAACCCCAATTGCGGATGACAGCGTCGAGGTTTCGCTGCCCGACTATGATGAAGTTCTGACAGCTATAGCTCGGCTTAAAAATAACAAAGCCGCGGGAGCTGATGGCTTACCTGCTGAACTGTTTAAGAACGGAGGCGAAGCTCTACTTAAATGCATTCACGAGCTTCTATGCAGAATATGGTCGGAAGAATGCATTCCGAACGATTGGAATCTCAGTGTGCTCTGCCCAATCCACAAGAAAGGCGATCCCACTATCTGTGCCAATTACCGTGGGATAAGCCTTCTTAATATCGCATATAAGGTCCTGTCGAGCGTTTTATGTGAAAGATTGAAGCCCATTGTAAACGAACTGATCGGACCTTATCAGTGTGGCTTCAGACCTGGAAAGTCCACCATCGACCAGATTTTCACGCTACGACAAATCTTGGAGAAGACTCAAGAAAAACAAGTCGACACCCACCATCTTTTTGTTGACTACAAAGCCGCCTTCGACAGCCCAATAAGGAAGCACCTGTACTCCACCATGTCTGAATTTGGTATTCCTGCAAAACTAATACGACTTTGCAGGATGACACTGAGCAACACCAGCAGCGCAGTTAAAGTCGGGAAGGACCTCTCCCCACCATTTATTACCAAACGAGGTTTCAGACAAGGTGATTCCTTATCGTGCGACTTTTTCAACCTAATGATGGAAAAGATCATCCGAGCTGCTGATCTGAGACGTAGTGGCACAATATTCTACAAGAGTGTTATGCTGCTTGCGTATGCTGATGACATAGATATCATTGGCCATAATACGCGCGAAGTCAGTGCAGCATTTTCCAGATTAGAAAGAGAGTCAAGTCGAATGGGTCTGTCAGTGAATGCAGATAAGACGAAATACTTAGTGTCAACAAACAAACAGTCCCAGCGTCTTGGAACCCACGTTACCGTTGACAATACCTCCTTCGAGGTTGTGAAGAACTTCGTCTATCTAGGATCCAGCATTAATTCAACCAACGACATCAGCATTGAGATCAAACGAAGAATAACTCTTGCCAACAGGTGTTACTTTGGGCTCAGTAGGCAATTGAGAAGCAGAGCCCTCTCTCGACGAACGAAAATCACGCTCTATAAATCGCTCGTCATGCCCGTCCTACTTTACGCATCACAAACCTGGACGCTGAGCAGTTTAGATGAAAAGACTTTAGGAGCATTCGAGAGAAAGATTCTTCGTAAGATCTACGGACCAATCTGCGTCAATGGCGAGTACCGAATACGGTGGAATGATGAACTGTATGAGCTGTACGCTGACATCGACATAGTCAAGCGCATTAAAATCGAGCGGCTTCGCTGGCTTGGTCATGTTCAGCGCATGAAAGACGATGCTCCAGTGAAGAAAACATTCGATTCGGTACCCAGCGGCGGTCAACGCAGAAGAGGACGACCGCATCTTCGTTGGAAAGACCAAGTAGAGGACAACCTGACGAAGCTTGGAATTTCCAACTGGCGCCAGCAAGCAAAATACAGAAATGGCTGGCGCAAATTCTTAGATGAGGCCAAGACCGACATACGGTTGTAGCGCCAACTAAGTAAGTAAGTAAGTAATAATTTTTTTTAACTAGCTGTACAAAATATGATGTGAAAAATATAAATGCATTTCCTTTCTTAAACTAACTGTACAAAATATTAAAAAAATACTAACTTCGAAAAACTAAAATGTGACCTTAAAAAATAAAAAAAAAAAATTCCATAAACAAGCTGTGCAAAATATCACAAAATTCCTACTTACAGTCATATTCTGGCAAAGTATCAATTGTTACCCAGTATTTTTAATATTTCTATGTGTTTATTGTCATTTTTTGATTTCAAAACAATATTTGAAGCTCAAAAAGCAAATTTTTTTAATGAAATTGTGACTATATGAAAAGCAGGTGACATTTTTTATCAAATTTTTTTTTTAAATTTTTATTGAGACTTTTCTTTCTAACCTTTTACAAAAATACAATTCTTAATAGATACTTTGACAGGAAAACTTAGAACTATAGTTGTGTTATTCTAAAGTATTAGAGAGAGTGAAAGCAACCAGCTGCAGTGACTAAGGAATGGGAATACATATGATTGTGATGTTGTGTATAAAGTGGAAAAAATAATGTTTGCTCTCGACATTACTTATGGCGTTGAGACGTGTTGTCTCTGATATTTATATATAATTAAAAACTAAACAGAACACTAAAACTAAACTTAGGGCTAAATTAAACATTACGAAGTGGAAAGATAATGATTGAATATGAGATAACTGAGAGAAGAAAAAATTCAGGATTTAAATTTATGCTAACCCCTGTTGGTGTTAGGCTGAGATTTTATTTAGAAATCTGGAAGCAGTGGGGTGTCAAAATCAAGGTCGGTTTCGATGTTTTCGTTTAAAATACCAACTGGGGATAAATATGTAACTGAAGAAAAGTTGAACTGTTTTTGGAACGTAAAGATTTCCTTTAACAGGTCATTGTCATGATATTATTTTTGAGCTTCAAATTTTGTTTCGAAATCAAAAAACTACAAAAAACACATAGAAATAATAAAAATACTGGGTAACGATTGATGCTTTGCCAGAATAGGGCTGTTCGAAATACTAAAATTAATAAACAATTTTATTTTTTTCAATAATTTTATGAACCTTTTGAATAGTCTCATTTAATTAATTTTTGTTTTAAAGAATTGATCCTTGTTTTTCAGAAATAAACAATAAATACTATACAAACATTTTATCGAAACTGTGGTTTTTAGTATATTAAAATATTCTGCAATGTGTTGTGTTTTAAAGCAAGGCATAACTACTGTGGTACTTCATATTACGTCTTCCAAAAAATAGCGTTTTCTAAGGTTTGACTAGTCCCGGGATTGCCGAAGCGTCCTGAAATTGGATGCCCTAGACACAACAAATATTTCCACACGAATGTTGTTATAATGTTACTGCTGTACAGATTCTAGCGATTGCACTTTTTGTTGTTGTTGCAAATGGTTGCATTTGTTGGTTCTTTTATGCAAAATGAAATGTCATCAGCCGAAGCTTTTTGGCAATAAAAGAAAGTTGCATTCTTAAAATTTTGCTATACAGATGCACTCGTGCGTTTTACAGTGGTGGCGAAAATGATGCTATGAGTAACATCTGAGTGCGTGACTAGCATACAAACATCGTTAACAATATTTAGTTTATTATCTAAATGCCTTAAAGTTTGATTCATCCGCAATTTTTATATTAAATTGCAAAGTTGAATTTTCGACAATTCCAATTTTTCAAAGTTCTATTCGTAGTGCAGAAGGTGTTTAAAAAATATAATAGTTCAGATTTTTTGTGAAAATTTCTTACTTGCTCTTAAACTAAACATCTGCTGCAATCTCCAGCAGCCTTCAAACCCCTTCGTTTTCGCCCAAAAACTGCGTGTACAACTAAGTTAAATAAAGATATAAAGATATATGCACATGCAGCAGCAGCAATGCGAATTGCAACAAAACTTTAGTTGGTGACACAAAAATGCTGGTTAAGCAAACTGGCTACGAGATAGCGGCAATGCATTTGCCTTGAAAAGACTTCGCTTGACTTGTATTGTTGAAACGTGATTGCTTGTGTTAGTGTTTGCTTTTTTTTTAAGTGTACTTATTGAACTTACCGCACTATTCTGTGCACTTAAAATAGACACAGCAACATATGTTATCTCATATGTTGCTAGGTATCGGCAGAATTGCTGCAACTTATTTCGTTAGTATTGCGTTACTTACGAAAACTGAAAGCTTTACAAAAGTTTTGCTACACTGCTGATCTTAGTTGTTCTTGTTGTTGGTGTTGTTGCAACTACCTACTGTAATGCTGGCCAAATGGAAAAGTGGCCAACTTTAATGCTGACCAAGTTTTGTGCTAAGTTTTAAAATTGTTTATTGAACTGCTAATAAAGTGCCTTCGAACTACTTTAAGTACTTGAATGCCTTGCAATTGTTTAATACAAATTTAACGCAACTAAACCACAGCTACACTGAGAGAAAAACTATGATGATATTGATGATGTGGATAATGTTGATGGCGCTGATAATGTTGATTATGTTGATGATAGTTACATAAATGCCGGTTTTGATTACAATGATGATGTTGACGATGTTGATGGTGTTGATGATGTCGATAGTGTTGATGATGTTGATAATGGGGATGCTGTTGGTAATTGTGATGATGTTGATGCTGTTGATGATGTTGATGATACTGACGACGTTGATGATGTTGGGAATGTTGAGATTAAGTTGATAGTGTTGATGATGCTAATGAGGTTGGTTGTGTTGATGATGTTGACGATGTTGATAAAGTTGATGATGATGATAATGTGAACGATTTTGTTGATGTTGATGGTGTTGATGATGCTTATGTTTATATTTATTAGACCGGATTATTTTGTATTGAGAAAAAAGCAATCCATTTTAAAAATAAAGCTTATACCCTTTTTGTACACTCATCGACAATAATTCCACGAAGAAATTGTTTTTTCGTAGGATTCTCCTGTAGATCCGTTGAGATAAAATAATAAGGTTTCTGGCATGTGATTTTTATTTTTCACAGAACGGATAGCCAAAAAGGGTAAAAAGATGAATATGTATATTAGACCGTCTCGCCTTATAAGAAAAAAAAATTTCACTGCACACTAATTATTCTGAAACATTATTGAAAAAAAGTTTTAAAACAAATTTTTTTTGACCGAACGTAGGTATTTTTCGTCCGATCTTAAAGGGATGATATGTCAATGTTTTTGTCTCAGGAAGACTTATTTCTTGTCTCTAGGACTCATTGACCTGAGTTGACTCCTTATAGTACTGACCCACTGGACCTCAGTTTTAACCATCTAAGGTACCATTTTGATTTCAGAAATGGAAAGCCCGTAAAAATCATTCAACTTTTATAAAAAAAATTATCGCTATTTCCATTAAAAATATTTAAAATTTTTGTTTTATTTTTTTGAAAAACGTAGACAAATTTTTAAATTTTTTATCATATCGCATTATTTTTATAAAATTTGCACGGAAATCGTTCTTATCCGAAATTCTTGACGAAAATTAAAAAAAGAGCAAAAGGAATATTAAAAAAAGGGAGACGCACAAAAAAGTGGGTTGAGAAAAAAAATTGATTAATATATAAAAATTCTATAAAAATATTAATTAAATAATATTAATAAATAATTCCATAAAACTTATAAACTTTTCATTTGAAGTAATTTTTCTTGCGAGCGATGTTATCACATCGACGAACAAATAACAATGACGATGAGACAAAAGATGAAATCGTTTTGATCTTCGTCAAATCGTTTGTCAAACAACTTCATACTTATAAGGCCAAAACACATATGAGACATGCATGTTTTAAGCATCTGACATTTGAGATTGCATAGAGGCATTTCACACATTGTCTGCTTGTCCGTCAAACATTGGAATTTTCGCCAATTTTTTTCCTCTCTCTCATTGTTTTGTCCACGGCATGCTACACATAGTTTTCTGTTCGATAATGGCGGAAGCTAAATTTACTACGTTTTTGCTACCATTTCGTGCAGGCAATGTTCCTTTATGCAATCGATTCAATAAAACGGCTACCCGCTATAGGTTGTTTATAAGTGGTTTTATTTGCGTTAAAAATGGATGGGTTAAATTCTGATCTCCTTGGGTTAAAATTAATAACATTGGCCAATATGTATGCAGGAAGTGTATCCACATATTTAGAAGACAACGATATGGTCACAATAAAAACAATTGTTGAGTTGATGAAACTTTGGATGGAGTTAAAAAAAATGAAAAAAGATCCTGCTGGATTAAACCATGGAGAATTGGCAGACATAAGAAAGGAATGATAAATTTATCAAAAGAGCTAAGATGCACTGATGATAAGGCATTTAAAATTTTTTTAAGAATATCTCATAAAGCCGGTTGGCTTTGAAATTCATTTATGAACATTTTAGTAATATTTCTACTCCAATTAATAGCCATAACCTTATCTCTAAGAATAATGTAAATTTTAACGATTTAAACGATATTACAAGATATATGTACATATAAACCGTTTATTTGTTAACTACGCGGCTGTAATGTATGACTAGCTTGATCTGTTATACCATCAGCAAATTAATAAATCGACTGCCACTTGGCTCAATATTATTACAGAATAATTTACTACTGCTCACATTTTCTCTTTACGATTGTCCTAAAATAAAAGGGTGAAAGAGACAACGGCAGCTGTACTTACAAGCACTAAAAATACCAGACGTGTTACTTTCATATATGCAATGGAATAGTTTATAAATGGAAAATATAGTTAAATATATGCATATATTTTTATAAATAACATCAGATACACATTTTACGTTCACATTTTAGATTATAAAAATACACAATCACTAAAAAAACAATATATTAAATCATTAATATTACATTCACAATAATCACTAATAATATTCAGCTGTTCAGTTGAATACATTTGCTGCAGCTAGCCGGGAATATACATATGTATGGTAAGAATTATCTTCACATCATTTTGCATGTTCGTCGAGTATTCTTCTTGTTTTTATAAATAAATACCAAGCAAGCCATGTATAGCACTAGCAGCGTAAAATTCAATACTAAACAGCAAACATCGCATTACTGATGAATTCAAATAGTACATTTCCTACTGCGGTGCAGTTTTATTAGTACTAAACGTAAAACATCAAGAAAATGCAACCGTTGTCCAAATTGTTTTCAGCTTTGGGCCGTGAACATTTTTGTCGGTTGCCTGGAAATTTTTGGATGACTGAGAAGCTCTCTCAATTTCCAGTTTTTTCTTTTACCCACGCAAACAACAACAAATTTGCCCGTGTCCGCTACGTGTGACATACACCATATACATATTCTTATGAAGTAGCCCACATCAAAAGTATGCATGCACGCATGATGCTTGAGGCATGCCTGAAGTTGCTCAACTTTTAACTTTTTGCAGGCATCAAAGCTTTGACAGACATAAGCATCAGCAACACATCCAATTGAATTTATTGATTGCTTGAATTATTTTTAATTTAATTCAATGTATTTCCTCGACTTTTTGTTAAACATTTTTATTTAGTTTCAACATTTTTGGTATTTTTTACATATTCGATGTATGCTGGCTATGTGTTTTAATGAAGCATGCTTCAAAGACATGATACATGCTTGAGGCATGAGGCCCACTAACTGTCAGTGCTGCCGAAAGTACTTCTTGCGAAGTACATGTATTACTCGTATGTCTTCCGTACTACCCATATTTAAATTGTACTACTATAATAGAAACTTCTCAGATTTAAAATGTATTACTATCAGTTTAGAAAATTTTTATCTATGTTTTTTTTTTTAAATTTGTAGCATGCTTTTTGTTCTGCTGATGGAAATATTTAAAATTTTTTAGATAAGTCCAACATAGAACTTCTTGATGAGGAATGGAGATGTTTTTTTAAATTTCGATAACCTTGCGAAAGATTTGGAAGAATTTCGGACCATTGTCTTTAAACTCAGAAATGGTTTAAATAATATCATGTTACCGAAAGTTCGTAGTTTTATTGCATCCATTCTTTCTATTTGCATTGATTTTACAATTGATTGCTGCAGTTTTCTTCGTTGAATGAGGGAAAAGATCTTTTTAAGCATTTATCAAAATACAGTCAGGATTAAACAACAGGGTGAATGCTAGGTTTATGAAAGTTTTTTAAGAGATGAGTTAGTTGTGTTCCAATATCGTAATGTATAAATGGACGTGGTATTTAATTTAATATGCTTAATTCCGATATATATTGATGCTAGAATAATTAAATTTGGTACAAAAATAGGTAGAATATTGTCCTATACTAATATTTTAATCGCTGGTGACTTCAATAGCAACCTTTTTTCTGATGATAGTTTGATTAGCGAAATGATTTCTATAGGCCTATATTCTGCTAATACTACCCAACCTACACATTTTTCACAGAATTCTAATACTTTACTTGACCTTTTTCTTTTAAACGACTTATCAAAACTCTTACTTTATGATCAACTTTCTTGTCCTATATTTTCAAAACATGACTTAATTTTTTTAACATATGACTTTCAAATGTGCAATGAACCCATTAATTTTAGTTTCAGAGATTTTAAAAATATTGATTATATTCAACTTGCATCAGAGCTTGATTTGATTAACTGGAATTCAATATACTATACTTCTTCCATCGACGAACAAGTGGCTACATTAAACAGCGGCTTAAGTTATTTATACAATAAGTTCGTCCCTATTAAAACAAAAAAAGCTAAACCAGGTGATCGTCCTTGGTTTAACTCAAATATCAAATTACTGATTGAACAACGAAATTTTGCTTATAATCACTGGAAACGCTTCAAAACTCCTGAACTACACATCCGATTTAAGCAATTAAGAAACAAAGTTGCTAGTGCCATTAAAGCAGAAAAAGTAAAGTTTTATGAAAACAAATTCAGTAATGCAGTTAACAGTCAGCAGACCTGGAACTTAATTCGCGACATCGGTATCAGTAAAAAAAAAAAAACATATTTATCAAATGAAATAAATGTTGAAGAGCTTAACAATAATTTCGTTAATATTCCCATGCCTGTGATACAAAGCAATGTCTATGAATATTCAACCAGTGATAATAACTGTGATATTAGTTTTAGTTTTAGTTGTATTGACGAAGTAGATGTTTTAAGTAGTTTTTTGTCCATTAAATCGAGCTCTGTAGGTTTTGATGAAATACATCCAATGTTTTTAAAAGCGTTACTTCCTAAGCTTTTGCCAATTATTACTTTTGTTTTTAATTCGATCTTAACTCAATCAATTTATCCATCTTGTTGGAAGAAAGCTAAAATTATTCCTGTCACTAAAACAGCCAATGAATATAGGCTAATCGCTATTTTACCGTTTATCTCTAAAGTTTTCGAGCGGTTGATGTACAAGCAATTAAACAAGTATTTCTGTGATAATAGTCTCTTTACTGATCGTCAATCTGGCTACAGACCAAAAAGAAGTTGCATAACAGCACTAATAGATGTAACGGAAGATATAAGAGTTAATCTTGATGCCAATAAAGCCACTTTACTAACCCTTCTTGACCATTCAAAAGCATTTGATGCAGTTGATCATGGTATTTTGTGTTCTAAGTTAGTGAATATGTATGGTTGTTCGTTGTCTGCGTCTCGCTTAGTTTCGTCCTATTTAACCGGCCGCTCTCAAGCTGTGTCTGTAAATAATGTAATGTCTCAATTCATCGCAGTAAAAAGAGGGGTGCCCCAAGGTTCTCTGTTAGGTCCCTTGTTGTTTTCTATTTATATTAACGACTTGCCTAGTGTGTTAAAGTTTTGTAAGATACATATTTACGCTGATGATGTTCAACTGTATGCAGGTTGTAACTTGAATTTAATCAATAATTGTGTTACTAATATTAATGATGACCTAAGTAACATAAATGACTGGGCTCATAAAAATGGACTCTGCTTAAATCCAAGGAAATCAAAATGCATTGTCATCTACAAAAAGAAAATTGACATGTCTCTTGTTCCTGCGTTAACTTTAAATGGATCAAGAATAGATTTTTGTGATACGGTCAAAAACCTTGGCATAATATTTAACAAACACCTGTCTTGGAATGAACACATTAACTGCACAATCGGTAAAATCTACGGTATGCTTCGTTCCCTTTGAGCAACTCAGTACTTCACTCCACAAAGAATAAGGGCTCTTTTAGCAAAAACCTACCTAATTCCTACGCTTCTTTATGGTTGTGAATTATTTGCTAACTGTGACACATTGGGTAGACGAAAACTTAACGTTGCTTATAACGATATAGCCCGTTATATCTTCGGACTCAGACGATTCGATCACATTTCCATGTTTTCTTGGCAAATCTTTAATTTGACTTTCGATAACCTATTAAAACTAAGAACACTTGTGCTGTTACATAAAATAATTGTTTACAAAGAACCCACGTATTTATATGCACGATTACGCTTCCTTAGATCAAATAGATCAAATCAGTTAATGCAGTTAAAGCATTCTCAATTATGTTCGGAAAGACAATTTTATATATGTTCAATCCGTTTGTGGAACTCTCTACCTAATTATATTAGATCTATAACCAATCCTGTGCAATTTAAGGTAAAACTTTATGCTTATTTCTCCACTTTATAATTATTTCCTTTTTCTCCAATTATTCAGTTGTTAAGTCTTAATTTAAACTGGCTTTGGCCAAAGGAGTGTCAAATAAATTGTTTAAACTTGCTCTTGTAATCTATATTAATTTGAATTAATTTATTTTATCTTGTTTTTATATATTCTAAATGTTCTATCTAAATTAATTATAAATAAATCTCAATGTCTTACAGTCAAGCCTAATTATGTCTAATGCTATAATAAGATATTTATCTTTTTGTATTAGAAACGAAATGTTAAATTAATAATAATAATAAAAATAATATTCTCAAGGCGATTTGTGTTAAGTGAGCAGGGTCTAAATGTCGTGATACGTACAATAAAAATTTGTTTATTAGTGTTTAATGTAGTTTCGTTAATAAAATATGGTAATATGTGACTTTAGTATGTTCCAAAAACATATAAATTCCTCTAAAAAATATATGAATCTTGACTTTTATTAAAACAATAGTTGTATACCAAATGTAATAAAATTGTTTAGTTTCCTAAAATTTTCTATAAAAAATACATCGCGGGTTAAAAAAAAATTACAGTTCTTCAAACTACAAACTTCTTAAAATAAAAACTAAGATAGATTTTTGTACAAAAAACAGAGAGACAGAAAGAGATGGCATCTCAAACGAAATACAATACAAAATTTTCATAAAAAATATTCTGTTTATTTAATATTTTCATGTCATTGGTTGGTGCTTCATTTAGTAATACTGGTCTAAATGGTTCGCGATGTATGCGGAACATGTCCATGATTTGATATTTACGAGATAACGCGAAAAAATTCATCTATGGGGATCTATTTTGGGAGTCCCCATACAAAAAACAAAAAATTAAAAAAATGGTTTTTATAATTATATCAAATAATCTATAACCTCCAGGGGGATCAATATATGAGCTGGTGCTATTAATTGTTCCTCCTTAACACTTCTTATGAACTCACCTTTTCTCTATCTGCCACCCTTCTGGGGATCCCGATACAAAAAACACAAAAAATAGAAGAAATTGTTTATTATAAAGGGCCCGCCAAATAATTTTTTTTTTGAAAATTCTATAAAAAAATACTGGATATTTTCTCAAATTTCTTTTTTTATTTGAAAGTACAATTCTTCCGGTTAATAATGGAAAATAATTTCATTCAAATGGCTGCCTCGGCTGGCCATGCAGTAGCCTACACGATCGGTCCAATTTTTAAGCACATTATCGATTGTGTGCAGCTGTATTTCACCAATAGCTTCACGAATATTGTCCTTTAAAGCGTCAGTTGTCTCTGGCTTGTCGGCGTAACACTTATCTTTGAGGGCACTCCACAAATAATAGTCCAACGGTGTCAAATCGCAGCTCCGAGGTGGCCAAACGACATCAGCTCTGAGGCTGATAATGCGATCTTTAAAAGTAGTAGCTTCGGCTGTGTGGCACGTAGCGCCGTCCTGTTGCCAATATCCTCCTCTTTAATTTTTGTGAACAAAAATTCATTCAACATGGCCCGATAACGACAGCCATTGACTGTAACGGCCACTCCTTGCTCATTTTCGAAGAAAAATGGCCCAATTATGCCTCTGGATCAAAATCCGCACCAAACAGTGACTCGTTTTGGGTGCAGCAGCTTTTCAATGTATGCGTGCGGGTTTTCTGTGCCCCAAATGTGACAATTTTGCTTGTTTACATGCCCGCCATGATCAAAATGAGCTTCATCTGAAAAGATGATTGTTTTGGCAAAATCGGCATCTTCTGTAAGTCGATCGCAGGCCCACTTAGCGAAGCGAAAACGCATTAGATGGTCAGTTGTCTTCAACTCCTGAACCAATTGGACTTTGTATGGCGTCATACCATATCATACCATTCATATCAAAAAAATCGATAACCCCTAGGGAGGTCAAATGTATGAGGTGGTCCTATTGTTTTTTTTTATTCAACATTTCTTCTGAACACACATGCACTCTATCTGCCACCCTTCTAAGGGTCCCCATACAAAAAAATATCATTGCTTGTGTACACAATTTTTCGTGACGAGATTAAAAAACTTTCGTGACGAGACTCGAAAAATTTACCCTCTATATCAAATAACCGCATAAGAAGTTTCACTTCGATAAAGATATACGAAAACATATAACTCGTAATAAAAAAAACGGCCCTTTTTCATCATTATGCAACATTTAATTCTTAGGCCTTTTCCACACTTGGTCAACGCAATTCCAACACAACTTCAACGCAACAGCGAAAAAGTTGAAAAGCAATGCAACTATAAGCCGAATGCTTTCAGACTTGCTTCAAAAGTCATGCAACTTATAATAATTGTTATTATATAATAACTGATGTTTTTCGACTTCTTGCACTAATTTAATATTTAACACTTTCTCATTCATCCTGCAAACTATTTCTTCTTCTTTTAGATTAGGAACTAATTAATTAGCTAATTCACCTTGATTAATATATAGCCTACTGCACTACAAATACTTGAATTCACAAAACAAACAAACTGATGCAACAAGTCGCCGATGAAAATTGCGGAAAGCCGCGTTGCGTGGAACAGGTTGAGAACGTGTCGAGAACTTGTTGCGTGCAAGTTGCTTAATCTGAAGGTTCCGGTATAAACACACAGGCTAGCAACTTGAGTTGGTGTTGCGTTGACCAAGTGTGGAAAAGGCCTTACAGCACACTTGATTTGCTTGTTAAAATATTTGATTTCTTTCTCTTCATTCATAGTAAAACGGACAAACGGAAATATTTGCTCGAGCAGACTCTATTTCGAGCTAAACATAACTCCGTTTCAGTTTTAAAATTCAAAGACGTTCTTCATAGATGGTTGCAATAAGTTTTAATGGAGTTAATAGGACAAATGTTCGGAGAAGATGCAATGTTAATTTGAAACTGTTTTTAATTTACTCCAAGCTTTGAAAATGAGTTATATCAAGCAAAAAAGTTTTATAGTAACAAAAAAATATTGATGCAATTCATTTTGCGTTTTACGGCGACAAAACGTTTTTAACTTCTCAAAAACTCTTTTGACTCACGAAAAAGCTTGGGTTAACTCCGCACAATTTTTTCGGTCTAGATTTGCATTGCCGTCTCCGGTTCTGTGCTCAAGATTTTCTTCAGTCCACTTGCAAAAAGTGGAGGCTGTGTGGCCATATTTTTGCGCATTTTTATAAGAACGCTTTTGCTGTCGTCGAGTCTTGCTGTTATTGCACGACATCTTTTACCTTCCATTAAAAGCTTGTGAATGCACTCCACAATATTCTTCGGCAACGGATGAATCATTTTTGTTTTAAAAACTTATAAAAAATTTATTGAAAATTTTTAAAAACTGTTAAAAATTTACTTACCAGCTGCAAAATATTCGCAATACCAAACATTTCTCTCCCTATGTTTGCTTTTAATTGCATTCACTGTAAAATAATTAAATTTAAAACAATTAAATACAAGCAATTGACCACACGGAAATGCTTATGTTTATGTTTATGTTTATGTTTATGTTTATGTTTATGTTTATGTTTATGTTTATGTTTATGTTTATGTTTATGTTTATGTTTATGTTTATGTTTATGTTTATGTTTATGTTTATGTTTATGTTTATGTTTATGTTTATGTTTATGTTTATGTTTATGTTTATGTTTATGTTTATGTTTATGTTTATGTTTATGTTTATGTTTATGTTTATGTTTATGTTTATGTTTATGTTTATGTTTATGTTTATGTTTATGTTTATGTTTATGTTTATGTTTATGTTTATGTTTATGTTTATGTTTATGTTTATGTTTATGTTTATGTTTATGTTTATGTTTATGTTTATGTTTATGTTTATGTTTATGTTTATGTTTATGTTTATGTTTATGTTTATGTTTATGTTTATGTTTATGTTTATGTTTATGTTTATGTTTATGTTTATGTTTATGTTTATGTTTATGTTTATGTTTATGTTTATGTTTATGTTTATGTTTATGTTTATGTTTATGTTTATGTTTATGTTTATGTTTATGTTTATGTTTATGTTTATGTTTATGTTTATGTTTATGTTTATGTTTATGTTTATGTTTATGTTTATGTTTATGTTTATGTTTATGTTTATGTTTATGTTTATGTTTATGTTTATGTTTATGTTTATGTTTATGTTTATGTTTATGTTTATGTTTATGTTTATGTTTATGTTTATGTTTATGTTTATGTTTATGTTTATGTTTATGTTTATGTTTATGTTTATGTTTATGTTTATGTTTATGTTTATGTTTATGTTTATGTTTATGTTTATGTTTATGTTTATGTTTATGTTTATGTTTAAAACTTTAAAAAGTTTTCCTCAATAACGATCTGTACAAATGCCTGCTATATAAACCTTCAGAAATCTCTTAGATCCTGCTCAAAAAAATGCAGTCATATAACAACATAAACAAGCGCTGCATCTACAAGTGAAATATTTCTATTGTATTAGTTTTTTTTCCAAAACAAGTCAACCTTCGTTTTCATTTTTAACTGCTGCTCTCGTCGCTACTGGTCAGTTGTTGCTACGCTTTATTTAACAATAGCATCACTGAAGTAGTTTATAAGTCACTGCAAAATGTCACTTCAATTCCCCGGTGCATCAACAATGCCCAACAAAAACGAACACAACAATTCTTCCTTACCCGTTGTTGTGGCTCCCTTAGACAATCAAGCGAACAAGTGTTCTTGTCGAGAACTTAATTCTTATATTGCTGCCAGGGCCGTCGCGTGACATTTCGATGAAACAGGCGAATTATTATTTTGGCCCCTATCTGCTTTTACACAGTTAATTATCGAGTTGTTTAAGCTTCGGAAGATTTAAAAAAACTATTGTACTATCCATTAAAATAATAAATAGTGTTAAATTGAAGACAGTGACTTTTTGAATTTCTCGCGTCTTCATCAATTTCAATAGCTAAGAAGTGGTTTACTAAATTTCGTTGTGGTCCTACCAGCACAAGTGACGCTGAACGTTCAGTTCGCCTAAAAGAGGTCGTCACGCCACGAATTGTCGATAAAATACATGCAATGATTTCAGATGATCGAAAGAAAGTGCGTGAGGTGAGTGAGGCTGAAGGCATCTCAACTGATCGGTTATATCATATTTTACATGAATATTTGGATATGAAAAAGCTACCCCGCGATGGGTGCCGCGATTGCTCACACACGACCATAAGCGCAGTCGTTTGACTGCTTCAAAGAAGTGTTTGGCGATGTTCAATCGCAATCCGAAGCAGAGTTTACGTCGTTTCGTAACCATAGACAAAGCATGGATACATTACAACACACCAGATACCAAGGAACAGCAAAAGCAGTGACTTCTACGGGTGAACGTGAGCCAAAAAAGGCCAAGGTGGGTCTTTCGGCCGACAAGATCATCGCTGCAGGCTTTTTTGGATGCATACAGAGTTATTCACTTCGAATAACTTGAAAAAAGCAGTGTTAAACGATCAACGGCGAACATTATTCACAGCTTTTGTTCAGATTGGACATTGACTTCAAGCAAAAACGATAGCATTTTGGTAAGGAAAAAAGTGCTATTCCATCATGAAAACACACCGGCGCACAGTGCGCTTTTTTGATTTTTGGATAACATTTGCAATATCTCAGAAACTATAAAAGCTAGGGCCGTGAAATTTTGTATAAATGAGTTTTAGCCTTAAGTAACAGCACAAAAAATTAAAATTCTAGGACAACTGCCTACCTCCCATACAAACCATATTATTTTTTTAATAAAAAAAAACCGCATAAAATGTCTTATATATGTTTTTAAAGAGTACATTTAGTTTATTTAGCTTCACTTAAACGTCATGCTAAAAATACTTCAAATCGGATAACTTTTAGATTTATGTCTCCTTTTAAACAATATTACCAAATTAACAAAATTAAAAATTTTTTTTAAAAAAATGGTTGCTAATTACAAAATCATGGAATAAAATTTAAACTTTTCTGTACTTTATATATGACCACACCAGCTTTGGTTTCAAATCTACTATTCGCAAAATACTAAAAAATCGTTTTAATACAGCTTTGGTTCAAAATTTGTACTAAATTGCTTTATTGCTTGGATTGCAATATAACAAAAAAAAAAAAACCGAAAAACACAGTGAGATTTGAACCAGGAACATCCAGTTTGTAATCTCACTATGTTAGCTACTGGGCTATTGCGCTATACGAATAGCAATAAACAAGCATATGAAGCCAATAGCCTAATATTGAGTTTCAGCACTGCAATATTTCTTTGGTTTAAATTTTAGTATAGAAAAGTTTTAATTATGGGTTAGTATATGTAAAAGTTTGAATTTTAAACCTCAAGGTCAAAATATATGCAGTAGTATTTTAGCTGGATAAATTTATTTCAAGATTTTTAACCGTGTACCTAAATTGTCTTGGAAATCAGTGCATTTAAGGGCAAAATTTGATTTTTAAGACTTTTTTCAAATTAAGTGGTTTTTCTTCAGAGCGGCTAGATGTAGCAGGTTTTTACAGAAACAGAAGGTAGAAGTACGATATTTTCGCCTTCGACTTTAATAATGCTTAATTAGCTAGATATTTTCTACTAAATTTTACTTAAATTTTCATTCCTTGAAAAATTTACAGTCAAATTTCAACGATTTTTCTATTTTTATTTATTAACATTTTTTATCGTATTTTTTATTAAATTTAATGGCGTTTAAGACATAAAAAACAAAACCTTGAAATATACTTTGTGCTCGAAGTAATTATTAATTAAACTAGACTTTAATTTTTGGGTTTTATTGAGCTTATTTTTGTTAAAAAAGTTTCGACTTTGACGAATTTTATAAAAAAAAAAACAATACATCAAGTTTTAATACCACATTTATAATACATGTTTTATAATCTAACGAATAAAAATATTTTTTTATAAAATTTAACAAAAAAAAAAAACCCTAAAATTAAAAAAGCGCACTGTGCGGCACGCACGTATACAGTCGCCATGTAAATTGGGCTACAAAATGCTACCCCATCCACCATATTCTCCAGACTTAGCCCCCTGCGACTATTTCCTACTTCTATACCTATAAAAATACCTCGGTGGTAAGAGATTTGGTTCGAATGAAGAGGTCATTTTGGCACTGACACAAACGCCTATTTTGTGGACCTTTATAAAACCTATTATTTGGAAGGAATACAAAATTGGAAAAACGCTGGACTAAATGTATCGAAAAGGAGACTATGTTGAAAAAACACACTTTTTTGCCAAAAAAAGAGATCTTTTATTCAAAAAGTCACTGACTTATCAAATTGTCCTCTTAAAATCAATATTTTTGTGCCACATGCGATATGGCGCCCCCGTCCTAACGGGGCCATGGGTGTGAGACTGCCTCTCCTGCCTCTAGTTGCGCCCCTGATTGCTGCAATGAACCAGAATGCAGAAGCCAACTGGTAGGTTGCACAAAAACAACAGCAACAACCAGCAATCTAGAAAATAAAAATGAATTCTATTCAGTGATGTGTCGTCAGCCAGTGATGTTCTTCTGAGCGCATAAATTTTGAACAAAGTCCTGCATAAAACTAAAAAAAAGGAACAACAAAAAAAAGGTCACCAGCAGCAAATAATGATTTGTGGAAAGAGTACAAAAGGACGAAGCACAGAAGGACATGGCTTGCTTCCCTCCTTTTTTTCCGTTTTGGTTTTCTTTCATAAAGTTTGGCATGTAAATCAGCTGATTGTTTGGGATTACCTGGGGATAACAACAAGTTATGCCATGAAAAGTGGACATAATTAATGAGATGAAGTTTTTGTAGATGTTGTGTGTGAGTGCTGGAAATCCTTTTGAAGTTTAAAAGCTAGTTTATTTCAGAGTATTTGAATTTTATATGGCAAGGCACAAGGTTCAAAAGGTTAGCAAGAGCATGCTGCCGCTGAGCTATGGTTCCAAAAACCTAATCAGCTGTTGAAACTATTAAACGCATTTTGACAAGAACAGCAGACATGTGCAAAATTTATTCGAATACAGATAACAAAAAAATAAGAATAAAAAATTATATATTACTTGTGAATAATAAATAATTTCAATTATTCGAAAGTTTTTATTCGAATAATAAAAAATTTTGTTTATCTTTATTCCAAGGTCGAACAAATATAATCTAATAACAGCCGAAAAGGAAATGCATAAGGATAACTGGCTGAACTTATAAATAAAAAAATCACCAATAATGAAAAGTTACAAAAAAATGTCCTTTCAATGGCACAAAAACCAAATATAACCTTGTAGAAAAGGGTGACTTAAAACTGAAAAATGTCTCAACTAAACAGCATAAATCAAAAACCTAAGAAATGAAAACTACGAAATAATAACAATACAAATATTAATAATAATCGCTATTTCACATTTAAGTGTAATATCAGTTGCACTGACCATCTGCGATTTGGCTCAAATTTTGTTTTAAGATTGGTTTAACGTTTAGAAATCCAAATTCAAAGTTTGAGATTTTAAGAATTTTTTTACAGAAAAAAACAGATCCAAAAAATAAACAGTAACAGAAAAAAGCATTGTAAAATCAACTAGAACAGTAATGATTTTACATATTTCCCCTATGATTTTGCTTCATAGAGATTTATAGTAAAATCATTGTGATTTTCATGTTTATTATGTTTTACCAATTATGTTTTTTCAGGGTAAAACAAAAAACTTTTGAAAACTTGCAGTAAGTTGAGCCATTCTTAATTTCAAAGCTTAATACCATGCCATCAACAGGCGCTATACTTTTTTTCATTTTCATAATTTTAATTTTTTTTACGTTAGTTGAATTTGTATTGAAAATTCATGGACACTTCACATTTAACACCATTACTTCTGAACCGTTCAAGAGCACACCTTAATTTTATATCGTTGGAAAAAAAATAAAAATAATGAAAAAAACTATAGCGTCTGTTGCTGACATGGTTTTGAAATTAAGAATGGGTAAACTTACTGCAATTCTTTCCAAAAGTTTTATATTTTTTTTCATAAGCGAGATGAAAAAACCTTTCCAATGATACACTGTCTACGAAAATCACATTTAAATTGACTGAGCTACGTTGTCTCAAATATATCATATTTTACCCGCGAAAAATTGTTCTAAAAATTTATTACTTCGGATTTGGCTTTCTTATCAATAAACCAATCCTAGAAAAAAATTTGAGCGAAATCGGAGATGGTCAGTGCAACTGATATAACACTTAAATGTAAAATGGGCGTGGTAATAATTTACAGTTATTTTCATATATTTTTTAATAAATCTAACAATAAATAAAAATGAGCAGTGCAACTTTTAAGTGTAACTTTAGAACCACTCTTTTTTCGAAAGTGTCGTCAGAAAATCTGAAAGACTTCGTCAGACTTATTATGGTCGCACAGGGAAAAAGTCGCTCAACCGAGGCTGAAAAAGGCAGAGGTGTATTGAATTTAAAAATTTTTTTTAGAGCCTTAGTGTCATTAGTGTGCGTTTTCCCCACACATAGCAAAAGTTATTAAAATGTGCATGTTTATTCATTTTTATTAGTTCAGTTTGTTAAAAGTTCGTTATAAAGAAAATTAGTCAGGCTGAAAAATAGCCAAATTTCATGAATTTTTTTGGAAAAAGTAAAAAGTATAGGTACTCAAAACATTTCAGGTATATTAATAGTATTTTGAAGAACATTGTCTAAAATTTTCAGATTATTTAATCAATATCCTAAAGCAGGACATGGGGCGACATGTGCAAATGCGCAAAACCGAGCTGGCGAATTTTCCACAGGTCGCAAAAATCATCTATAACAAAAAATCAAAAAATTTTCCTGTTTAGTAAAAGTGTAGTTATAGAATAGACCTGTGGTATAGATAATGAAATTGATTACAAAATAACAAAATGGCGGCGTTTGAAAATTTTTTTGCCATTTTTACTGAAAATGTTCGTTACTTTTTTATTGATAAATAGTCCAATATGCGCAAACTATCGGTGAGAATATGTTCCATTCCATGGACAACTCAACTATGCGTAATTAAAAAAAAAAAACATTATGAAATGAATGAAATGAATGAAATGAATGAAATGAATGAAATGAATGAAATGAATGAATGAAATGAATGAAATGAATGAAATGAATGAAATGAATGAAATGAATGAAATGAATGAAATGAATGAAATGAATGAAATGAATGAAATGAATGAAATGAATGAAATGAATGAAATGAATGAAATGAATGAAATGAATGAAATGAATGAAATGAATGAAATGAATGAAATGAATGAAATGAATGAAATGAATGAAATGAATGAAATGAATGAAATGAATGAAATGAATGAAATGAATGAAATGAATGAAATGAATGAAATGAATGAAATGAATGAAATGAATGAAATGAATGAAATGAATGAAATGAATGAAATGAATGAATAATGAATGAAATGAATGAAATGAATGAAATGAATGAAATGAATGAAATGAATGAAATGAATGAAATGAATGAAATGAATGAAATGAATGAAATGAATGAAATGAATGAAATGAATGAAATGAATGAAATGAATGAAATGAATGAAATGAATGAAATGAATGAAATGAATGAAATGAATGAAATGAATGAAATGAATGAAATGAATGAAATGAATGAAATGAATGAAATGAATGAAATGAATGAAATGAATGAAATGAATGAAATGAATGAAATGAATGAAATGAATGAAATGAATGAAATGAATGAAATGAATGAAATGAATGAAATGAATGAAATGAATGAAATGAATGAAATGAATGAAATGAATGAAATGAATGAAATGAATGAATGAATGAAATGATGAAATGAATGAAATGAATGAAATGAATGAAATGAATGAAATGAATGAAATGAATGAAATGAATGAAATGAATGAAATGAATGAAATGAATGAAATGAATGAAATGAATGAAATGAATGAAATGAATGAAATGAATGAAATGAATGAAATGAATGAAATGAATGAAATGAATGAAATGAATGAAATGAATGAAATGAATGAAATGAATGAAATGAATGAATGAATGAAATGAATGAAATGAATGAAATGAATGAATGAAATGAATGAAATGAATGAAATGAATGAAATGAATGAAATGAATGAAATGAATGAAATGAATGAAATGAATGAAATGAATGAAATGAATGAAATGAATGAAATGAATGAAATGAATGAAATGAATGAAATGAATGAAATGAATGAAATGAATGAAATGAATGAAATGAATGAAATGAATGAAATGAATGAAATGAATGAAATGAATGAAATGAATGAAATGAATGAAATGAATGAAATGAATGAAATGAATGAAATGAATGAATGAATGAAATGAATGAAATGAATGAAATGAATGAAATGAATGAAATGAATGAAATGAATGAAATGAATGAAATGAATGAAATGAATGAAATGAATGAAATGAATGAAATGAATGAAATGAATGAAATGAATGAAATGAATGAAATGAATGAAATGAATGAAATGAATGAAATGAATGAAATGAATGAAATGAATGAAATGAATGAAATGAATGAAATGAATGAAATGAATGAAATGAATGAAATGAATGAAATGAATGAAATGAATGAAATGAATGAAATGATGAATGAATGAAATGAATGAAATGAATGAAATGAATGAAATGAATGAAATGAATGAAATGAATGAAATGAATGAAATGAATGAAATGAATGAAATGAATGAAATGAATGAAATGAATGAAATGAATGAAATGAATGAAATGAATGAAATGAATGAAATGAATGAAATGAATGAAATGAATGAAATGAATGAAATGAATGAAATGAATGAAATGAATGAAATGAATGAAATGAATGAAATGAATGAAATGAATGAAATGAATGAAATGAATGAAATGAATGAAATGAATGAAATGAATGAAATGAATGAAATGAATGAAATGAATGAAATGAATGAAATGAATGAAATGAATGAAATGAATGAAATGAATGAAATGAATGAAATGAATGAAATGAATGAAATGAATGAAATGAATGAAATGAATGAAATGAATGAAATGAATGAAATGAATGAAATGAAATGAATGAAATGAATGAAATGAATGAAATGAATGAAATGAATGAAATGATTGAAATGAATGAAATGAATGAAATGAATGAAATGAATGAAATGAATGAAATGAATGAAATGAATGAAATGAATGAAATGAATGAAATGAATGAAATGAATGAAATGAATGAAATGAATGAAATGAATGAAATGAATGAAATGAATGAAATGAATGAAATGAATGAAATGAATGAAATGAATGAAATGAATGAAATGAATGAAATGAATGAATGAAATGAATGAAATGAATGAAATGAATGAAATGAATGAAATGAATGAATGAATGAAATGAATGAAATGAATGAAATGAATGAAATGAATGAAATGAATGAAATGAATGAAATGAATGAAATGAATGAAATGAATGAAATGAATGAAATGAATGAAATGAATGAAATGAATGAAATGAATGAAATGAATGAAATGAATGAAATGAATGAAATGAATGAAATGAATGAAATGAATGAAATGAATGAAATGAATGAAATGAATGAAATGAATGAAATGAATGAAATGAATGAAATGAATGAAATGAATGAAATGAATGAAATGAATGAAATGAATGAATGAATGAATGAAATGAATGAAATGAATGAAATGAATGAAATGAATGAAATGAATGAAATGAATGAAATGAATGAAATGAATGAAATGAATGAAATGAATGAAATGAATGAAATGAATGAAATGAATGAAATGAATGAAATGAATGAAATGAATGAAATGAATGAAATGAATGAAATGAATGAAATGAATGAAATGAATGAAATGAATGAAATGAATGAAATGAATGAAATGATGAAATGAATGAAATGAATGAAATGAATGAAATGAATGAAATGAATGAATGAAATGAATGATGAAATGAATGAAATGAATGAAATGAATGAAATGAATGAAATGAATGAAATGAATGAAATGAATGAAATGAATGAAATGAATGAAATGAATGAAATGAATGAAATGAATGAATGAAATGAATGAAATGAATGAAATGAATGAAATGAATGAAATGAATGAAATGAATGAAATGAATGAAATGAATGAATGAATGAAATGAATGAAATGAATGAAATGAATGAAATGAATGAAATGAATGAAATGAATGAAATGAATGAATGAATGAAATGAATGAAATGAATGAATGAATAATGAATGAAATGAATGAAATGAATGAAATGAATGAAATGAATGAAATGAATGAAATGAATGAAATGAATGAAATGAATGAAATGAATGAAATGAATGAAATGAATGAAATGAATGAAATGAATGAAATGAATGAAATGAATGAAATGAATGAAATGAATGAAATGAATGAAATGAATGAAATGAATGAAATGAATGAAATGAATGAAATGAATGAAATGAATGAAATGAATGAAATGAATGAAATGAATGAAATGAATGAAATGAATGAAATGAATGAAATGAATGAAATGAATGAAATGAATGAAATGAATGAAATGAATGAAATGAATGAAATGAATGAAATGAATGAAATGAATGAAATGAATGAAATGAATGAAATGAATGAAATGAATGAATGAATGAAATGAATGAAATGAATGAAATGAATGAAATGAATGAAATGAATGAATGAATGAAATGAATGAAATGAATGAAATGAATGAAATGAATGAAATGAATGAAATGAATGAAATGAATGAAATGAATGAATGAATGAAATGAATGAAATGAATGAAATGAATGAATGATGAATGAAATGAATGAAATGAATGAAATGAATGAAATGAATGAAATGAATGAAATGAATGAAATGAATGAAATGAATGAAATGAATGAAATGAATGAAATGAATGAAATGAATGAAATGAATGAAATGAATGAAATGAATGAAATGAATGAAATGAATGAAATGAATGAAATGAATGAAATGAATGAAATGAATGAAATGAATGAATGAATGAAATGAATGAAATGAATGAAATGAATGAAATGAATGAAATGAATGAAATGAATGAAATGAATGAAATGAATGAAATGAATGAAATGAATGAAATGAATGAAATGAATGAAATGAATGAAATGAATGAAATGAATGAAATGAATGAATGAAATGAATGAAATGAATGAAATGAATGAAATGAATGAAATGAATGAAATGAATGAAATGAATGAAATGAATGAAATGAATGAAATGAATGAAATGAATGAAATGAATGAAATGAATGAAATGAATGAAATGAATGAAATGAATGAAATGAATGAAATGAATGAAATGAATGAAATGAATGAAATGAATGAAATGAATGAAATGAATGAAATGAATGAAATGAATGAAATGAATGAATGAATGAAATGAATGAAATGAATGAAATGAATGAAATGAATGAAATGAATGAATGAATGAATGAAATGAATGAATGAATGAAATGAATGAAATGAATGAAATGAATGAAATGAATGAAATGAATGAAATGAATGAAATGAATGAAATGAATGAATGAAATGAATGAAATGAATGAAATGAATGAAATGAATGAAATGAATGAAATGAATGAAATGAATGAAATGAATGAAATGAATGATTAATGAATGAATGAAATGAATGAAATGAATGAAATGAATGAAATGAATGAAATGAATGAAATGAATGAAATGAATGAAATGAATGAAATGAATGTGAAATGAATGAAATGAATGAAATGAATGAAATGAATGAAATGAATGAAATGAATGAAATGAATGAAATGAATGAAATGAATGAAATGAATGAAATGAATGAAATGAATGAAATGAATGAAATGAATGAAATGAATGAAATGAATGAAATGAATGAAATGAATGAAATGAATGAAATGAATGAAATGAATGAAATGAATGAAATGAATGAAATGAATGAAATGAATGAAATGAATGAAATGAATGAAATGAATGAAATGAATGAAATGAATGAAATGAATGAAATGAATGAAATGAATGAAATGAATGAAATGAATGAAATGAATGAAATGAATGAAATGAATGAAATGAATGAAATGAATGAAATGAATGAAATGAATGAAATGAATGAAATGAATGAAATGAATGAAATGAATGAAATGAATGAAATGAATGAAATGAATGAAATGAATGAAATGAATGAAATGAATGAAATGAATGAAATGAATGAAATGAATGAAATGAATGAAATGAATGAAATGAATGAAATGAATGAAATGAATGAAATGAATGAAATGAATGAAATGAATGAAATGAATGAAATGAATGAAATGAATGAAATGAATGAAATGAATGAAATGAATGAAATGAATGAAATGAATGAAATGAATGAAATGAATGAAATGAATGAAATGAATGAAATGAATGAAATGAATGAAATGAATGAAATGAATGAAATGAATGAAATGAATGAAATGAATGAAATGAATGAAATGAATGAAATGAATGAAATGAATGAAATGAATGAAATGAATGAAATGAATGAAATGAATGAAATGAATGAAATGAATGAAATGAATGAAATGAATGAAATGAATGAAATGAATGAAATGAATGAAATGAATGAAATGAATGAAATGAATGAAATGAATGAAATGAATGAAATGAATGAAATGAATGAAATGAATGAAATGAATGAAATGAATGAAATGAATGAAATGAATGAAATGAATGAAATGAATGAAATGAATGAAATGAATGAAATGAATGAAATGAATGAAATGAATGAAATGAATGAAATGAATGAAATGAATGAAATGAATGAAATGAATGAAATGAATGAAATGAATGAAATGAATGAAATGAATGAAATGAATGAAATGAATGAAATGAATGAAATGAATGAAATGAATGAAATGAATGAAATGAATGAAATGAATGAAATGAATGAAATGAATGAAATGAATGAAATGAATGAAATGAATGAAATGAATGAAATGAATGAAATGAATGAAATGAATGAAATGAATGAAATGAATGAAATGAATGAAATGAATGAAATGAATGAAATGAATGAAATGAATGAAATGAATGAAATGAATGAAATGAATGAAATGAATGAAATGAATGAAATGAATGAAATGAATGAAATGAATGAAATGAATGAAATGAATGAAATGAATGAAATGAATGAAATGAATGAAATGAATGAAATGAATGAAATGAATGAAATGAATGAAATGAATGAAATGAATGAAATGAATGAAATGAATGAAATGAATGAAATGAATGAAATGAATGAAATGAATGAAATGAATGAAATGAATGAAATGAATGAAATGAATGAAATGAATGAAATGAATGAAATGAATGAAATGAATGAAATGAATGAAATGAATGAAATGAATGAAATGAATGAAATGAATGAAATGAATGAAATGAATGAAATGAATGAAATGAATGAAATGAATGAAATGAATGAAATGAATGAAATGAATGAAATGAATGAAATGAATGAAATGAATGAAATGAATGAAATGAATGAAATGAATGAAATGAATGAAATGAATGAAATGAATGAAATGAATGAAATGAATGAAATGAATGAAATGAATGAAATGAATGAAATGAATGAAATGAATGAAATGAATGAAATGAATGAAATGAATGAAATGAATGAAATGAATGAAATGAATGAAATGAATGAAATGAATGAAATGAATGAAATGAATGAAATGAATGAAATGAATGAAATGAATGAAATGAATGAAATGAATGAAATGAATGAAATGAATGAAATGAATGAAATGAATGAAATGAATGAAATGAATGAAATGAATGAAATGAATGAAATGAATGAAATGAATGAAATGAATGAAATGAATGAAATGAATGAAATGAATGAAATGAATGAAATGAATGAAATGAATGAAATGAATGAAATGAATGAAATGAATGAAATGAATGAAATGAATGAAATGAATGAAATGAATGAAATGAATGAAATGAATGAAATGAATGAAATGAATGAAATGAATGAAATGAATGAAATGAATGAAATGAATGAAATGAATGAAATGAATGAAATGAATGAAATGAATGAAATGAATGAAATGAATGAAATGAATGAAATGAATGAAATGAATGAAATGAATGAAATGAATGAAATGAATGAAATGAATGAAATGAATGAAATGAATGAAATGAATGAAATGAATGAAATGAATGAAATGAATGAAATGAATGAAATGAATGAAATGAATGAAATGAATGAAATGAATGAAATGAATGAAATGAATGAAATGAATGAAATGAATGAAATGAATGAAATGAATGAAATGAATGAAATGAATGAAATGAATGAAATGAATGAAATGAATGAAATGAATGAAATGAATGAAATGAATGAAATGAATGAAATGAATGAAATGAATGAAATGAATGAAATGAATGAAATGAATGAAATGAATGAAATGAATGAAATGAATGAAATGAATGAAATGAATGAAATGAATGAAATGAATGAAATGAATGAAATGAATGAAATGAATGAAATGAATGAAATGAATGAAATGAATGAAATGAATGAAATGAATGAAATGAATGAAATGAATGAAATGAATGAAATGAATGAAATGAATGAAATGAATGAAATGAATGAAATGAATGAAATGAATGAAATGAATGAAATGAATGAAATGAATGAAATGAATGAAATGAATGAAATGAATGAAATGAATGAAATGAATGAAATGAATGAAATGAATGAAATGAATGAAATGAATGAAATGAATGAAATGAATGAAATGAATGAAATGAATGAAATGAATGAAATGAATGAAATGAATGAAATGAATGAAATGAATGAAATGAATGAAATGAATGAAATGAATGAAATGAATGAAATGAATGAAATGAATGAAATGAATGAAATGAATGAAATGAATGAAATGAATGAAATGAATGAAATGAATGAAATGAATGAAATGAATGAAATGAATGAAATGAATGAAATGAATGAAATGAATGAAATGAATGAAATGAATGAAATGAATGAAATGAATGAAATGAATGAAATGAATGAAATGAATGAAATGAATGAAATGAATGAAATGAATGAAATGAATGAAATGAATGAAATGAATGAAATGAATGAAATGAATGAAATGAATGAAATGAATGAAATGAATGAAATGAATGAAATGAATGAAATGAATGAAATGAATGAAATGAATGAAATGAATGAAATGAATGAAATGAATGAAATGAATGAAATGAATGAAATGAATGAAATGAATGAAATGAATGAAATGAATGAAATGAATGAAATGAATGAAATGAATGAAATGAATGAAATGAATGAAATGAATGAAATGAATGAAATGAATGAAATGAATGAAATGAATGAAATGAATGAAATGAATGAAATGAATGAAATGAATGAAATGAATGAAATGAATGAAATGAATGAAATGAATGAAATGAATGAAATGAATGAAATGAATGAAATGAATGAAATGAATGAAATGAATGAAATGAATGAAATGAATGAAATGAATGAAATGAATGAAATGAATGAAATGAATGAAATGAATGAAATGAATGAAATGAATGAAATGAATGAAATGAATGAAATGAATGAAATGAATGAAATGAATGAAATGAATGAAATGAATGAAATGAATGAAATGAATGAAATGAATGAAATGAATGAAATGAATGAAATGAATGAAATGAATGAAATGAATGAAATGAATGAAATGAATGAAATGAATGAAATGAATGAAATGAATGAAATGAATGAAATGAATGAAATGAATGAAATGAATGAAATGAATGAAATGAATGAAATGAATGAAATGAATGAAATGAATGAAATGAATGAAATGAATGAAATGAATGAAATGAATGAAATGAAATGAATGAAATGAATGAAATGAATGAAATGAATGAAATGAATGAAATGAATGAAATGAATGAAATGAATGAAATGAATGAAATGAATGAAATGAATGAAATGAATGAAATGAATGAAATGAATGAAATGAATGAAATGAATGAAATGAATGAAATGAATGAAATGAATGAAATGAATGAAATGAATGAAATGAATGAAATGAATGAATGAAATGAATGAAATGAATGAAATGAATGAAATGAATGAAATGAATGAAATGAATGAATGAATGAAATGAATGAAATGAATGAATGAAATGAATGAAATGAATGAAATGAATGAAATGAATGAAATGAATGAAATGAATGAAATGAATGAAATGAATGAAATGAATGAAATGAATGAAATGAATGAAATGAATGAATGAAATGAATGAAATGAATGAATGAAATGAATGAAATGAATGAATGAAATGAATGAAATGAATGAATGAATGAATGAAATGAATGAAATGAATGAAATGAATGAAATGAATGAAATGAATGAAATGAATGAAATGAATGAAATGAATGAAATGAATGAAATGAATGAAATGAATGAAATGAATATGAAATGAATGAAATGAATGAAATGAATGAAATGAATGAAATGAATGAAATGAATGAAATGAATGAAATGAATGAAATGAATGAAATGAATGAAATGAATGAAATGAATGAAATGAATGAAATGAATGAAATGAATGAAATGAATGAAATGAATGAATGAATGAAATGAATGAAATGAATGAAATGAATGAAATGAATGAAATGAATGAAATGAATGAAATGAATGAAATGAATGAAATGAATGAAATGAATGAAATGAATGAAATGAATGAAATGAATGAAATGAATGAAATGAATGAAATGAATGAAATGAATGAAATGAATGAAATGAATGAAATGAATGAAATGAATGAAATGAATGAAATGAATGAAATGAATGAAATGAATGAATGAATGAATGAATGAAATGAATGAAATGAATGAAATGAATGAAATGAATGAAATGAATGAAATGAATGAATGAATGAAATGAATGAAATGAATGATGAATGAATGAAATGAATGAAATGATGAATGAATGAAATGAATGAAATGAATGAAATGAATGAAATGAATGAAATGAATGAAATGAATGAAATGAATGAAATGAATGAAATGAATGAAATGAATGAAATGAATGAAATGAATGAAATGAATGAAATGAATGAAATGAATGAAATGAATGAAATGAATGAAATGAATGAAATGAATGAAATGAATGAAATGAATGAAATGAATGAAATGAATGAATGAATGAAATGAATGAAATGATGAAATGAATGAAATGAATGATATGAATGAAATGAATGAAATGAATGAAATGAATGAAATGAATGAAATGAATGAAATGAATGAAATGAATGAAATGAATGAAGATGAATGAAATGAATGAAATGAATGAAATGAATGAAATGAATGAAATGAATGAAATGAATGAAATGAATGAAATGAATGAAATGAATGAAATGAATGAAATGAATGAATGAAATGAATGAAATGAATGAAAGAATGAAATGAATGAAATGAATGAAATGATGATATGAAATGAATGGAATTGAATGAAATGAATGAATGAATGAATGAATGATGAATGAATGGAATGAATGAAATGAATGAATGAAATGAATGAAATGAATGAAATGAATGAAATGAATGAAATGAATGAAATGAATGAAATGAATGAAATGAATGAAT
Organism: Dichetophora obliterata; assembly: GCA_963920525.1. Taxonomy (NCBI): domain Eukaryota; kingdom Metazoa; phylum Arthropoda; class Insecta; order Diptera; family Sciomyzidae; genus Dichetophora; species Dichetophora obliterata. Next base: position 173,072,714 of record OY986439.1, read on the forward strand.
GAATGAATGAAATGAATGAAATGAATGAAATGAATGAAATGAATGAAATGAATGAAATGAATGAAATGAATGAAATGAATGAAATGAATGAAATGAATGAAATGAATGAAATGAATGAAATGAATGAAATGAATGAAATGAATGAAATGAATGAAATGAATGAAATGAATGAAATGAATGAAATGAATGAAATGAATGAAATGAATGAAATGAATGAAATGAATGAAATGAATGAAATGAATGAAATGAATGAAATGAATGAAATGAATGAAATGAATGAAATGAATGAAATGAATGAAATGAATGAAATGAATGAAATGAATGAAATGAATGAAATGAATGAAATGAATGAAATGAATGAAATGAATGAAATGAATGAAATGAATGAAATGAATGAAATGAATGAAATGAATGAAATGAATGAAATGAATGAAATGAATGAAATGAATGAAATGAATGAAATGAATGAAATGAATGAAATGAATGAAATGAATGAAATGAATGAAATGAATGAAATGAATGAAATGAATGAAATGAATGAAATGAATGAAATGAATGAAATGAATGAAATGAATGAAATGAATGAATGAATGAATGAAATGAATGAAATGAATGAAATGAATGAAATGAATGAAATGAATGAAATGAATGAATGAATGAATGAAATGAATGAAATGAATGAAATGAATGAAATGAATGAAATGAATGAAATGAATGAAATGAATGAAATGAATGAAATGAATGAAATGAATGAAATGAATGAAATGAATGAAATGAATGAAATGAATGAAATGAATGAAATGAATGAAATGAATGAAATGAATGAAATGAATGAAATGAATGAAATGAATGAAATGAATGAAATGAATGAAATGAATGAAATGAATGAAATGAATGAAATGAATGAAATGAATGAAATGAATGAAATGAATGAAATGAATGAAATGAATGAAATGAATGAAATGAATGAAATGAATGAAATGAATGAAATGAATGAAATGAAATGAATGAAATGAATGAAATGAATGAAATGAATGAAATGAATGAAATGAATGAAATGAATGAAATGAATGAAATGAATGAAATGAATGAATGAATGAATGAAATGAATGAAATGAATGAAATGAATGAATGAAATGAATGAAATGAATGAAATGAATGAAATGAATGAAATGAATGAAATGAATGAAATGAATGAAATGAATGAATGAAATGAATGAAATGAATGAAATGAATGAAATGAATGAAATGAATGAATGAATGAATGAAATGAATGAAATGAATGAATGAAATGAATGAATGAAATGAATGAAATGAATGAAATGAATGAAATGAATGAAATGAATGAAATGAATGAAATGAATGAAATGAATGAAATGAATGAATGAATGAATGAATGAAATGAATGAAATGAATGAATGAATGAAATGAATGAAATGAATGAAATGAATGAAATGAATGAAATGAATGAAATGAATGAAATGAATGAAATGAATGAAATGAATGAAATGAATGAAATGAATGAAATGAATGAAATGAATGAAATGAATGAAATGAATGAAATGAATGAAATGAATGAAATGAATGAAATGAATGAAATGAATGAAATGAATGAAATGAATGAAATGAATGAAATGAATGAAATGAATGAAATGAATGAAATGAATGAAATGAATGAAATGAATGAAATGAATGAAATGAATGAAATGAATGAAATGAATGAAATGAATGAAATGAATGAAATGAATGAAATGAATGAAATGAATGAAATGAATGAAATGAATGAAATGAATGAAATGAATGAAATGAATGAAATGAATGAAATGAATGAAATGAATGAAATGAATGAAATGAATGAAATGAATGAAATGAATGAAATGAATGAAATGAATGAAATGAATGAAATGAATGAAATGAATGAAATGAATGAAATGAATGAAATGAATGAAATGAATGAAATGAATGAAATGAATGAAATGAATGAAATGAATGAAATGAATGAAATGAATGAAATGAATGAAATGAATGAAATGAATGAAATGAATGAAATGAATGAAATGAATGAAATGAATGAAATGAATGAAATGAATGAAATGAATGAAATGAATGAAATGAATGAAATGAATGAAATGAATGAAATGAATGAAATGAATGAAATGAATGAAATGAATGAAATGAATGAAATGAATGAAATGAATGAAATGAATGAAATGAATGAAATGAATGAAATGAATGAAATGAATGAAATGAATGAAATGAATGAATGAAATGAATGAAATGAATGAAATGAATGAAATGAATGAAATGAATGAAATGAATGAAATGAATGAAATGAATGAAATGAATGAAATGAATGAAATGAATGAAATGAATGAAATGAATGAAATGAATGAAATGAATGAAATGAATGAAATGAATGAAATGAATGAAATGAATGAAATGAATGAAATGAATGAAATGAATGAAATGAATGAAATGAATGAAATGAATGAAATGAATGAAATGAATGAAATGAATGAAATGAATGAAATGAATGAAATGAATGAAATGAATGAAATGAATGAAATGAATGAAATGAATGAAATGAATGAAATGAATGAAATGAATGAAATGAATGAAATGAATGAAATGAATGAAATGAATGAAATGAATGAAATGAATGAAATGAATGAAATGAATGAAATGAATGAAATGAATGAAATGAATGAAATGAATGAAATGAATGAAATGAATGAAATGAATGAAATGAATGAAATGAATGAAATGAATGAAATGAATGAAATGAATGAAATGAATGAAATGAATGAAATGAATGAAATGAATGAAATGAATGAAATGAATGAAATGAATGAAATGAATGAAATGAATGAAATGAATGAAATGAATGAAATGAATGAAATGAATGAAATGAATGAAATGAATGAAATGAATGAAATGAATGAAATGAATGAAATGAATGAAATGAATGAAATGAATGAAATGAATGAAATGAATGAAATGAATGAAATGAATGAAATGAATGAAATGAATGAAATGAATGAAATGAATGAAATGAATGAAATGAATGAAATGAATGAAATGAATGAAATGAATGAAATGAATGAAATGAATGAAATGAATGAAATGAATGAAATGAATGAAATGAATGAAATGAATGAAATGAATGAAATGAATGAAATGAATGAAATGAATGAAATGAATGAAATGAATGAAATGAATGAAATGAATGAAATGAATGAAATGAATGAAATGAATGAAATGAATGAAATGAATGAAATGAATGAAATGAATGAAATGAATGAAATGAATGAAATGAATGAAATGAATGAAATGAATGAAATGAATGAAATGAATGAAATGAATGAAATGAATGAAATGAATGAAATGAATGAAATGAATGAAATGAATGAAATGAATGAAATGAATGAAATAAATGAAATTAATGAAATGAATGAAATGAATGAAATGAATGAAATGAATGAAATGAATGAAATGAATGAAATGAATGAAATGAATGAAATAAATGAAATTAATGAAATGAATGAAATGAATGAAATGAATGAAATGAATGAAATGAATGAAATGAATGAAATGAATGAAATGAATGAAATGAATGAAATGAATGAAATGAATGAAATGAATGAAATGAATGAAATGAATGAAATGAATGAAATGAATGAAATGAATGAAATGAATGAAATGAATGAAATGAATGAAATGAATGAAATGAATGAAATGAATGCAATGAATGAAATGAATGAAATGAATGAAATGAATGAAATGAATGAAATGAATGAAATGAATGAAATGAATGAAATGAATGAAATGAATGAAATGAATGAAATGAATGAAATGAATGAAATGAATGAAATGAATGAAATGAATGAAATGAATGAAATGAATGAAATGAATGAAATGAATGAAATGAATGAAATGAATGAAATGAATGAAATGAATGAAATGAATGAAATGAATGAAATGAATGAAATGAATGAAATGAATGAAATGAATGAAATGAATGAAATGAATGAAATGAATGAAATGAATGAAATGAATGAAATGAATGAAATGAATGAAATGAATGAAATGAATGAATGAAATGAATGAATGAAATGAATGAAATGAATGAAATGAATGAAATGAATGAAATGAATGAAATGAATGAAATGAATGAAATGAATGAAATGAATGAAATGAATGAAATGAATGAAATGAATGAAATGAATGAAATGAATGAAATGAATGAAATGAATGAAATGAATGAAATGAATGAAATGAATGAAATGAATGAAATGAATGAAATGAATGAAATGAATGAAATGAATGAAATGAATGAAATGAATGAAATGAATGAAATGAATGAAATGAATGAAATGAATGAAATGAATGAAATGAATGAAATGAATGAAATGAATGAAATGAATGAAATGAATGAAATGAATGAAATGAATGAAATGAATGAAATGAATGAAATGAATGAAATGAATGAAATGAATGAAATGAATGAAATGAATGAAATGAATGAAATGAATGAAATGAATGAAATGAATGAAATGAATGAAATGAATGAAATGAATGAAATGAATGAAATGAATGAAATGAATGAAATGAATGAAATGAATGAAATGAATGAAATGAATGAAATGAATGAAATGAATGAAATGAATGAAATGAATGAAATGAATGAAATGAATGAAATGAATGAAATGAATGAAATGAATGAAATGAATGAAATGAATGAAATGAATGAAATGAATGAAATGAATGAAATGAATGAAATGAATGAAATGAATGAAATGAATGAAATGACTGAAATGAATGAAATGAATGAAATGAATGAAATGAATGAAATGAATGAAATGAATGAAATGAATGAAATGAATGAAATGAATGAAATGAATGAAATGAATGAAATGAATGAAATGAATGAAATGAATGAAATGAATGAAATGAATGAAATGAATGAAATGAATGAAATGAATGAAATGAATGAAATAAATGAAATGAATGAAATGAATGAGATGAATAAAATGAATTGAAATAGAATGAATGAAAAGAAAGGAAATGAAATGTTGTGAAATGAAATGATATGAAATAATATAAATTTTTTTTTGCAAATCCACCGAGTCCGACCGTAAATGAGATGGTTATATCAAAATATGAAAATGAAAATTAGAATAATTCCGTCTTGGGATAGCTTTTTTGTCAAATAATGTCAGGAAAATAACTTCCTCCGACATGTATCGAAGTCTCAAAAATGTCTTTAAAGCAGCATTTGCGATCTCTGGATCAACCATTTTATATTGCTGGAGGTTCTGCAGCAAACGCAAAAAATCATATTTACGTTTAACGTTCCAGTATACGCTGCGAACTGATCCTTGTACTATTAAAAAGTGTAAATAGTTGAAATGAAAATACAAATTCTTCAAATCACCTTTTTTCCGTAAAAGTCAAATTGAATTGGTCACGAAAAATTTGAATATGAAATAAGTGAATAGCTGTCACCATCCATTGTGTTCGGTGGATTGCTCCAGGAGCGTTAAATCGTGGTTTGCTTAAAGATTTAAATAACTAAACCGTAAATTAGCTGTACTATCAAAATGTATTCGATGCCTGTTAAAAAATTTTGAAGAAATAATTTTGAAGAAGATCGTCGTATATGTTCACCATTTAAAAAACTTTTTTTTTCCCACGGGAACCAAAGATACCACCGATTCTCTTTTCTAACACTATTAGCTAAAGAAAAAATATAAATCTAATATTCAAAATTTGAGCACGTTTTTATAAATTCTGATCTTTTATACGTATTCTGTAAAAAAAATTATGATTTTATGTAAAAAGATGAGTGAGATATGAATTTTTTAACTTTAAGGCTTTTTCGAAAGTTAACGAACTAAAACAGAAAACTGCTAGTAGCACCATCTCAAAATTAAAAAACTTTTTAATATTTCATTTTCATATTATGATATAACCATCTCATTTCCGGTCAGGCGCGGTGAATTTGCCAAAAAGTTGCTTTTTTTCAATTACCCTAGTGTGTATCCTAGATTAGTACATTGGTACATACTTAGATTTGAGTACACTCTAAAAATTGTTGGCTGAAATTTAATGCTATAATAGTAGACAACCGTTTTGCTACCAAAAAAACAGTAAAGTAAGTGCCATCATAATTTACTACCATAATAGCTGCAACGTTAAAATTTTGGATTACTACCACTTTAACAGTAAAACTCTACAAAATCACTACTAATATAGTAGTAAAATGCAAGGACCTTGTACTAATTTTACTACTATTTTTTTAGTAAAACTCAATGAACGTCTGATAATTTTACTACTACTTTTGTAGTAAAATTCATCTTAATTAAAGTAATGTTATTACTACATTGTTGCAATTTTTAAAGGCCCTGTAATATATAATTAAAGGGTTGTTTGGAGATTTTCAAGCTTTTTTTATTGATAAAAGACTTATTAAAAAACTTTTTAAAAACAATTTTAAGAACTTATTATTTTAATTTGAGTAAAAAAATGAGTTCTTATTTGTAAGCTAGCTATAACTAAAAAAAAACATGAATACAGTCCAGAAAATTAATTTTTCTGCTTATACTTTTTCAGAGGGCACAAAAAATCAAGGAACATAAGTGATTATTACTAAAAATTGCAAAATGATACTCAATTTTTTTCCTGTTTCGAAACACGCGATAATGTTTCTTTGTGTATATTTATTTTGAAAAAATACGTAAAAGATACAGTGATGTAAAAAGAAATAGGGACACCTGTATTTTTATATTGAAAGCTGAATGAATTATATACAAGGTGCCGCAGATATAGATTAAAATCCCTCGGGTGGTGATTCTCCTTGATTAGGCGAGTAAATATATGCAAGGATGAGGTTCATCCCTCCCCCTTTGGGAGCTAGAGAGAAAAACTTGATAATATGTGTCATTACGTCGTACTCTATATTTTATTTATCTCTTAACCGATCTCCAAATTCAATAGCATCTTGAAAAAGAGACTACATGACCTTCAAACCAATGATACAAAACCGTTTTCTAATCGTACCACACTTAAAGCTAACTATTTTACGTGTAGTAATTTAAAATGAAAAAGTAGTTATGTTTCCATTGAGTACTCAAGTACTATGGCAAGATCAAAAACCAAGTCAATAGAAAAATTTATCATAAAAAAACTTACATCATAAAAATTATCAAAAGTAATCTTAATATATGAAAGGCAAGCACGCTACTCCGTGCCCAATATCTCTCAAACTGTTCAGACTGAAAGTATGCACATCTTAATACGTAAAAGGCAAGCATGCTGCTCCACACACAGTCTTTCTCAAACTGTAGTTATTTCTTGACATTAAAGTACTTTTACAACACGTACTGTTCTTAAAAATGTTCAGTCTGAAAGTATGCACAGACAATTTATTTGTTACTTATCAGTGAAAATATAAGGTTTTTACAATAGTACGTTTTTGATCTAAACGTAAAGTGTTATTTAAAGTGGTACATTTGTATTTTTCAAAAATCAATTGAATAGAAAATCAAGCTTTAAAAAGAGAAAAAGTGCTTTCAGCAAATGGTTCCAAAGGAAATGAACGGAGGACCTGTCGTAGGACAATATAACATATATTATCACGTTTTTCCTATCTAGCTCCCAAAGGGAGAGGGGGTTAATCCTATCCTTGCATATTTTTACTCGCCTAATAAATGAGAATCACCACCCGAAGGAGTTAAATCTATATCTGCGGCACCTCGTATATAGTTCATGCAGCTTTATATATAAAAATACAGGTGTCCCTCTTCCTTTTTACATCACTGTATATACGCAATCTTATAGTCAAAAACCCAACAAATTTGATAAAAATAATATCTATTTAATACAGCATTTTTGAGTTTGGAATTCATATAAAAAAATAGTATTTCATGCCTCAAGACATGTCGATAAATTTCATAAAAATTTTATATAAAATATCTGCATTCGCGAAGTGAACATTTTATAAATTTGGAACGAGAACTTCTTGTAACAATTGTTGTATTCATTTCAAAACTTTCACAGCACCACAAAAACAGCAATATATTAAAATAACAAATAAAATTAAATGAACGCATTGCAACGCTGCGAATGTTCACTCACAAATGAGCATGCACGCGTCTAGCGGGAGGCAGTTGCATCGATTACTACAACTATAGCAGTAAAATTAAACGACATTTGACTAAAATTAATGTAATAATCGTAGTAAAGTTTTAAATTACTGCATTCATTTCAATAAAATTACTCTCCGTAATGATGATTTTACTGTTATTGAGTAAGCATTTTCAATATTTGTTTGTAGTAATTTTACTGCAATCTTAGTAGTAAAAATAAGTTTTACTACCATTTTTGCAGCAAAATTAAGCAACCATGGAGTAAATTTAGTTCGATTGAAGAAGAGAATTTACAACTAATTTTGTAGTAGTTTTAGTACATTCATGTAAAATTACTATTTCGTTCAATTACTACTGATGTACAATAATTTCACTGGAGTTATAGTAATAAAAAGTTTTTACTATCATCTTGGCAGTAAAAAAAATTCTGAATTTTCAAAAATTGAGTAAAGTTATTACAATTTAAATAGTAAATAATAATTAATATCAAATTGATAGGAAAGTTATCATTTTCAACACTAAAATTAATGCTCAAATAGAAGTGAATTTCAATACTTTTTTAAGAGTGTACGCTTCTTTTCAGTTAACACAAATTTACTCACTAAATTTAATTTAAAAATCTGTTATTTTGACACTAAAAATATTCACGTATCTTTAGAATTTTAGAAATTATTAGCACAATGACTTTTTATAAAACATCGTTAACTCAGAATAGAAAAAAGACATGAAAATCAAAGATTTTACTTTCGATAACTTCGCTGTTTTTAAATATATTTTTTCTTTTTTCTTAATATTTATAATATTTAAATCTTTTTTTGTTCAAAAGTCGAATAAAAACACTTAATAAAAATAGTTTGAACTATACGGTTAGGTTAGTGTATAAAATTTTTATCTTTTTGTTCAAAAAAGTCTAAAATATTCACTATTTGCTTAAAAAGTGGCTCAAAATTTGTTTTTATTGTAAAAATAGCATTCATTTGCAAAATTCTTTCAGTTTTGAGCAAAAGCTATTAAACTCTTTTTATTCTCAAAACAACATGGCTTAGCATAAAAACATTATTTAAAGATGGGCTGTTACCTACTGTCGCCAGTTTTTTTCGTAGTATTTTACTCTGTATCTTGTTATATTGCTAGCTCGTATTATAAAATTTGTCTATTTATTGAATGTGCTACTTATTGAATGCTTTGACAGTTACTTCTATTAAACACTGCTGCTTATTGCCCTACTTGAGCAAAGTTTCTCTACTTTTGTTTTGTTTCTTTGCTTTAACCTATTGCCATACGTTTTCATGCAAGTCGAAGCTATTTCCTTTATGCTACTTTAATGCTGTCTCCTTATGTTACCAGCTCAATTTTCATACCAACTCAAAGTCGTTTATCACATTTGTTATTCTCAAAGAGTTTTGAAATTATTTTCTCTATTATTTTCCATGAAATTTATGCAGCATATTTTCTTTTGCGTACTTTTTGGCTTAATAACTTTTCATAAGTTGTCGTGCATTGAGCCACAGCCACTTATACTGACGTTACGTTCGTTGCCGCTGCGCCACGTTTGCTGCCTCAATACTATGAAGCAATTATAACTGTCATAATAATAGTAGACCAGAAATGTATAAGTTTTCTTTGATAACATTTTGAAAATATTTTACACTAGAAACACTTTTGCATCCTTTTGGGTGCGGTTGCTTATGCCAGCGTGCAAGCTTCTAGTACTCGCATATTTGAGCTGTTAAGTGATAAATGGCTGTTGGTAACAATGCTAAAATATTAAAGTTTGTAAGTTCTTTCTTGGTTGTTTTTTCTTTTGTTGCCGTTACTAATCAAACTAATTTATAATTGTTGCACTTGTGTTATTTTTCATGCACTTTTGTTCGATGTATAGTTTTTCCTATAAGTTTGCAAAATGTTACCACTTAATGTGGCTTATTTTTTAAGTTTCTTCAGTTGTGTCGTGTAGAATATGTAACATGAGCAAAGATATTGCACATGAGGCCGAAGAAGCATTTTATAATACCCCAAAAAGTATTACCACAACATCTCATAAATTTTTACATTTTTTGGATGAGCCCGTTGTACAAAATGTATTTAATACTCAAAATTTAAAAGAATTGTTATGGTATTACTCCCAATAAAAATTGATTTAATTTAAACGGGAAGATTTGCGGTTTTGAACCGTGTAAACTTACGTAGCATACATATATAAAGGCTCCTCATGCTACATAGATAAACAAGAAGTTTTTCGGGTCGGTTCCTCAAAATAATCCTTGGTTTATGTTATGATGATTCACATGGAATGGTTTAAAATAACCTCTAAGAATAGAGTCTTTTTTTGTGTAATAGTTGTAAAAAGTGAACTGTCTGAAATTATAGGCAGGAAAAAGTTCTTCCAATCTGCATCAAACAATTGTAAATATTTGCAATCGAATTAATAGTAACGCTATTTTATATTTTTTTATTTTATTTTCATAGAAATCTTTGAAAATTCAAATAACTTCATAATTTTGTTATTTGTTTTTATTTGTTACAATATTTTTTCAGTAGGTGTTTAGGTAATAATTAATGCTAGTATCGCCTGTGGTCGAAATTCGACCAACTTTCTGAAATTTCAATCGTTTTCCTCATTCTGAGGCATTGACCTTGCCTTAAGAAAATGTGTTGTACTAAGAAAATCTCAAGTTTCGAAAGAAAGCAACAGTTTTCGAGATATCCTTATAACTTTTATATTAAAATTTTTCCGAATTTACTATTTGTAAAATAAAAAAATGTACTATAAAAAAATGCTTATTGTAGCGTATCCATAAGAGATAGCCAAAAATGTTTTTCCTACATTGTATTAATATCTAAAATTTCCTCCTACGGCATGTTCTTCCTTTTTTTATAGTTTAGGTTTAACTTCAGAAATATTCTTTCAATGGTCATATTTCAGGTCAAAGGGCACATAACTAATCGGTGAACTTCTTCTCAATACTCTAATTTATTTAAAAAAATTGTCAAAATTGGTTCAGAAACAAGGAAGAACTGTTTTTCCTACGCCTATTTTTATAAATAACGAAATGACTTAAAACATAGATTTGTGTATATAACTTTGGAGTGGTTTGAAATATTTGAAAAATTTTTTCACACAAATTATTTTTTAAGCTGTAGAGCTAGGTAGAAAATATAAAAAAAACATTTTGAAAAATCAAATTTTCATCAAAAAAATCATAAGGGGTAGGAACGGTTTTCGATGATAGAAACTGTTTTTTGCATTATGTGTCAAAATGAAGCAATTTTTGCCAATAAATGATATGTCATATGAAAGAGTGTGAAAAAAGAAAATTTTATAAGAACAAAAAAAAAAAATAATCACAACAGCAAAAACGTTTGGCCTATTTTTTGAGCAAAAACTAAATATTTTAGAGGTATTTTTAAAACCATATAAAACATTGAATTGGTAAGATAACGGTAAATCTTTTCTTAATTCTCCAAAGTCAATTAATTGATCTTTCAACCAAAGAAAATTTGATGAAAATCGATTGAAAAATGGCCAAGATATTTGCTTGCAAAATCAAAACTTGAAATTTCAATCGTTTTTTTCTCATTCTGAGGCGATGATCCCGCTTCAAGGAAATACGTTGTACTGAGAAAATCTACATTTTTTAAGATATCTCAATAGTTTTGTTGTCATTATAACGGGAATTTTTTTTAATATATTATCCGAGAAAAATATTACCAAAAAAGCTTTCGTATAACGTTATATTTCTGAACCAACGACGTTTCATACGAAAATACGTTGTACTGAAAACATCTATAGCTTTCGAGCTATCACAATAATTTTCATGTCAAAATAACGGAAATTTTTCATAATTTGCTATTTGTAAGAAATTTCACCATCACAACATATATTCATAATTTTAACATAAAAAAAATGCTTATTGTAGGGTATCCGTAAGAGATGGCGCAATATGTCGGAAGTATTTTTTGCACACCTTATCAATGTCTAAAATTTCCTCTTACATTACATTCTTCCATCTGTTACAGTTTAGCTTTTATTTAATAAATGCTCTTTTTACGCTCACATTGCAGGTCGAAAGTCATCAATCTAAAATGTTATCATACTGTGCAGCCAGATCTATCATTTGATACCTCATTCACTATTCCAACTCTTCTTAGCCCTGAGATTCCTTATTAAAAATAATATAAACTTTCAACCTCAATTTTCCGGTCAGAGGTCATAAATTTAAGATCTAAAATCATTCTGCACATATAGGGCGCAGTACCTTTCGAATGATATAAGTTTCATTGCCCTTATTCTAAAATTAAAATCGAAAAAGTGTACGACAACATTTGATGTTTGCCTATTAATATATAAGATTTTAGTTTTACTATTGTTTATCAGCTTAACCCGAAACACCCTGTCGCAACGCAAACACAAACACTTAAAATGTTCTTATTTTAGCTTAAACCAATCTATATTTGCGTTAACAGGTCATTCTGAAAATTTTAAAAAAAATTTACTCAGGGTGATTCGGGTTAAGCCATTCTAATCAGGGTATTTGGAGGAAAATAAACAAATGGGCTTACAGTGGATTGGTGAAAAAATTGATTTTATTTATACCTTTTTGGTAAAATAATTTCGTTTGCAATGTTGTGTGGAACAGACAGTGTGAATTTGTGTTAATTTGTGTTAATTGTCGGCTGAATGTTGATTTTAGATATGTGTCGAATTTCTTCCTTCGATATCTTCGCCTTTTGTTTGGGTGGGTTCTTCTTGCACGTTGATGTAACTATCCGTGTTGAAGTTCTTCCGTTGAGTTAATACCCTATCGGATTGAAAAAGTCAATTGCCAGAAAAGAGCTAGTTTAAAAGTACATACTCGAAAAAAAATAATTTAAAAATAGCTTAAAATACATGAAGGCTGCGTCGCACTGTGGACTATTTGGCATATTTAAACGGAATCAAATCTGTAACTCAAGTTTGAGTACACGAAATGATTGGAAATTTGAGATTTAAGCTATTGAGATATCTTCCTTACATGTAAATTTCATACAGATAGACCATAGAGAATTTGTATTGGAAAAATTACCTTTTCGCTTCCCTACACCACGATTTTCTATTTCTTTTTTAATGGCATAACTCCTAAAGGAATTACTTCACTAAAACGGTAGACCACTTTTTGCAAACGTCAATGTATGTTAATGAAATTCTTATTACACCAAAAATTATTTTATCCATGTTTTTGTTTGATATCACGTTTGAACGACCAAAACGGTAATTTTTGCCATATTCCAGGTGGGCTTTGATCCCTCCTTGTATATTCTTGTATTTAATTTTGACAATTTCATAACATTTATTATATTTACTTAATATTTTGAGCATTTTTAGGCTTAGCAACTTTCGCTTTATTAGATCAGAGATAAAAAGGATTAAATAAACGCAATGGTCTTGATGGAGTATAAAAATTTATACGTTCCAGCAGAGATGCACAATCAACAGTACTACATCTTAATCCACGAATAATTTGAAGAGACTGAATAGTTCTTCTATCTTTGAGTGAATTTAGATACAACAGTTTACAGCGCACACTGTAAGACGGTATCGGCTCAGTTAAATTCAAAGGCTTCAGCGCAAATTTTAGGAATAGTTTTTGAACACACTCAAGACGATTAGAATGAACTTCATAAAACGGATTCCAGATGAAAGAGCAGTATTCAAGCCTAGACCTAACATAAGCAGAAAAAAGAAACAAACGCGTAAATGGGTCTTTAATGGGAATAATGAAATCCAAATGCTTAGTAAATGAAAACTTTGCATCGAATAAAACACCCAAATCACAAACTTGGTCACTGGAAACACATTATTATGAATTGTATAGGAAGATAATATATTATTGCAACGCTTAGAAAAAGTGACGTGGAAGCATTTTGTTAAGTTTAAGGCAAAATAATTTCTAGCACACCAATCAACAAGATTCGACAGATCAGATTGAAGCATATCAACATCCAAAACTGAACAAACTCTACGGTAAAGCTTTAAATCGTCGGCAAAAAGCAAATAATTACAACTATTAAAACACATTCCTATATCATTTACAAATAAGAGAAATAAAAGTGGCCCAAGAATACTTCCTTGCGGTACACCAGATGTACCATAAAAAGTGTAGAAATTTATATTATCAATGGAGACCACACATCGGCGATTCATTAGATAAGAGTTAATCCAATCAAGAAAATTAGAATGAAAACCTAACCTTTTTAGTTTACCAACTAACGCAAACTTTGTCAAAAGCTTTGGAAAAATCTGTGTATATGACATCTACCTGATTTCCAGTCTCAAAGGAAGAGATACAATATTCAGAAAAAACTGCTAAGTTCGTGACAGTTGACCGACCAGTAACAAATCCATGTTGAAAAGGGCTTATTATATTTTTTACTGCAAAATAAAGTTTATTTTTTACAATAATTTCAAAAAGTTTCGATACCGTTGAAAGCTTTGAGATATCTCGATAGTTTTTTACGTTATTTTTTGGCCCAGATTTAAAAACAGGCGTAATAAAAGCGTATTTCCATTCATCAATAAAAATACCCGCACTTAAAGATTGGTTAAAAATAAAAGTTAGTGGATTAATTAGAGAATAAACACATTTTTTAAATAAAAAAAGGAGAAAAACCATTTATATCTGGCTTATAAGAATTTCTTAGGGACATTATACCATTTAAAACATCTTCCATCGTAATCGCAAGATTTCCAAAATTAGTACAAGGTGTTATATTATTTAAAGTTTCAGCATCTGACCAACTTCTATTAGTTTCATAAACCGAGCTAAAGAAATCAGCAAACAGGTTTACAATATCTGGAATAACATTTGATGTTGTTCCATTAAGGGCCATTTTGTTCACAGAGAGATAAATTTATCCCCAATGTTAATTCCATGATTTTTCCAGTTTTTCATTTGTTCACAGTGAGTTAAGCATTTAACTCTTCAAGCTGGATATAAAATTGGTGGCGAGATAGCTTAACCCCAGAAATATTTAACTCGTGAAAATTGGTGAGTTTAGATTTTTAATTCGCTCTCATCACTCTCATTTTAATATTTTTTATTTACTAGGTGTCAAAATATTGAAAATACAGATTTTTAAACATAGGGAAACAGTATTGGGGGTTACTGATTTCGAATCTGGTGTCAGAATTTTAAAATTTGGATTAATTTTTTATTTTTACGAATTCGGGGCTGGCGCGAACTAAAGGGTAAAAATGGGTCGCTGAATCCGAATCCGTTGTCACAATTTCAAAATTCGAAAATTTTTCTACACATAGGGCTGCCACCTAAAAATGTTTTATTTTAAGAATTTTAAACATGAGGGAACAGTATTGGGAGGTTACTGATTTCAAATCTGAACTCAAAATTTTTAAATTCAAGATGGTAGATAGGGTTGCCACCTTAATATTCTACATTTTTACGAATTCGGGGCTGCCAAAAAAAAATGATATACCAAAAATGGGTCGCTGAATCCGAATCCGTGGCCAGAATTTCAAAATTATAAAGTTTTGAAATAATAGGGTTGCCACCTAATAATAAGTCATTTTAAGAATTTTAAACATTATTTAAGAGTATTAGGGAGTCACTGATTTCGAATCTGAAGTCAGAATTTTAAAATTTAAAATGGTGGATACGGCTGCCACCTTAATTTTTTGTATTTTTATGAATTCGGGGCTGGCAAAAAAAAATGGTACACCAAAAATGGTACACCAAAAATGGGTCGCTGAATATGAATTTATGGTCAGAATTTGAAAATTATAAAGTTTTGAAATATTAGGGTTGCTTTTACTTTTGAAAATACATAATATTAGGTGGCAGCCCCATTATTATAAAATTTTATCATTTTTAAATTCTGACCACGGATTCGGACTCAGCGACCCATTTTTGGCATACCATTTTTTTGCCAGCCCCGAATTCATAAGAATACAAAAAATTAAGGTGGCAACTCTATCCACCATTTTAAATTTTAAAATTCTGACTTCAGATTCGAAATCAGTGACTCCTTAACACCGTTTAATAATGTTTAAAATTCTTATAAATATAAAGTCAACATTCTTAAAAATACTTATTATTAGGTGGCAACCCTATTATTTCAAAACTTTATAATTTTGAAATTCTGACCATGGATTCATATTCAGCGACCCATTTTTGGTGTACCATTTTTTTTTTTGCCAGCCCCGAATTCATAAAAATGCAAAAAACTAAGGTGGCAACCCTATCCACCATTTTGAATTTTAGAATTCTGACTTCAGATTCGAAATCAGTGACTCCCTAATACTGTAAAATAATGTTTAAAATTCTTAAAATGACTTATTATTAGGTGGCAACCCTATTATTTTAAAACTTTATAATTTTGAAATTCTGACCATGGATTCATATTCAGCGACCCATTTTTGGTGTACCATTTTTTTTGCCAGCCCCGAATTCATAAAAATACAAAAAATTAAGGTGGCAACCCTATCCACCATCTTGAATTTTAAATTTTTGACTTCAGATTCGAACTTAGCGACCCTAATACTCTTTCCTCATGTTTAAAATTCTTAAAATAAAACATTTTTAGGTGGCACCCCTACGTGTAGAAAAATTTTCGAGTTTTGAAATTCTGACAACAGATTCAGAATCAGCGACCCAATTTTACATAGTGTTTCTCCCAGAGTTGAATTCGCATAAATAAACAAGAAATTAGGTGGCAACTTTATCCGCCATCTTGAATTTTAAAATTCTGACACCAGATTCGGAAGAAGTAACCCCAAATACTGTTTCTTCATGTTTAAAATTCTTAAAAAAATGTTTAGTTGGCAGCCCTGTGTAGAAAAATGTTAGAATTTTGAAATTCTGACATCAGATGCAAAATCAGCGATCCATTTTTACCTAGTGTTCACTCTAACCCTCAAATTCGCAAAAATAAACCAAAAATCCCCACACATTTTTTAATTAATGAGCAACACTCTAACATTCCAATGGAAATCGATATAAACTGAGAGCGAATTTATGCTCTAAGCATAAAGCTGGGATAAAATGTGAACAAAACCACTTTTTTATCTCCCGATTTATACGCTTGGTATAAAATTAACCTAGAGATAGTTATCCCCGAATTAAATCATATTTACGCCCTTTGTGAACAAAATGGCCCTAAAGGACATTGTAGATGGTATAGAAGAACAGGCTTTTTTTAGATTCAATAAAACTCCAAAAAGCTTTAGGATTTGACTTTGTGTTCACTTCGAAACCCATTATATATTGATTATATAAAAATTTATGGAGAAAATTAAATTCTCGCATGTAATGTTTATACTTTAACTCAAAAACCAAATTATTAGTTGCCTTAAATTTTTTGCAAAATTTATTACGTAAATTTCTTAGTTTCATAAGTCCTTTAGTGTACCAAGGTCTCTTAAAGTTCCTTTTACGAAATCTCGGTACATGCTTATTTTAAATCTCAGTCATAACACTAACAAAAATTTCAAACGATGCAGTAACATTGTTGCAATCTAAACGACTCTGCCAATCAACACTTCCTAAATGAAAGTTTAAAAATTCAAAATCACATAAATTATAATCAAACTTTAAAATATCACAATCTTTGGCAAGTTGAATATAGTTAAAAAACTCAACATTTAAAATTAAAAGCACATGATGCATATCTGTAGACGACAGAGGAGAAAAGCATTCATAAATATCATATTTTATTTCAGAGCTTACAAAAATAAGATCAAGGAATTTACCTAACTTATTACCAAAAGTATTAATCTGATTTAAATCTTAGCTAAAGAAATTATCTATTAAATAAATTTAATTTGAATGGTTAACATTAATAGGATACTTTTTCATTTCCAAGAATAGACCAAACAATTTTGTGAAGATTAAAATCACCAAAAATACAAAACTGATCTTTATCCGAGTTTGATGATATGAGATTTACAACATTGTCCACATGAGCAATGTATAAATCATCCGCACTACTTGGAGGAAGGGGCTTTCAAGAAGCTTTCGGCTATAATCCCTTAGTTTTTGTAGTTTTGTGTATTTTGTTGTGCATTAACACAGCTACCACACCATTCTTCAGTATTTAATTTTAATGCAAATAAGTTTGAATGAAATTATGATTTTTTTTCAATTACCCCTCCTTCCCTTATCTTCTGTCATGCCCTTCCTTCAAATAACTGTTAATTTATTTATAAATCTATGTCAGTAATTATTTGATACGAATCATTTCTTATAAAAATGTTATATAACTACAAAGTACTAAGTGAAAAAGTAAGTGTTATCTAAAAAAGTTTGAATGAATACCCATCCCCTAACCCGCCCATTTTAAAAAATTGCTGTTTACGTATTTATAAATCTTTTATTATATTAAATGAAACAAAATCGTTCCAAACGTAAATGTAAGTTTTGAATTTAGATGTGTTTTATTGAAAAAATATTGAGTTCAGCAAATATTTCCAGTTGTTTTTACAAAATTCTCAAAATAAAATGGGGTGTTACATGACCCCATCTGACTCAAGTAAAACTTTATGCTATATTTTTTTATACAATCTTAATTTTTTACTTTGCAATCTTTCTTTTTTACATTTTACATTTACATTTTGACATTAGTTTTTGTTTTGTTTCTTTTAAAGTCTTAACCACCTTTATATATAAAAAAAAATTAAAACAATATACACCTAATTTTTGCACGGTCTTTTTTTACACGATTTTGAAATAACACGGTCGACAGAAATAAACTAAACTAAAGTAGTTTGAATTTAGCTAAAGTTTAGTACAAAATATGTAGTATATATCGCCATATATCACTCGACGGCTATAACTATCTCAAAATATAGTACTTTGACAATTTCTGCAAAAAAAGAGTTGACTTGCGTATAAAGAAAAATTGTTTATTTGAAAAAACGCTTAAAAATAACATTTTGCCTTAAAATGCACTGATTTCCAAGACCTTCTGTAAGTACTCTTAAGCTTAAAGAAAAATAAAATTAAATTCATATTTTAAAACAAGTTGTGACCAA
Organism: Dichetophora obliterata; assembly: GCA_963920525.1. Classification (NCBI taxonomy): domain Eukaryota; kingdom Metazoa; phylum Arthropoda; class Insecta; order Diptera; family Sciomyzidae; genus Dichetophora; species Dichetophora obliterata. Next base: position 173,091,887 of record OY986439.1, read on the forward strand.
TTTTGTTTTGAAAACCTTTTTTACAATTTTTTTTTAAACTTTTAAGCTAAAAGAAAACCGATATAAATAATTTTTGGCATGACATTTAGGTATAGTTAAATAAACTAAATGTATTCTTTAAAAACACAATTAATTAATTTTGAACTTCATATGTTTTAAAATGTGGGACCCACTGCGCGTGCATACAACATACAAAAAACCAATTTTTACAGGTATCTAGAAAAGGTGAACGTGCAATTTTATGATATAACGCAAGTTGATTTTATGATTTTACGCAAGAGAAACAAATTTTTTCTTCGTGAATAAACCATGTTTATAAATTAACCCATTAGTGCATAAGGTCCCTTTAAAGGGACGGTCAGCTTTTGCTCTCTTACTCTCCCATTTTGCAATGCAGATTTCATGTAAGTTGATGGTATAGTTGTTGACATTACACCAAACTAGTTTGTGATTGATTGCAGTGCAGTAAACTTTAAATTGTGTGATTTTTTTTGCGAAATATGGAACAACAACAAAAAAAAATATCAGAACACGTGGGAGGTAAGTAAATGTGAATAACAAATAAATACAGGTGAAATTATTTAACAATTTTAAATGCAATTATCTTAAATTTATTGTAATAAACATATTTAAGTTGTTGTGAGTGATAAAAATATTGTAATTTGTGAATAATACCGTTATTTATCCAACGTCCCTTATAAGGGACGCTATGCAGACAGGACAATTAACAATAATATTTTATTTCAACAATAATATTTTATTACAGACTAACAGTAGCTGAAATACTGGAAGAGATCGAAGCTTTTGATGGTCAGTTGCAAGAACTTGACATTTTTGCAATCCCACCATTAGAGGAAAATGAGACCGACCAGGATTCGGACGGTAGTGATGACGAACACGAGGTGAACTTGGATCATCTCGGCCCGAAATTATTGACTGCGGAAGGCGAGATCCAAGACGAATTCGATGACTGGAGTGACAGTGACGATGTGCCACTGGCTAAATACAGTAAAACCGTCAGTTCGAGTGTGCGTGCGGGAAATGCCTTGCGTTGGCGAAAAGTGGACCCGGTGTACGACATTCAAACGGAATGCGAAACAATACCGCCGAGTGCCGAAGCTCAAGCCGCCAGTTCGCTGATTTCTTTGCGCTATTTTTTTCTGAAGGCATTATTAATTTTTGTGTGGAGCAGACAAATTTATATGCTCTTCAGAAAAATGTTGACCTGAGAATGAGTATGGACGAGGCGAGAGTTTTTGTTGGCGGTATTTTGATGTCGGGGTACGCAAAATACCCCAACAAACGTTTGTATTGGTCGGAGAAATCTGATTCGCCAAGATTGCTAGTGAACAGCATGAGGCTGAATCGATTTGAAAAAATTCTGAATAATTTCCATCTGAATGACAACACGCAAGCCAAGGGTACCGATCGGCTTTACAAAATTAGGCCACTAATTACTCACCTGAACGAGGCGTTTCTAAAGCATGGTGGAATGGAGGAGAATCTCTCCATTGATGAGAGCATGATACCGTATTATGTTAGGCACTATGCTAAACAGTATATCCGTGGTAAGCCCATTCGATTTGGATTCAAAAACTGGGCTCCGAATTCCAGCGATGGATATATGCTTCAGTTCGATGTGTATATGGGCAAAAATGCAGAGAGCGTCCCACAAGGATATGGAGTAGGAGGTAACAAAGTGGTTGATCTCCTCACGAAAGCAAATGTACCACACCATAAGGGATTCAAGGTAAGAAATGAAATGTTCGTCATATGATATTACAATAATAATATAATTTACATTATAGCTTTTCATCGACAACTATTTTACGTCCGTGAAACTGTTGCGCAATTTGGCCAGTATGGGGATTTGTACATCTGGTACAATTAGAGACGGTCGCATAGAGAAGTGTCCTCTTCGTCCAATAGCCGCCATGAAAAAAGAGCAGCGAGGATCCAGCGATTTTCGTTTTACTGACGATGGCAAGATTCTCGTTGTAAGATGGAAAGATAATAATGTGGTGACCATTGGCTCCAACTTTGATACCAACGATATCGGGACGTGCAAGCGCTACGCGAGAGGGCAAGGTGCGATACAGATACCACAGCCGAAACTTCTTCAGCGCTATAATCAAGGCATGGGAGGCGTTGATAAAATGGACCAGATGGTGGCTGTGTACCGGTCTAGAATTAGACAGCGTAAGTGGTGGTGGCCCATATTTGCATATTTGTTGGACGCATCGATCGTAAACGCATGGATCCTTATGCGGAAAATTCATCCGAACGACCCAAATTGTGGCACTCTGCTAATTTTTCGCAGGTACATAGCCATTTCGTATCTAGAGAGATACGGAATGCCGTCCAAAAGAGGATCGAGTAGAACCAGCATCAACCCTGATGCGCGCTACGATGGAAAAACCATATGATTGAGTACTCGAATACGGATAAGAGATGGGCTTTATCCGAAAGAATGCTTCAAGCAATATCACACTTTAAATGCCCATACTGCATAGTGTCCCTTATAAGGGACGGTCCCCAAAACCCCCAAAACACATTTTTTTTAATAAATCGAATTAAAACTACTTTATTAGACTTATTTCAATGCATAATGATAAAAAAAAGGTAAGTATAGCGCTAGGGAACTTCATGCACTAATGGGTTAACTCAGAGCAAAATCGACACAACACAGACTTCGAGCAAAAACAAAACAGATTTATAGATACGGCAAGAATCACACGCACACTTGTTTCGTTTTTGCGATTAGCGTTTTTATATTTTTATAAGCTTGCTTCGTTCGTATGCATGTATGTATGTCCGTAAAAATTTGCAAAATATTTTTCGACAACTTCTTGGTATCCGATTAAGCTGAAATTTAGCATCCATAAGTAAGTCCGGTGACAATGCAATATTAAGATAAAATTTTTTGCCACACCACCAAAGTCAAAATAAATAATGCTATATCACCAAAACTACTAGGCCCCGATTCAGCTGAAATTTTGGCAGTAAATTTCCTTTAGACTATTTTTAAGAGTCTTTTGAGGCGCCTTAATGAAAAGACACCTTGCCGATGGTTTTTAATCCGGGGCTTCTTTCTGCAAGGATGACAGATATCCAGAGTACACTGACATTATGGAGAGAACACTTCTCTAAGCTTCTAAATGGCGACGCTGACAACAATCCCGGCAATAGAGATGATATTCCGAAAACCCTAATTACGGATGACAGCGTCGAGGTTCCGCTGCCCGACTATGATGAAGTTCTGACAGCTATAGCTCGGCTTAAAATAACAAAGCCGCGGGAGCTGATGGCTTACCTACTGAGCTGTTTAAGAACGGAGGTGAAGCTCTATTTTTTGTTTTATTTATTTAATTATCATGTTCTCATATAAGACAAAGTCTTTTAAATGCAGTAAGAAATCAAAGAATAACAACAAATTATAACCAACATATAAAAACAAAAATTTTAAATTACTTATTTTAAATTAAAAAATTGAAAGCAACGACTAAATTTACCTTTAAATTTAAGTTATAATCAACAAACAAATGCATTTGACTCAAGAAATTACTTAGTTATAAGCTTGAATTTTAACAATAAATTATAATTGAATTGAATTTAGACTTATGTATAAATAACCTTTAAGAAACTTTATAAAATAATGAAGAAGATAACATTAATAAAATAGAAATAAGAAAAAAGAAGAAAGATAGTATCAAGAAAAGTGTTGGAACATTGCATGCTTAAAGTTGTGCTTATTTCGGATACTTTTGATTCTTGAAGGTAGCGAATTCCACATTCTGATTGCGTTCACAAAGAAGAGTCTGTTGGAGTATATTCAAAAAATTGTATACAGGGATTACAAGGTTCATATTTCTGGTCGATCTACAAGACTGTAACTTATTAAATAAGTAATTAGGAGTTTTGTGTATAAATCAAGATATGCAAAAAAATACAGTTTCTAGCATCCAAATAATTGAAAATATTGCAACCAAGTACTCTTCTGAGTAGGAAATTATTGGTATTATGAGTTGAATCACTAGCTTTCTTCTAGTCTCAGCAGGCACAAATGATGCAGTTCTCCTCAGTTTCCGTAGGTTATAGTAAACTTTACTAACAACAGAGTTTATATGATCTTCACAGGAAAGTGAGGATTTAATATAGTAACCGAAATTTTTAACTTTATCTATAAATTTCAAGTCGATTCCATTCAGAAAAATGGCTGGTATGTCAGAGAGTATCTAGACTTAAGAATCGGCAGAAAAAAAATGATTAAAGAGGGTTAAGATTAAGCTTATTAGCTTTAGCCCAATCTACTCTTTTACTCATGTCTTCATTTACCTCAATACATAAATCATCAACAAGATCAATTGGTTTGGACAAGTATAGCTGAAGATAATCAGCATATGCATGCATGGTTACATGATGGCATTTGCTGAAAATATCATTAAGAAACATTGCAAATAAAAGCGGACCAAGTACCGAGCCTTAAGGAATTCCACAGGATAAATTGTTGAAAGCAGACAGACTATTTCCCACCCTAACTCTTTGAGACCTTCCAACTAAGTAATTATAGAAAATACGGATCGCAGTGATAGAAAACCCAAAATTAAGCTCCAGTTTTTGATATAGTAATAAATGGTCAACAAAGTCAAATGCTTTTGAAAAGTCACAATAGCTGTAGAGCAGCTGTGGCCAGGTCGAAAACCGGATTGAAGTGGTGACATATGGTTACATTTTCTAATGTGTTCAGAGATTTGTACAGCCATGAGAGACTCAAATACGTTTGATAAAGCTGGTAAAAGACTTACTGGATGAAAATCACACGGTTTACGGGCATTGGGTTTTTTAGCTATTGGAATGATCGTAGTTGCTTTCCACGCATCAGGGAAGCAAGAACTTGTGAAACAGTGATTCAATATGTGTGTCAAAGGGCATAGGATGAAAGGTAAAATTAGTTTTATAAACTAAATAGATATTCCATCTTCACCCACAGCATTTGATTTAATATTATTAACGCAACGAGCAACATCACACTCATTTACAGCAACAAACTGAAAATTACATGAACTTTCGATAGTAAAACCTTTCGTATTATCAACAGATGTGTTATAAGTAGATGTTGAGGTAGCGATAAAATAATCATTAAGAATATAAGGATCAATTAGACAATCATAAGATTTCACATTACGTACTCAAGCCTGTCTTAAATTGTTCCAAAGATTTTTGGAAGGTTGTGCTTAACTTAACTTGGACATGAAAAAAGTGTGTTTAGATAATTTAACAATGCAGTTAGCTTCATTTTTAGCTCTTTTGTGCTGTTCCCAATTAGATGTCGTCGGGTTTCTTTTCCAACGATTATAAGTTTTATTACATTTTTTCAGGGCCAATTTAACGCTATTTGTAAACCCGTATTTGTAAAGGGACAACTTCTGTTAGAGACACGATGTGTAGTTAATGCATTTAAATGCATTTACGAGCTTCTATACAGAATATGGTAGGAAAAATGCATTCCGAACGATTGGAATCTCAGTGTGCTCTGCCCAATCCACAAGAAAGGCGATCCCACTATCCCACTATAGTGCCAATTACCGCGGGATAAGCCTTCTTAATATCGAATATAAGATCCTGTCGAGCGTTTTATGTGAAAGATTAAAGCCCATTCAATTGTAAACCAACTGATTGGACCTTATCAGTGTGACTTCAGACCTGGCAAGTCCACCATCGACGAGAAAATCACGATATGACAAACCTTTAAGAAGACTCAAGAAAAACAAGTCGACACCCACAATCTTTTTGTCGACTACAAAGCTGCCTTCGACAGCCCAATAAGGAAGCACCTGTACTCCACCATGTCTAAGATTGGTATTCCTGCAAAACTAATACGACTTTGCAGGATGACACTGAGCATCACCAGCAGCGCAGTTTAAATCGGGAAGGACCTCTTCCCACTATTTGTTACCAAACGAGGTTTCAGACAAGGTAATTCCTTATCTTTTTCAACCTAATGATGGAGAAGATCATCCGAGCTGTGTGTTATGCTGCTTGCGTATGCTGATGACATCGATATCATTGACCTTAATACGCGCGAAGTTAGTGCAGCATTCTCCAGATTAGAAAGAGAGTCAAGTCGAATGGGTCTGGCAGTGAATGCAGATAAGATGAAATACTTGGTGTCAACAGTCCCATCGTCTTGGAACCCACTTTACAGTTGACAATACCTTCTTCGAGGTTGTGAAGGACTTTGTCTACCTGGGATCCAGCATAAACGCAACCAACGACATCAGCGCTAAGATCAAACGAAGAATAACTCTTGCCAACATGTGTTATTTTGAGCTCAGTAGGCAATTGAGAAGCAGAACGCTCTCTTGACGAACGAAAATCACTCTCTATAAATCGCTCATCATGCCCGTCCTACTTTATTAATCACAAACCTGCACTTTGAGCACTTCAGATGGAAAGACTTTAGGAGAACAAATGGCCCTAAGGTCTTTTCCACTCTTGGTCAACGCAGTTCCAACGCAACTTCAACGCAACAGCGAAAAAGTTGATAAGCAATGCAACTAGAAACCGAATGCATTCAGACTTGCTTCAAAAGATATGCAACATGTGTAAGACATCTGAAAAAACATTAACAAATAAATAAGTGGCATTATACAAACGAACTTATTATAACATTTAAATAAAGAAGGACAATAAGACAATATCAATATATAGCGTACTGCACTACAAATAATTTAATTCACAAAACAAACAAACTGACGCAGCAAGTCGCCGATGAAAATTGCGGAAAGCCACGTTGCGTTGAACAGGTTGAGTACGTATCGAGAACTTGTTGAGTGCAAGTTGCTTAATCTGAACGTTCCTGTATAAATACACAGGCTAGCAACTTGAGTTGGAGTTGCGTTGACCAAGTGTGGAAAAGGCCTAAGAGTCACAATCAAAACAAACTAAAAAATAGTCTTTCAAAGTGTGTAGAGAGCGATACAGGGTGAATTCGATAGTAAAAATAGCTAACCATCGTTTACATTGCAGTTGCATTGAGAGTTTATCTAAATTTTTATATACTTTTTTTTTAAATAAAATCCCGGGACTTGGGGTTTGGAATTCCGTTGTTTCGGAACTAAAAAATTGTTCGGGATCCCGGAATTGAAAGCCCTAATGGTAACCATAACCAAATCTTGGTTGATTAAAAAAACGCTGCTTTCCTAGTGCAGAGCCAAAGAAACCTTAAAAGTTAACTGAATCTTATGAATGAACATAAACAGAAGCGTGTTAATACGTTCTGCCATACTTACAGCTAAACTAAGCACAAACTCCAACTTGAAGCACCTCTTAAAAACATTCCGTCAAGTCATAACTGCGAAAAGAGCTGTTGGCATTCATTTTGGCTTATTTGATTATCTGCTGTACATGTTAACTCAAATAATATTAAGTTAATTTACTTCATCACTTTATTGCTAACATCATATGCCGTAAAATTACATTGCTTCCAAATCATTATGCAGCAAATTCAATTTGATGCTATGCTCCTTTTATCTCAGTTGAGCAAGTCATGGATTTAAGGTGAAATCATATCGTTTGGTTTTTATACCTACATTTTATACGGACAACTACCTATCTACATAATCTTCATCATATACATATATGTATAAGCATGCCTTAAATATGGCGATTAAAATCTTTTCTAAATTGCATTACTTTGATTGTTTTTATTGTTGTTATTCTACATGAATATGGTTTAATTTGAACAAATCAATGCGTGTATTTTGATTATATTTTAGTGTGTTCAAAGTTGTATTTATTGTTGTTGTTATAGCTCCTGTGCAAAAGGTACTCAATTGTATTACTGGCAATAAAATGATTTTTATAGATAATGTTCAATTTGGTTATCCTTTTATTAGCTTAAGAATTTGCAAGAGTTTTAAAGTATTCTAACTGTGCAGTAAATTTTTATGGTATGTTATAATTTTGAAGATTGAAACATTGAGATATGTGAATATTAAATCGCTTAAAGATGATTGCTTTCAATATAAGCGTGGGGTTTTTTAAAAATATTTTCGTTGTTTTCAGCAACAGTTCTTAAATTTAACTTAACAAAGTGCTCTAACTAATGAGCAACAAATTTTTCGATTTACTATATGTAAAAATGAAACAAAATATACTTTGTTCTATTTGCAATGTTATGCTGTTTCTCTCCCTACATGTTCTAACAAAACACATTCCAATAAATTGACTCATTCAAGCACACATACTCACTCGTACACTTCCACTTACAAGTGGATTCAGTTCAAAACGTCGAAATAATTGCAATAAAATTGCAATAACAAAGAAAGAAAAAGCAATAAAAAAGGTTAGTCGAAAATTTAAGCTATTGTTAGCTTGCACAACACCAGCAACAACACCAACAAGAAAACCTCGATTCATGTGGCATTTTCTTGCAATTTTCTTTTGTTTTTCTGCTGGTTCTTGTAGTTTTCATAGAACAATTTCCTTTAATGTTTCATGTTCTTACATATTTAGCGTGGTGGTGCGTTTGAGAGTATTTTGAGTAACCGGCTTAAATTTTTATTATTATTTCGTTGGCTTACAGCAAGAAGTTGTAGAGAACTTTAATAAATGAATTTCTGAGATAATGATAATATGTGTTTTGGCTATTGAAATCTGCAAAGTTGCAAAGCTAGTTTGCTTAAACAATATTTTACCAGAAAGAAAAATTATAAATCCGATGTAAATAAATTTCTATTAATAGATGGAAAAGTTTTAGTTTCTATGGAAATGTAAGTACATAAATACATTATAAGTATGACTAAAAGCATATTTTTACACTTAACTTAAGGAATTTTTCATAGCCAAGGGGGATTTTTGGGGTTTGAACCCCCAAAGGTTCCGAAGGTATACACAAAATGAATACAAACAAGAGTATAAAAAGCAAGAAAGGCTTAACTTTCTTAAAAAAGGATACAAATTATAGGTATTAAGAAAGTCCTGAAGAAACAAACTAACAGTTTTGAACAGTTTTGATTCAAAATACAATTTTTTCTGTTGATTCAATACAAAAGTCAAGTCAAAAACTTATATTTTTCATAAAAATTGTCATTACTTTTACTTTCCGAATGAATGTAAATAGTATGATGAATGAAGTAAGGTATCCGTAAGAGATAGCGAAAAATGATTGCACTGTTTTTTGTGTATATTTTTGTACCTCTTACACCATGTTCTTCCTTCCTTATAGTTTAGGTTTTATTTATAAAATTCTCCTTTAGCGCTCATATTTAAAGTCAAAGGTCACAACAAATATTCGGTGCTTCCTTATCCCTAGCATAATTCACTTAAAAAATTTATCGAAATCGGTTGATAAACAGAAGGGGAAAATGGTATAGAACTGTTTGGCCTACGCCTATTTATATATAGAGAAATTGCAAGTATATAAAGTATATAAATTTATAGGATAAATAAAAGTATATATGGTATTAAAATAAAAACAAACGAACAAAATTTAAAAACAACTTCAGTAATCATGGTTTGTTAGTGGAAGATTTCCAACAGACTGCTGGACTCCATAATAATAACACAAGTATAAAGACTAAAATAAATCAAAAATACAACAACAAATATGAAAATATGAAATCTGAGAAAAAATGAGAAATTGACACTTAAAATCTCATCGCCTCTGTCGTGCAATGCGCTAATGCGCGCTTGCACGGCGTATCACAAAGATTTCTGATGAAGCCTTTAGCAGGGCCAAAACTGCAATAAAATCAGCTAGTGATGTTTTCCTCTTCATATTGAAAACGTTGTTGTTGTTTCTTTGGAAAGATTCGTTAGAACAATAATTTGTTCTAACTTTGACCTAAAGCTCAATAAACGATTTTAAACTATCAAACAACTAGAATTTGTATTTAAAATCAAGTATGATTTAAACTATCAAACATTTAGAATTTATTTTTAAATCGTATAAATTAACATAATAAAAACACACTTTAAAACTTTTGCATCCAGCAATAAAAAAATGACAAACAAATTGAAACAAACATAGTATATTAATATTGATTACAAAAGTATTCGGTTTTCTCGTTCATCCCCAAAATGAAATGTGAGCAACTCTAAATACAGGTGAAAACTTTTCGTTTATTCTACACAGATGGCAGCATAAAAATACTTCCCTTAAATTGCAATAAATTGTCGATTTCCGTTGCAGATATAAAAAGGTGAAACGTGCAAATTGCAAACGTGGCTTCTTTATTGACAATGAATGAAATTTAGAAGTGGAGCAATTTTAGAAAATTTTATTTAACAACAACAACAATAACACAAATTGCACTATTATCATCTTTTGTCGCTAGAATAATGCTAATGTTTTGGAAAACGAAGTGTGAACAACATTGAGAAATTTGTTTCGGGTTAGAAAAAGCTACTCTTATTCAACATGTATGATTTTTGATGCAATGATTTTAATTTAGCAATACAACTAATATTTGATTAAAATTATTCTTTATCAAAAATATTTTTTTTTATCTTTATAACTAATCAATTAATATTAAATTTGTATTTATATTATATAATAGAATAAGCGTTTATCAAATTAAAATAAAATAAGAAATTAAAACGACACTGCTTAACTCACAAAATTTTACAAAAAAGCACTTTGGCGCCCTCTAGTTAGTGTTTTTGGTAAAAACCATGTGTGTATGCGTGCGATTATCGAGCAGACTACAAACTAGCAGGCGAGTACGCGACTCTCTCTTTCTCACTGTGTGTCTCTGTTTCTGACACGTAGAAATTTCTTTAAAACACATTGTTATTTTTATTTCTGTTTTTGTTTTAGATCAGGGCTGGGCATTCTAACACAGTCACATTTTATTTTGACTTGTAAGTATTGGTGCGCTCTCGAATAGCGCACACTGAGCGAAATAGTTGTCACAATTATCTAGATTTGCAATTTTGTATGTTTATATCCATCCCCACACATGCTGTTATATGTGTTTATTTTGTATTTTATGTTTTTATTTTTGGTTATATCCGAAAAAGGTCTTCGCAGCATCACTGTCAGCGAACGACTGAATAACATTCTCTTCTGTTGTGAGCTTTGTGTACATGTGAAAAGTTACGCTAAGAGAGCGCTCAGTGTGCTATGGGGCGCCTAGCGCTGTTTTAGATCATACGTGAAAATCTTTATGGATTCTAAGGAAATGGAAACTGCAGCAAAAATGTGTAATACAGTGTAATCCAGTGGTGCTCACACGAATTTTACTACAATTTTCGACTTTTGTGCCTGTGTTAGTAGCTCTCTCACTCTCTGCACTGACAAAAATTGTTGTGCAGGCATTAAGAAATCATTATTATCATTATCATTACCATTATCATTACCATTATCATTATCATTATCATTATCATTATCATTATCATTATCATTATCATTATCATTATCATTATCATTATCATTATCATTATCATTATCATTATCATTATCATTATCATTATCATTATCATTATCATTATCATTATCATTATCATTATCATTATCATTATCATTATCATTATCATTATCATTATCATTATCATTATCATTATCATTATCATTATCATTATCATTATCATTATCATTATCATTATCATTATCATTATCATTATCATTATCATTATCATTATCATTATCATTATCATTATCATTATCATTATCATTATCATTATCATTATCATTATCATTATCATTATCATTATCATTATCATTATCATTATCATTATCATTATCATTATCATTATCATTATCATTATCATTATCATTATCATTATCATTATCATTATCATTATCATTATCATTATCATTATCATTATCATTATCATTATCATTATCATTATCATTATCATTATCATTATCATTATCATTATCATTATCATTATCATTATCATTATCATTATCATTATCATTATCATTATCATTATCATTATCATTATCATTATCATTATCATTATCATTATCATTATCATTATCATTATCATTATCATTATCATTATCATTATCATTATCATTATCATTATCATTATCATTATCATTATCATTATCATTATCATTATCATTATCATTATCATTATCATTATCATTATCATTATCATTATCATTATCATTATCATTATCATTATCATTATCATTATCATTATCATTATCATTATCATTATCATTATCATTATCATTATCATTATCATTATCATTATCATTATCATTATCATTATCATTATCATTATCATTATCATTATCATTATCATTATCATTATCATTATCATTATCATTATCATTATCATTATCATTATCATTATCATTATCATTATCATTATCATTATCATTATCATTATCATTATCATTATCATTATCATTATCATTATCATTATCATTATCATTATCATTATCATTATCATTATCATTATCATTATCATTATCATTATCATTATCATTATCATTATCATTATCATTATCATTATCATTATCATTATCATTATCATTATCATTATCATTATCATTATCATTATCATTATCATTATCATTATCATTATCATTATCATTATCATTATCATTATCATTATCATTATCATTATCATTATCATTATCATTATCATTATCATTATCATTATCATTATCATTATCATTATCATTATCATTATCATTATCATTATCATTATCATTATCATTATCATTATCATTATCATTATCATTATCATTATCATTATCATTATCATTATCATTATCATTATCATTATCATTATCATTATCATTATCATTATCATTATCATTATCATTATCATTATCATTATCATTATCATTATCATTATCATTATCATTATCATTATCATTATCATTATCATTATCATTATCATTATCATTATCATTATCATTATCATTATCATTATCATTATCATTATCATTATCATTATCATTATCATTATCATTATCATTATCATTATCATTATCATTATCATTATCATTATCATTATCATTATCATTATCATTATCATTATCATTATCATTATCATTATCATTATCATTATCATTATCATTATCATTATCATTATCATTATCATTATCATTATCATTATCATTATCATTATCATTATCATTATCATTATCATTATCATTATCATTATTGTTCAAATTGTATTATTAAGTCAAATACTTTTGTACAATACTGTTACTATATATAATTGTCTCTATTCTTTAATCTCTAATACATACTCTCTCGTATGTACACTAAATTACAATAAGTACATAAGTAACGGGCTTTTGTTAAAAACTGAATAAATTCACTTACTTTAATCATCTCAACAAAACCAGTCTTAGTTTTCTGCTGCTTTTTTTTGTAAGAGGTGTGAAACTCTAACAATTATCTTTATCATTATCATTATCATTATCATCCTCATTATCATTACCATTATCATTAGCATTATCATTATCATTATCATTATCATTATCATTATCATTATCATTATCATTATCATTATCATTATCATTATCATTATCATTATCATTATCATTATCATTATCATTATCATTATCATTATCATTATCATTATCATTATCATTATCATTATCATTATCATTATCATTATCATTATCATTATCATTATCATTATCATTATCATTATCATTATCATTATCATTATCATTATCATTATAATTATAATTATCGTTATCGTTATCATTATCATTATCATTATCATTATCATTATCATTATCATTATCGTTATCGTTATCGTTATCATTATAATTATCGTTATCATTAACGTTATCATTATCATTATCATTATCATTATCATTATCATTATCATTATCATTATCATTATCATTATCATTATCATTATCATTATCATTATCATTATCATTATCATTATCATTATCATTATCATTATCAGTATCAGTATCATTATAATTATCATTATCATTATCATTATCATTATCATTATCATTATCATTATCATTATCATTATCATTATCATTATAATTATCATTATCATAATCATAATCATAATCATTATCATTATCGTTATCGTTATCGTTATCGTTATCGTTATCGTTATCGTTATCATTTTCATTATCATTATCATTATCATTATCATTGTCATTATCATTATCATTATCATTATCATTATCATTATAATTATAATTATAATTATAATTATAATTATAATTATAATTATAATTATCATTATCATTATCATTATTGTTCAAATTGTATTATTAAGTCAAATACTTTTGTACAATACTGTTACTATATATAATTGTCTCTATTCTTTAATCTCTAATACATACTCTCTCGTATGTACACTAAATTACAATAAGTACATAAGTAACGGGCTTTTGTTAAAAACTGAATAAATTCACTTACTTTAATCATCTCAACAAAACCAGTCTTAGTTTTCTGCTGCTTTTTTTTGTAAGAGGTGTGAAACTCTAACAATTATCTTTATCATTATCATTATCATTATCATCCTCATTATCATTACCATTATCATTAGCATTATCATTATCATTATCATTATCATTATCATTATCATTATCATTATCATTATCATTATCATTATCATTATCATTATCATTATCATTATCATTATCATTATCATTATCATTATCATTATCATTATCATTATCATTATCATTATCATTATCATTATCATTATCATTATCATTATCATTATCATTATCATTATCATTATCATTATCATTATCATTATCATTATCATTATCATTATAATTATAATTATCGTTATCATTATCATTATCATTATCATTATCATTATCATTATCGTTATCGTTATCGTTATCATTATAATTATCGTTATCATTAACGTTATCATTATCATTATCATTATCATTATCATTATCATTATCATTATCATTATCATTATCATTATCATTATCATTATCATTATCATTATCATTATCATTATCATTATCATTATCATTATCATTATCATTATCATTATCATTATCATTATCATTATCAGTATCAGTATCATTATAATTATCATTATCATTATCATTATCATTATCATTATCATTATCATTATCATTATCATTATCATTATAATTATCATTATCATAATCATAATCATAATCATAATCATTATCATTATCGTTATCGTTATCGTTATCGTTATCGTTATCATTTTCATTATCATTATCATTATCATTATCATTATCATTATCATTATCATTATCATTATCATTATCATTATCATTATCATTATCATTATCATTATCATTATCATTATCATTATCATTATCATTATCATTATCATTATCATTATCATTATCATTATCATTATCATTATCATTATCATTATCATTATCATTATCATTATCATTATCATTATCATTATCATTATCATTATCATTATCATTATCATTATCATTATCATTATCATTATCATTATCATTATCATTATCATTATCATTATCATTATCATTATCATTATCATTATCATTATCATTATCATTATCATTATCATTATCATTATCATTATCATTATCATTATCATTATCATTATCATTATCATTATCATTATCATTATCATTATCATTATCATTATCATTATCATTATCATTATCATTATCATTATCATTATCATTATCATTATCATTATCATTATCATTATCATTATCATTATCATTATCATTATCATTATCATTATCATTATCATTATCATTATCATTATCATTATCATTATCATTATCATTATCATTATCATTATTGTTCAAATTGTATTATTAAGTCAAATACTTTTGTACAATACTGTTACTATATATAATTGTCTCTATTCTTTAATCTCTAATACATACTCTCTCGTATGTACACTAAATTACAATAAGTACATAAGTAACGGGCTTTTGTTAAAAACTGAATAAATTCACTTACTTTAATCATCTCAACAAAACCAGTCTTAGTTTTCTGCTGCTTTTTTTTGTAAGAGGTGTGAAACTCTAACAATTATCTTTATCATTATCATTATCATTATCATCCTCATTATCATTACCATTATCATTAGCATTATCATTATCATTATCATTATCATTATCATTATCATTATCATTATCATTATCATTATCATTATCATTATAATTATCGTTATCGTTATCGTTATCATTATCATTATCATTATCATTATCGTTATCGTTATCATTATCATTATCGTTATCATTATCGTTATCATTATCATTATCATTATCAGTATCAGTATCAGTATCATTATAATTATCATTATCATTATCATTATCATTATCATTATCATAATCATTATCATTATCGTTATCGTTATCGTTATCGTTATCGTTATCGTTATCGTTATCGTTATCGTTATCGTTATCATTATCATTTTCATTATCATTATCATTATCATTGTCATTATCATTATCATTATCATTATCATTATCATTATCATTATCATTATCATTATCATTATCATTATCATTATCATTATAATTATAATTATAATTATAATTATAATTATAATTATAATTATAATTATAATTATAATTATAATTATAATTATAATTATAATTATAATTATTATTGAAGTGTTTCGTGTTATTCCTTAATTAATAACGCGTTTGTAAAAGCAAGGACAAAAAAAAACATTCATTTTTATTTAGGTCCTGCCTAATTGGTTGCCGGCGAAGTTCGCCACTGGCTCTAATTATAATATATTATTATATTTTTATAAGCCGTCACTAGAAAGTGCAATCAGGCTTTATTTTTTTAATGAATTAGTCGGCAGCTTTTGTAAGCTCAAAACTGATTGATTTATTTTCAAATATGTTCATCCTTTTATAATAAGCATAACGGTATTTTGTCTTAAAACTAGTTAACAATTGTTTGTGTAGTTTAGAATGTAAATAGAATCATATGTTCTTTAATTAGTGTAAGAGTAATAGTAGAATATCGTAATACATATTTGTAATTAAGTATTAATAGTTTAATATGTGTGAGTGAGTAGACTTATATTAATAGAAAACGTAAACAAAATCATATGTTAACATATTTGTGTAGGAGTAAAAAGTATAATATAATATCATATGTTTTGTATTCAGCCATATGTGTACATGTGTGCGAATGAGATAGATAGTAGTGCTTATATGTTCTTATTGTTTGAATGCATGTTCTCGAAAATTATTACAGTAGAGGTTTTTATATTATTACTTATTTTAATAAAAGTATTTATAGCTTGTTTTATAATGAAATACATTGATGTAATTTAAATAATATGTATAGGTATACTACACCCTTACCCTTAAGAAAAAAAAATTTTTATTTTGAAATTTGTGAAAAATTAAAATTTTTTTTGTGCTTTAACTTATACAATATTTTAATATAATTCATATATTTACAAGATTTAAATTTTTAAATAAAATGATATAATTTTTACAAATATTTCTTTAACATATTGTTATGATATTCTTTAAATGTTCCATTTAAATTTACTATTGAATTTTCTCCTTTTTTATTTACAATTATGAATGGACCAATATAAGGAGATTGATTTTTTCTTCTATTCATCCTTTTTATCAAAACTTTATCTCCAATATTTAAATTTAACGGATTTATATATTTATCTTTTTTTATTCTATTCATTTTTGCAATATTTATTAATTCATTTGCTTTTTTTAAAGAATATTTTAATCTATGTTTCAGTTCTTGTGCGTAATTGTCTGTATTATATACTATTGATTCGAAACGATTATCATTTGGAAGATTTGCAAGTTTTCCAAAAATCAGCTCAAACGGTGTATAATTTGTATCAACATGAGGTGTTGTGTTATACGAAAAAGTGAAGTATGGGATCCATTGGTCCCATTCTTCATTTTTACAAAAGTTTAACAAATATTCATTTAATACTCGATGGTTTCTTTCAATCGAGCCCAGAGTCTCATGGTGATATGGAGTGCTAAAAATTTGTTTAATATCTAATAAATTGCATATTTCTGACATTAATTCATTGAGGAATTCTGTACCTCTATCCGATTTTAAAATTTTAAAGTGACCGTATATTAAAATTACGTTTTCAACAAGTGTTTTAGCAACAGTTTTCGCGTCTTTTGTCTCCATTGGACATGCTATTACATACTTTGTTAAGTCGCACTGCATCGTTAATATATATCTGTAATTGTTGGATAAGCGTAGGGGACCTACTGTGTCGATAGAAACTACTTCAAAGCTGGTACTTGGTGTGTCTGTCATTGTTAAATTTTCTTTTGTATGTTTAGTTTGTTTATTAATTTTGCAATTGTTACAATTGAGAATGAAATTTTTTATCATTTTGCTCATATTTTTCCATATGTATTTTTGTTTTAGTTTCATTATTGTTTTTCTTATACCGAGATGTCCTCCATGTGTCGAATTGTGGTATTCTTCGATTAATTTGTTTTGTTTTATTTTGTCGACTATTCTTTGTGGTTCATTATAAATTAAAATTTTTAAGTTTTCGTTTGTTCTTTTTATGTTATTGAAAATATCTTTGAACTTATCCATTTCAATGGTTTTAAATATTTCATCATTTCTCTTTAGCGCTAATTCTTCTATTCCTACATTATACATCTTTGATGAAAGCTTCTCCAAAGTCAGCGGTGTGAACAGTGGATTATCACTACATCGTATAATTACTTCCTCATCATGTATTTCAATTTTGGTATTTTTAAACTTTCTTTCTGTAATGAACCTTAATTTTTTAATTTTTTTTATATCTGTTATGGATGTACAATCCCAAACAAAAAGTTTTGCGGGCTTTTTGCTGGCAGGACATTCTCTTTTGCTTAAATCAGTGTTTTTTGTATGTTTATCTGTGTTCATACTTCTTGTAATTGCTAGTATGTTTTGTGTGCTATCTTCCATTCCGGTTGGAATCATAGCCTTTAGGGAATCACTATTTAATATTATTCTTGACAATGCGTCTGCATTGGTATTCATTTTACCCTTTTTATAAATAATATTGAAATCATAATCGCTAAGATCTAATCTTATGCGTGTCATTTTAGAAGAAGGATTTTTATGAGAGAAAAGAGACACTAGCGGGCGGTGGTCTGTTAGAACCGAAAATTTTCTACCGTAGAGGTAGGGTCTGAAAAAATTGATTGCCCAATGTATAGCTAAGAGCTCTTTCTCAATAATTGGCTTGTTCAGGTCATGTTTTGCAAGAGATTTGCTTGCGTACGAAATTGGTAAGTCTGAGCCTACTTCGCCTTGCGATAGGACTGCACCAAGAGCGTAATTAGAAGCATCTGTGGTGAGTATAAAGGGTTTATTGAAATCGGGATATTGCAGTATCGGTGGGTTTAAAAGTTTTGTTTTTAGCTCTTCAAAAGAGTTCTGGCAATTTTCATTCCAGTCAAATTTTGTGTTCTTCTTTAATAATGAGTTTAAATTTTTAGCAATATCTGCAAATCTTGGAATAAATCGACGGTAGTAGTTGCAGAAAGCAACAAATCTTCGTACTTCGTCCGCGTTTTTTGGTATTGGATATTCTTTTATAATTTTATTTTTAGACGGGTCAGTTTTTATACCATTGGCCGTTATAAGATGCCCAAGGTAAATAACTTCCGGCTTTAAAAAACAACATTTATGTGAATTTAATTTTATATTATATTTTCTTAATCTGTCAAAAACTTTGATTAAATTGTCGTTATGATGTCATAAACTACAACCGAAAACAATTATATCGTCTACATAAATAAAAGCTTCTGTATCTAAACCACTTAATGCGATAGTCAGCATTCTTTGGAAGCTGTTGGATGATATCTTCAATCCAAATGGTAAACGCTTAAATTGGAAATGTCCATTTCCAGTTGAAAAAGAAGTTAACGGTCTTGAGTCTTTGTCTAAGTTAATTTGGTGGAAAGAGCTGGTCATGTCCAAAGTCGAAAAGTATTTAGCTCTTCCCAGTCGGTCGAGAACGTCTTCTATTTTTGTAAGTGGGAATTTATCGTTTACAATTTTTTCATTTAATTTGCGAAAGTCTACTACAAGTCGCCATTTTTTGCTGTCATCTGTTGACTTTTTGGGAACTACTAGTAATGGTGAGTTGTAGGGGCTTACTGAATGTTCGATTATGTTGTCTGATAAAAGTTGGTCAACCTGTTCATTTATCTCTGTTAACTGTGTTTGTGGAAGTCTGTAATTTTTAATGTATACCGGGGTCGAATCTGTTGTTTGTATTGTCTGCGTGTAAAAATTATTTGTACTTAAGTGTTCTCCAGGGAGATGAAAAATGTCACTGTATTTTTGTATAATGTTTATTATTGATGTCTTGGCATCTGGGTCGTTACAACCAATGTCTAAAGTTTTTAGTAACGTATCTAGTCTATTTTTGTCAGTCTTATTATTGATTTTACAGGCAAATATATTGTAGTTTTCTAGTGGTTGAGTTTCAAAATCAAGATTTTTCAATATTACATTGTTACTATTCGTATTTAGAATCTTAACGTGAGCATTGCCATTTGCTGGTATCAAGCTATTACCTAAAAATACTCCGTTTTCTATCTCTTTATTTAAAATAATACTATCTTCGTTGACTTTAATATTTATTGGAACTATAGATTCTGAACGAGCAGGAATCACGATATTTGTTCTACTACAACTATTTAAAATTATTGGTAAAATTATTTCTTTATCATTTATGATTAATGTTAAAGTATATGTTTCAAAGTCAATTTTTGCCATATACTTCTCTAAAAAATCGCGTCCTATAATGCCATCCGTGGCAATTGGAAAATTGTTTTCTACGATATAAAATTTATGTTGGATATCTTCATCGTCCACTATTAAATTTAAATTTTGTGTACCAATGCATTCAATTTCTTCATTTGTAATACCCGTTATTGTCGAAATATTCTGTGTGTTTATGTGATCTATATTTATTATTTTACATATGGAGATATCCGCTCCAGTGTCAATGAGAAATTTCAAATCGTCGTTTGTATTTTCGCATTCTAATGTGATGTAAAAAGAAAGATTTTTATTAAGTTTGCAAATTAATTTTGGCCCCTGTGGGTAACAATCTCTGCTACCCGGCCATAGCGGTTTCCCTGCAAGTTGTTGCTTCTGAAATTATTATTATTAAAATTTCTATTGTTATTATTGGAAATTCTATTAAAATTTCGGTTGGGATTACTATTATTATTTACAAAGTTATGGTTTCCATTAAAATTTCTATTATTATTACTGTTTGCAAAATTGTTGTTTCTGTTAAAGTTTCTATTTGTATTATTTGTATAGTTTGTATTGTATCTTGTATTCATAAAATTGTTATTATTTCTATTATTGTTTTGTGGAATGTAGCTATTTCTAACGTCGTTGAATCTATTGTAATTTTCTCTGTAAGTATTTCTGTTTCTAACTTGGAAAATATTAGATTTATTTGTCTTTAAACTTTGTTCTGCAGTGATGCATCGTTCTACCGCTTCATTGTATGTTTTAGGTGCATTTGCCAACAAAATAGTTTGGTATTCCAAATTAACACCTTTCATGAAAACATTCAATGCCATGCTTTCATTAACCTTGTAAATTGCATCTTTTGCGTCTTGCGTCGGATTAGTTAAAGATTTAATTTCGAAAGTTATTAACTGTTCAGAAAGTTCTGAAATTTTTTCTCTGAATTCAGAAATACTTTTATTGTTTTGTTTAATTGTACCGATTTCACTTAAAACTTGTTGTAACGTTTTCGGATTGGGGTAAGCATTTTCCAATGAATTTTTTAAATCAGTAAATGTTGAAGGTCTATTAGATCTACCTATTATACTACGCACTTGAGCAGTAAGTTTGAAATTATATACATATTTAATGAAAAGAGCTTTATCTTCATCTTTTAAAATATCGTGAAGCAATTCTGCTTGCGATATAAAATCTTCCAAATTGATAAACTGTCCTTTAAAAATTTGTAGGTTTTTTCCCACAACATTGATATCAAAACTAGCCATATTGTTTTCTTCTTTTATATCTGGTTTTTGTTTAATTGGTAAATTTTTTAAAATTGTATTTAAATCTTGATAGATGTTATTAAATTTTTCTTTTAAAATCTCATGATTTTCATCTATATATTGTTCAATATTTACTTTGTTTTTTAGACATTCTAATGTTCGTAATTTTTCTTCAATATACTGTTCAGTATATTCTCTATTTTTACTTTTGTTTATATTTAGTTTTAATTTTTCTACAAATTTTATATTTTCTTGAAGATTTTCCATTTAATCTTGAATACCCGTATTGTTTAGTACTTTATACTTAAAATTTTTAATATCTCTGAAAACCCTGTGCTACATTCAGCTTTTCGTTACAAGTTGAACGTGCAGGTGGCGCAACAAGTGTTCGTCAAGTTTTAACGAAAGAAGAAATGTCAAAAAGAAAACAATATACATAGCTAAAATAAAATGTCGGTCGGTTGTTTACGTTCGGTTTGCAAAGTTTCGGTATAAAATAAAAATATTTTTCTTAAAATATTAGAAGTTGTACCTATATTATTTTAAATAACTTCATTATAATTATCATTTCAAGTTTTTTTTTTTTTTTTTTGCACATCGCGCAAAATTTTGTTTTCGTGAAAATTATACTCAACGCGCTTTGAGTTACGTGGATACTTTATTTTGTTTGTGTTGTGATTAGAATAGAAAAGGAAACAAAATATATACCTTTAAAAAAATAAACATTGTGTTAAAATATTGCAATTGTGCAATTTATACTTTATTTTCGCGAAAATTAATGTTAAAATGCATTTAAATGTACTAAATTTTAATGTTTGTGTTGTGCAAAAATAAAGGCAAATGTTCAATAAAACAAATCGAGCTAAAGTGGCTATATAAAAAGGATAAATAGTGAAGAAATATTCCTTTGTTTCTGAATAGAATTCATTACATCATTGTTTTTTTATTTATTTACCTAATGTGTAAAACTTTGTTAAAAGTAGTTCTTTTTTTTTTATAAAAATAAAAATAAATTGTGAGTTAATGTGAAAAATAATATAATTATAAAGAAAATGTATATATGTTTTTTCTTTGTTCTTATATTTTGCTGTGGTATTTCATGCAAAGTTCCAGTCCTTCCTTCTAAAGCCAGATTTGGCTAGGTGTCTTCCAAAGTGTTGGAGATTTGTTAGTAATAATTTTTTTTAGGCTTGTCAGCAGCTTTCTGTCATTGACGAAATGCATTACGGACACGTTAATAATTTCGCCTGTTGGAACGTACTCCGGTAAGCTTTTCTTTGCCGTCGGCAAATGAAAATATTGCGCGGTTTGCAGGATCGCCATGAAGTGTTTCGTGTTATTCCTTAATTAATAACGCGTTTGTAAAAGCAAGGACAAAAAAAAACATTCATTTTTATTTAGGTCCTGCCTAATTGGTTGCCGGCGAAGTTCGCCACTGGCTCTAATTATAATATATTATTATATTTTTATAAGCCGTCACTAGAAAGTGCAATCAGGCTTTATTTTTTTAATGAATTAGTCGGCAGCTTTTGTAAGCTCAAAACTGATTGATTTATTTTCAAATATGTTCATCCTTTTATAATAAGCATAACGGTATTTTGTCTTAAAACTAGTTAACAATTGTTTGTGTAGTTTAGAATGTAAATAGAATCATATGTTCTTTAATTAGTGTAAGAGTAATAGTAGAATATCGTAATACATATTTGTAATTAAGTATTAATAGTTTAATATGTGTGAGTGAGTAGACTTATATTAATAGAAAACGTAAACAAAATCATATGTTAACATATTTGTGTAGGAGTAAAAAGTATAATATAATATCATATGTTTTGTATTCAGCCATATGTGTACATGTGTGCGAATGAGATAGATAGTAGTGCTTATATGTTCTTATTGTTTGAATGCATGTTCTCGAAAATTATTACAGTAGAGGTTTTTATATTATTACTTATTTTAATAAAAGTATTTATAGCTTGTTTTATAATGAAATACATTGATGTAATTTAAATAATATGTATAGGTATACTACATCATTATCATTATCATTATCATTATCATTATCATTATCATTATCATTATCATTATCATTATCATTATCATTATCATTATCATTATCATTATCATTATCATTATCATTATCATTATCATTATCATTATCATTATCATTATCATTATCATTATCATTATCATTATCATTATCATTATCATTATCATTATCATTATCATTATCATTATCATTATCATTATCATTATCATTATCATTATCATTATCATTATCATTATCATTATCATTATCATTATCATTATCATTATCATTATCATTATCATTATCATTATCATTATCATTATCATTATCATTATCATTATCATTATCATTATCATTATCATTATCATTATCATTATCATTATCATTATCATTATCATTATCATTATCATTATCATTATCATTATCATTATCATTATCATTATCATTATCATTATCATTATCATTATCATTATCATTATCATTATCATTATCATTATCATTATCATTATCATTATCATTATCATTATCATTATCATTATCATTATCATTATCATTATCATTATCATTATCATTATCATTATCATTATCATTATCATTATCATTATCATTATCATTATCATTATCATTATCATTATCATTATCATTATCATTATCATTATCATTATCATTATCATTATCATTATCATTATCATTATCATTATCATTATCATTATCATTATCATTATCATAATCATAATCATAATCATAATCATAATCATTATCGTTATCATTATCATTATCAATATTCAATAATATTATTATTATCATTATTATTATCAGTATTATTATTATTATTGTTTGAGTCAGAGCTCCTTTGCACTGACTTTTTCCAAATAAAAATCCGATACGTAGCTTTCTGCCTTCAAATGCAGTTTACAAAATTATCAATTTATTGAAGTCCGGCCAAATGCCGGAGCCATTAATTTATTTACAAAATGTATAAAAAATACAAAATTAACCAACCAGCCAAATGCTGAAGTTTTTCAAGGGGATAAGAAAAAACAATTCAATTTTAGAACAAGTGTGTGAAGCAAGAAAGTAAAAAATTTGACATTTTAGAAAAGACGCATTGACATTTTTAAGGTTGGTTCACATCAGCCTGAACAATTATTATTATTATTATTTTTATTATCATTATTATTATTATTATTTTTATTATTAGTATTATTATTATTAGTATTATTATTATTATTATTATTATTATTATTATTATTATTATTATTATTATTATTATTATTATCATTATTATTATTATTATTATTATTATTATTATTATTATTATTATTATTATTATTATTATTATTATTATTATTATTATTATTATTATTATTATTATTATTATTATTATTATTATTATTATTATTATTATTATTATTATTATTATTATTATTATTATTATTATTATTATTATTATTATTATTATTATTATTATTATTATTATTATTATTATTATTATTATTATTATTATTATTATTATTATTATTATTATTATTATTATTATTATTATTATTATTATTATTATTATTATTATTATTATTATTATTATTATTATTATTATTATTATTATTATTATTATTATTATTATTATTATTATTATTATTATTATTATTATTATTATTATTATTATTATTATTATTATTATTATTATTATTATTATTATTATTATTATTATTATTATTATTATTATTATTATTATTATTATTATTATTATTATTATTATTATTATTATTATTATTATTATTATTATTATTATTATTATTATTATTATTATTATTATTATTATTATTATTATTATTATTATTATTATTATTATTATCATTATTATTATTATTATTATTATTATTATTATTATTATTATTATTATTATTATTATTATTATTATTATTATTATTATTATTATTATTATTATTATTATTATTATTATTATTATTATTATTATTATTATTATTATTATTATTATTATTATTATTATTATTATTATTATTATTATTATTATTATTATTATTATTATTATTATTATTATTATTATTATTATTATTATTATTATTATTATTATTATTATTATTATCATTATTGTTATTATTATTATTATTATTATTATTATTATTATTATTATTATTATTATTATTATTATTATTATTATTTATTATTATTATTATTAATAATATTAATATTATTAATTATATTTTTATTAATGCTATTATTGTTATTGTTGTTATAATTCGTAATAACATAAAATAATTTAATTTAAAGAAAATATTTTCGAATTCAAATTAAGTACACAAAAAATAAAACTGGAAATGCAATACCTAAATTAAAATAAGTAAACGAAGCAATTTTTATTCTAATAGTATATATCAGTGTTTAAATATTAGTTAAATTTTATGCTATTGGAAATATATATTTTACTTCAAAAAACCTTAATCTATAAAAAATAAAGATCGGAATTTATTGCATATAAAAAATATTTCAAAACTTCAATTATAATAAGAAAATTAATTTTAATTAAAAAAATCTAGATCAACCATCAAATCGCATTTTTATTAAAGTATCATCATCAACTAGAGTATAATTTGTATACTTCGGTGTTAATAAGAGGATAAATGAGTCCATCAACTTCTGCCCAAAACTCTTTTCCAGTTTTTATTTGCAGTGTTAAATCTAGCCTCATTAAAATGAATTCGTTTTGGATTATGGGGTTTTGCAATTTGATGTTGCATGTCAATGGTGTAAAGTTTTTGTGCAGTGCAAAACATACGAACAAGCGGCATAAAACTTTCAGCTTGAAGTTTCAGCGCCAACTGATTGAGAGCATGAAACAAAGATATACAGATAGCTTACTCCGTGAGCAAAAAATGAAATCTTCTGCGCACTACGTCACTCGAGTTTGTCAGCTGTAACACAAACAAAAGAAAATGTGAAAAAGCAAAAAGTAAACACAAGCAGCAAGCAGCACAATTGCAAGCATTTAAGAAATATTGCATTCATTTAAATCAATTTCTAATATTGTGCACTTATAGTACGCGTAAATTATAATTTTCAATTATATTTTATGTAATTAAAATTAGTACTAAAGTTTTAGATGCTTTTGATGAGAATAACAATGATTTTAATTCGGGCCATAAAATGAATTTACAATTTTTAAACAAACGAGAAGAACAAGAAAATGAAAACAACGAAGAAATCAAAGTGCTGTCAAACACATCAAGTAACGTAGCTATTTTTTTTTGTGTAGGAGAACAAATGGGAGAAAACACCCCTATTATATATGCATTTCTTTTCAATAATAGTACTTTAAAATAAATTTGCCTAAATTTATTTAGAAATATATTTATAATGTAATTTATTTCATTTCAATAAACCAAGTTTCAATAAGAAAATGTCGATATATCTTCATCGCTATAAATAAATTATCCCCTTTAAATATATTGTGACTACGTTTTTATTTAGCCACTTTGACAAGCTCGAACTACGTCACAACAAAGATGGCGGACATGCGCAATACTTTATCGGTAGTTCTTTGTATCATGGATTGAGAGAGTTTTGTGCATGTGTTCGTGTACGTGTTTCGATTCTCGAAAGAAGTTATCGAGTCTCAGCACGCGTGCCACTACGTGAACAACGCTAGTGCAATCTGATGTTAGAATTGAAAAAACTTTATTGACATTAGGGGTTTTCTTTTATATACTAATTTTTGTGTATGTTCTGGCAGTATTAAGGGGTCGCTAATTTCGAATCTGATGTCAGAATTTCAAAAAAATGTTTGACACTAACGTGAACCCTAAAAATGTGTTTTTTTGTTTTATAGTCTTTGTATAGGTGCTGGCAGTATTAAGGGGTTGCTGGTTTCGAATCTGATGTTAGAATTTCGAAAAGTTTTTTTGAGACTAAGGTGAATCCTAAAAATGTGTTTTTATTTTTACTCTTTGTGGATGCGCTTGTCGCTGATTTCGAATCTGATGTAAACATTTCATAAAGTTTTTTGACGCGAGGGTGGACCCTAAAAATGTGTTTTTTATACTCTTTTTATATGTGCTAGCAGTATAAGAGATCGCTGATTTCGAGCCTGATGTCAAAATTTCAAAAAGTTTTTTCATACTAGGGTGCACCCTAAAAATGCGTTTTTTTTGTCTTTTAAATTAAATTTTTTGATTTGATTGTTCATTTACATTATTTGCCCTAAAAAAAAATATAAAAACTAAAATATACAGATTTTATTTCGAATTACATTCGGAGTTGAAAAAAAAGCGTAAGGAACTTTGTTCCTGGCAGAGGTCCCCCGACCGCACCACTTTTTTATATGACATTCAGACCATGTTTGACCATGTAACCCTTGTCCCACCGCTTTTCGGTCGCTATTCGGCCGATTATATCTTTACTCAAGTGCATTAAGAAAAGTCTTTCTTCTCCATAAAACTATTTATCTTTGATATCAACATTTTCCAATTTAAAAAATTATCGATTTGTGCCAAGCAAGATATTCTACTTTCAGAAAAGAATTGAATAGATTTAAGAACATTTATATGCTAAAACTAAGAAGTTTTTAATGATATTTATCATTCGTTTTATATTTTCTCAATACTATATACATAAGACCGGTTCACATTACAAAAGTGTTAAAATATTCCGGTGCGCGTTCATTTTCTGAAAGTTCAAACCCTATTAAGCACAAAAATATTTTAATACCTAAAAAAATTTGACCTCTAGGGGTTCCGCAAATCATTTGAAGGTCATTTTAGAGCTATGTGGGGCTTAAACCATTTTAAAAAATGTCGTGTCTAAACGGAAAAACAATTGGAATATATTTTGATAGGAAACAATTATTAATAATTCAGTTTTATTTAATTTTTTTTTAAATATGCACTTGCCAATATTTACAATTTCGACCGTCGAAGAGTTCAGTCGTGTTTTTGTAAGCTCCGCAATATTCTTAAATTTCTTTCGTGAAGTTCTTTGCATTTAACAGTATTTAAATTACAGAACCTTAATTAAACCATTTATCAAAAGTGCAAAGTTTGCGTTTTCACTCGTCCACAGCTAAAGGTTCAGCGGGCTATTTAATAAACAGTCAACAGAAAAAGTGACCCAATTAAATTAAATTAAATCCAAATAAAAGCAAAACAATCGAAAGTGATAACAACAAACCATTAAATAAAAATTAACTCACTAAGTTAATGTGCTTTTGTTGACCCAGGAGATTCAATTTGTTATTTATACCCAATACAATAGTCAAGCATTAACCTATAAAAATAAAAAATAAAAAATAAAAAAATTTGTGCGTGTCATCATTTCGTGCCTTATAAATACCTTAATAAAGAACTTAAGAATGGAATTCACTTGTGCCAACAACAACTGCTCTATTGAGGACAAGAATGCTCTAACACTGAGCTGCAATGGTCTCTGCGGGAAATCTTACCACGGCTGCTGTGTGGGCATGACAAAGAGGAGTCTGAACTACATTCAGGATTACTCTTCACATTTTAAATTTTTCTGTGACGAGTGTAGGGATTTGTCGCTTTCACATGTGATGCTCGCCATTAAATGTTTGAGCGATTCTCTAAAGGCATTGCACTCAAACTATAAACTACTCTGCAGTAACCAACCTAACTTCGACGTCTTCACACACTTATCTGATGATGTAGCCAGAATAGAGTCCATGTGTAAAGCAAATAACTCTGACATCTCAACTATTTCAAAGAACCTCAGAGTATTAACTGAAATAGTAAGAGATAGTGAGAAAGCTTTACATTATGAAGAAGCGATTAATGAGCTTAAAAAAGAAGTAAAAAATGGCTTCGAAATCTTAAGAAATGACGACTACAACAAAAATATAATGAGTAACCTTTCTTCTTTGCGACATGATTTGGATATTGCACTACAATCTAATTCAAGTGCAGCTAAATCAACACCTCTGCAGCCTGATCCTATGTTTGAAATACTATTTCAAAAAATGAGTGACATCAGCGACGATCTAGATGTGTTCCGTGTGACGCTCGCAGATATAGCAGATGAAGTTAGATCAGCCCCCATTAGAGTTGAATCCCCACCACCACAGGCGCTTCAACATAACTCCTCCTCTATTTTCGACGAAATCACTTTAGCATCCAAGCATCTTCCATCAGCTGCCCCTTTACCTACAAGGCAACATAGTATAACTACTGATTCTACCATTGCCTCAGACACCACCATGCTTACAACTCCAATCGCTGCACCTAAAAGAGTTATCGAACGTTTTGGAACTTTGTGGACAATACCAGAATGGGAAAGCCGCATCCAAAAGTTAAATTCGGTCAACCAAAATGAGTGCATCACTGTATTTATCAAAGGCTTCCCCTCTAAAGCAAGTATATCCTGGGTGCGTACATACTTTTTAAAAAAATTCCGCCTTACCATATCCGATTGCCAAAAAACATCTCCAACTCGTGCCAAGTTAAGCAGTTTTAAACTTAGCTTACCATCTAAATACGCTTGGATGGTCCTGAGTCCTTCCGGTGGTATGCAAGAACACGGAAATGTACAAATATCTAGGTGGACGGACAAACCTGGCAACCGACAAATATATCTAACGCAAACGTATCTCTAAGTTATGCACCTAAGTCTAATTCAAATATTTCTAATGTTATTTCTAATCCTAGCATAAACACTAAATCTAATCATAAGATAAGCAATAGTTATAAGCCTAAAACAAAATCAAATAATATTATTTCTAATGGTATTCCAAACTCCAGCTTAAATTCCAACCCTAATTCTCGTAAACCCCATCGCAGTTCTGTCCCCAACTGGGAACTTAAAACCAATATTTTTCCCACCTTCTCTCCACAGATCAGTCATAAGCCCAGATCGGTCAACAATGACAATTCTTTTAAAAATACCACAACTCACTACAGCAACAACAAGCACAACGGTAATCTAATTTCTGCAAACTTATATCAAAAGTCAGCTCCCACACAACCTATCACACAACGTCGCCGTGTATCTTTCAACCTTTCACTCGTCTCCGACTCAAGAGAAAACCCAACAAACAATCTACCAACTATCCGAATTTCATTCACTCCCATACTCTCAACCCGTCTCCATCCCCCTCCGTAGACACTAAATCATCAACTAACCCACCAACCATCCATCCCCGCACTTCAGACCCATCTCCTTTCCATAACATCCCTTCCAATCAACCTGGTAACCCTGAAACCTTTTTAGACCCTCTAATACCTCCAAGAGTGAAATTAACATTGAACTCCTGTGCAGACACTGAAAGCAGATATGCCCTTTCTCGTCTTAGAGAGAACAGCGTCTATAACAACGTCCATCTGTATCTCGCCTATATGCGTAAAGCCCCTGATTCTACATGCATAGAGGGTAAGACCAAAACTAATTTAAAAGTTTTAATACAACAAGAAGGGCTGCCGACCGATGTGAACGATTTGCGTCATATGTTTAATTGCTTTCACGAGCAACTTGGAGTGTCAATAAGTTAATTCAATGCGGACCTTGACACCTATGGCACTCACGTTAGGTCTAAACATGTCTCTTTTCTGCAAAAGTCCCGTAAGGAGCACCAACAGTATTACTGCCCCTAACTTTGACCCTAACACTACCCCTATTGCTAATAACCAGTCAAAGTCACCTAACAACATTCCTCAAGTAATGTCCAAGGATCCATGCCTACCTGCCGACTCAATTAATTCTCTTAAAATTTTTTATCACAACTGTGGTGGTATGAGAGGTAAACTAAATAAACTATTTATCGACGCTAAATCTTGTCACTTCAAGATTCTGGTAATTACAGAAACTTGGTTAAACGAAACTTTTAAAAATGAAGAAATTCTGGACTGCAATTGGACTATCAACCGAAATGGCCGCGACTATTCCTCAACAGGCCTCTCACGAGGTGGCGGCGTACTAATTGCTACCCACAATTCTCTTTCAAGTGAGCTTATAGAAACCCCTACTCACAAACTCTTTGAACACCGTATAGTAAGAGTCTATATAGGAAAAAAATTCTCTATGTTCATTGGTGTCATTTACATCCCCCCAAGCTCTAGCGAAGCATCATACAATGAGCTATGTGAAACAGTCACTACATTTACGGAGACCTTAAATGAAGATGATAGGATTGTTATTTTTGGTGACCGTCCAAATATATCATATGTCATTGATGAAAATGACAACTATCTTCTTCCTGTAAACCTCTCTAGTTCCATAGACTTTACATTAATAAGTACGTTTTATAGCAATGATCTACAGCAAGTCTCTGCAACACAAAACCAAAATAGTAGGTGGTTGTATTTAATCTTTACTAACTCGTACGACGTAGTGAGGGTTGTTCCAACCATCGAAGCAGAAAATTTGTTTGCTAACACTGTTCACCATACAGCCCTAACAGTAATGTTATCTGATATAAATATCTCTTTTACCCAGTCCTTCAATAACTCCATTGTGTACGATTTTCTTAATGCTGATTACGAAAGCATAACATCACTTCTAGATGGTATTAACTGGAGTTGCGCTCTATCGAACTTAGACTTAGATAGCGCTGTTTCGAGTTTTTATAATTACATTTATACAGCTATCGAAAGATATGTGCCTAAAATAAAGAAAAAAAAAAACAAACTTTCAGAACCTTGGCTAAATTCAAATCTCAGATACCTGAGAAACCAGAGAAACCGAATTTACAAACTCATCAAAACTACCGCAAATGTTACCGAAGAAATGAGGCTCAGATACGATGAGCTATCAAAAGAGTTCTCTTTCAAATCTGAAGAATCTTACAAGTTTTACACAAACTTAATTGGAGAGAAAATTGTCCAAGACCCCAAAACATTTTTCGACTTTGTCAATCTGAAACGAAAATCAGCCGGTTACCCTTCATCCATGTATAAAGGTAATATTATCTCTTCCAACCCTCAAGAAATATGTAACCTCTTTGCGGATTATTTTAAGGATGTATTTTGTCCACCAACTATTCAGTCGGATGTTTTTCCCCCCACTCCGAATTCACAACATATGGTTGAAAACTTTAGCTTGTCAATAGAAGACATATCGAATGCAATAAAGGGTTTAGATGCAACCAAGGGACCTGGACCAGACCTAATTCCCCCAAAGTTATTGGTGCGATGCTTAGACCAACTACTTGTACCCTTATATATTATATTTAACAAATCACTGTCTCTTGGAGTGTTTCCCTCTTTTTGGAAAACTTCCCACCTAATACCAATATACAAAAACGGTCAAAAAAGTTCAGTTGAAAACTATAGAGGCATAGCAATTTTGTCGGCCGTCCCAAAGCTATTTGAAAAAATTATTTGCGAAAAGCTAACGTACCTTATCAACCAGAGACTAAACGAGCAGCAGCACGGGTTTCGAAAAGGAAGGTCCACAACCACTAACCTCATGATAATGGTTTCTGACGTTTTATGCCAGATGGAGAAAGGATACCTAATAGACGCTATTTACACTGATTTCAGTAAAGCTTTTGATCGTGTTGATCACGGCATCTTAATACATAAATTAGAAAAATTTGGTTTCTCTGGATCATTACTTAGTTGGCTATTAACTTATCTCCATGGTATCTTTTAAACATGCAATTTTAGTCTCAACGAAAAATTATCGTTTTTCCATACAAAATTTTTTTCTTATTTTGTTCTAGCGAAATTTTTTTGTAATTTTGTATTTATGTGTGATACTTAAGCTTTCTTGAGGTGCAACATATTTTACAGTTTATTGACCATAACTTGCGAAAAATTAAAAACACTACATTTATTTATTATATCTAATATATATTTATTAAAAATTATGATTTTTAGTAATGCATTTAAAACTTTTCTCAATGTTATTTTTTTTTTAAGTTTTTCCAAACATCTTCACATTTATCTTTAATGTTATTAACATTCACTTTAAAGCTTTCGTTCGCACACGATTACACATTCCCGATTAAATATATATTTTTATTGCAAGCTCGTGTTTTTGCCATTTTTGGAACACGTTTTTTAAGAACCGACTTTTCAATAAAATATTTCTTACAAGAATGTGAAAGAGAACTGTTCGAAGAAATTAATTTTTTTTTTACTCCTGCCACTTTTCGACAAATATCATGATACAATAAGTTACAAGGTAGCCCCGTCAACAACCTTTTTTCTCACGAGCCACGGTCAAGAAAAGTCAAACAAAATAAAACTGAAAAGAAGAGCGTCCAATCGTGTTTTTTTTTCTATCAACATAGAAATGTAACTAACGATTCAGCAGAGAGAAGCGCAGTATTAATAGCCGTATTGAATAATTCAATAACTTCTAATGAAGAGCAAAAACAATATTTGCTGCAAGTCGTTGATGAGCACAGATTTAAGTGCATTACAACAAATCATATTTTTAATAAATAAATATTATAAATTATAAATAAATGTAGTATTTTTAATTTTTTCGCAAGTTATGGTCAATAAACTGTAAAATATGTTGCACCTCAAGAAAGCCTAAGTTTCACACAAAAATACAAAATTACAAAAAAAAAAAAAATGTTGCTAAAACAAAATAAGAAAAAATTTTGTATGGAAAAACGATAATTTTTCGTTGAGAAAATTGCATGTTTAAAACTCTGCCAAAAATTACCAGATGCATATTTAAAAAAATAACTAAGACTGAATAATGCTTTCCTATCAAAAGATATTCCAATTGTTTTTCCGTTTAGACACGAAATTTTGTAAATGATTAAAGTTTAATATAGCTCTAAAATGACCTTCATACAATTTTCTAAGCCCCTAGAGGTCAAA
Source organism: Dichetophora obliterata (assembly GCA_963920525.1). Taxonomy (NCBI): domain Eukaryota; kingdom Metazoa; phylum Arthropoda; class Insecta; order Diptera; family Sciomyzidae; genus Dichetophora; species Dichetophora obliterata. The sequence continues at coordinate 173,126,667 of OY986439.1, forward strand.
TATTTTTGGGTCTTAAACTATTTTTGTGCTAATTAGGGCTCGATCTTTCAGAAAGTGGACGCTCACCGAAGAAAAAACGACATATAAGTTTCTCCATACACTTATGAACTGGTCTAATATACATAATACCCAAGCCTTTATTTGGCTTTTTAAAACAGGGGAATTGAGCATATTTTCTTAAGACACTTTGAATGAAAAGTATTTTCAGAAAATTATTAGTTTTTTATACTTGTTGTTTTTATATAGATTTTATAGAATTTTATTGAAATTTATATGAGATTTTATTTTACTTTTAATTCTATTTATAAATCTTAATTATGGGCTCTTGCGTTTGGGAGTAATTGATTGTAAATTTTGCTGGCACATTTTTCGACTTCATCTGTACCTTTTTTATACCATAACATTTTTCTTATTTTTCAAAAAACCACACTAAAATTCTTTGAATAAACTTGTGAAATTCTAAAAAATATAAGAAAAAATATCATTGAATTTTTATCTCCATTTGGTTATTTTTTTAGTTAATTTAAAATCTACTGAAAAGCAGTGGTGATTACGCGTGTAACCCAAAAAATAACCGGAAGCAAAATAGTTCAGTCTGCTGTACATGCCAAAAGCATTTTATGTTACACACATGGTGCTGTATGTGTGTGCGCACTCATGCTGACACTTTCATTTATAAAATTGCTCTCGTGGCCAAGTCGCTAACTTCTGCACTGACCTAGAAAATGAAAACTAAAACGATTAAATGATTTAATTTTTTATGGATTTGATTAATTTTTAGTGCTTACATGTTGGTTATCCATCGATATATAGTGTGGGCAATGTGTGTGTGTATGTGTGAAAAATGTTAAAAAAGGTTAAATGTAGGTCTCACATTGGACATACATGTGAATAAAAAAAATGCTAAGAGGGAATTGGTAACAATGAGGTTTGGCTCACAATCAAGTGATTGAGGTTGAGAGGAAAATATTAAGTCTGTTTCCGTACTAACTTCAAGTAATTGTAATTGAATAGAGAGAAACAGTTTGCATGTTATTCTTCTCTCTTGAGCTTAAAAAATTTGTAAAATAACGCAATCTGGGAAAAATGCTTTTACTTTCTCGAGGATATTATTACCTGGCGAATTTGGTTAGGAGAGCCAACCACATCGTATTAACCTGATCCACGTTAGTTTTACCTAACTGAGCTGGTTCACAGAAATACATGTAGAAATAGGCTTATAGCGAAAGAAATAGCCTGCCAGCTGTCAAATTCTGCAATAGTGATACAGAACTTGTAACGTATGGTACCTCGGGATAAGGTAGGTAAAATGTCCTGCCTTTAAAGTTTTAATTTTATCTAATTCTGTATTACTTGGGATTAAAAATAAGGTGTACATAGTTTATTTGCTATCACCCTCCTTCCTGCCCCAATTACAAAAATCTCATCATTGACATTTGGTCAATTAACCTGATTCAATTCGATTGAACCACAAATAATGGTTAAGATAGCCACATTTGTCAGTTTCATTAAACCACAAAAACAGGTTAAATTGACCTGAATGGCATGTGGTAATCTTAACCTGATGATGCATGTTGACAAATTTTAACCTGAAATTTAGTTAAAGTTTGGTTAAATTAACCAGATTTTTTTCTGGGTGCGCTTTCAAGCAACTTCAAATTACTTGAATTGAGTACGGAAACAGACCTATTAAGAACACTGTATTTTGGATATGCTCCTAAGTTTTCTTTAATGACTTGAATTTAAATTGAAAAAAAAATATAATTATTTTAGTAAAATAAAAAGGCTCCTATTAAATTTGGTAATAATAATAACAACACAATCCAGCAACCAAAATAGTTTTAGACTTCGTCCAATGATTATGAAAGAGAAGACAAAAAATACACATACATATATCAGCGTATTTAAGTAAACGTCGGAGTTAGTTTTAATTTTAAAAACTAATGGACGAGATAAAGAACAATAACTATGCCATCTTGCTTTACATTATAAATATTTATTTTTTTACTTTTTGAGCTTAAGCTTAGTATGCTGTAGAAGCGAAAAGAAATCATCCGTAAGAAATGTATTGCGTTTTTGGCAGCGAAAAGTTAGCGAAATTTTTTTTTTCGTTTACTAGTACGCTGTTGGAACGAAAAATTTATTCAATGCAGCCAAGTTTATAACCATGATTGGAGAGTGAAAATACCAAAATTTCGCTGCATTTTATATATCCGTGCATATAATTGGCGTGGAAATTTGACATTTGACAACAAGCAAGAAAAATATTTTTCTCCAAGCTTGGAAAAAAAGTCTTCAACCACCAATCTTCAATCTCCAGCTCATTTCTCCAAGTCAACTCCAACATCTTGGAGTTGAGCAAGAAATTGGCAAGAGAATTTGTTAATTGCAGCAAAATAATAAAAGTAAACTGAACAAAGTAAGTGGAAACTACCACAAAGTAGGCATAAGTGCAGTTTATGGCCCACGCATAAATAATTTTTTTCTTATTTTTATTAAACGTATTTTGGACGTCTTAGTTTAAAAAATTTAAAAATAAAATATCAGCCTCAAATGGCTTAGAAGATAAAATTCGCAAATGTTTAAAAATTCAGTGCAAAATATTAAGTTTGTCGAATTAAGCCAAAAATAAAAGCGGAAGGAAGGAGTGGAACTGAAATACATTTATTTATTTTATATTATTTTTAAAATAAGTTTCAATTTAGTATTTGAATAATAATATAATTTATTTTAAATAATTTTATGATAATGTGTAATATAAGGATTAAAATTATTTTCATTGATTGAAATAAAAAAATAATTGGTAAAGCTTTCTCTTAAAAAACTATTTCTTTTTAATTTTGGGTTGGAGATCGGTTAGAGAAAGACCTTGGAGATCAAGTGGAGATCCAGCCTTATCTAAGCTGGAGATCGAAGGTCCATTTCCCTGGAGAATAGCTTGGATCTCAAGTGGAGAACAAGTTCATATCCAGCAATGGAGATTGGTGAAACGAACTGGAGCTCCACTTGAGGTCAAGCCGACCTCCGAGGTAAATGTTTATTGGGTAATATTCAACAAACACATTCAGCAAATACGTTATGGTAAGTATGTGCTAGTTTTGAGTCTACACCAAAATTTCGCGTGTAGAATTAAATGCCTAAAAGTTTTCATTCTTACAGCATACTAAGCTTTATATGAGTCCTTCTTTTACAAACTGAACACCATTCTGACCGCCACATTTTTGATTTGCATGAATTTTTTTACGGGTTCTATATTGAAAAAAAAAGAAAAACGTGTTCGAGGATTTTTTTTTTAAAATAGAGGGCGTTAAATGTTTGAGATTTTCGTGAATTTTGCCTTGGAGACTAATTTTCAAAAATTCATAACTTCGATTCTGTTTCAGCTAGAGACAACTTTTTGTTTCATTTTGAAGATAAAAAAGTAAAAAAATAGTTTTAAAAAAATTTATGAAAAATTTCATATTGTTATACGCAATTTAAATTTTGAAATAAATTTTAACCAATCTTACCCACCACTTAGCGTGTTTTAAACATAACCATCATACTCTACATCAAATTTTACATAAAAAATAATTTTTTATCGATGGAGAAATGATTATTACTATTGCAAAAAAATTAAATAAACTCGCGCGGTACCTGACGTCGGGGCGCCAGTTGCAAAGTACACCTCAAATTCTCGTCTCATACCGTTGTTCTCTATCGTCAAAATTAAATAAAAAAGTTGTCTCTAGCTTAAACAGAACCAAAGTTATGAATTTTTGAAAATTAGTCTGAAAGGCAAAAATTACGAAAATATCAAACTTTTCACGCCCTCTATTTAAAAAAAAAAATCTTCAAACATGTGTCTCTTTTTTTTCGATACAGAGCCCGTAAAAAAAATTTCATGCAAATCAAAAATGGGTCGGTCATTTTTTGTTCAAATCTGTACGGTTTGTAAAAGAATGACCCATATACATTACGCCGGGTCGAAAAAAAGTGTTTGATAAACTCGGTCTAAAACATTTCTTGGCTCATTGTAGTACCTCTACGAAAGGATTTCGCGATATGTTAGGCTAGCTGGAATTTTTTTTAAAAAAGAGCCTTTTTTGGTCAAAACTTTTTGTATAAGCAAGTTTTTTGTTTCTATAAATTAATAAAAACTAAAAATTAAAAAAAAATATATCTCCAAAAATGATTACTATTTGACTTAAAAAATTTTAAATAATTTTTTTTAAAAAGTTTGGTAAATTTTGATTATTTTGTTGAATTTTGGTTCAAATGACTGCCACGTTAACAAAAATAGTCCGGCTTTGATAGGATTTAATTTTTTGGAAAGATATTCAGATAACCTATTAAAAGAAATAAAAAATAATGCAAAAAGATAGTTGCGGTACGAATTAAACACTTTGAAGACGAAGATCCCTTTGTGCGTCCTTAATGGGTTAACTATGCTTCAAAATGTACAAGTTTGCACCAGATCACGGTAGGGAATTTTAATACCTTTCCAACGGTGGTTAAACGACCACAATCAGACATAAATGGCGTAGTTATGGCGATTGAAGTCGAAATCGTATCAAAATGTATAAAAAAAAGTCAGAAAAAAGTAAAAAAAAAATCCCAGACGAGCAGATATCTCAAAATTTTTTATGTTTACTTATAGTAAACATTTTTGGTTTTACCTTGTTAAGGACAGTTCATAGAAACAAGAAAATTGCTCATACAAAAAGTGGTCTCAAAATGGCATTTCTTGCATCAGCCATTTAATTCAAATACATAAGTTTGGTTTAATAAAAATATTTACAACGCACTGTACAAAACAAAAATTATAAATTCGTGTATAATTTGATTTATCGTGTTAACGCGTAACATTTTGGTTAATTCTATGCGCTTAATACTATCATTTTCCATTTTATCATCTCTATTGCAATTAATACTAAAGTTTTATAGGTACTGAAGCCAAAAACTGATTACTCAATTTCCAAACGAGCTCTGTGTGTGTGGAATAAAGGAAAATAAAATGAAATATTTCTATTTTTATAATACTAAACCTTTAAAAAAAACTACTTTGTTTTGTAGTTCTATAAAAATGTATATTGTAGGTACATACTATTTTGAGTGTGTATGGAAGATATAAAGTATGCAATACTTTTGTAATAAAAAATAAAATACAAATTTTTTCATTTATTATTATAGTAAACTTCAATATTCAAATAATACTTTTTTGCATAAATTTTTTTTTTAATTCAACAAGACTTGGCTTCATTAATGACATTAGATAATGGAACTCTTTACCTTATAATTTAAAATGTGCTCAAAAGAAAGGGAACTTTAGACTTTTAATTTTTAAACATTTTTCTTCTTTTAACTTTTTAGTATATGTTTTTTAAAAATTTATTTATTTTTTAATAATTAAAAAATCAAATTAAGATATTATTAAGTTTGGAATTAATTAATTCTTAGTTTTTTAAAACAGTATGCCATTAATTTTCAATTATATATTGTACTATGAAAGAAATTATTCTTAATGTACTAATTACTATCGCTATAAATCAGTCAATAAATCAATACAATCAATCAATTTTTTCTTATGTGTATGAGTGTACTTTTGTTTCCTTTTAATAAAAAAAATAATTTGTAAGAACTTTACTTTTCACATTAATAACCAGTTTCGGTTTCGGTTTCGGCCAAAATTCCGATTTTACGGTTTTCTTATTACGGTTTTCTTATACGGTTTTCTTATTTAGCACAATTAAGATATTATTTTGTTTAAAAACTCCTTTGTCTGTTGAACACAGTAACTGAAATCCAGAAACTTTATTCTTAACAAAGTTTTCAACTTTCGGTAAGTTTTTAAAATTTCAAGCCAACTCAAGCTATGAACGAACTACGAGACAATAATATTTGGCTAGTATTCTGTGTAACTATATATAGATTTTTACCGTCTTGTGCCACCTGTTGCACAAACTTTTCAATTAAAGGAAAAATTACGATATATTTTTCCCTTTTTCGTGTGTTCCGATGATATGTTAAAAACAAATTTAACTTAAAAATTGTTAAAGCAAGCAAAAAACTTACTTAATAAAAGAGCAAAGAATTTAAATATAACATTGATAATATGAGTTTATAGTAAACATTTTGAACATATCGGATTTTAATGACCATTAAAATAAGCTTTTTCTAAAGCCCAAAAGTATCCATCAACATATTTAAATTATATGTGTTGTGTTTTTTTAAGATAAATATCGCATACATGACGAATGCGAATAACCATAAACGAAAAGACTGTCAACTCGTACCATCCCAGTAGTTCCAGTCTTGAAGAAATCTCAAATGAATCATGTACGATTTTTCTTGATCCTTGACGAAACATGCTGATCTGGCCATACATTTCATTGACGAAAATTTCATTTAAATGTTCCAAATCCGTGCAAGCCGCAATGCAGAAACGTCGGTACTTATCACGCACGAACCCAATATCAAAATATTGAGGAAGTTTCGTTAACGAAAAGTAGACAGCAATACAAAGAAAATTCGTCAAGGAATAAAAATTGAAAAGTTTAAAGGCGAATTTACACATTTCACTCAAAACAATGACTGGGAACGTTGAACGATGACAGTGAATCAATTTTTAATTTACATTATTCAAAGTGTAAATATAAAATATTATGGATGATTTGGTGTTGAATGCCAAAATATTTTCGTTGGCTGATTTATTTTATTGACGTTTAAATGAAATGATTAAATGCCGTACAAACAAATCCAGCAATCCAAATTTGTAAAATATGGAGCAGTATGATTGATGTTAAGCAATTAAATAAAAAATATAAACTTTCTGCTTGAATTTATGTTAACACCTTTCAATTTTGTTACAGTACGAATGACACATCAGTTCGATTTGCTTTCACTTGCATCAAAAGTAGGAAGACCTTCTACTTCTTTCACTGCTCAAGGTGCGTGACAATCATATTAATTTTGAAGATGAAACTCAATTTACATTTTTCAAATCAGATCATTCATCCAAAGTAAACCATGATAATGAATCGTGTAAATACGCCTTCATATAATTCGTGAACGTTGACGAAGTTTCGTTAAGGAACCATAGCGGAATTTTGTATTGTATTTCGTTTAGCGAAATTTCATTAACGAATAATATACAAAACGTTGGGATTTATCTTGCACAAAAACAATATCGAAATGTTGAGGAAGTTTCGTTGACGAATAATAGAAAAAATGTAGAGTTGTTGAAATAGAGTAATAGAGTGGAAAAAGTTAGACGCTGCTTTGTAGTATATTTTGTAGAGTCCAGCAGTTCATGCAGAAACTTCCTTTACGAAATCATCACGACAAGTTCATCAATGATGCCGCGATTTACTGGGAGAGAGCAGTGATGGGCACAGCACACAACGACAAAATGTCAATGTATAGGTGTTGCACTCAGCTTGCTACACTGAAAGCTGCGGTTGTGCCGAAAAGCCAAAGTATAAATAAAACTTAAAATTCCAGAAGACATGCAAACTTTACTCATTGTTGTCTTTATGATCCCATTCGATTAGCTCGTCTAAATTTATTTCTTCTTCGCAGCATTTGACTGCCATCAAGTTTGAGAGATGTTCCTCTGATAATATGTTACGAACTGCTTTGATGATTTTTTTAATAAGAAAGCGAATTTTCACATGTGCATGTACTTCAAAAACTTTGAGCATAGTTTGAATATACAAAGGATGTGACGGAGCTCCGCATCTCTTTTATATATTTTTTGTATCCGCATCCGTACCTAAGATCCGCATTAATAAGAACTTGAATCAGTGAAAAACTAGATACTGACTTGAATCAGTGAAAATCTTAGTTTCTTTTTCTGATTATCATTTTTCATTCAATTAAACACAAAATAAAACAAACCCTTAATTTTTCCCATGAGTAAAAGTGCTCTGAAAATAAATTCAAAGTTAGGAAAGTCGGTGATTGTTTAACTAGCAGTGCGGAGGTTTTTTGATGTCCTAAAAAGTTTTGTCTTTTGCATTTTTTTCCAGTTCGGAACATTTTTCTTTGAAATGATAACATATATCAAGATAACTTTTTTGTTTGCTTTAAATAAGCGTTAGTTTTACTAAAATACTAATTCTATACAAAATTATTAAAACCGGCCAAGCCATTCCCGAAAAAATTGTACCTCATTTTCTATGGAAAACGGTCAAGTTAGTAACCACCTACAGAAATTAAGAAGCGATAAAGCATAAACTTCACTCTTTATAAAATGCAATTTGCCCTTAATTAATTGTAAATAGTGACATAATTTTCAGAATTATTTTCTTAATTTAAGTTCTGATTTTTGTTTATCTAGTCTAGCGAAATAACTATAAGTCTTTGAACTTTAATATTCATACTAAAGGCTCAAACATAATAGGCTCAAGCTGGCTGAAGCTAATGTCAAAATTCAACGAAGAGCTACCTCAATTTCTGCCAAATAATTAATTTGAACGAAATGACTTGATCGAGCTCGTCTTTAAGTCATTGAAAAATTCGCCAATTTGTGTATCAATTCGTTTTATTTGGTTTGTTCAGTTGAATTTGTAGCAACTGGAATGAATCGCGGAAATAAGTTAATGTTAATTTAATGTTAATTCGTTTGAAAGAAAAACAAACAGCTGATTCCTTAAGGAACATTCGATTTGAATCGCTTTGGCTGCAGCCAGATCAAGTTTACGAAACTTGACGAAAAAGCGGTTTGAGCAATTATGGTTTGTACGCATCATTTCTATGTATTCGTATAAAATTTGACATTAACTGTATACAGCTCGAGCCTATTATGTTTGGGCCTAAAGTTTTTAAGTTATTCTATTAATTGAAATGGTATTTACTTTAATTTTTTTGGTTTTTTATATTATTATTATATATTATTTTTACTTAAAAAAAATAAATATTAACAATTATTAAAAAAAAATTCAGAATTTTAATGATCTGCATTGAAAATCCAAATAGGCATCCTCAAGAAAGGCTCTTTACAGATCCGCATCCGTACAATGACATCCGTCACATCCTTCACATTTACTTTCCGCAATATTGAATAAATCGACTCATCAATATGTCTCAAAAACTCAATGCTAGATTCAATTGTTAAAAAAAGTATTTTTTCGCAAACCGTATTATATCCGCATTATATCCGTTGAAGAGTGTTCAATAGAGCCAGCTAATGGTCTTAAAAAAATTTAATTTCTTATTTTGTTTCTTATTTCTTATACATATTTCTTATTCTTATTTCTTACGCATTCAAATTAATTTTTAGCGTTTAGCAGGAAAGACATTCCATTTAAAAATTTGCAGTCTCAAATTCCATGTCGATATTATTCTTGTTTTATCAGTTTATCTTAAGCAGAGAAGAATATAAAAAAATCACATAGACGAACGTGATGTTGCCTGCTTGAAGTTTCGTAGCATACTGATCTCTGCTGATCGACGCCGACTGCTGTCTGTATACAGAAATGTGACGTCATCCCTCAAATTTGAGGTTCGTGCCCGTGCCTGCCATAGAGTTCCCTACACTGATGGTAAAGACGTTTTAAAAGTCATAAAAATTCTATAATCCCATGTATTTTTAAGTTTTGTATTATCACATTATTATTATTATAATGCAGGGTTGGATTATAACTGCATTATTCTGTATCACGAAACAGCACACTAACGACAAGCAAGACACGAGAAGCAATACTTTTTCTATACGAAATTCTATTGTTTCTCGAGTCTTGCTTGTTGATGGTGTGCGTTTTCGTTATACAGAATAAAGCAGTAAGTCTTAAAATACCATTTTTTAGTAATTATTTTGATTATTTTTAAGTAAAAGTATAAAAACTAATGTACGCACGGAGTATATCGTCAAGTTTTAATTTTTTTGTTGTTGTTTAATTCGAAATATATATTTATTAAATTTTTTTTTAAAATCGTAAAGTTTCTTATTTTTCTTTTGGGAAACCCTACTAAGCCATCCATAAATAAAAATTTTTTTTTTCATGTTGACTTTATATGATTTAAATACAAATTCTAAATGTTTGATAGTTTAAATCATACTTGATTTTAAATACAAATTCTAGTTACTTGATAGTTTAAAATCGTTTATTGAGCTTACGGTCAAAGTTAGAACAATTAATTGTTCAAAACTATCAAACATTTAGAATTTGTATTTAAATCATATAAAGTCAACATAACAAATATAGAGGTCATTTAGGAAAAAACTTTAATCAAATGGTAGTGCTCGACCAAACCAAAACAGCTGAAAACAAAATCAGCAAAGTTCTAAAAACAACTTCAGTAAACATGCTTTGTTAGTGCAGACTTCCAGCAGGCTGTTGGACTACATATAATTACATAAGCATAGAGACTAAAGTAAAACAGAAATACAACAACAAATGTGAAATTATGAAAATTGAGAAAAACTGAGAAATTGACACTTCAAATCTCATCGCCCCGGTGGTGCAGTGCGTTAGTGCGCGCTTGCACGGGCATCACAAAGATTTCTGATGACTCCTTTAAGCGGGCAGATTTTGTGCAATAAGATCAGCTAGTGATTTTTTCCTTTTCATATTGAAAAAACTTTGTTGTTGTTGTTGTTGTTTCTTTGGAAAGATTCGCTAGAAGAATTAATTGTTCTAACTTTGACCTTAAGCTCAATAAACGATTTTAAACTATCAAACAACTAGAATTTGTATTTAAAATCAAGTATGATTTAAGCTATCAAACATTTAGAATTTGTATTTAAATCATATAAAGTCAACATAACAAATATAGAGGTAATTTAGGAAAAAACTTTAATTTTTTTTTCTTTGAGAGCTACATCGATTTCAAATAAACACACGGTTAGGTTAGGTTAGGTTAGGTTAAAGTGGCAGATATACCAAAAATTTGGTCCGTTGTGGTACCACAGGAGATCTACTCCTCCTCTCCTATGTACTGTCGTGAAACCACCCTGAACTAATAATAAAAAGCAGAAGACGCTTAACGTCTACCTAATCAAGATCTCTTATGCGGTGGTTATGCTAGCCAAACATGATTGCCGAACATTTTTTGTTGTTATTGTTCACGTATAAAATTAAGAAATAAACTTTCTCTCATATTCATTTTCTCGCTCTCGGACCGAACATTTTGATTGCTGATTGAAACGCCAAACATGCCGAACTTTCCAGTGTTGGCTGTAGTCATTTTGTATAATAGCATCAAAAAAGTAGGTAAAAGTATTAAAAAGTGAAGTTGATTGTGTCTTCACGTAACCCTTAACATAAACAGCTAGCTAGCATGTCAGATATATGCAAACCATTTTGTTTAAGATATTATAATAAAAATTCAGAGTAAGTAATATCAGTTCGTGTATTTTAATTCGTTAATTTTAAGTACACAAATGCAAATAAGGGTTGTGCTTTTTTGTGTTTTGACATACTATTACATATAATGCAACTGTGCCACCAATCATAGCATAACCACCAAACAAACATTTCAGCGAAGAGAACAAATTAACAAAAATGAACACCGAACATGTTTGGCTAGCATAACCACGGCATTAGTTCATCAAAAAAGAGGCTTCCTAGATGCTTCTCACTTCTGCGGGCTAAAGCGAGGCATGAACAGAGAAGATGTGATACCGACTCTTCCTTATCCCTGCAACTCCTGCAGAAGTCTTTCGCATGAACCCCCATTCTAAGAGTATCCCATTATAATAGAGTGTCCTGTTATAACGCCTATCAAAATGGAGAGGTCTTTCATCGTCATTTGCATGAGCTTAATCGTTCGTTTTTTAGTAAAACTAGGCCACAACTGTCTAGATGTGCTAGAGGTGGTGCTATGCTTCCACCTGAAATTAGCCAGTTCTGTGGCATGTTGCCTTAGAGCCAGCTTGCAAGACGCAAGTGGCATGCCCAAGGGCGTCCGCAGAACTTTTTCTAGGGGGGGGCAAAGGTTTGCACATATATGAGAATGAACGTGAAATGTTACCTATGTAATTTTATTGTTTGAGATTTTCGGTGAAAATTTTGTGAACACTGCACGTTAATGCACTCCACATATGCAACATATTAATAAAAACAATAGATGCACAACAGACGACAAATAGAAAAAATCTATTGTTAATCGTTAATCGCTGATCAGGGCTGCTTAAGGGCCATATAGACTGCACAGACTATTTGCGCAAACAAGACTTTTTTTCTCGTCATAGCGACGACCATACACTTCACAGACTTTATTTTTCACATTTTTTCGCAGACTTTTAATTTGTATTAATTTTTTCTTTTCTGCTTTCATTTTTATATATTTTCAAGTGATAGTTGGCAAAATATTCGCCCACTTCGTTTTCAATATCTCTTTCAGGTGGTTTTTGTTTGAAATTTGATGTTTTCGGATTTTATTTTCCAATAAAGACCACACATTTTCAATAACATTAAGGCCTGGCGACTGTGCTGGCGACTTGTGGGCAGTTGTATATTAGCCTGGTTTGCACAATACCCGCTTTGTGCTTTCGATCGTCATCCTGGTAAAATCGGAAATTCAATTTTATACCCAGAACCTTTGCACTCTGCAACAAATTGTTGTTCAGAATCTGTAGGTACTTAGATTTGTCTATTGCTGTTTTAATAAACGGCAACTTCCCAGTACCAGCAGCTGACATTCAGGCCCAAACCATGACGCTGCCACCGCCATGTTTCACGGTTTGTTTTAAGTTTTTTTTGTTGACTTCGGTATTCGGTTTTCGCCACATATAGCACATACCATCTGAACCGAATAAATTGATATTCGATTTATCTGCAAAAATATTTGAATTCCAGTATTCTGGAGCCTTGGACATATGTTCTTTGTCGTAGTTGAGTCTGCATAATCTGTTTTTGGGGATAATAAACGGCTTGTTTCGTGTTACTCGGCCATGAAAGTTCTTTTTGCGCAAAACACGTCGAATAGTTTTAGCACTACTCTGTTTGCTCAGGTCAGTTTGATCTTCAAAAGCCATTTTCGGAGCTGAGAGTCTCGGATTAGCCTTTATCTTCCGTACAATATGACGCTCGTCGGTTGCATTAAAAATTTTGTTTGGTGCTTTTTTGCTCTTATTGTGCAATCGATTCTTATGAACGAAGCGCTCGTTGATTTTTTGCACTGTAGAGGAATTGCTATTAACCATTTCAGCCATTTTTCACTCCGAGCTGCTGTTTTTAAAATAGTATATAACCAATTCTCGTTGTTGTAGCGTTGTGCGCGCTCCTATTTTAAATAATCATAGAAGCAGACACTTGAAGCAATAAAATCCGACTAAAAAGCTAACACAAAGCAATTATAGAAATATAACGATGGCATAGCTAACGAAAGTACCGTTAGACAGCGCAGTATTATAGTACCGTAACAGAGAGAAGTGACTGCATAAAATAAGCTGCGAGATGAAATTAAGCAGTATTTTCTGTTCTCTTATTTTTTAAACATCTAAATATATGTATTCACAATTAATGGAAAACCTTTATTTAACTAGACTTTTTGCTCTTTTAAATGACACCATATTATCTTTTGTATTCCTGTTAGTTTCGTTTTTATAAAGCCCTAAAGTTTAAAGTATGCACTGCATAAAATAAGCTGTGAGCCACTGTACGTCTTCACTGTATAAAACTTTCGGTATTATGGCAAGTTTGCGCAAACACAACCAAAACTTAAAATATTTTATAGCAGACATCAGCACAAACCTAAAAACAGCCAAACACACTGTCGAATAGAGTGCGCAAACACTTGTTTGCGCAGACAATCTGTGTAGTCTATTTGGCACTTTATGCAAACGTATTGGAGCGTGTTGTAGCGCTACACAAAATTGCTGTATGACCAATGCGTATAAGTAGTTAACGAAATCGTAACAAAACGTGACAAAACTAAGATTTTTACCAAAATATTAAGATATTAGGACTCAGGCTTAGAACTTTTTATTTTTTAAAATTTTTTATGACTATATAACATATACACATTAAAAATAAATATTTATAAAATTTTTCCCGTCTAGGGGGGACAAGTGCCCCCCCTGCACCCCCCTGTGGACGCCTATGGGCATGCCTAATGTTCCCATGTCTGGCAGCAGCTTTGTCGCTGTACCTTCCCTAGCGAGCTCATCCGCTCTACAATTTTCCGGAATGTCCCTATGCCCTGGTACCCAGACCAGATGAATGTCGAACTTATCAGCCATCTCATTAAGAGACGAGCGACATTTAAGGGCTGTTGGTGATGTTAGGAACACTCCTGCAAGGGATTTAATCGCTGCTTGGCTGTCTGTAAAAATGTAGATATCTTTAGTTGATATCTCACTATACCTCAGTTATTCCACAGCTTTATATATAGCCATTATTTCAGCCTGGAAGACGCGGCAATGATCTGGCAGTCTAAATGAGGTTCTGATGTCCAGACCCGTTATAAAAACGCCTCCCCAACTTTGCTGTCAAGTTTTGAGCCGTCAGTAAAAATATGCGCGGCTGCTTCCTGCGCCATACTTTTTCCCATAATATCAAGGGGTTTTAAGCAAAGAACTGCATTAAGCGATTTCGATGAAGTGGACCTAAGCGCTCCGCTGATACATACGGCCGCAGTTCTTTGTACTTTCCTTAGCAATTTGCAATTAGACTGTGTTTTTAGTGCTGTCCACCACACACATACACCGTATAACAAGATTGGCCTCACTATGGCTGTGTAAATCCAACGTGAAGTGTTCAGGGTAAGCCCCCCACGTTTTACCTATAGCTTTCTTACAGGCATATAAAGCAAAATTGGCCTTCCTAGTTTGCTCAAGAATATTCGGTTTCCAGCTTAACTTTCTATCCAAAATAACCCCTAAGTATTTGCCTCTTTCACGAAGTTTAGCAGAGTACCATCCAGACGTGGAGGAACTATGCGCGGAGTTTTATATTTCCTCGTAAAAAGGACCAGTTCAGTTTTTTGGGGACTTACCCCCAGCCCAAAATTTCTGGCCCAAGTATTGAGATCAGAGAGCATTGACCCAAGTAACTTCGAGAAAGTATTACGAAACTTGCCCTGAGTAGCAATAGCCATGCAACCCACCTTTTCTATTTGCCTCAGAAGTTCATTGACTACCAAGTTCCATAATAAAGGTGATAAAACACCCCCTGAGGAGTGACTCTACTCACAAATTTCGTGGCCTTTGAGTCACCTAGAGATGCACCTTTCCTGTAAGCGTGCTGTGAAGCTGAAAGCAAATTTGTGTCTATGCTACAACGAATATGAACGTCAATCTTTCGAGTGTTTTCAGCAGGAAAGATGAAAGACTAATGGGTCCATTGTGCCCTTTGGACTCGTTTGCAATATCCTACCCGCCTTAGGGATAAATAGTACCTTTAGCACCCTCCATTTTAATGGTATATACAGTCATGTGAAATTAAATAGGGACACCTATATTTTTCTATTTGAAGCTGCATGAATTATATAAAAGGTGCCCCAGATATAGCATTAATTCCCGCGGCTGGTGATTCTTATTGGTAAGGCGAGTATAACACTTTATGGAGTTTCCTCCCACATTGTAAAACTTTCAAGATATAGGTTGGTTGGTTGGTTTAGATGGTGATTCTACATGTAAGTAGGATCCAAGTAGCTCTAGTGAGCCGTTGTGATACCATAACCTCGTGTTTCTGTTGGTTGACTGGGCAGCGCACTGCTAGGTTATAACCATCCGGTGCGATTGATAAACGTTAGGAGATTGTTGATTTTTGTTGTTGAGAGTTCCTCTAGGTTGCTGAGGAAGGGCCTGCCAAGCGTTGTTAGTCTGGACCTGGCCAGGGCCGGGCAGGTGCACAGAAAATGTGTTAGTGTTTCTTTTTCATTTGGGTCATCGCAGCTGTGACAGTGGGTGTTGAAAGGTAGTCCGATTCTCTCGGCATGAACTCCGATGCACCAGTGACCCGTAATAATAGCCGTTAATCTGGCTATGTCGTTTCGGGGCTTTGAGAGCATCTGTTGAGTTCTGCCTATGTTGTAAAGGGGCCATATTTTTCTTGATGTGCTGCAGGTTGGTAGTTCTCTCCATCTACGACCGGCTAAGGTTAAGTAGTAAGAACGAAGTCCTCCCTTGACTGTGTTCAGTGGAACTTCGACTGGTTCCGCTCTGTAAATGTTCCTATGGCCGGGAACCCAGATTATGGTAATGCTAAGTTGGTGACTTAGCCGGGCCAGTTCATCCTTACACTGTCTTACCAGTTTAGAGTTGGTACTGATCGCAGCTAAAGATTAAACGGCAGCTTGGCTATCCGTCAGAATAGCTGCGTGAAGGTGGTTGGTGTTAGCTCTCCTTAAGGTGCGACAAGCTTCTCTTATCACAAAAAGCTCGGCCTGAAAGACGCTGGCTGAGTTTGGTAGACGAAAAGAGTCCGCCACCCCCAGTTTCTCAGAGTATATGCCCGCTCCCACTCCGCACTCCATCTTGGAGCCATCCGTGTAAAAGGACACATCGAAGGCTAGATCAATTCCCCCATTGCGCCATTCCACCCTGGTGGGAAACTTGGTTGTAAAGGATTTCGTGAAGTCGAGAGTGGGAGTGTCGTAGTCCGTTTTTCCAGGAATCAGTTCCCGAGGTAGCGGATTAAGAATGTTGCTGTGTCCATATGGTCTATTTCGCCAGTTGTACGACTCTCTGAGTCTGACTGCACTGTTTGTTGCAGTAAGCTTAATGTGTAAATCTATGGGGTTCAAGATACAGGGTGTTTTACGGTTTTGGTACTTGTTTAGTATTATTGATATAGAATCTATACTACTCACCATAAAATAAAAAAATAATATTTTCTATTTTAGAAAAAATATCAACTTTTTCATCAGTATATCAACCACTTTCGTGTGATGTGCTGTAGCGGAGCTAAAATTTTGAGATTATCCAACGAAATATCAACAAATTTTGTATCTTTCTTTTAGCGGAGCTGTTATCATCCAAAGTTAGAATTTAGAAAAGAACTGTTGATTAATAGCATCTTTCTGTAAAACGAACGTAACGTGCATTTCACGAAGGCTTCGTTCAAAAGCCGAATGTCTGCTGTTTTCGCTTGATGTAAAAATAATTTCTTAGCCCAACGAGAACAGCTGATTCAGAAATGAACGACAACGTAACTGTAGTGAAAACTTGGCTTGATGTATTAAAAAAATTTGAAACGAAACGTCAAATATAGACGATGAAAATTTTCTTATCGTTTAGAAATTTGTTGACATGGAAGTTGCTGAAAATAGATCGTAAGTATTATTTTATTAACAAATGCAAGAATTTAGAATCAATTAATTTATATTTTATTTAGCACACAAAAAAAACCACAAGCGAGCAATTTGGAGTTGGATTGGATCTTGGAGTTTTACCTGCTTTGCAGATTTGCCTGCCTTGCCTGCTTTGTATCCGATTCATTAAAATTGTATAAAGCGATCGCGGAAAAGATTATTATTATTCACCCTTATTCTTGAATCCGCGTCGAGTAAATGTCGTCGTCGAGAGCTCACTTTCCCCAATAAATTGTAATCGAAGATCATTTCGACGATCAAAAATTTAAACATTTATTTGAAGACATTTGCTCAATAATTGACATGAACAATCACTGCAGGTCTTAATGTCGAAATTGAAAGTTTCAAGAATATAACAATTTTGTTTCGACGTCGTTTTGAGAGCGAGCGGGGGTTCAAGAATAAGGGCCATTAATATTCACAAAACTTCTCACTATGATCAAATTTGCAGCAAAAATTATTCATATATGTCAAAAAAAAAAAAAAAACAAAACACACAAAACAGCTGATGCAAAAAATGATGCCACCTATTAAATATTGCTTAGAATTAGTATAAAATATTTAAGGTTTATGTCAGTTTTACGCAAAATGATGAACTTTTACAATCTGGTAATAATGTTTTTGACAAATACTCACGTTAAGAGTATTTGAGCAACGTAACAGTGGACGACGACGCAAGGAAAAAATAGAGCAAACCAATTTTGTCCGATATCGTCGGAAAACGAACGAAGCTTAAGACGAAGGCTACGTTTTACCTAAAGATGCTATAATTGTATTTTAACATGAAAAACAGAGATTTCAAATTTTGACGATTACAGCTCCGCTAAAACAAAAGATACAAAATTTGTTGATATTTCATTCGATAATCTCAAAATTTTAGCTCCGCTGCAGCACATGACACGACAGTGGTTGATATATAGATGGAAAAGCTGATATTTTTTCTAAAATACAAAATATTATTTTTTATTTTATGGTGAGTAGTTTAGATTCTAGAGCAATAATACTAAACACGTACCAAGACAGTAAAACACCCTGTATCTTGAAAGTTTTACAATGTGGGAGGAAACTCCATAAAGTTTTATACTCGCCTTATCAAGAGGAAATTAATCCCTCCACCCGAGGGAATTAATGCTATATCTGTTGCACCTTGTACGTAATTCATGCAGCTTTAAATATAAAAATACAGGTGTCCCTATTTATTTTCACATGACAGTATATCATTTCAAGATAACCTTTGGAAATAACACGAAGCCATGAAAGGATAATGGACGATGTCTGCTGTAGAGCGGCTGGAACTATACCATACACACGGTTAGAAATCTTGGAATAAATTTTAATGCAAGCAAAGATTTTTTATACGAAAAGTATTAAAATTAGTACTTTTCAATTGATTACAAAATTTTTAAATTTATTTTGTCTTACATTTTAATACAGTTCATATATTACAACGATATTTTATACCCTTGGAATCAATTCTATACTATGGTGAATATTTTATCTAATTGTTAAGATATGCTTTATTTTACTTCAATATATTTCAATTCAAATAATACAACAAAATTTTATACTCTTTGGAATTAATTTGATACTTTGGTTAATATTATAGTAATAGAGTTTTAATACAAAATCAGTATTTAAAATAAACACGAACTGAGCATTAAATTTCAATACATATTTATTTATTTATTTATTTATTATTAATCCATGTGTAATAACTAAGCCTTCTTTGGCCAAGTACTCAATTACAAGACGTATTAGTTTGAGTTTCTTAAGCTAAAACAATATTGTGTCTTACAATTACTTATAAACTATTTATTAATTTTAATTGAAATGCACAAATCCAGAGCGGCTTCCCTATCAATGAAAATTTATTCTCAGAAAAAAGTAAAGATAAGATATTTACTCCCAATAACTTTAATTAGTTAAATATTAAAAATTTGTTGTGTCAACCATATTTTAAGTGGAGGAAGAAAATATCTTTATTAGTTGAGAAGGTATGACCATTGCATCAGCGACAAATTACTATAAAAAAGAAAGAAAAATATTATTTTTAAGCTACATGAAATTTTAATTAAGCAAAGCAAAGTGTCCCTATTAAACATTCACAGAGCATTGCCAAGAGAGTATTCCAAAAGCTTGCCTCTAAACGTAGCAGGTGTAGCCGAAAAAGTGCGAAAGCCTAGTGGTAACTTATTCCAACAACGGGCTATTCTAATAAGAAATGAATGTTCAAATAAGGACGATGAGATTCGTGGAATAACAATTTGTGTGTTTCTAGATGAACGTGAGAAAATAAATTTTTGCGCTAAATATAACGGGATGTTAGTTTTGACAATTTTGTAAAAGCAAAGTAACAAGCCAATTTTTACAAAATTATTCCAAGAACATTTTACGAACTTCAAAACGTATATGTTCCCTCCAATGAACACCATAAACAAAGCGAACTATTTTGTTGAATTTTACTTCAATTTTTTTAATCTTGTAAGAGACAGTACCAGAATAAATCTCAAGACCGTAAGTTAAGTTGGACATCATAAGCATGTGAGCTATTTTATACTTGATGTGGAGAGGTAGAAACAAGTTAGTGCTATATAGTTTTCTTAATGTAAAATTAATTCTGCCACTCAGGCTATCTATCTGTGTGTCAAACGATAGCTTACAGGTTTGCCAATATTCGAAGCGCCCATCTGGCAACACTGTAACTTTCCGCAGTGATGCCAAATCGACTAATGACATACCGCGTTTGAAGCGTCATTCCAAGCAAATGTTTTCAATGGAACAGTACACGCCACGCGAACGCTCTAAAATTGTTGAAATTTACATTCAACAAAACAAGTCAATAGTGAAAACTCAACGTGCTTTCAAAAAAATAAATAAAGTGAAAAGTGCGCCTTCCAAGAAAACAATTTATCGTTTGTATGAAAGATTTACAACTGGTAATACTCTTGGTAACCCAAAGAGGCCAAATAAAAAGCGACCAAGGCGATCGGATGAGAATATTGCAGCCGTACGAGCCAGTATTGAGCAGTCACCAACAACATCCCAAAATCGCCGTTCTCAGCAGCTCGGCACTCCCCGATCCACTTTACAACGCATTTTACGTGTTGATTTGAATTTGTTTCCGTACAAAATTAAATTGGTAAACAAATTGTTGCCTACCGATAAGCCACGTCGATTGGAATGGGCCCAAAGAGTCATCGAAATGGCTGAAGAAGACGAGCAATTTTGGCATAAAATTATCATGAGCGATGAAGCTCATTTTCAGTTGAACGGAACGGTAAACAAACAAAATTGTCGTATTTATGCCACTGAAAATCCACAAGAGATTCAAGAGGTACCTCTTCACGATGCAAAAGTCACTGTTTGGTGCGGCGTTTGTGCTAAAATGCTCATTGGGCCGTTCTTTTTCGAAGATGATAATGGCCACAGAGTTACTGTCAATCAGGAGCGTTATCGCGATATGATAAACAATTTTTTCATGCCAATCGTTCGTCGAAAGCGTATCAGGCACTACTGGTTTCAACAAGACGGCGCGCCACCACACACAAGCCGCACTACAATCGATTTTTTGAAGCAATTGTTCCCTGGCCGTTTGATGTCAAAAAATGGTGATTTCGATTGGCCGCCAAGATCACCAGATTTAACGCCTCCAGACTTCTTTTTGTGGGGTTATTTGAAATCAAAGGCTTACGTCAACAAGCCAAAGACCCTAGAAGAGCTGAAAACCAACATCCGTCAAGAAATAACCGCCATTCCCATCGAAATGTTGAAGAAAACCATGGAAAATGCTGCAAAACGGGCACAATATGTCGTAGAGGCCAATGGCGACCATTTACGAGATATCATATTCAAGAAATAATGTAAGCAAATCTACTTGAACCCAATTAAATGATATTAATGACGAACAGACAAAAAATTGTGGTTTCTTTGATTTATTTAAAAATAAAATGGGCGCTTCGAATATTGGCAACCCTGTATTATCAATAATAACGCCAAGGCATTTTATGCTATTAACAAAAAGAATTCGTTCATTGTTTATACGGATATCTACATTGTCCTCATCCGACCTGGACGGACTGAACTGAATAGCTTTCGTTTTTTTAGAATTAATGACTAAATCATTAGCTAACATCCAAGATTGGATGTTGCACAGATTGTAATTGACTACAGCCTCGAGCACATCCGTAAATTGGCGCTCACCAGAAAACAGCATCTGAATATCGTCCGCAAAGATATGCAGTTTACATAACCCTTATTAAAAATAATTTTTAATTTTTGGTCAGTATTTAATTTTAATACAATTTTGGTGTGGTCAAGCCAAAAAGTGTTAAAATTTATTCCAAGATTTCTAACCGTGCGTATATTGCATTTTAGGGAAAATTTTAGACTTATATTGGGCTTTATAAATATTTTGATAGTTGTATCTTTTAAGGTACATTGAGTACCAAAAGGTTAAGAAAATTTATAAAGTATTAGTTAATACTATTAAAACTTGCAAATTGGTTAGAACTAAAAAACTTTTAATACGATACAAATTTAAATTTTTCTATTTAGTTTGGGGCAACCCTACTGAGCCCCACTTGGTAGCCTGAAAATTTTTCTATTTATTTTGAAAGCCACATCGATTTTCAACAAAACAAGAAAAACCAAACGAAAATATCTTCATCCTTCAAAAGTTACAGTATTTTGATCACCCAGACAGCAAAATCTTACACTGTGCTCCGTTCCACGTATAAATTTTGTTTATCTCCTCTACCAAAATCTATTGATCGAAATCTGTAATTTTGTAAAAGATTGAAAATTGTCAAACAGTGAAATGCACAAAATATTCTTTATATGCCCTTATTTTCTGCTCTTAGTTTCTTATGCATAACAGGAGCAAAGGCAGACCTGAACGCAGTACATATAAACCAAATAATTTGATTACAAAACTTTTAAAGAGTTTCTTATGTCAACACTTAAGCCCAAGTTATGGGTCATAATATTATAATCCCACCTCTGAGGCAATTTTAATAAATCACCAAGTTTTGCTGAGGCAGCTCAAAGTGATAATTAAATAAATGTTCTGCCTATTTTCTAAGGTTACATTTTCTAAACACTTTTTGAATGAATGTGTCAACTATGCATGAGCTTAATTTATGCTATTATAAAAACAATTTTAAATGCAATAAACAAATATTGCCTCAAAATATGTAAATTCTGCAAGGTCCTGGTTTGTTTGCGTCAATGTAAAAAAAAAAAAGAAGAGCAACAACACCATTGACAACAACACTGTTTGCAGCTCATAAAACATTTTAATTAAATAAATCCATGCCAACCACCATGTTTACAACAGACCAGAAAATATATTTAGAGTATCATGAATGACATATACACACATATAGATTAAATATGATATGTTTATAATAAAATAACTAAGCAAATAAAATGTTTAAACCTATTTGAATAAAATGAAAAATGCAACAATTAATAACTTTCGTAACAAGGTTTTAAACCATATTCGTTAAGCAAACACGTATTATATAACTTAAAGTAAAGACTTAAATAATTGAATGGATTCATTTGTTGTTGTTTTCAAAAAATGTTGGCACTTAAGGTTATCCGGTTGTTAAAAATACCTAGCTACTCCTTTCAACATGGCTTTGGTACGCCCTTGTCTAGTACTATTTCCTTTTCCCCGTTTTCTAGGAAGGTAATCGGGTGTTAAAAAACGAATAAATTTGCGTTCCTTCTTCAAGCAACTTAAGTCGAAACACCAAAGTGGACTTCAAACTTGTTGAATTACCATTTTTTGAAAAATATTTAATGCGTTTTTTTCAGTAATCTTGAATTCTGTGACCCAGTAGTTAGTGATAAACCAATTCGAGCCATAACCGCAAAATTGTTTGGTAAGCATTATGCTTCAATCACAACAAACGCTTTTATTGTTATCGCATCAAACTGTTCGATATGCACAATGATTTACGCTTATATCCGCTGACTTATAAATGTCAAATCGCCGACCTACTTTTATGAAGTTGACAGTTTCTGATTATGACTCGTTATGTCAAACATTAAATCTGTTATGACATAAGATATGCCAGCATTGAATAAATGCATTATACTTTTATACATATTCGATTTAAAATTATTTCTACTCTCCACACAAACTATAATATTTTGCATTACGCAGTCGTCCTGTGGTTGCATGCAACTGAAAACATAAATAAACAATTTCACAACGGAAACGGAAACGTTGCGAACTTATTTGCATTCAAAACAAAAACATAAATAAAATGCTATGGATTTTGTCGTTGCTGTCGATTGAAAAAGCTGTAGACGGCGGCGCTTAACATAGAGAAAGTGAGATAGAGATAAAAGTTAAAGCGTCGGCAACATAAGGATGTGGCTTCTTTCAGGATATGCTTTATTTATGTCAATAAAGTGCAGTTAGTATTTGTTTACGAATATAAATATTTAGATAGGGATTTTCTAAGTTGCATGTGAGTACATATATGCATATATATATATAGATAAATATATTCGGTGAATGCAAGGAAGATGAAACTTGAGAGAACAGCAGTAAATAAGGAAGGAAAATGCAATGGCTTGAGGAGAAATATTTCCTATTATGGTTTTTTTGGCAAAAGAACACAAAATTATTTGAAAAGTTTAAACACTTTTTGCACTACATGCAGTGTAGCACTACCACTCACCTATATTTTTATGCAGCTTCGTTGCAGTTTTGTTACATTTAGTGACATTATTTGCGGCCTACCAGAGTAAGATTAAAATAAACAAAACAGCGATTAAACCAGGTCAAACAAGAGTCGAACATGGCCTAATTAAATGAAAGCATTAATCAAAAAAGCCCACAACAGTTATATGGCCACTGTTCGACCTTAGTTCGGCCGTTGTTTGACCTAGGTAGTGTCATTACATTTTCTTGAAAACACTTAACTTTTTGAACAACCCCAATATTATGCTTCCATCGTATGAAATACGCCTTAAAATTATTTTACTACCTTCCCTTAGAAGCAGAAGAATGATGCTTAATGTCATGTTTCTGTATAAATTACTTCGTGGCGAGATTAATTCGGAATATCTCATCTCATCTCTAAATTTTAACATCCCAAGGAGAGGAACTAGACATTTTCTGTTTTTCAAGTTGAGTCAGTGCAGTTCTAATTACGCTCTTCATGAACCTTTACGATGTATGTGCAGTGATTTCAATGACAACTTCAACATGATTAATTTCTCTGATTCGGTTGATGCCTTAAAACAGAAAATTATATTATATTTAAATAATTAAATCAATTTAACTTCATCCTATTATACCTAACGCAGTTTCATAACAATGTAATATTGGTAATTGAGATTGTTCTGTTTCTCCTTTTTGTCTCGATATTATGTTTTATAAAGTAAGCACCATCAAATATGAATCGTTTTTAAAACTTACTTTTTCATTATTCAATATTTTAATTTTTTATCGAATTGTGATTTATGTGCTCACGTGGTTTCCTGATTTGAAATTAGACTGAACTCACACTATCACCTGGATTGTTGTGCCAGAGTATATCTCTTTTCCACACAAGCTTATGCCTGCGTTGGCCCAAATGCATATCCAACTAATTGGGATTTTGATTTGGCGGATATGAGATTTATCTCATTTCCACGTAGGTCCTTGGGTTGGACAATGGCCGCAAACCAGTAAAAATGAGTTTAGTGTTTTTGATTGTTTTTCGGGTACCTTAAATTGATAATTTCTATTATTTAATTCGATGTTGCTTATTTATATAGAATATAGTTTATTTAAATACGCGTTTTATATATATTCAATTTTTAAATTCCGCTGAAAAGCCAATTATGTGCTTAGTGGAAAATCCTAAATGCCAATAGGGGGTATGTTTTAGTACGTAGGTACATTCTGTTTGTCCCGGCTGATTCGGGCAGGATCTAGAATGTAAGTCGTGCATGCGTATAGGACGGGTATACGTATCTTTGGAAGATTTCATACCTCCGGGCGAATCCAAAAAAAAAAACAAAAAAACATGCTGTGTTACAATCATACGCACCCATATTTATTTCTATGCCACTTCGTTGCAGTTTTGTTGAATTTTCATTCAATAAGAGACATAATTCGCGGCCTGTCCGAATAAAAGCATAATCGACCAAACAGCAAAAAAAAAGGCACAAGAGATTTGTAAGTCAATCCGATATAAACGGATGATGCTAAAGGAAATGGAGGACTCAGATATTTCCAAGCACATTATAAATTAAAGAATTTTGATGTAAAATTTTCTATTTGAAAAAAGCAAGCTATTTCGACTTCAAAGTTCGAAGTCTAATGAAGCTGAGGTATACCAAAAAATTTATTTACATCAAACAAAAGGGTAAATACTCCTATAATATGGTTTTCGTAAATTAGCATTATTTTTAGCATTTATATATTTTAGTTTACAAACTCTGATTTGTAAAAAATTTGTTCTATTTACCAGGTATTTAACTTTCACCTGGCCTCGTGGGGTACGTACATACTCCACGTTCCTTCTCGTTTTGATGTGTTTGGAAATTTTTTCTAGTTTTCCGGATTTTTTATTAACGCTGATCTTTATTCTTTTCAACTTGGACTATTCTAAAGTTTAAAGTGGTATCTAATGATGATCTCTGAATTCGAGAAAAAATAATTAAAATTTATGTACCCCACGAGTCCAGGTATGTTACTCAGGATGAGCATGCCAGGTGAAGGTAAAAGAAACGACAGCCGTAATTTTGAAACAATTGTAATGAAATATAATGAGATATATGAGCGTATGCTTGAGAATGAACTAAATCCGAGAAAACCACGCCTACCATTCATACAAAGTGACTTGATAAAAATGATAAATCTCTGAAAATTATAAAATATGAAAATTTCATAATATAAATGACTTCAGGAGTGTGAACAGTGTAACACTTTCAGTATAATAATTTAATTTTTTTTTTTCATACATTATTAATTTATACCCCAAAGAATATGTATTTCAAGTTTCAAGTGAAAATTCAAACGTAAAGTATTCGAAAATAGCGCCAAATGCTGTCATGCTATTCGAGCGCTCTTAGCGTTTCCAAAACTTAAAACGCCATTTACTCAAAATTTTTTGACTCAGTTTTTGACCTGCTTGACAGCGTTACTAAGACAGTTTTCGTCTGATCGATTTAATTCAAAATGCGGTTTTTTGAGAAAATGTGCCTATACAGCTGTTGAATATTTTGAAAATCCTTTACAGTCCAATAGCCAGTAATATATATTTTGAGAATCTATTTCGTTTTTTTGTCCTCGGCTGATCCATGTGAACGAATCGCTGCCAACGCCACTGTGGCCAGATTCGAGAGGTGCCATTTTCAAAGGACCATTATCCAAAAATATACCATTTAAAAACAAAAAATTGAATTTTTTTAAAGTACTTATAAATTATTTAAAGATGTGTACAAAATTTTATATGAATCTTTCAAACTCATCAAACTGATAACTTTTTATAAAATATGAACTATATAAACTTTAATGTGAAAAAAATTATATGTTTTCTAACGTATACATGTTTACTCCAACAGTTTTCCCTGAGGATGACTTCCGATGGAAGTCGAAATATTGGAAAAACAATAAATGAATAAAAACAACATTAAAGTTTTTAATTATTTATGTATAAATAAGACCTTGAGCCCGACAACTTGAACAAATAAATATTATACTGAGGTCGCCAAACTAACTCAAATTTTTATAAAATAAATAAAAAGTAAAAATAATTTTAAAAATAAACTATTATTTAAATCAAAACTTGAACTAAAAATAAAAAAAAAAATTTAACTGACACATATGACAAGTATAAAGCAGGTATATTATAGATTCAGAAGAACACCTCTCTTGGTTACTCATCATCATAATAAAAGCGTACTCCAATAAGTATATTGTAGGGACATATATCTATTTACACTTTTGAAAGTATTTTTGTATTCTTTTTATATATTATATTTATACTTTCATACAATAGATACCGATATACTACTATACACATGCATGACAAATGTCAGTTAAGTGTATTTTTTCGTTTTAGTTCATAAAAGCTTATTTTTATAAATTTTTATTGCTTTTAATTTTTTAGTCTTAAAAGTTTATTATTAACATTTTTAATTTTCATAACCTTGTTTTTGTATTTGTGGGCGGTAAAAGGGGATGTGGCCAAATTTTTTTCTCAAACCCATCACCTACTTGAAGGAAATTTGCTGCCAAAATCTTAGCTGAATCAGCATAGTAGTTTTAAAGATATATAATTTTTGTTGATTAAACAAAACAAAAGAGGGCGGTAAAAGAGGGTGTGGCTAAATTTTTTCCCTAACCCCATCCTCTACTTGAAGGAAATTTACCGCCAAAATTTCAGCTTAATCAGCCTAGTTGTTTTGGTGATATAGCATTTTTATTGATTTGTGGGCGGTAAAAGGGGGTGTGGCCAAATTTTTATATTACTATTGCATTGTCACCGGACCTTACATACGTAAGCTAAATTTCAGCCTTATCAGATAGAAACAAGGGTTTGAAAAATGCTTTGCAAATTTTGAGGGACGTACGAACGAAGCAAGTTAAATAAAAGCTTATAAAAACACTTGAAATTCCGATCTTTTCACTGTTCATACCTCTTAAAATCTTGCACATATTGTCGAAATCGAATGAAATCCACGCTTAACTCTCATACATAGTGTTGTCATAAGATCGGTTAATCTCTTAAAATTTCACAAAACTAAATATAACAACTTTAAATAATTCAGTTTTAATTATCCATATGCATTGTGAGTATGTTATTTGGTAAAATAAAATGGAAACTGAATCTACATCAGACGATTGCAAAATGACGTCATCAAAAAACCAACCTTGTTTTCGATTATAAATTCCATAAAAATTTATGAATTGACATGATATTTTATACATAAGTGCTATCTGAACTATATTCTAAGTTTAAAATTTAGAAAAGTTAGATAAAAACTATACCTATCCTCAATACAAAGTAACGTCATCAAATTCAAACTGCTAAACTCGGATTCAACCTCGACTGCTGCGTCATCAAATATTAAGTATTCACTTTATTACCTTAGATCTAAAATTAATCATTTTTTTATGTCGTCTTGTGCATTAGAGTATGATTTTATCTTATTTTCTGAAACTTGGTTAACTGAACATCATTTTACCGCGGAATTGTTTAATGGCTCTTTCTATAACGTCTTCCGGAAAGATCGTTGCCCAATAACCACGGGCTTATCACGTGGAAGTGGAGTTTTAGTTGCTACCAAAAATTCATTCCAGTGTGAACAATAACAGCTTCTTCATAATAATGCTTCTCAATCAGTTGTTTTCCTCGTCGATCACATCATTGTCAAACTTTCTATTTCTAATTGCGTTGAACTTTTTCTTATAGTAAGCTACATCCCACCTAGAAGCTCCTTTGAACTATATAATGTTAATTTTGAAAATTGCCGTTCGGTTCTCGAAAACTTATCTTCTTCTCAGCATGTAGCGTTTGCTGGTGACTTCAACCTGGGAAGCATTATTTATTTGGAAGCCTGATTGAGGCTCTATTAATTGATTTTTTTAGTCAATATGATTTAATTCAAATCAGTTATGTCACGAATGATAAAAATCGTACTCTTGATCTAATATTTGTGGAAAAAGAATTTATTTATTTATTTATTTATTTATAAACTATCGACAATAATGTTTAACAGTCTATTTATTACATCACAAATTACACTTAAGCAATAATTATAATGGAATTATTATAAGAATATAAAACTAAGGATTTATACAATACTCAATACAGTTTGCTTAAATGCCTCTCTATTTTGAGTGAAATCTATACGAGCACTTACACTGTTATAGACAGTGCACATGTTAAAAATCGGATCACTCCGGCCATAGTTAGTTCTATGGCGCGGAATGTAAAAAAAATCTCTTTGCCTAAAGTGTCTTTCCGGAGCATAAATATTGAGACGGGCGAGGATTGGTGCACAGTTAATATTATTCATTAAAAGATCTCGAACAAAAGTTATAAGAAAATATTTTCTTCTAGAAGTCAATGATTTAAGCCCAATAAGTGCACATCGGGAGCTATACTCTCGCATAAAATTCCAATTTAGTTTTTTCACAACAAAACGAGTAAAACGTTTTTGGACTTTTTCCAATCTTCTTGCACTATGCGACTCATAAAATGGGTCCATATTACACACCCATACTCAAGTATTGATCTTATAATGGAAATGAAAAGAGTCTTTAAGGTATACGGGTCAGCAAACTCTCTAGTGTTGCGTCTAACGAATGCCATCATAGCATTAGCCCTGCTGATTATGTTGTCATGATGACCTGAAAATGACACCTTTTTATCACAGAGTACACCTAGATCAGATTTAGAATCTACTCTAATCAAGGCGTTGCATAAAATTGAGTAATCAAAAAACATTGGAGACCTTACCATATAAAGTGACATTATGTTGCATTTTGATAAATTTGAATTCAGTTTATTTAGCATACACCCTGAGTGCAGACTATTTAAATCACTTTGTAAACTCTACTGATCACTGAGAGATTTAAAAATCTTAACATCGTCAGCATACATAAGGCATTCTGAGTACTGTATAAAATTAGGAAGATCATTGATGAAAAGAAAAAATAACAACGGCCCAAGGTGGCTACCCTGTGGCACACCTGAATGATTAATTATTGCTTTTGAGATCGTCTTTCCGATACATACATTTTGGCTACGACCTAAAAGGTACTCACAAAGCCAAGACAAGAGTGAAGAATGAAAACCCATTAGACTGAGCTTATTAATTAGAATAGAGTGCTGAACTCTATCAAATGCTTTAGCGAAATCTGTGAAAATAACGTCTATTTGTTTACCATTCTCCAATTCATTTTTTATTAAGTGAGTGAATAGAACCGGGTTTGTAGAGGTTGATTTTCCAGAGACAAAACCATGCTGGCTTTCAGATATCGAATTTTTAATGCCTTGATAGATCTGCTTTTTCACCAAGGCTTCAAACAATTTGGGAATTGATGGTAACTTAGATATTGGTCTATAGTTTCCAATGTCTTGCCTTGATCCAGATTTATGAATAGGGACTATAATTGAAACCTTCCAAATATCCAAAAATATACCTTTCTCAAGGGACAAATTAAAAATTAGCGAAAGAGGCTAAGCAAGTGCAGCAGCACATTTTTGAAAGACGATTGGTAGGATATTATCGGAGCCAGCACCCTTATTAATATCGAGTGACAAAAACTCGTTAAAAACATCTTCTACCGAAAGAACTAAACTGCCCAAATCAGTGATTTGCTCTCCATTATATAGCGATCGATCTTGATGTATAGGAAAATTATCTAAAACAAAATTATCTTTAAAATACATCTTTAAAATACATATTTTTAGGAAGACCCTTAGTATTTCTCTTTTTTTTTTAAATTTCCAGAAAGCTCTAGGATTACTAGGATTACTTCTATAAAGGAAGATCTTCAGAGTTTCATACTGTTTACGAGCCACAAGATAGTTTTCACGAAAAGACATGTTCAATTTACTCTTTTTGTATAGTTTGTTCATGCGGTTTTTTAATTTTAAGAGATCTCTACTAAACCATTCCAGCTTGGTGTTCTTCTTAATTTTCCTTATAGGAACAAAAGTAACAAATGCTTCGTTAAAAATATTAATGAAAAATTCATAATTAACTAAAAGATTTTCCCCAAAAACTGCACGCCAATCTACACTAGATAAGAAGTTAGACATGCCAACATAGTCTGCCTTATTAAAAGCAAATACAAAAGTATCCTCTTCTAGAGCAGGCATACTTAAGGTTGCCATATCCAACTGAATTAAAAGCGCCTTATGATGGAAAGAGTTATTTGACAAAAGGAAATCAGCTTTGTTACAATTAGCATTAAGATCACGATCAGAAAAAACTAAGTCCAAAATTTTATTTAAACTATTTTTAACCGAATTTAATTGACACAATACCAACGAGAAGACGGAGTCTCAAAATTCTATTTCAACAATATTACTCATAGAGCTTGGAATCATACTCATAATTTCATTAGAGTATGACCAAAAAGTATTGCCCAAGTTGAAATCACCGAGAACTAATCGATAATCATTGTCCTCAAGTCGTTCAACTACATTAAGTATATTTATAAAATGATTAGTATAAATTTCACTATTTGAGCATGGTGGCGGCCGTAGCCTATTGGGTAGAGTGCTTGGCTCCTAAGCTAAAGAACCGTGGTAGCCCGGGTTCAATTCCAGCTCAGACAGAAAGTTTTTTCAATTGAATTAATTTTTCTGTTCGGTCGTCACCTCTCTGCAGACAATAGCAAACCTCAGAGAGTCAAAATTGCCATGTAAAGCTTCTTGAGAACATAAGCCGTTCGGAGTTGGCATTAAACTCGTAGGTCCAGTTCTCGATGATTTGTGTTCAAACATTTAATAACACGCACAACACAATTGATCAATAGAAGCTAGGTCAAAGTCCTTCCAAGGGCTGAAATGGCCAGTTTATTTTTTTTTTATA
Source organism: Dichetophora obliterata (assembly GCA_963920525.1). Classification (NCBI taxonomy): domain Eukaryota; kingdom Metazoa; phylum Arthropoda; class Insecta; order Diptera; family Sciomyzidae; genus Dichetophora; species Dichetophora obliterata. Next base: position 173,158,470 of record OY986439.1, read on the forward strand.
TTTGAGCATGGTGGGATATATGATAGAAAAATATAGATACTTAAAAAGGATTGTGCAGCAACCACGTCGCTGGCAACCGGACAGTCAACACGTACGCATATTTGCTCCACATCGCCTGACACATGTTGTAATGATATTTCTTGACATCTAAAATGTGCACTTATGGCAATTAATACACCACCTCCTCGAGTTAAGCCAGTTTTTGAGCTGCGGTCGCGTCTAAATACTTCGAATTGGTCATCAAAAAGTTCAGATGTTATAATATTCTGATGCAACCAGGTCTCCGTTAGGGCAATGAAATCATAAGAACAGTCAATCACATTTAGAGAAAATTCTGTTGATTTAGTGCGAAGTCCACCAACATTATGATAGCATACTTCTGTTTTATAATGTCGTAACACTCCAGGTTCCGTCTTTACCAATTTTTAATGGCACTGTGGGTAATTAATAACTCACTAATTATAGTTTTGATATTTTATTATTACTTATAATTACAGTTTGAATATTTTTCTATTACCTACTAATCTTACAGTTTTATGCCGTTGATACGAATCGGACGTAGTTAGACTGTTTCTCTCGCGACGTAAACACTAACTGATTTTTAAGGCAACATGGCCCAGAGACCATGCCACCACAACGCGTCGAAGATATACTTTAAAGCTATGTATAGGAGTGCGGCGGCACACATACATAGCGCGACAAAAACCGAATTTGCTATGTTAATTTTTACGATCTAACATAAACAAAGAACAATCCAGTGGAGCTCTGCACTGGCCTTTATAGTCGCTAGCCCTGTTATCAGCGCTAATAACAGTGCTAAAGAAAGGGTGCGGTGGGGGCTGACGCAGCGTATGTCAATCATCGTATTGGCAGCGCAATTGCATGAACGCTGGGTAGCTAAGCCAGCGTGCAAGCAACAAACGCTTACTCAGCTAACGTTAAGAGTGGTTGTTGTACAACACGAGCGAACAATTACAACAACAACCACACTAACTTAGAGCCTCTTGGTATTTGTCATCACGGCAAGCCGATGCTGCCGTACAACAATCAGACCCACACCAACGTACACGTCCTGATACGCTATGAGTCGTCACAGGCAGCGAGCCTGTGTTGTTGTACAACACACCAGCGAACAACAACCACATGCCGTATCACTCGAGTAGCCAACCGCTTGAGAGCTTGAACAGAATCAAAAATCGTTGCGACCGACGATTGAAATAGCATAGATTCTAACTGCATTAATCTGTATCACACCAACGACAAGCAAGACACGAGAAGCAATACTTTTTTCTATACGAAATTCTATTGCTTCTCGTGTCTTGCTTGTAGTTGGTGTGCTGCTTCGTGATACAGATTAAGAGCCTGAACAGAATCAAAAATCGTTGCGATCGACGATTCGTTGTTGTTGAAAAATACATGCAAAATACGCAGCTCGTTTTCTGCAACGATAAATCGCAGACTTAGAATCTATGCTATTTCAATCGTCGGTCGCAACGATTTTTGATTCTGTTCAGGCTCTAAGGCTGCCCGCATAGTAAACGCCGAAGCAGGCAGGCAGGCAGGCAGGCCCTGCGAAGAAACGAGATAGAAATAACTTTTTTCTCTCTTGTTCACATAGTTTTTCTGTGCCTGTCTGCCTGCCTGCCTGCTTCGGCGCTTACTATGAGGGCAGCCTAATGCAGTAAAAGTCTGCGATTTATCGTTGCAGAAAACGAGCTGCGTATTTTGCATGTATTTTCCAACAACAACGAATCGTCGATCGCAACGATTTTTGATTCTGTTCAGGCTCTGAAGTGGCTGTTGACGAACCGTCACATGAAACCGTTGACAGCTATTAACGAGGCTGACGTTCTGTCCACGCGACGAGACAGAGCGTCAGTACCATAATTAGCTCACGATCAAATTACCACTATGCCGTCACAGGGGCAACGACAACTTTGTCACAGTGGAATGTGCTTAGGCTAGCAAACGCGCGATAAGCTAGCCTACACTTTGGTTATCAAATCGCAACAAAGTGTCGCCATATAAAATTAATAAGACCGTACAGAAACACGATCACTAATAACGTAAAGCAGGGGCATATGGCCACTGCTCAATAGGGTAAACGGTACAATATATGGCCACGCCACAGCACTATTCATCATAAACCTCTTCTTCTAGAATTTTCATTTTATCATTACCAAAAACAGATCATTAATCACTGTTCCACACTTGACTTTAATAAAGCTAATTTTGGTGCAATGAACGATTATTTATTCTCAATTTCCTGGGACTTTATCTCTCGTGAATTTCAGCTATCTGCGGCTTTTGACAGCTTTTTATAAATATTGAAACACTCAATCCGTCAATTTGTACCCTTGAAACAGACTGTTAGTAATAATAACCATCTTTGGTTTAACAAGAGACTTGTTAACATGCAAAACAAAAAGATTAAAGCGCCTTAGAAATGATATTTTAAGCCTGAATCTAAAAACCATCTACTTGTCTCTTAATCATTAGTTCAACATTCTTAACAAATTCCTTTACAACTCTTACATCTACTCAGCTGAACAATTACTCAAGGAAAATAATAAATATTTTTGGACTTTCATCATCATCATAAAAGAAAATCTAATGGAATACCTAGCTCTATGTTTTATCTTGCCTCTTCTTCAGACAGTACGGAAACTATTTGTAACTTGTTTGCTAAATATTTTATGTCCATTTATTCTCCGGCTTCTTATCCTGATCCAGTACCACTTATTAGCCCTTCAAATCAGTCTTAAATCTTGGTGATTTATCTTTTTCGATTGAAGATCGCTCTTTAATTCACTCTTCAATTTCACTCTGTCAAACCTTAAAAATAGCCCTTAAAAAATAGCCCAACTTATAGCCCTGTGGCATAGCTCAAACGGTATTGAAAAATTGCGCCGTGTCTCTGGCATGACCCCTTTTCTTGATATTTAGGAATTCCTTATCTGCGAGTTGTTTTTTAGATAATTGGAAATATTCTCATATCGTCCCAATCCATAAATCTGGTTCTAAACAGGATATCAAAAATTATAGAATTTTTGATTTGTAAACTTCCCTATATCCCTAAAGTCTTTGATAAAATCATTTATGACAAAGTGTCCTTTCATGTCAGAAATGTAATATCCTCTGAACAACATGAATTCTTAATCGGTAAATCAACATCGACAAACCTGGCACTCTTTTGCAATTTTGTTATTACAAACTTTGAAGCTGGCCTTCAAACTAATGTTATATTTACTGATTTTGCGTTCTATAAAATCTGCCACAAAATCTAATTTTTAAACTTGCCTCCCTTGGAATTCATTCGAATCTATTAAAATGGTTCCAATCATGCCTATGTATCTAACCGCATCCAGTCGGAAATAATAAGAAAATATCACATCTAGCATCTTTGGAGTTACATCTGGTGTTCCTCAAGGAAGCCATCTAGGGCCCCTCCTGTTTCTTCTATTTATTAATGATTTTCCCACGGTCATACGTTATTCCCAGTGCCTTCTTTTTGCGGATGATCTTAAACTATTCCGATCTATGAAATCATGCGCTGGTATAAATTTACTTCAATCAGACATCGACTCAGTCTTTACCTGGTGTGAATTAAATAAATTACATCTCAATGTTTCCAACTGCCAATGTTTCACTTTATGTAGGTCATCATCTCCTTTAATTAGTCCTTATTCCATAAATTCATGTGAACCTGAGAGGGTTACTTTAAAGAAAGATCTTGGAATTCTATTAGATCCCTGTTTAAATTTTAAAGATGACATCAATCTTATCATCAATAGATCTCACTACATGCTAGGCTTCTTAATAAGGAATTCTAAAGATTATAATGACCCCTACACCCCAAAAAGTTTATATGCAGCACTAGTTCGGCCACATTTAGAATACTGCTCACTTTTATGGAATCCTGCTTCATCCACTCATTCTCTTAGAATCGTAAGAGTTCCGAAAAAATTCATAAGATTCATGGTTTTTAAACTTAACTGTAACCTCCCTCAGCCTCCACCCTACACCAATAGATGTGCTTTAATTGATATTCTCTCAATTGAATCTAGATGTAAAATTCAGTCTGTCACTTTTATTCGCGTTTTACTCCATCACCATATTCAGAGTCCAGCTCTGCTCGATTAATTAGATTTTTATACCCCATCTCGATTCCTTAGGAGTCAGTTTAATTCGCATGTACCTATCCATAGAGCTGCTTAAGCTCAAAACGAGCCCATTCCACGATGCACCATTGAAGCTAATCGGGTCTTGTCCATGATTGATATTTATTTATTTATTTATTTTTATTTATTTACTTGATTGGCAAACCTTAACAGGTTTTATAGCAAATTTAATATATAATTCTATTAAAGTATAAAAAATAACAAAGAAAAAAGTTAAGTCAAATCGAATGATATCAGACAGCAAAGTAGGGTTGCGTTTTCAAGACAAACAAGGTCAAGTTAGCAACAATTTTTGTATACGACGGAGTCGTGTGACAAACAAGGTCTCATACCCAATAAAACACCACTCCAATAGGTATATATATAATATATATCGTTCTGTCTTCCTGAAGCCGGTGAGATCCTGGCTTGACAGGGTGGTTACTCGACAAACTAGGTCAACTTCACCAAACCAATTTTCATAAAATAAAGAAAACCAGTTGCGAACGCAGGCACCAAGACAAACTAGGTCTTATTGGCCACTCATATTAATATATTACAAATCGATCTAACGTAGTGTTTCAAGAGGTAAAAAGACACGAAGACACAACGGTACCGTCGACAAGTGTAGTTATAATCATTATGAAGATATGGGGCAACTGAAGATTCCAGGTTTAGGTCCATTCAGATTATTTAGATGTTTATTCACCAAAATTTTCCATTTTACGCTTAGGTCCATTTATCCATTTAGATTGTTATATTAATGTGTTTACAAATCACCAGATGCATCAGATATATGTTTGAAAGAACTTTACATAATCAACGACGGTACTGCAGGTAATCTATAATTTTATGTTTGAGTCCATGGATTCATTTAAGGATATAACATCAGATACAAAATTAAAATCACCGCAAGCGCTTCTAAAAGGTTCATTTTGCAAATAATTAGTTCTACAAAAGTTCATGTGGAGTAACTCAAAAGATCTTCTAGGACGAAGAGGAATATTAAAATATACTTTACTCAATAAATATGGACTGTTGACTTATCCATGTAAAAGTTTTGTAATCCAACAAGCATTTATCATAATTCTCCGATTTTTTAAAGAAGGAAGAGTTGTAACCGATATTCATAAGATGGTAAGTGAAAATCAGTATTACAATAAAGATAGCTTAAACAAAACAAAAGAAATTGTTTCTGCACTGATTCAATGTCGTCTATGTGACAACCGTATCGTGGGCACCAAACAACTGAAACGTATTCTAAGATAGGCCGCACTAGAGAAGTGAATAAGGTTTTCGTTATGAATGGATCATTAAACTCTTTTGCCCAACGTTTAATAAATCCCAAAGTACTATTTGCTCTATTTATTATTTTATTTACATGAATATTAAAGCGTAGTTTAGGATCCATTGTAACTCCAAGATCATTGAAAATATCTAAGGACTCCAATGGATAACCACAAATTTTGAAGGTACGTTTAATTGGTGGTTTGCGCGAGAAAGACATATGCTTGCATTTCTTCATGTTGAGGTTCATACGGTTCGTTTTGCACCAGTTATGAAGATGATCAATATCGGTTTGCAAAAATACAGCGTAATTATCATTATTTAAAGAAAGGAAGAGTTTGACGTCGTCAGCAAACATTAAGATGCTAGAATGCATTATGACAGATGGCAAATCGTTTATAAAAAGTAGAAACAGAAGGGGCCCAAGATGACTTCCTTGAGGTACTCCTGAAGTAATAGGAAACACATGTGATTTTTTGAGCTTAAAAATAACAGATTGTGTTCTATTGCTTAAGTAAGATTCAATCCACTTTACCAACGGTATAGGAAATCCAACAAGATGTAATTTTAAGATCAATAGTTTATGATTTACAACGTCAAAAGCTTTGCTAAAATCCGTGTAAATAACATAAGTCTGCATGCCTTTTCCCAAAGTTTTCTATAGTTTTTGATGTAAATTCGAGAAGGTTAGTAACAGTAGATTTTCCAGAAAGGAATCCATGTTGGAAAGGAGACATTAAAGATTTAAAGCTATGCGATAGTCGTGATGTAACAATTGCCTCTAAAAGTTTTGGCAAAGCGCTTAATTTTGCGATGCTACGGTAGTTATCAATTAAAGACCTATTTCCGGATTTAACCAGCGGAATGATAAATGAATGCTTCCAGGCTGCAGGAAAATAGCAGGATTTTAATGATGAAGTAAATAGTAGAGAGATTGGAGTTACTAATTCTTCACAGCAGTATTTTAATATACATGAAGGTATGTTATCAGGACCACTTTTATATGATGTTTATTAAAATTTTAATATATTTTTTAAAAATGATAAGACTGTGTTTGTGAGAATTATTGGGAAATAAATATCCCCAGATTGAATATTAAAAGGATAACTTAAAGAATCATAGGACGATGATGAATAAGTCGTCTTGAAAAAGTCAGCAAAAAGATTGCAAATACTATAATCATTATCAGACTCAACAGAATTATACTTCATAAAAGAAGGATAGGAATCAATCTGATGTTTTGTGTTAACAAAGTTCCAGAAGGATTTAGCATCAGATTTGATGTTTAATTTTACTTTTGTTAAGTAGATATTATAGGATTGTTTGCATAACTGTTGGTAACTGTATTTAATAGAGGTATAGCATCCAAAATCGCATTTGTTATGCGTTTTTTGATATTTTTTATAGTATTTAAATTTCAAGTTTCTCATTTTTCTTAATTCATTTGTGTACCATACCGGACCCGATGTCAAAGAGGGTTTCCTTTGCGGAACAGCCTTAAGAAAACAATCATTGAGCGTTCTATTAAACGCATATACTGCATCATCAAGACTCTGAGAAGATAAACTTTTTGTATTAATATTTAGAATAGAATTCCAGTTTATATTAGACAAGTTATTCTTCAAAATCACGTAGTTTGTGTTTTTAAAGTTAAACTCAACAGGCGGTTGAGAATCATAGTACTGCACAGATGGTTTTGGAAAATTTAAAATAATTTCTAATGTTGGATGATGAGAATCTTCGGATCTCCTGATCCTGAACCAGAGGATCTGATTTAGACACAGAAGCGATATTGCTGTCATCAAAAAACATCAGATCAAGCAAACGATTATTTTTGTTAAAGATGCAGTTAAGTTGGAACAGGCCTTGGATTGAGAGCTCGTTTAAAAAATAATTATCGGATGAACATTCAGATGAAGGTAAAAATATTCCAGGAATTTCAGAACAGCAGTTCGAAGAAACGTTTGGCAGGTTAAAATCTCCAGTTATTAAAATATGATCATTAGATTGCAGTTTTGAGCAAACTTTACTAATAGAAGCCATATGTTTGCTATAAACTTCTAAGGTAGAAAGGGGAGGAATATATGAGCATGTAATAAAAAGGCTCAAGGAACCAAACTTAACATGAACACAACAGAATTCAATGTCCAAGGATTCTGGAATTAATAACTCTTCAGAGAAATGTGTCGCTTTGACTGCAATCAACACACCCCCACCTTTAGATCCAATACCAGGAATGGAGTTTCTATTTTTGCGGTATATGTTAAATTTGTTGCACAGAATTTCTGTATTTAGAGTGTTAGGTTTCATATCTTTGATAATATTCCAAGAAATCGCTTCAAAATTAACCTTACACTTCTCCAAATGTATAATGTCTCTTAGTGCTATTAATTTTAGTTCAAGTAATACATAAACACTTTTATTAACTTTTTTAATTTTTGTTAATTTTATAATAATTCTGTGATATTCTTATGACTGTGTTCTTCTTACATAATTTCACACTCTTATTTTTTATTAAATTTTATTATATTCTTAAGTATTGCATAATTAGCCTATAAGAGTTAATGTCTCTGTATGCCGTATATCTAATAAATAACAATACTCTATATGTCCTCATGTGCCATGATGACTAATTTAATTACCTCTCAATTTGTCATGTTTTATATCCTTACAAAATTATTATTGTTTTGTATTAAATTTCCTTCAGCACGTTCATTTTTAAACTACTAACTATATTTAAATAAACAGTTAAGTAGTCTATAAGAGAAACTGCTCTGATTGATAAAATAACTAAACAAATAAATAAATAAATAAATTATTAAATTAATAATTTCTTATATACGTCAAAGGGATAAAAACATTTAATTTTATCGTCTTATAAAAAAATAAAAAAATAAACTGGCCATTTCAGCCCTTGGAAAGACTTTGACCTAGCTTCTATTGATCAATTGTGTTGTGCGTGTTATTAAATGTTTGATCACAAATGATCGAGAGCTGGACCTACGTGTGTTATGCCGACTCCGAACGGCTTATGTTCTCAAGGAGCTTTACATGTCAATTTCTACTCTCTGAGGTTTGCCATTGTCTGTAGAGAGGTGACGACCGAACAGAAATTAATTCATTTGAAAAACTTTCTGTCTGAGCTAGAATTGAACCCGAGCTACCGCGGTTCTTTAGCTTAGGGGTCATGCACTCTACCCACTAGGCTACGGCCGCCACTGATTTTATCGTCGTATCACAATTTATAATAGTAAAATTTACAATATATTACACAGAGAAAAAATTCAAGAGTTATATGCTCATTTGAGACAGCCACACTAACCTAACCTATATGCTTGAACTAAGTAAGAAGGCTACCAGTTCTTGCTAATGCATAAAATTCTTAATTTCAGCATTAATTTTATCGTATCGAGAAAATATACATATATGCATAAAACCTGTTTTACTACGAAAAAATTGCTTAGCTCAACAAACATAACATTTGTATTTTCTTGAAATGATATTTCTGGCTTGATTAAAGTAAATTATGTTTTAAAAACTATAACATTTTACTTAATAAAAAATAATTTCCTAAAAATGATAACAATTTAGGAAATGTAGTATGCATGTAAGTCACTTTCTTATAATAAGAACATTTGGCTTGATATAAGAAACTTTTGTCTAGAAAAGAGAATGTTTCTTTGATTAAAGAAAATTATGTTTTGAAAGTAACCCGTTAGCTTAAAATAAGAAAATTGTATACTAGACCTGGAAAAACTTTGCTTTATTCATTTATTTTTTGTTTTATAAGCTAATATATAAATATAATAGAAACCATATGCCAATCCTTAAATATTGATGAAATTTGACTGCTTATTTGCTTTCAATGATGCACAATTTTTTATATTTTCATTCACTGTCAAATAAGTTACTGATTTTTTCACAAATAATTGTAGAACTTTCAGTATTACCGCAGTGCAAATTATGAAAAATTATTTATATTATGACTTGAACTCCATTATGCGGTCTTGCCATATCCTTGACCTCTCAAATTTTCAATAAAAATACCTAAAGTGCCGAGTTCATCTGTTATTGCAGATTAAATTAAATCCTACAAAATCTTCACGAATTTAACATTTGGTGACATTCACATATCGGATATAAGGAGTTAACTGTTATTTTGTACTAATATCCATTGTTTCATGACATATAATTGAATAAAACTTGGACTCATTGACTTTGTCAATAATATTACTTAGAACGAATAATATTAGCGCTGATGTAGACTTTTTTGAGGGAGGTTGTAAGCAAACAATTTTTTGGAAATCGATTTTTTTTTAATTGATTATTGTTGTACAACTACTCAAGAATATGTAAAAAATTTTTAGATCAATGCCGTTGATAATACAGATTCTACAGCTTCTATTAAAATTTATTTTTTAAATCTGCTAGTATTGCGATTGTACAGACCTTTTACTAAAAATAGCATCCTTGGAAAATTTGTCTGGTTTTTACATGCAGCAATATCAAGAATAACGTACATTTTTCGACTATTTTTCCACGCTTCATAATTTTCTTAATTTTCCATACATTCATTCCATTTTAGTAAGAGATGTGCACTGAAGGGTCTATTTTCAAATGCATGTTTGTTTTTTATTTTCAGACGATTTGGAGCCGAGCTATGTTGTGGCCTGATTTTCTTCTTTTTTAAAGTACACCAACTTCAGCGCCATGTTTATATATAAAAAAATATATGTTAAAAAACATCTTTTTACTTAAACTGATGATGTAAAATTAGCACGCAAATTAACTTTTTTGTGTGCATAATAAACTTTTCTAGAAAACATCTTCTAAAATATGCCTTTATTTTAACCGCTTTTACCTAAAACCTCCCTTGACACTTTTAAGTTAAAAACATGGAGTAATAAATGAAGTTTTCCTACATAAGAAAAGTCAAAGAATTGCTACTGATTTTATCCCGTAAAACGTTTAAGAAATTTTCAACTTGTAACGAAAAACAAGAGCAACTTTTTTTGCTCTAAGTATCAGAATTATCATATATATAGAGATATTATCACACATCGTTATAAAAAATAAATTAGAGTCTGGGGGGGCTTTAGCCTCCATAGTCCTCCCCTGTATCCGCGTCTGGTTGAACAACAAACAGCCACACAAGGCCGAAGAAAAGGAATGTTTGAAAATAATTAAAACATTTTGTAACATATAGACTTTGAAGTATTCATCGTACGATATGAAAAGGATTTGTTATAAAATATCAATAATACGATACGTTTTTATCATATTAAAAGTATATATAAAATATTTTGTCCTGCAATAACTAATGCTAAATAATCAAAAACTGCTATCAGAGTGGCAACATATGTTACTGACTATGTTGAAAAATTGTTATTTCCTCATGGTGCAACTATTTTTACAGAGTTGTGGAAAAGCTTTGGTGTGTTAAATTTTAAGCTATACAAATGAAGTCCTTAAATGGTGACTTATAATAATGTTATTTTAAGGGGAAATTACTTAACAGAGGACTGTTAACAGACTTAGTTCACCAAAAAAGTTGCCCTTCTCCTTATGTTATAGGTGAGATTTTGTTAGGTGCGTTACTGATGGTATTATTATTCAGGTGGAAGTAGTTTTTTCACCACACCATAAATTTAGCCATAGTTGTTTAAAAAAATTGTTTCAAAAAGAGCAAGGTTTTTTATAAGTGTCAAGTGATTCGTTATAAGAAGCTCTTAGAAAAGTATTTGGTCGATCGCTAATGCAGCTTTAAACGCATCTTTGTTTTGTTAATTAGTATATGTTTTTAAAACAAGCTGAAGTTAATCAAAAAGATAAAAGAGCACGCGATAAGAAATTGTGTGCAAAAGAATATCTGACATGTAAAGAAATCAAGCAGCAGCAAATCCTTAACTTGCTTTAGTCGCAATTTGTTGGTATTAATTAGGCTCGGAGCTTTAAGGTTTTTCTATTACAGCAAGGCTATTAGCTTAAAACACGTCGACAAAATAAGATGAGCTAGTTGAAGGTCTTCTAGCTAGTTGAAGTGGCAAAATATTCTACTAGAGTTTTATGCTGCTTGCGTATGCTGATGACATCGATATCATTAGCCTTAATACGCGCGAAGTCAGATCAGAATTTTCCAGATTAGAAAGAGAGTCAAATCGAATGGGTCTGGCAGTGAATGCAGATAAGACGAAATACTTGGTGTCAACGAACAAACAGTCTCAGCGTCTTGGAACCCACGTTACAGTTGACAATACCTCCTTCGAGGTTGTGAAGGACTTCGTTTATCTGGGATCCAGCATAAATTCAACCAACGACATCAGCATTGAGATCAAACGAAGAATAACTCTTGCCAACAGATGTTACTTTGGGCTCAGTAGGCAATTGAGAAGCAGAGCCCTCTCTCGACGAACGAAAATCACGCTCTATAAATCGCTCATCATGCCCGTCCTATTTTACGCATCACAAACCTGGACGCTGAGCAGTTCAGATGAAAAGACTTTAGGAGCATTCGAGAGAAAGATTCTTCGTAAGATCTACGGACCAATCTGCGTCAATGGCGAGTACCGAATACGGTGGAATGATGAACTGTATGAGCTGCACGCTGACATCGACATAGTCAAGCGCATTAAAATCGAGCGGCTTCGCTGGCTAGGTCATGTATAGCGCATGAAAGACGATGCTCCAGTGAAGAAAACATTCGATTCGGTACCCAGCGGCGGTCAGCGCAGAAGAGGACGTCCGCATCTTCGTTGAAAATACCAAGTAGAGGACAACCTGACAAAGCTTGAAATTTCCAACTGGCGCCAGCAAGCGAAAGACAGAAATGGCTGGCGCAAATTCTTAGATGAGGCCAAGACCGACATACGGTTGTAGCGCCAACTAAGTAAGTAGGTAAGTTGAAGGTCTCGGCAAATACATAAAATTAAAAACAAACACTTTCACAAACTTCGTTTTATTTCGCTTTGCTTCAAATTTGACATCAGCTGTTTTTGACAAGTCTAGTGTTAGTTTTTGTGAGAGAGAGTTGAAAAAACCGCTTCCACCTGGATAATTACGCCAATGTTACTGAAAGTAAATTTCCCAAATGCTCACAATATGTTAAAATTTATATTAAAAAATACAAAGAAGCACAAGGAAATGTGTAGTTCTTTAAATAAAAATAAATTAAATCTATAAGTATGGTAACCATACATCCTCTTATATGAAAGAGTCATGTTAATTAATAAAAAGAGAAATCTTGGTCTTCTTCACCACAGTCCAACCCTAGGACTAACTATTGTACTATAAAATTATCAAATAGTCACAATTAATTTTCAATAAGAACTACAATATGCATGATAAAGATACTGTTAAACTTTAAATAATGTATATTAAGCTTAATTATTGATATATACCTAATACAAAAAAAAAAAAAATAATGAGTAGAATATATTGAAACATGGCTAATTGCTACCCAATCCCGAACTTTCAATCTTGAGAAATTTTTTCTAATTCTTGGTATTTGATTAAAAATAATATTTACTTTTGAAAAATTAAATTTTTTTAACTAAGGTCAGACAGCGACAGAACAAGGGTCGAACTGCGGCTGATTAGAATTAATCTCGGCCAAACGAGTGTCGAATAGTAGCCCTATAAGGGACGATGCATATGGGCATTTCCAAACTGGCGTTACGGATGATTTGTACGAAGAAATATTAAAAAAATTGAATGAAAATGTCTAATTTTAAAAAGTTTTTTTTTTATTTGTGCAATAATTAAGTAGCACTGTATTAAGTAAAAACAATGACAGTAAGCGACTCTAAGGTTTAAAAGGTATAAGCTAATATATGTACTGGCGTTACGTTAAAAAACGGAAGTGATTTTTGACTTGGATTACAAAATTTGCCAAACTCTCTGAATTAGGCAAGACTTTTTGTATACAACCTTTTTTAGAAGAATTTGAAATAATATAAGGGCTAATTTCTTCACCTCTAAGAGTTGGAAGTCGTTCTAGAAGGAAATTTCTAAATTTCAAAAATAAGTTTGTTTCTTCACCGACTTTAGAATACGATCGTTTACTAAGTTAGAAGTCAGCTAGCGTTAGCAGGCGATTTATCTGGAAGGCCAATTTTGGCCTTCTATTTACACTTGGAAGGAGGATTTATGAGTTGGAAAGCGATTTTCGAGGTTTTATCTTTCATCAGCTTTAATTTTACTTCATCACCAGTCGATAATTTGCAATAATTATGACCTCGTCTCTACAAAATCGTGTGTGGGAGGTGGAAGATTGGAGAACACAGACGAGATTGATGGGAGGATGAAGATGAAGAAATGCTAGTGTCGGCTCGTCAGAGGCACAAAATGTTCCCGCGAATTAATAAGGATAAATGGGACGACACCAATTTTTTATTCCGCTTTCTCATAACAAAACCTACTGCAGCGAAAATTCTAGCACTCATCGATAGTGATTTGAAATTTACCGAATTTCAAATATTGTATTGAATTGAAATAGTGCATCCTAATAACAAAATGATGATTGGTATTATTGGTCAATTAAAGGTCACGGTACATTCGGCCAATAACGCAACTTTTGATTTTGCTGCGGTTCTGCGCATTAGGTTCGATGAAGATTGCGATTGCTGATTTTGTTGGAGTGTTTGCTTCGTCTATTTGCCGTATTTTGCCACGGGTAGCCAAAGCAGGAAAGCCAAGAACCGAACAAAAAATGACTGAAGATACATATAAACAGTCTGTGTTTTTATTATAAAAGTAGCTGATATATTATTATTTATTTTTTTTAGCATCAACGGCATTTTACAAAATCGCAAAATTTCCTCGCACTATCGGTGCAATTGCTTGTACTCACATTCGGATACAATCCCCGAGTGGCGAACATGCTGAGGTTTATCGAAACCGAAAAGGTTGGTTTTCATTCAACGTGCAAACAGTAGCGTCCGCTAATTTAAAAGTGCTTGACATTGTTGCTCGTTAGCCTGGGTCAACACATGACCAGACTATTTGTAACAATTCGGTGTCGAAGCGTAATTTATATTTTGTCTGTAAATTTGTGCTACAGACAAACCGTTTTTATTTTGAATTTTATTATTATTTTCTTTTTGTGATAAAATCTAGTTTTAACTTTCCGTCAAAATGTGTCAAATTCTTAGAAAAATAAAATTTCCCATTGGGAAAAAACTACTTCTATGTTAACTCTAGAATTTGTCTTCCAAATCAGAAGCTATAGTGAAGAAACATAAATATTTAGCAGGAGTTCTAAAATTCAGAATCCCTTCTATATTTAGCAGTCTTCCACGATAAAACATTAGATTTAGCAGGAGATAAAGAAACTAACCCTAAGTTTATTTTCCAAGAAATTGAATTTAAAAATCTTCTCTGGTTTTTTCTTATTAGGCTTTTTGATCTGGAGTTACGTTACTTAAATTTCCACTGTAGGTGAATTGGGAAATTAAGTAGTTAGGCAGTCAAGTAATTATGTAATTTAGTAATTAAAAAACAAATTTAATATATTCTCCTTTCCTTGCCTCAACCATTTCTTCATGATCTCTAGCCAATTCCTTCCATTTTTACTAAAACAAAAAAGGCTTACGAAACATTTACTTAACATTTATGAAAAAGAAAAACTCTATTTGTGAAACAGTTGCGGACGATTTCACCTTCAACATAAATGAATTTATGTATAAATTGCGTAAATTAACAGAATTAAAATACTTCTCTAAGATAAAGTCATAAGATAATAAGTTTTTAATAAATGTTGATTTTATATGATTTAAATACAAATTCTAAATGTTTGATAGCACAGTGTATAATTTTTGAAGTCATGGCAAAATAACCATATACGGACATCACTACGTTATAAAAGACCAAAAAAAAGACCCCTGTCTCCCAGTTTTGCCCAAAGTCCTTCAAGGTTTTTTTTATGGGCCCCCAAAGATGGGGGGCCTCGGTGTCATTTTTGCAAAAAAAATGATCATTTTCTCAAGCTCATATCTTGCAAACCGTTCGGAGTTTTGATTTTTTTTCTGAGGCAAAATTGTAGCTCTTGTCATTAAAAACAAAAACTGTGAACATATAAAATAAAATAACTTCAACTTCAAGGTCAAATCGCAAAAAACTTTAAAACATTCAATTTTTTTTTTACCTTTTTTCTTTTGTTCAGGTCCATAGGTAGTAAACCGTTCAAAATTCAAGGAAATAATCAAGGACAAAAATGAACCTAAGATCTTAATAAACAACTTTCAAGAACACATGATTTTCCTAGAAATGATTCTTAACACCTTAAATCCTTGGAAAGATTCGTTAGAACAATTAATTGTTCTAACTTTGACCTTAAGCTCAATAAACGATTTTAAACTATCAAACAACTAGAGTTTGTATTTAAAATCAAGTATGATTTAAACTATAAAACATTTAGAATTTGTATTTAAATCATATAAAATCAACATAATAAACAACAAGGTCATTTAGAAAAAAAACTTAAAAGCTTTTAATAAATTTTAGTTTTTTGGTCACGGTAGACTTTTCCGTAAAAAGCCCATATATATAAATGCCCATATATATAAATTATACTATAAGTTATAAATTAAACATATTTTATGGAGGTGTCCACAATAGAGGGCACTAGACAGTGAACGTTTTTTATATATCTTATATTATAAAAATAAACAATTAAAAAATTTTAAGAGAAGCAAAAACTTTCTACATTGTAAGTTTCGCTTAAACTAAGGGCTTTTAGAACTTTGTTAGTAAAAACGTCGTTGTAAGTAATAGAAATTTTGCACGAACATGTATTTTGATAAAATGCATCATAATCAATCAAAAAGTCGATTTTATATTTTTTGTAACTTACGGCTTTTTTAATTTCATATGACAATATGTTCATTATATGTATATGTTAATATATTTCGAAGAGAGTACAAAAAAATTTCCTCAGATTGATTTATAAATAAAGCTGAGCTAAGTCATGAATTTTTAAATAGTATGTTATACACGTTGCTGTCATAAGTTACGAGACCATTTCATTTACCCTTGTTTCAAAGACACTTTTTAATACTTATTCTTAAACTAAAAAAATTTTGTGTGTAAATATTGTATAACTAATAACTGCATCCGTTCTACGAATTTTATTCGTAGTTTTTAGCCACGAATGGGATCCGTAGAATGAACGTAGTTTGGTACATATTACGAATATTTTATTCGTATTCGTACAGAAACAAATGTATGTTGTACAAATACATTTGTTACTTTTGCGAATGACCCTAATGGAGTGTTGTGCGCATATGATGACATACAGATGTTGGTCTGTATGTTGTATTAAATTGTCGCATGGTTAATATTGTAGCACACAACGCCACAATTTTTTTGTTTTGTTTTCGATGCATGCTTGCAGAAAAGCAAGACAACAAACATAAACAGTAGCACTCAAATGTTACTATCGACATGATTAATGTTATACATTGTGTAAATACCCAGTTGGAAAAAGAGCCCTGCTGTATGTCTGCCCGCAACATGCCTACACCCAAAAAATATTTAGGATAAAATTACGAATAAAATCTTTGTAGAAATACAAACAGAGGCTATTCGTAGAATGTACAAACGCTTGTAGTGTTGGCCGCATGAAAATAAATTTTTGAATTCGTAACTTTGTTACTTTGTACATTCTACAAAATCTATAATGTATAAATTTATGAACTGAACGATTATTGTTTCATAATATACAAAGCGGTGGTAGCAGCGTTCGTATATTTGTGACATGTTCGCCTCCATGCATGCTGCATTGCTGCTACAGCAGTTCATTTGACAGACACCCGTCCTAAGACATGCCTATAGAAAAAATATATAAGTGGGTATGGAGGCGAGCATATTTGCTGAATTTCCAAGTAATGTTGCCGGCAATTAAAAAATTACCATTATTCGGAGAATCGAACCTCAGCTACGTGAGTGTAAGTGCATATTCTTATCCATTCGACCATTGCAGCTGTTAATTAATCGTCGCTTAATTTGCTTCATTAAGAATAAGCGTACGAGCACATAGTAAGAAAAATAACGCGCTCGCTTTGTTATTATTAGCAATTCATGCAAAATACAGAACATTAAAAAAAACAGAAAAAACTAAAAAAAACCAAAACAAAAATAAAAGCCATTAAGAAAAAAAAATATGTCTCTGATGGGATTTGGACCCACTACTCAAGATTCCAAAATACATGAATAAAAACTAAAGCCCTTGCCAACTGAGCTATTCGCACTGTTCTGATTTCGTCGAAATAATTAATGTAACAATATTTTTGCTATCAAAAGTGCTTCGACGAAAACACAAAGTGTCTGATAATGACAACAATCATGAAAATATTGAAGTTGTTGTTCCTTAAAATTAACCGGAATTTTGCATGAACAAACATGATACTTTATTATGATACAGTTGTTATTACACTAATATTGAATGTATTTATGTTGTGCTATAAAATAACTTAGTTTTTACTGTGGTGATGCTTTTGGCTTATAAATAATAATAATAATAGTAATGTACCTCACTTAAAAGTAAAGAGGCAGTTTTTCAAATTTAAAAAAATATACCTCTTAGCATTCCACATTCCTTCCATCGGCAGGTCTGCTTTGTTTTTCATCTGGGTAGAGTACTGCCGAAAGTAAGTCACTGGGTTTTATAAACGCTAAGTGGGTTTTGAGGGATATAATTACAACCAAATGTGCAACAAAAAGAATTTTTGATTGTAAACAAATGTTAGAGATATTTGTATGTAGATTTTTTTTAGTTATTTTATCTATGTTAATGTTATTGAGTACGAAATTATGATATTGAGTGAGACTAAATATGTTACTAATTTTAACTCAATACTTTTATTACAAAAACTCTAGTCTTTCAATAAAGGAAAAAGATATAGTTTGGAGACGGAAGTATTGTGGTGAGTAAAGCTTTTACTTAAAAAAAGGACTCGCAAAAATTTTAATTGATTAAGGTCCTGCCAAATATATGTAGCTGGCGTATATACGCCACTGGCTTCTACATTATTTCTTTTTATGCCGTTCACTTTAAAAAGTGCAGAGACTAAAGATGAATCTAGTTGGCAGCTTTGTTTAAGCTCAAAAACTAGATTAACTTTATTTGAAATTTTTTCGTCCTTTTATAGTATGTGCAACGATATTTTGTCTTAAAAGTAGTTAACAATTGTTTTTGTATTTAAAAAGTAAACAGAATCATATGTTCTTAGATTAGTGTAAAAGTAATAGTAGAATATCGTATACATATCTGTAATTTAGTAATAGTAGTATAATGTGTGTGAGTGAGTAGACTAAGATTATTAGAAAACGTAAACATAATCATATGTTAATATATTTGTGTAGGAGTAAAAGTAAAAAATGTAATTTCATATATTTTGTATTCAGCAATATTAGTTCATGTGTGCGAATGAAATAGATAGTAGTGGTTAGTATGAACATATGTTCTTATTGTTTGAATATTATTTTAGTATAATTCAGTAAAATAGAATAAGGTGATACGTACCGTTAAGGTGTGTATCTTTTTAAATATGTTTAATAGTTTTTTGTTTTAATGTGATTTATAAGTAGTTTATAATGCAAAGGTGTTTACATTACAGTATCAACATCTTTTTAGTTCATCCAAGCCTGGTGTTTTGTAAGCTGCTCACAAACTCTTCCTGGAGGCTGCATACAAACTCTGCCTGGAGGCAGCAAATGATCAAAGCCTTGCGGTTGAAATAGAAAAGCCTGGTGGCTTTCCTCTTATCTTGTTCTATCAGCGAAAGTAAGGTTTCATCACAACAGAATCCTGATCATCAAATATAATACATAAAATAAATAAATATAATAAGAGTTTTAACAGCGGTTTTTTAATTAAATTAAACTAAAATTCTTTAGATTACGGGCCACGTAATCTTCCAGTAGGCTACGGCCTCTGCAATGATACATTTCCATATTTTTGGTAATTGTACGACAGACTGAATTTTTTCGGTTGTACATTTTTTAAGCTCAACTAATACTTCGTACAGTCTACGAATAATGCGTACGGTCAACCTACGAATGAATATTTTCTACTAATATTATTTTTAATTCGAAAACAGTACGAAGCTATTAGTAAACAAAACGAAAGTAATAATGAAATCACAAAGTTTTTCGTGCGATAAATTGACAAATGTTAAGGAATGATATCCCATATTAGTCAAGAATCATTCTTCTGAGCAACAGATGGTAAGGAGAATTTTAACGCATTTAAACTTTGACGTTAAGCAAATTTATTTTTAAAGTCATTGCAAACAAGCAGACAACAAAGTAAAATAAAGCCTCCTGCTTTGAAGTGTCATATGATTAGCAACCATACAATTCATAAGAATGAATTAGAGGATCTGTACATTCATATGCTAGTTTAAACAGTGAGTTGATCACAGCTTAATCACTCAAAGACTACTGATGAGGAATATGTAGCGATTTCCGAAACAGACTGTCTAGTCAGCTAAGTGATTGACTCTATACAGAGTTGTTGTTGTTGTTGTTGCCTTCTTGAAAACTCACTTGATCTAAAGCTCACAATCTTAATTCATGTAATTATTCAATAGATCATAAAAATTAATTAACTTTAACTATGGCAGAGCACGGCCAAATAAGTTTAATTAATGTCAAATTAATTAAATAAATCTAATAATTGATCGATTTTTCTGTCAAAGTCATGTGTAATTGAACATTTGGTTGTGAAAATAGCCACCTTTCAGTTAGAAAACTAGCTTCTGGCGAAGCAAAAACTCGTTTCATTTCTATGGTGCATTTCGACAAACAATCGAACACCAATGAATATTGAAATAAATGAAGAAGCAACTAGAACAGATTGCAACCCTTGATAGAGTTGATGGCGGTGATCTAAAATGGCCTCCTGCTTTGAAGTGTCATATGATTAGCAGCCATACAATTCATAAGAATGAATTAGAGGATCTGTACATTCATATGCTAGTTTAAACAGTGAGTTGATCACAGCTTAATCACTCAAAGACTACTGATGAGGAATATGTAGCGATTTCCGAAACAGACTGTCTAGTCAGCTAAGTGATTGACTCTATACAGAGTTGTTGTTGTTGTCGTTGCCTTCTTGAAAACTCACTTGATCTAAAGCTCACAATCTTAATTCATGTAATTATTCAATAGATCATAAAAATTAATTAAAGTAAAATAAATTTTATAAAAAATAAATGTTTCCCCAAAAGTCGACTGAAAAAAAAATTGTTTTTCTGTCTTTAATATGATACAATTTAGATAATTTCTTATTTTTCCTAAACTTAATAAAATAGCTGACAATCCTGCAGCATTAAAATTTGAGAAAGTTGCAGCAATCTAGGCAAGAGCAAAACTTCTAATTCAAAAGCGAAAGAAAAATTTAGAAAATTCTAAATAAAGTAGGCCAATTTTGGATTAAAAAAAAAACTAGAATAAGCAATGGTCAAAAGTGTTTTTAAAATTTAAATGTAACTAGGAAACTCGATTTAAAATATCTATTTTATACTTCTTCAAATTCACGTTTTTTAGCGGCACCCACAAAGTTTTAGACTTTTTTTTCACGTGCTTGTATTATATCCAAGATTCAGAATCAAGCTTTGCAGAGAGGTTCTGAAATATGTAAAGAAAATGTATTGTACCCAAAACCCATGTACCTCTTTATATATTTATTTATACGATTTGAATTTAAAAAAATTAATTTCTTAAATCATTCATATACAGTAAGATCTGGATTTAATGAAATAATTTTGCAAGGCCCGTTAATTGTATCCAGATTACTCAAATTTTCGAGATTGTTTTCTTTAACTTAGAATTTTTTTTTATTTTTTTGCTTCCTATTCCTTTAAATGTCAGTTGTTAAAACGTAAACTATTTCGGGGGTTTCGTTATATCCTGATTTGACTTCGGTATGTACGTTTCTATACTCGATTGTAGTAACTTGAAATCTGCTAGAACTGATGCAAAAGAAATAAGTGGATTGGTGTTAATGCGGTGTGAGATCCGGTCAAAAATACCTCCCGTAGCATGTGGGGAATATTTCAGGATTAGCGACAACTCAAATTTGTAATTTATGCTGATTATGTGGATTTGGACATCCTTAATCCAAATCAGAAAAATTTCAGGCCGCTTGAAATTGTGTAAGAAGTTATAGTCCTTCAAAGTTACAAAATAACCAAACCGTTTTGTTTGTTTTTTCAGTTTTCCAACAAAAAATTTTTTTTTAATAAAAATAGTAATTACTGCCTCACATTACTTAATTTACTAATTTTCTAAGAATTTTTGCTTTTGCAAAAACTGAAATGTATTATTTGAAAAATAATGAAATCTGAAAATATTTCGGGCACGATACGAGAAAGATTTTATCACCATCTTTAAAATACATTGGATTTTCTTATGTGTGTGTCAACCGGTGTCAAGCGTGTGTCAACCGGTGTAGTGTGCGTATCATGTTTACAAAATTTTATTTTTATTTTTATTTTTATCTTTAGTAAGGTCTATCTTGGAATATGGATGTGTGATCTGGGATCCATATTACGAGGTAGATTCTTTGCGATTGGAAAGAATACAAAATCGTTTCACTCGTTACATAATGTTTAAATTAAATTGGAATTTTATGCTAACGTACTTATCTAGGTGTGCTCTTCTAGGTCCTAATACCTTAGCCTCCAGACGTAAATTTTTTCTTGTTATTTTTGTTCGCGATATAACTATGTCACATATAGACTGCGCGCCACTCCTCGCTCTTTTAAGAATATATGCGCCTGAGAGATATTTTAGGCAAAGAGATTTTTTTTACATTCCGTATCATAGGAAAAACTATGGCCGTAATGATCCTATTAATAATATGTGCTTAGCGTTCAATTCCATAAGTGCTCAAATAGATCTTACTCTGAATAGACAAACTTTTAAACAAAATTTATTAAGAATTGTTTAAAATGAATTTATAAAAGTGTAATATTCTTTAATATAATTATGTTTACATTTTATTAGTTTTATATCATATTGTTTTTTATAATTTATATGTTATTACTCAAACTGTTAAACGATTGTTGATAGTTAAAATAGAAATAAATAAATAAATTAGTTCCAGAAATTTCAGTAAAAAAATTATATAGGTTACATTTTCTTTATGCGCATTCTAGACTGCTTTATGCCTTTGTCCCTCCCCAGAACAAATCCTGCGGACACCCGTGTTAACAGGCATAATATATTTTTGAATAATCCTTGTCTAAAAAATATTTTTTGCATCCTTATTTTTTTTCTGCTACATAACTCTAAACTCTTCCCGATGGTTTATGTATTGTGATGACAATTTTTTGTTTTTTTTTTAATTAAAACATAACTAATGTAACCAACAAACTATACTTTCTTTGCAAGTACCATACTTATTTTTAGCTTCATATAATTACTTAAATTCCTTACTTATAAGTATACTTACTTTTAAGATTTATACTTATTTATGCTTACTTTTCAGCTTTGGTTGAACATTTTTTTGCAAATGCGGAAAAAGTTTGGAAATTTTAGTCAACAGCGCTAAAAAACAGGCTCAGAGTCAATTTTATTTGTCGAACTTTATCGAACTTTATCGAACTTTACAATTTTTTTACAAGACAAGACTTGACATATTAAACAACTTTTCCAACCAAGACAAATTCGATTTCAAGCAAAAACGCAAAAAAACCTGTTAATGTAGCACTTCAATTCAGTGACAGAGAGGGTGAATACTCGTACTGATACTTTGCAATCAGTATTATTATAGCTACAAAAAGTTTTCTGTGCTGCATAAGAAATACATGGCAGCAGAGAAAACTCGTTTCTCACAAACGGCAGCGAATGGTGATTATCAACTAATTAAAGAAATGCCAGTTCACTACTGTCACAATTGATTGGTATATTCGCTTGCAATGCATGCAAATAACAAAATGCGTTCTTGCGAAAAACAATTATTTCAAGGGTAAGCGCAAGTAACGGCATCATAAACCTCAGCAACGAACGGTGAAAAAGTTTTTGTGTTTTTTTGAGCCTGCATATGTTGTCGTAGAAACGCTTGATGCACATGAGTTTTTTATGGGCATCGAGTGCTGTTTGACTTGTTTTTGTGTGTGCTTTTTTGCTCTGGCATAAGCTCGATGGCAATTTAGAGGACAAAATACTGTTGCAAACTGCCGCTGTTCGACCCATGTTCGTAAGAGTGAAACTTTTTAATTTTTTTAAGAACCTGGTTTGGTCGCTTTTGGACCGATTATATTTTTTTTTTTTAAGAATACACACTAAATTTTTAAGAATATTCATTGGAAGAATACCATTGAAAACTTTAAGAAAAAGTAGAAAGTTTTAAAAATTTTAAAATAATTTAGAAAGTGTTTTTCGCTTCATTGGCATTTGAGATATGCATAAAAATAATTTTTTTTTAGATACTATTAATTGTGAAAAAATCGAAACCTTTAAAGATCTTCTTGAACAAAATTTCACACTGATTAACAAGCAACTTTTCTAAATGCTTATTAATTTTTCTTTTAGTAGGGTAGGAGTTCATTGCATACAATTGTTAATCCTTCAATCGAATCTTTTCACTAAATTCGGAAAAGTTGAGGTTACTACAAAATACTTTGCCTATTTGTTATATAAATATGTAGGTCACCTAAATCTAAGATATACATTTATGTGTTTATATTATTCATTGGTAAAACGTTGTTTCAATAACAGACATAGATATAGTATGACATTTTCTAAAGCAAGATGTGTTTACATGAAGTATCTTCTGAACTTTATATTAGTATCTTTATTCAAGGAAACATATTTAATGTATTTCCAATAAAAGTTACTCATACGCCATGATGTACCATTATAATAAACATAGCCACCTCTTTTCACAATATGATCAAGAACAAAAACTAAAATTAATTAAAAAAATAACAATACTCAAAGTATATCTCAACAGATAGCTCATACTCTTACCACTTGACCTCATGCTGCAACAAAAACCTAATGAAAAATTCAATACAAAAAGAAAGCTACTCAAGTTGCTTCAAAGTTCTTAAAGTTTTTTAAGGACTAAAGAACAAAAAGAAAAAAAACCCACCAAACAAAATGCTTATATATTAATGTGCAGAAAGCCAATTAAGCAGCTTCTTGTTACTATAAGCGAAGGTCCTTTATTGTCAACTCAGCATATCAACTGTGCGCCAAGGAGATGCAGTAAGAAATATTAAACAAAAGCTATAAAGTTTATACAGCACCTTGTAAGAAAAAATACAGTAAAAAGAAGAAGAAAAAAAACAACAAATAGCACTCCTGATGAGTGACAGGATATCAGGTGATACCATATGCAGAATGGTCATAGTTAAAAGTACTTTACTGACAGCTTAACGTGGTGAAGAGTTAATGATGTGGTTGAAATTGTCTAAAGGACAATATAGAAATACACAGAAGAAGAAGGAGAAGTAAAAGCAAAATAAAAAGATGACTATAAAAGACCAGATGAAAAGAAAATTACAAATTCGGCCGCTGGACAAAATGTTTACCCTTTAGTTGGTCAATGAAAGGTCATTAAATGAATGGCTTTGATGCGAGGTTAATGAATTGCAGACATTAACTCGATAAAATGTGAAACATTTCAAGAGAAAAACAAAAACAATATAAATAAAAAACGTTTTGTAAGTTTAGCTATAAAGTGCTTAATAATTTACAAGCATCTATTAAAACCGGCTTGGGTAAGAAAAAGAGAAACCACACAACTTTGTCATGATAGAAAGCCACATTTACAACGTTTTATTAATTAAATGGTTTCGTTTATTTATGGCATACTACAAAAACAACAACAACTCATTTCTTGCTGCTGCTACTTTCACCCCATTTCCGTTTGTTTTCTATTTTAGTTTTTGTTTTATTTTTCTTACAGGTATCAAGCAAACAAGTCTTTGTTCCGACCTGACCTCCGACAAACAGCATCTGCAACACCTGGCATATTTTCTTTGCCCAACGTATAATGACGCCAAACAGTCGACAAAGCCTTAAAGTTCACTTAACTTACGAGCAAGTAAGGCTTGGCGACTTATTTTGTTTGCGTGCATCTTCAGTTTCTTGACGTTGGTTTTGAAGATATAGAAACATTAAAAAGCTCGTTGCTGCTGCTGTACAAACATTAACGCTGTAGGCTGGTTAGCAACAAGGTACAAGCATGGCTATTAATTACGTGGTAGGATATGGGTTGTCTTGTTAAAATGGAGCGAGCAAAACAGCTCTTCTGATTTTGCTTATATTAAAGACATAATTTTGTCTCTTTACAAGGCGGAATTCAAGGGCTGGATCTTAGTTAACGAAATTTAGTTGTTGTTATTATAAGCCTGGAATTTTTTTCTTGTGTGACTTTTTCTTGTGTTTTTATTTGGCTTATTTATTTATAGATTTATTTTCTTTGATTTCATGTACTTAACTTGTAATCATAACTTTAAGCATTAAAAACGTTGTAGTTCAGAACGCCATTTTATGTCCTTCAATTTTTAATGATGCACTTTGTACACACCATTAAATGTTATCAAGCTCCTTCTACCATTAAAGTTGGCCGCTCTCCGCAGTAACGAAAGAGTTTGCTTTCAGCATAGAAAAAGTTGTAGAAAACACAAATTATTATCGGTGCTTGTCTCATAAAGTGTTAAATTATCGGTATTGCGTTTTGCTATGGCTTTCGTGTGGCTTGCATAAGTTAGTGGCAAAGAGCTGCTAGCCCCAAAATAATGAAGTGTGAAAATTTAAAATTTCTCAACTCTTTTTTGCGCCGTTTTAAAGCACTTAAGGATTTCAAGGACACACATTTTTTAAAACATTGTCTATCTGTACACTAGACTGACCCAAACACACCAAAGGGTCTTATTCTTTGAAGTGCTGTTAAAAAATAGCATCAAATTTATGTAAAAACGCTGTCTTAAATTTGGCTTTCAAATGTTAATCCTTATTCGGAATGAATACTCGCTTTTGTGAAACTTGGAAACATTTTTACAATTAATTAATATCTCCAAAATATACCTATAGGAAATATTTTGATTTTATTGCAAAACGTAATATTTTAGTGGTCGCTGAACACGATGAGACTATTTTTTTATTTTACATGACAACATTGTGTTTTAATTCCTGGTCTCCAACGAAATTATAACTCGTTTATTACGAGAGCTATGATAAAAGCTATGGTAAATCTGTTAAGGTTTATTCTTTGACCTCACTACAAAAATAAAAATAATGATGATGTCATCAGGACACAAAAAAAATATGTTTATGCAACATAAATGAAAAATTGTTGCATGGAATTATTACTCGCTTATTAATTTTTTTATAAGTCAGAAAAGGCTGCTTTTTAGGAGCCAGAAAAGCCTTACAAAAATAAACAAATTATTTATGACGTCATGACGCAGCGGATAGAGCCACACACAGACAGCATAGCTCGGTGGGTATATGAGCTACGGTAAATTTTGTGAAAGAAAAACAATGAATGGGTGCATGCAAATCATTACTCGCTGAGTAAAGGTGCTAAGATAAAAGTAAGTTTATGCGACTGTAAAGTTCGTTTTATTGTACTCTGTTTTAAAATAATAAAAAAAAATTATTACGTCATGAGCCGCTTAATGCAATAAAACTCAAAAGCATTGCGTGAAAATATATCTTGGTGGCTAAAGGCATTATTGTAAGTTTTATGGGGTATAGTAATGGTGGAATTTAAGGATTCATGACATATATAAAAAGAAAATTTTACGTCATGAGGCCGTATTCTAGTCTGGAGGCCCGAATTTTGATCAATAATAAAGAACCAATTGATATTTTTGTTATAAATTTTTTTATCACTTGATCATATATTGAGAATTTACAAAAAAAATTTACAAAAAAATTATTTTTAACGAAGTTACACACTGTTGAGTAGAGGGGGGAAAAATACCGTGTTCATCTTGTTATACGATTGCCACCCTTCCGATCACCTGAAAAATAAATAAAAGGTAGTTTCTTTATCAGTACAAATGTCACTATGGCAAGTACCAGAAAACAAAAATGAAACAAAAGATTTACTCGCAAAATGGCGGGTACTTAAAAAAGAGGTAGATTTTTTATAGTTTTTCCGAATTTTGAAAATTGTGATTTGTTGTTAGTTTCTGCCATAGAATGATATAGTAATTAAAAAAATTCATGCCCAATTTCAAGAAAATTGGTCAATTAAAACTCGAGATTTTATGACAAAAGTTTCGAAAAAAGTAGTTTCGGGAAAAACGCGTTTAAAGTTTTTGAGTTAAGTTTCCGGCAGTCTAACAGACGTAGTATCGTCTGTGTATAACTTTAAAAATAAATGTGTGTAACTTTAAAAATAACTCAAATTTCGAAAAATGTCTTAAAGGAGTTACTCCTAAATATATAAAATTTTTTTTTTAAATTTTCTAGACTAGAATATTGTCTTTACGCAGCATCTGGATGCACCATCGATGCATAAAAATATTGCATGACACTAAGGTAAAAGTAAATGTACCACAGAAAAGTTTGGTGACTGGGTCTCGAGTAAGATAAACACTAACAAAAGAAAATGGGCAAAAGCAAAGCAAATGCAAAAATAATTTGCAAAAGAAAAGAAAATCAAAAAAAGAAACGCAAAAGTAAAAAGCAAAAGCATAAGAAAAAGCAGAAGCATAAGCAAAAGCAAAAGCAAAAGCAGAAGCAGAAGCAAAAACAAAAGCAAAAGCAAAAGCAAAAGCAAAAGCAAAAGCAAAAGCAAAAGCAAAAGCAAAAGAAAAAGCAAAAGCAAAAGCAAAAGAAAAAGTAAAAGCAAAAGCAAAAGCAAAAGGTAAAGCAAAAGCAAAAACAGAAGCAAAAACAAAACCAAAAGCAAAGCAAAAGAAAATGCAAAGTCTTATCCAAAAACAAAATTAAAATCAAAACAAACAAGCAAAATGTGGTAAAAAATACTATGCCAAGGATGTGGATAAGGATTAAGAAGAGGATATGGAACCTGGGCAAAGAGTAGGACAAGGACTAAGACAAGGATTTATGCAAGGATTTTGACAAGGATTTAGACAAGTATTAGAACAAGAAATAATACAAGGATTTAGAAAATAGTTTGGCAAGAATTTGGACAAAGACCAAGGACTTGGATAAGGATTTGGACGAGGATTCAAGTATAGAATTTTGCAAGAACTTGGATATGGATTAAGACAGGGATTTATGCAAGGATTTGATAAAAATAAGACAAGTATTGAGACAAGTATTAAAACTAGGATTAAGACAAGGATTTCGACCAGAATTTGAGAAAGAATTAATACAAGGACTTCGACAAGGATTGGAACTAGAATTTGGGCAAGTATTTAGACAAGAACTGTGACAAAGATTTGGACACGGAAAAGAGTTAGAAAAAAGATTTAGACAAGGATTAGTGCAATTATTATGGCAAGGTCTAGAACAAAAAGTTGGACAAGTATTAGAATAAGGATTTCATCAAGGGTAAAATGAAATGTATCCATTATGATAAAGGAATTTTTTATTAAATGAAATTGGTGTCATGAAGTTCACCGTGCTTTCGAGAAACCACCTTGTTAAGCCGGGACTCTTTATGGCTTAGTAAGACAGAAATCCATGATGTAGTTAACGTGAGCGCACTGCCGCGTTGGCAGCTCACGGTGTTCGCAAAACAAAACGGACTGATACATTGCGTCAGTCAACGCCCCTTTGAGGGTTCAAGGGTACCAAATTAGCAAGACAGAAAGATATATACAAAAAACTTGCTTATTATAGCGGTAGTTTAGAGTGTATGAGACCTTGTCTGCCTTGATTCCAGCGATCTCGGCCGATATCGTGATACATAAAATGTTGCTAACTTGACCTTGTTTGTCTTCAACACGCAACACTATGCTGTCTAATATTATCGTTTGATCTAGTTGTTTATGATGTTAGTATCTAATTTCTTAAACTTTTAAAACTGTTAAATTTTTTAATTTAAAAAACAATACCTTACTTTATATTTTTGAATTGTAGTCAACATCTTAATTTATAATTTTAAAATTTTAAATTTTTAAATTGCTATAAAGCCTGTTTAGGGCTAGCAACCAAATAAATAAATAAAAAAAAATAAATAAAATAAAGACAAGGATTAGGACACAGATTTGCAAATGCATTATGACAAGAACTAAGACTAGGATATGGACAAAGATTTTAATAATTATTAGAATTAGAATAAGGATTTGAACAAGGACTCGAATATAAAAGATAAGGACAAGGAATTGGACAAAAATTTGAATAGGATTTAGACCTAGG
The DNA here is from genome assembly GCA_963920525.1 of Dichetophora obliterata. Lineage (NCBI taxonomy): Eukaryota > Metazoa > Arthropoda > Insecta > Diptera > Sciomyzidae > Dichetophora > Dichetophora obliterata. The sequence continues at coordinate 173,188,214 of OY986439.1, forward strand.
CTTTGGAAAAGTGTTTGATAGGGATTAGGACAAGATTTTGGAAAGGATACGGACAAGTATTTGGACAAGTCGTAGAGCTAGAATTTAAACAAAGAAGAAAACATAACTTTAAATAAGGTAAATCCTTAGGGAATCCCGTAAAAAGGGATTTAGACATAAGAATTTGGAAAGAGATGAAGAATAGAATTTGAAAGAGAATGTAGGCAAGTATTATTAAAATTATTAGAACATAAGTTAGGAAAAGGATTTGCACACAAATACTGGTAAGGATTTGGACAAAGATAGTTTGAACAGAAATTTGAACAATGGCTATTACGATTATTAAAACATAGGTTAAGACAAGGCTTTGGACAGGGATAAGGACAAGGGCTTAGACAAAAATGAAGACATAAATAATTACAAGAATTCGGACAGGCTTATGACAAGGATTTGAAAAATGATTTGAACAAGATTAGAACATAATTAATTACAAAGTTTTGGACAGGAAATAGCGCAAAGATTTAAAAAGGATTTGAATAGGACAAAAACACGAATTTTTTCAGGGATTAGAGAAAGAATGAGAACAAAGATTTTATTTATTTATTTATTGGCCCAGCAAGGCAATTACCTTATTCTAACACGTTTGTTTTTCCCCCTCCTCATCCCTTTTTTTGTTTAGGTGTTTGAAGACATGCAAATCGAAGTGGGCGCAACCACCTGAATGAGATGAATTACAGAACACGCCAAAAAAAAAAAGGAGAAAAGAAAAATAAAAGGAGCTTAAAAATTAACATATTTTGATAAATACAAGAACAAGGATTGGCGCAGTGATTAAAAGAAGAAAAAACAGTGTTGGCCATTTTATTACTTAAGTAAATTGTGTTGAGTGTGTTATTAAATTTTTGAATACAAATGATCGAAGATGGCACCTATTAGTTCTGTGCCAACTAAAAGTGGATTATGGTCTCAATAAGTTTTACATGGCAGCTTTAAGTCTCAGGTTTTCATTGTTTGCAGAAAGATGGCGGAATTAGTTAAATTGAAAAATAGTTTGTCTTGGGCAAAAGCTACGGGTCACACACACTAACTAGTATGCCACGGCTGCCACAAGCGGCACAATGGCTTCGACAAGGTTAAAGATACGTTGTTACGCCAAATTAATTACACCAGGCGCAAAAATCCAAAAAAACTTCTGTGATCCACATGCCACTAATTTTTTCTTATGGACTTCTAAACACGAGTATCACAATAAGGATTTGCCAAACAATTTAATTTTCGAATACTTTTTGAACTTATTTTATCGCTTTCTAATTCAACATCTGTATCTTATTTCCTTTTCTATTTAAGTCAATATTTTTTTGTATTCTTTTTATTCTGTACTTTTTAAGGATTTATGTAGATATTTAATATTTCGTTAAAAATAAAAGTTTTCAATTGAAAATTAATTTCAGATGTGTTTATATTAAATTAACCGGCATTAAATGAAAAAATCCAAAGAAAGTAGAATTTCGGCACCTTTACTCAATGGTCTATAACTTCATTATTCTACCATAAATTTTCTTCAAAGGCAGTGTGTTTTTTTTTCAAAAAACTATCTTTACGTACAAAATGATAAGATGAGATTTGTTTTGAGATTTCGATTTTCTTAGATTATTGAAACATTACTCGACTTCATTTTTTAAAAAAAAAAAAAAAAACAAAATTCGCCGAATTTCTTCTAATTCCGTAAATTTACTGAGCTCAATGACAAAGTTTGTTCCAAGCATTTGTAGGTAATTTAATTGTCTTGATTTAAATTTTTTTTTTTTAAATTGGTTAATTTGTTTTTGAGACAGGTTGCTATTTATGACACTACATCCTGGAAATAGGGGGAGTTTTTTCAAAAAATCAAATCTCAAAAACTTGTTCATAGAAAAATTTTTCATTGTGATATTCGTGTTTAGAAGGCCAAAGTCCATAAAAAAAAATGAGTGGCATGTGGATCACAAAATGGGTGGCGCCTAGTGTTATGGGTGTGTTGAGAACACAACCTTTTTTTATGATATACCACATAAAAAACAAAATCATAATACTACTTAAGCAAGTTTCAATTCTTAAAAAAGTTAATTTCTGTATAAAAAAACAGCTATTATAAAAAACCACTTTAGAGAGTGGCCACGTTTTGAAACGTTTTGGAAAGGACTCAAAATTTTATTAGTGTATTCTAACTTTATAAAATGAATAAAAAAATTGATTTTTCAGCCCTTTAATTTAACGTTTTTTTAAGTTCTTGCCATTTTTCTTCCTTATGGTCTCTGTATAATTGACCAAATGTTATGCCTTTTAACCACTAATCTTTGCGTCTAAAATTTCTAAAATGAAATTCTAGATCAAAAGCAGTTTAAGAAACTATAAAATGGCTAAGTGTGGCCATAAGAACATCCACACACAATTGGGCGGAAAAATCGTTGGCAGTAATGAGGGGATGATTGAATGACCAACCAGTAATAATTAATTTTAATGCAACCAAAGTGACTGGAACTAATTGGAATTTAGCATAAAATTTAATGATACAACTCAAAGAGGACCAGACCAACGCAAAAAACTAGAAACACATTAAGAATAATGAAAAACATTTCGGTTTAAGTTTCAATGAATGCTAACTACAATTAAAAAAAATTAATTATTACCGAAATTAATAATTGACTTCACATTAATGAGTTCAAACTCAGAAGCATGAAGATGAATTAACTGAAATTAATATTAAATTAGTTAATAATGTTTTGTTTTGCTTTTAAAAAGTTTGCTAATTGTTGAAGTTAAATATGAATGAGGTCGGTAAATTATTAGTATTAATTGCCATACTTACATAAAAGCTTTATACAGTGGTTGTGCAAGTTGCTGATTATTTAATTTAGCAAATTTATCAAAAGATTAGTTAAAATTGATAAAATCTACAAGCAGTCTTACAAAACTGTCAGTTTAGACCCATAAAAAATGCGTTACTTAATTTATTAACTGGGAATTCGTGTTCTTAACTAAAATTTATAACTACTATAATTCACTTTGAAAAGAGTTAAATGTTTGAGCCCTAAATTAGGACATTTCTAAGAAATTGAAGATGCAAGCAATGAAAGCAGATAATTTGCTGAATCTCGGGAAACTTTTGACGTTGCTAATGAAAAACAAACCACATTGTATTTCAGTCAACACTAATTTTAGCCACGTTTAATGCTAAACATTTTCTGTTAATTAATTTTTTATGTAGTGCAAACAATTGAAGTTGTAAACGATGAAAATCAATTAGGTTAAATATATGTATTGTAACCAAATCTTTACATGTGTGTGTGTGTCTATGCGGATGCATGTTTATCTAGCAGACTTTACACAAAAAGAAACATCCAAACATACGTTCACATATATGTCTACGTACAGTCATGGGCGCAACGTATAACATCAGTTTGTATTAAAAAAAAAATAAAATAGGATAAAACATTCAAAATAATTGCTCTGACGCGCTCAAAAATCTCAAAATTTTGCATTTCTTGATTTAAAATCTCATTATCTCAAGCATTTACTTTCAGCTACGCCTCTGCACCCAGTGATTGGTTAATGTGCAACACTATGTTGCTGCATGCAGTTCTGCTTGCATTCGCCGTTCATCCTACAATTGAACTTTTCAATTAACAGATAAGAGCAGGAAACAAGGATGTTCACCAATTAGTTCAATGGCAGATTGAGTGATATTGTGCGTGCATACGTGTGTGTGCAAGCATGTGTGAATTATTTGTGCATATAATAAATAATTAAAATAATTACACTGTACCACAATTTTCAATCTTTTCTAATGATACAGATTTCAATCAACGAACTCGAGTAGAGGAAAAAAATAAATTATATGTGTACCGACCTGTTTTTAGCATAGGTTTTAATTTTACGCTAAATTTAGAAATTCATTGACCATTAAGTACTGTTGTTGATCTGTAAGAGCACATACAAATATTTTGTCTATTAATTGCATTTTTTTCGCATGAACTGACTTGACGCTTTCATTTCATCCCAGCATAAAAAATTATGTTTTTTTTTTTTATTGCAAAGATAAATGATTTATTCAAACTTTTGTTATCATATCGCTCATTTCGTGCAACACTGTCACAACTCAAAATTTAGTATTTTTCAGGAGCGCCTTATGAAATTTTGAAATAACATCACGACCATTAATTGCAAAGGTAGACCGAAAATTTTTAAGAATATTTGTAGGCCATTTATATATTCAACCAAAAATATCATAAGTTTTTCATTTTGCATCAATAGTGAATTTTTAAGCAATATTTTTGCAAGTGTCTATTTGAGTTGTGTCATTATTACTACTCATTTTAAAATATGTTTCATTTTGAGTTGTGACGATTTTGCTACAATATGATAACATAATTTTGAGCTAGAAAGATGTCACGTTTTGAGTCGGTACTTTATTACTACAAAAAATATAAGGTATTTGCTTGGATTTTTATTTAAAAATTGGTTTATGGTATTATAAGTCGTTACTGTTGAAAAATTATGCAGAAATTTAAAGTAAATTTTGGTATGAATAGAAATGAAATGTTATTGATACAAAAAAAAAAAAAAAATAGAAAAAAATCGCTAAAAGTCAAAACGACTCAAGTATCTGTAAAACTGTAAATTAACAGCAAATTGGTATGGAATTCACTCAAATTGAAGATATGATAACAATGCATATTTCTGTATATTTAACTCAAAAAACCCAAATATTGAGATTTGACTGATTTTAAGTTTTTTCAATTTTTAACGAGACAATTAAGAAAAAAATACGGTTTCATATAATAAAAATTACCTATCAACGCTAACGATAAGTATTCTCAGTGAAATAAATTTATATTAATTAAATTAAATATAAAAAATCTTGATATAAACCCATACAGAAAATAATAAAATTATTTTTTCTTCTATTAATTATTCTCGTGTAATCGTTCACAAGGAAGTTCAATTTAGAGGAATAAAATAATAGATGAAAAAAATAATTATACCAAGTTTAGATCAAGTTAGCTTGAAGAAGGAAATAACAATAACAATAAATCTTTATAGAATCAATCACACAGCAGACTAGACAGAACTGTTTCGGAAGCCACAGGTTTGACACAGGTTTTGTTACATCACAAAGTGCTAGCGGTCTCACAGACCAACATCAGTATTAACGTCACTTTTTTCACAACAGCAGTTAAGGGTTAACTTAAAGCGTTAATTCTAATAATTATAGGACTTTAACATTGTTGTTGTATTAATGTTGTTTAAAACTGCATACTTATATTATATATTAAGATCAAACATTTGGAAAAATTTAAGGTTAAAAAATTTTTTTAACAAAAAAAAAAAAACCAAATTCAAAACCACTACAAAGTAAAAAAATAATTTTAAATTACTTTTCAAATTAATTCTTGGTCAAGTTTGATAATTTATTTATGTATTTTATTAAACTGGGAATCTTTTTATTATATTTTTTTTCTATTTTGTATTATTATTATATATATGTATATTAATTTCTCCATAAACATAAAACCTTTAAAGCCGGCGCGTTAATTTTATAAAAATCTGATTATATAAGCGCCGACTTTAAAGGTTTTATATTCATGGAGAAATTAATATATTTATGAAAATAATACAAAATAGAAAAAAAAATTATAATAAGATTTCCAATTAAATAGTATATATAAATAAATTATCAAATTTGACCAAGAATTAATGTGAAAAGTAATTTAAAAATATGTTGATTTTATATGATTTAAATACAAATTCTTAATATTTGATAGCTTAAATCACACTTGATTTAAGAAAAAACTTTAATCATATGGTAGAGCAGGACCAAACAAAACAGGCTGAAAATATATCAGCAAAAATCTAAAAACAACTTCAGTAACCATGCTATATTAGTGGAAGACTTCCAACATGCTGTTAGACTCCATAATAATAACATAAGCATAAAGAGTAAAGTAAAGCAAAAACTACAACAACAAATATGATAATATGAAATGAGAGAAAAACTGAGAAATTGACACTAAAAATCTCATCGTCTCTATTGTGTAGTGCGCAATGCGCGCTTGCACGGCGTATCAAAAAGATTTCTGATGAAGCCTTTAGCAGGGCCGAAATTGCAATAAAAACAGCTAGGGATGCTTTCCTTTTTCATATTGAACACGTTGTTGTTGTTTTTTTGGAAAGATTCGTTAGAACAATTAATTGTTCTAACTTTGACCTAAAGCTCAATAAACGATTTTAAACTATCAAACATTTAGAATTTGTATTTAAATCATATAAAATCAACATAATAAATAACAAGGTCATTAAGAAAAAACTTTAAGTAGTTTTAAAATTATTTTTTACTTTATAGTGGTTTTGAAGTTGGTTTTTTTTTGTTAAAAAGTTTTTATTTCTTACTTTTTAGAGATTATGACAACAATTTTGCCCATTCTTGTAACGAATTTTGGTACCCTAGTGTCATTATTTGAGATACAATGTTTTTCTAATAATGACACGCCCTTTGAAAAATTCCGCCTATTCTCTTGATTGTGTTTTGTTATAATTCTAACTATTCTTGTACCGAATTTCCGTATCCCAGTGTCAATATTATTCGAGTTAAAGTGTTTTTTAAGATTTCCACGCCCTTTGTCAAATAACGCCCACTTTTTTACTAAATTTCAGTACCCTAGTGTCAATATTAACTGAGATACAGTGTTTTTATAAAAGTGACACGCCCTTTGTCTATTACCGCCCACTTTCTTCATAGTGTTTTGTAATAATTCTGCACATTCGTTTAAGGAATTATATTGCCCTAGTGTTCATATTATTCGAAATAGAGTGTCTTTCTAATATTGCCACGCCTTTTTGGTCAATAGTGCCCACATTCTTGACCGTAAATTTTCATAATTATTCCTACCCCTGCACCTAATTTTAGTATCCTAGTGTCAATATTATTCGAGTTACAGCGTTTTTCTAATGTTGCCACACCTTTGTCGAATAACGCCCACTTTCTTGACCGTAATTTGTTACACATTTTTCCTACCCATATACCGATTTCCAGTACCATAGTGTCAATTTTAACTGAGATACAGTATTTTTCTTATTAGTATTTTTCAACGCCCACTTTCTTGACCGTACATTTTCATAATAATGTCTACCCTTGTACTTAATATCAGTGTCCTAGTGTCAATATTATTCGAGCTACAGCGTTTTTCTAATATTGCCGCGCCCTTTATCACAAAGCGCCCACTTGTTTGAAAATAATTTGTAATAATTGTTCCTACCCCTGCCCGTAATTTCACTATTCTAGTGTCAATATTAGGTTAGGTTAAACCGGATGCCTTCGTGAAGGCTCATATAGACCAATTCAGGTCCTTAGTGGTACCGGTAGCGAACAAAAGGAACCTTTGTGTTTATTCAAAAGTCTTTAAAGATTTGCGTTAAATTCACAAACCTTAGGAGGGATTCAAGAGACACCCTGGCTACATCTTTAAGAGACGGGAATGTTGATGAGCCTAGGTATTTTAGTCTCGATCTAAGTAGGGCGGGGCATGTGTATAGTAGGTGCTCCAGGGTCTCCACTGTGCCTGGTTCCTTGCACTTCGTGCAGTTGTCATCCGTGGTGATGCCAAGCTTCCTCGCGTGGGCTGCCGTCATGCAGTGACCAGTGAGCATGCCCACTAGTGTCCTGCAATCTTTGCGCGGGCGTGCCAAGATGAACAGAGTTCGTTTTTCGAATTGCGCATTGCACATGATTTTCGAAATTTTGCACGATGTCGTATCTCTCCATCTACGATTCACTGCTAGTGTGGCTCTTCTTTCGAGGTTCCTGTACAACTCTTGTAGCGGAGTAAGAACATGTTCTGCGAGTTCTGATTCTAGCCCGGCGCCTTCCTTTGCTAAACCATCTGCCATCTCGTTTCCCTCAATGTCCTGGTGGCTAGAGACCCAGTAGATGCGCACTCTCTTCGAAGCGCATAGTGCATCTCTGTCAGCCAAGACATTTTTGGACTTGATGCTAGCGGAGCGCATGGATTTGATCGCCGCTTGACTGTCAACGAAAATGTTGATGTAAGAGTGTTGTGTGTCCATGCTGAGGGCTATCTCAGCATCCTTCCTTATGGCAAATATAGCCGTAAGGCGTTGTGCCGTTTTTCCGGCTATTAGTTTTGCGTGTATGTCCAGGGGGTCCAAAATTAGAATGGTTTCAAGCGCTTTAGTTAGAGTTGACTTCAGTGCCCCCGTGATGCATAGCGCTGTCTGCCGCTGAGTTTTCTCCAAATGCCTGAGGAATGTTGATTTGTTTACAGCTGACCACCACACAATAATTCCATAGAGTAGAATAGGACGCACTACCGTTACATAGATCCAGTGCATCAGAAAGGGTGAAAGACCCCAGGTACTGCCTAACATCTTCTTGGATGTGTATAGCGCAATGGTGGATTTCTTCACCCTTTTTTCCACGTTGGTTTTCTATGACAGCTTGCTGTCCAGGACGACTCCTAGATATTTTGTGTGAGTTTTCGGTATGAGACGTATATCGTTCAATTTCGGTGGTATCCACTGTGGTATCTTAGTGTCAATATTATTCGAGTTATTTGTTTTTAGGAGCGTTTTTCTATTATTGTTACGCCCCTTTATCGAATACCGCCCACTTTTTTAGACGGGCACCTCCGCATCCAATGTCTCTATTTGTTGACAAAAAATTGCTGCAATCGGGCTAGTACTTTAGGAGTGATCGATGTACATACTAGGGAAGTCAATCCCGGAATCCCGGAATCCCGGATTTCGGGATCCCTGGATCCCGAGTGATTTTAGCCTCTTTCGGGACCCCGGAATTTTTAAATAAAAAAATTTCTATTAAAAATATTCATGTAAATGCAAACATTTCATTTTAAGTTGATATGAATATAGAATTATAAAAATCTTTTATTGAGGCTGAAAAAGATTGTTAGGACGATGAGTGGTAATCACTGGTGCAAAGACTTTGCAAAGTTGTAGAAGAATTGCAACATCGGGAAGTAAGCTATATACTTAAAAATTGTCAGATATTCTGACTTAGGAAATATTTTTTTTTGTGGTGAAGGCAATCGTAATCGAAACTAACAAATTGCTTACGATTATCGTACAACTATTTCTACAACTAGCATAGAATCAGAACGGCGCTTCTCATCAGTGGGTTATATTTGTAATAATATCCGAAAAAATTACTTTAAAAATAATTAAAACAAAAAATTTAATTTTGAAAAGTTTTTGCCAAAATTAATATGCCTTAAACACAAAAAATCATGAAGACGGTGTAAAAAAAAGTGCAACATTTATATAGTAATACCTTAAACTGTTCTGTATTTTATTTTTTTATATATTTTGTTCTTTAACACTTTTAATGACTAGGCTAAACTAAGAACAAAATAATTTTTTTGAGGCAATATTCCTATCATTTAGGTACTTGAAAGATGATAAAATATACCTTTGATTATAACCTGCGCTACTTACGTTTTGCTAGCTTGTAAAAGAAAAAATTATTTTGCTCCTGGTCAGCACAAAGTATTTTTTTTAATCCCTAAAAGGTTTTTCAACTCTTTAGATCTTTGTTTCTTAAACCCTCTTAATATTATTATCATTAAAGCCAAAAATTGATAAAAAAATATAAATTTGATTTTTTTCCGGTTCATTTTTTCTTATAACTTTTTTTGCTTTTCTCCGGCACAAAACCAAAAATCCAACTGACTTTAATGTCAAATATCTTTCTAAATTTATTTATATCATGTTGGTTCATCTTTTTTTCATAGAACCAAATAATATGATTTAGACAAAAGCTTTGCAAAATAAATACATATAAAAATGACTTTCTGATTTGTCCAATATATTGGGCAAATCCACTGAAAGAGTTATATTAATACAATTTGCTAGTCATTAATATAATTTAAGTTTTGTGTGTTTATTAACAATGCAGGTATTAAAAATTGTGTGGTTTTGTTTGTTGTATTGCCATAATTGAAAATTACAATAATGAGCACCCTTTAAAATGGAGTTTGTGGTTAGGAACTTCCCACTATAGCTTTTTGTTACTATGCAAATAAATTAAATATCCAATTTGATATATTTCAATAATATATGCCATAAAAAGTTTAACTTGCATTTTGAGCTTCTTTAATTTTTGCAATTAGAAAATAACTGATAACCGATCAGTTGTTAATGAAACCTTAAATATCACGTTCGTGAAACAAATCATTGGGCTATTTAAAACGACCACACTTTTGGTTTTAAGAGATTTCACGTAAAACAACAAAAAATATAAAACAATGCAATTGTGAATACCCTTAAAGTGTTTTGCTTTGTTTTGTTTTTGTTACTTTATAAATGAATTAATTTACATTTTTTAGTTTCAAACATAACAAAAAATTGTATTAAAAAGTTTTAAATTATTTACTACTTAAAATTTTCAATCCCGAACTAATCCCGGGATCCCGGGATTGAGATTTTCAATCCCGATAATCCCGGGATCGAGAAAAGCTTCAGGGATTGGATTCCCTAGCACATACATATATAAAAAAAAACAAAGAAACTAAACAATTTGAGAACCTCCTCCTTTTTAAAGTCGGTTAAAAAACACATGAAATTTGTAAAACAAACTTTCTTTTTTGACCCTCCTGTCCAGAAAACCAGTCGGAAGCCCTCTTTCAAGCCTACGAAAATAAAATTTGAACACTTTACTTTCTAATTTAGATCATTGGAACATAAAATTTTTTCTGTTGGGCATCATTCCGGGTAGAAAGAACAAGTATTATTTTGAAGAATTACTTTTTTGGAAAAAGCAAGCTAGTGACCTTTAAATACTTTCAAAAAATCTGAAAAAATTCTCAAAATCTTCTTTCGTGATGAACTTTAAAATTCCACGTCAGCACGACATAATTTTAAAAAAAGTTTACGCCCAAATGTACAGTGGTATTTTCCAAGGAAAATTTTCATGAAATACTTGAAAACTCAACGACTTATTTTTAGGGTACTTTCTAGACTTTTTCTGTGTTATCAAACTTCAAGTTTGATAGTTTGTTAGTTTCAATTTTTTAACATTGAAATTTTTTGTCACTTGCGACTTTTTTTTCTTTCAAGTCTCTGTTCCTAGCTACATTGAGTAATATTAGACTTCTCGATCTGCATTTTTTCACCCTTGAGGGTCGATTTTCTTTGCGACATTTTTGTGTACCCCCTACTTCTAATAAACAGATATTTTTTGTTCCTTGCGACTTTTCGCACCTCGCGGTTTTTCCATAACGTGAACTTCTTGTTCCTTGCAAATTCTTTCTCGTACTTTGCAACTTTTTATGTTTTGCGAACTTTTGTTCCTCACGTTTTTTTTCCTTTGGACTTTCCTTTGGGCACTTAAAAGTTGCCATGCAAATTTTTGTGCATTGCAACTTTTTGCTCCTTTGAAAAGGTTTGTTTCTTGTTACTTTTTGCACCATGCGTCTTCTTGTACCGTGGCAGTTTTTGTACCTTGTGACTTCTTCTACTTTGCTCTTCTACTCTTGTACCCTGCGATTATTTGATCCTTGTGATTTCTTTTATCTTACAATTTTTATTACTTTGTTGTTTTTTGTACCTTGCGATTTTTTGAATCTTGAGACATCTTTACCTTTTTTACCTAACTTTTTGTAGTTTTCGACTTTTTGTACCTTGCAACTGTTTAAATTTTGTCACTTTTTGTACCTTGCGAGAGAACGTGAAGCGTCGAAAGACGGCGTATTGTGCACATAACTACTATATCGAGTCGTAAACTCTCAAACCTGTTAACGCGGGTGTTTTTGTGTTTTAAGTTTGTCATATAAATTAATTGAATACAATAACTATGCAATAATTCAAACATATTTTACGCGATTCCTATTCGCTGCTAAAACCATACATACGAACGTGACGTCACGTTTCGCCATGTTATCTTAAGAAGGTAAGTAGCACTTTCCAAATACATATTTTTTACTATAGAATACTATTTTTAAAGTTCATATCAATAAACTTTAGAAAGAACATACAAAAATTAAGTAAATAACTTTTACTCATTCTTATCAACTTTTCATCGTTTCTTGCCCTAGCTCAAAAGCAGAATCAACCTGCATTTCCTTTACTCTCTTTATTCCCCTCTTATTTCTTTACAGCCTTCTAAAATATTCATAGAATTTTTGTAGAAATTCTTCGCATGCCTCACTTTCGCTCTCCCATCATCTATGTAAGAACTTCTTGGGGGCATTTATTGCATTGCATTTTAAACTTGCATAAATATTTTCTACTCTAAATTTATGTTTTGATGAAGCTGCGAAAATAATTTTCATAGTATTTTATACAACACATAGAAAGAAACCTGCTGCTTTTCACTTCCTCCTGCCTTCCTTTGCTACTCTCGAACGATCACATTCTTAAACCAAGATAGATATCTTTCCACTCCTTACCCCCGGTCTCTAGCTTCCCTAAAGAGTTCAGCATTTATATGAAAAATTGCATGAAATGTACTATGCGAAAATGTTACCGTTATTTTAAGTGCTATTTCAAAGAAATTTCATAGAGTCTGAGTTGTTTATTGTTATGGTTGTTGAACAAGAGTTGTTAGCAAAAATGTGGTGCACAGAAATGCATTCAAAGTTATCAAATTGTATTTACTATTCACCAATATTTATATACACATCTTTATATATATATAGGAAGTTTTCCCGAATGCAATACAGCTAAGTTTTTGCTGTTATAGTTTGGGAAAAAGCATTCCAATATTGGGATTAAATTCGAAAATTTATGATTTCAAATATAAAATATTATACAATATAACTATATTATATGTTATAATAGTCTGGTGCTAAGTTATACGTTGTATTCTATCATGATGTGACAAGGCTCTAGCAATGGCGTCGAATGCATGGCCACCAAAGCGCACAGTATTTGTTCACACAAAGAGTTCGCTAACTGGACAAAATAATTTTTTTTTTATTTACCAAGTCAAATCAAGAAAAAATTATATAGGAAAATGAGTCGCAGACGTCTCTTTAACTTAAAGAATATGTTATTTAAATTAATCATAAAAATAATTAATATTAAGCTATTGCAATAAATTTCCTTAAATACTTATAATAAAGGGCATTAATGATAAACATGCTGCTACCTCAAACCTTGTACTTATGTGCACCCATCTCTCAGACCATAAAATATGGCCTCGATAAAAAAATAAAATGCAAATTTTTTGTAAGCATGCCTAACATTTTACTGCTTTGCCAACCTTAAAATGAAGTCTTTAATGGCTTTTTACATAGTTAACAAAACAGAACGCTGTGTCAGAACGTATGATTTAAAACAAAGCATTTGACATTATGTTGAATTTCATTGCAATCCTTACAAACTGGGTTGTCAGAAACAGCAGCAGCAGCAGCAGCTAAATGTGCTGGCCAAGCATTTAACATATTCAGCAATGCATAAAAACAAGGTAGTAGAAAGTTTTAACAAAGTTTTATGGCCTATAAAAATAACAAATACAAAATTATTTCCAAACATATCGTGGTTGTCAAGCCAATAATAAAAGGCGTAACATCAGAAGAAGATTTAAATTGACTCTCTATCCCTCTTCGACGCCTTTTACGAAAAGACTTCATAGAGAATTCACTAGAAACCAAAATCAAAGCAAATTACATATAACCTAGTAGGTACAGTTGCAAATATACTCTTACGTTAAGATATAAAACCATTGGGCGTTACGTTACGTTATTGTCAATTTTCATTGCAATACGATGCCATGACATTCGCAACGCGCCACTGTAATCAGAAGTTGGAAACCACGTGAGAATACAAATGAGTTTTCGAAGGACTCCACCCAAGTGATTGCGCTGAGTAAGTTGATCATTCCCCCCCCCCCCCCCCCCCCGAACTGTGTTTTGCTATTTCAATTTCAATTTCCTTTTAGACATTGACAGTTTCTGCTGTGAAATAAGTTGCTGACACGCTGCTTTGCTTTGCACAAAGACATCATACTCGTATTTGAGAGTAAATTATGAGAGCTGATTATGATATCGGTTACATAGAAGTGAATTTTGGTGCAATGGTTTTGGAGGCGTAATAAAATTAATAGAATCGCAGAGCAAAAGTTGCTTTGGCGAAATTCGAATGTGAAGATATACTCTCTCTATTCCAAAGTGTGGAAAGAAAATGCTTAGATATTAATTAAACCAAATATGAATATTGTTTCATTTTATATTTTGTTTCATCTGCATTTAGAGATAATTGTCCAAGTTAATGTGTGGTTTCGTTAAAGTGGTAGCTCAAATTTTTTTCTCGAAAAATCAATGGCGTTTGTTTGAAAAGTGTGAGTTTGTGCAGCACATTCAAAGGTTTAAACTTAAAGAGCGATGGGATTAAGAGCTATCGTGACTTGTTCAGCTCGGAGTATGAAATAAAAGCTAAAATTAAAATTTTTTAATATATTTTCGGATATAACACACAAGTTTATAATAAATCCATTATTTCTTTCATATATGTACATTAAGGCGCCTCAACTTGTATGGAGGAAAAAAAAGTTGTACTAGTCACCTCCTGAAAACAAACTTTGGTTTATTTTATGATGATTCCCAAAATATTGCAACTCTAGCTTTAGCCGTTCGTGAGCTGGAATGGTTTGAAATAACCTCTAAAAATCGCGTTTTTGATTAATACTATTTATACCACACTACCTTCGGTCAAAAAAATTGTCACAAATAGTGTAAATCGATGAAATACATAGTTTTGTTTTTTTATTTTTTTTTAAATCTGCCCACACACTTAGTTATTGAGTTATTTGCAGTGATTTTTTCAATTTTTTTTAATGCAGTTTTTATAAAAATATATATAACTTCCCCATTTATAGCCTGATTTACCATTCCGTGGTATCATTGGAAAGGTACTGAATGCTGCTTTTCATTTCTGTCGTTAATTAACCCTTATAAGCACTTTTATAAAAATGCATTTTTTATCAACATGATAAAAAATTTGTGGTTATTTATTAAGTCGCTAATTAAAAGATAAAAAAAAACAATTTAGAGTTTTATCAAAGAAATAATTTTTTTTTTTATTCCAAATCTTTTCGTGATTCAATTTTACAGTAACGCTTGCGCGATTGAATCTTGTTTGCAATATGTGCAAGTCTGTTCTTATCAATTACCGAAACGCAGGATTGGCTTACCACATGTACAAAACGTTCCGTATTTTGTGAATGACATGGAAATTCTGAAAATTGTTTGTTAAGAAAAGCATAACAATTATTTTAAAAACTTTTCATTACCAGGAATTTTTACAATTTCATTGGAGTCGTGTAGTTCTAATAAGTATTGTTGAGTATAGAACTGGATGCATGGCAGTTCTGTATTAGCTCTTAATTCATTCCAATCTATCATATTTTTATAGGAATCACAATTGAATTGTATCTTGGGGACATTAAATTGGCGAATTCCTTGTGTGTCATGAGCACGCGATTGTAAAATAATATCGTAGGCTTCCTTTCGTGTCGCCTTGCTCTCATCTGTAACCATTGCCAGTAAAATATTTTCTGGGTGAGCAAAAAATCCATTAATTTGAACAGAGCGTTGTACAATAAATTGCATATCTGCCGGTAATTCGCGCGTCCACTCAATGTATTTAAACAAGTGGCGGCTGCCATGAATGGCTTTTGGTTGGCTTTTTATTAAAAACCAAAATGGTGCGTAGACCCTCATAACAAAAAATGCTAGCTGCTTTAACTTTTCGCAAGCCACAGGCTTCGTAACATATAGCCGCAAAATTCTTGATGCTGTTGTCAACCAGCGTGAAAGATTGAGCGGGCCAGGTTTAATGCTGGCCAAATGTTCATCGCACGCCCCAGCATCAACTGCTCGTACCATATCATAAAGATATTTTTGATCAGCTCGCAAAACCCAGTCATCAATATTTGTGGGCATACAGCCCATCGCAATTGGATCAAAGTTATGAGCAATCTAAAGTTAATATTTTAATGAAATTAACAGTTAAAAAAAAAACAACAAAATAATTGAATACAATTTACCGGCACATCTTCGCAGCCCTGTAATGTATGCCCAATTATTCCTGGCCAGTTTTGCGGCCCATTAGCTTTTCCTAACATTTCTTTGAGTAACGCAGTGAATGGCAACTCGTTAAAATGAAAGAGGCATATTAGCCACTGCAAAGGGCGCTGCAATTGTCGTTCTAGGTTACAAATCGCTCCAATAAATTTGCCTGTGTTGGTGCTGGTTCCGTCGCAATTTACAGCGACCACGTGCTCTAGTGAAAACTTTTCAGCTTTCAAGTAATTGACAATATCGTTTGCGATACCAGCACCGCTTCCGTCTACGGGAGTTAAGTAACCAATGTAGTTTGAGCTGGGTTCGCTTACCAGAGTTATATGCTCCTCCATCATTTTAACGTTGCGTGGTTTGCCATTCACAGTAACTTGTTTCAAAGTGCGTTCCCTTTTTCCATCAAAAGAAATGCATTTTAGTATTTCATTGTTTTTTATGTCTCTTAGTGATTTCGCCCTAGCTTTAGTTCACTCCCTTTGGATTTTGTGCTGATCAATAATTATGCCTGGAATGTCCAAGTCTTTTAGCAATGTTGTTGCGAGCAGAGCCCCAAAGCGATTGGATACACTGGCACGGTCCAACGCAGCACTGAATGTTGGTAAGGAAAAACTTTGTACGCTTGGTCCAAGATCTTTAAGATCTTCCTCAGACGATGATGAATATGGATCATCCACATCCATTTCTCTTAGTTGTGGTACAAAAGTGGCTGTTGCAATACTTTCGTTTTCACTTTCGCTTTCGAAGTCCGTAATAGAATCACATGGGATGTGGTTTTCAACGTCATCTAGCGTGAGCAACCTTCGGCTCGACTGATCAAGGTAAAAATTCCAAACATGCAATGGCATTTGTTTTTCACCTGGGCAACTACAAGACACTCTAATTTTTAGAGCACATTTGCAAACAGAAATTGAAAATAGTTCGGCCCACTCGCTTGCATTGTAATGCGATGGATTTTTTGTGATATCCCGATATAAAAGCGTTAAATTTTGAAGTTTTTTGCGGATCGCAGTCTTCGATATAACCGGAATTTCTGCTCTTTTCCAAATTTTGCTTAAATCATTTAGCATGTTTTGATGATAATTAGATTAGTAAGACCGATTATTATTTTTTTCGCGCAAAAATAATAAATGTTTTATTACATCACTTTTTGTTGGCAATTGATTTTTATTTAACTCGCGAGAAACGAAAAGCATTTTTTTATGAATAACTTGAACAATTAAGCGATCACAATTCAAAAACTCACATTTATATAATATAATATAACTCATTGTCAAACCTAAAAGTCATGTAAAAGTCATGAGTGACTACTTATAAGAACTGTGGTAAAATTTACTCTTAGCTGTTATGTCTAAGTACAATAAAGTATTTTCCTATACTTTATTCCAAAGTCCATTTAAAAAATGCATTCTTTATCTACATGATTTAATTTTATTTCTCTTATATTTGAACAAATTCAGGAATTGAGGCAAAGGCCATCACAAAAAAATAAAAATAAAATAGAATGCATTTTTATAAGGGTTAATTAACGACAGAAATGAAAAGCAGCATTTAGTACCTTTCCAATGATACCACGGAATGGTAAATCAGGCTATAAATGGGGAAGTTATATATATTTTTATAAAAACTGCATTAAAAAAAATTGAAAAAATCACTGCAAATAACTCAATAACTAAGTGTGTGGGCAGATTTAAAAAAAAATAAAAAAACAAAACTATGTATTTCATCGATTTACACTATTTGTGACAATTTTTTTGACCGAAGGTAGTGTGGTATAAATAGTATTAATCAAAAACGCGATTTTTAGAGGTTATTTCAAACCATTCCAGCTCACGAACGGCTAAAGCTAGAGTTGCAATATTTTGGGAATCATCATAAAATAAACCAAAGTTTGTTTTCAGGAGGTGACCCGGACAACTTTTTTTTCCTCCATACAAGTTGAGGCGCCTTAATGTACATACGTTATTTGACCTTTCCTTTCTTCTTTTTGTACCTTGTGACGTTTTTGTACTGTGTGAATTTTTGTATCCTGCGGCACTTTTTATCTGATAATATCTTATTATATGCGGCTTTTTCAAGCTTGCGACTTCTTTTTATTAGCGACATTTTGTACCTAAAGAAATTATGTATCCTATGACTTTGTGAACCTTGCTGACTTAGTGTTCCTTGCGAATTCTTATAAATTGCGTCATTTTATACCTTGCAACATTTTTGTACGGGAAAAATGTTTTGTCTGTTACGACTTTTTATACCTTGTGAATTTCTTTATACCTTGCAATTTTTTGATCGTGTTAGTTTTTATGCCCCGCGAATTTTTGTAACTAATTATTTAAGAAATTTTTTCTTGTGACCTTAAGAACCGTGCAATATCTTTTGCTCCGCAACTTTTTAAGTACATTGTGAGCTGTTTGTTTTTGTACCTGTTGATTTTTCATGCCTTTCGACTTGTTGTACCTATAAAATTTTGCCCACCACGACTTTTTGAATGTTGACTTTTAAATATGCCATGTCAGATAAAATGCTATGTCATATGTTGCGACATTACATATGTCATGCAATATTTAAGCTTCTGCTTTTGAGCTGAGGAAAGGCACGGAAAGTTGATGGATCTGAAAAAGACTTATATTTATAAAAATAAAAAAAAGACTTTGTATGAATGTTGTTTAGCGTGGTCAAGTATTCGACAAAATTTAAAACCGGTTTCTCGAATACCCGAAAATGATAACGTTTCAAAAACCGGTTTTTCGAATATTAAAATAAAAATAACCGGTTAACCGGTTTTTTACAAAACCATTTGGTTAATATAAATATATATTTCTAAATTTAATAAAAAATTTATAGAAAAATAAAATGCATCGTCAATTTTTTTATATAATATGTAATCTATTTAAATAAAATACTACATTAAGACAAAAATAACAGTATTAATATTAAATTCATATATTTGGGCATTTCCGCGACTGAAAGATTAAATGTTACTTAATTCTTTTAAACCTCAATAATACAGAAAAAAGGTTAAAATTTTTATTGTGAGAGTACTGAGAGTTGATATCAATTGGAATTTACAAAAATGGCAGCAAACTTGAAAGACAACAAAAGTTGAGGAATGGTGACAAAAGTTGAAAAATTTTAACAAAAGCTGAAATTTTACAAGTGTTATAAATACTCGTATAATACTAAGCTTAATTAATAATTTCTTAGTTTTTGATTAAACCGGTCCAAATTACACATGTTTTTCTATTTCAATTGATAAACAAAACTATAAAAATTTTTTCCTTCTTTGAAGGGAAAAATCTGTCATTTAACGTATATCACATACGTATCAAAAAAGTTAAAAAAGATTTCTCAACGTAACAATTATGAATACGTTTCAATTTCATATAATTTTTTAGTATTAATTCAGATTATATTAAAAAAAAGTTCATAAAAAACTCGAGTACACTTCGTAGATTTTTTCGTTTATATTGATGCAGACAAAAACCATTTATATTTTTTGTTACGTAACGTATCATTTTTGGTGGCTTCTATCTAATATCCGAACTTTTGAAAGCTCTTATCTTTTACACTATGTATCGTGTGCTTAATAAGCTATTGCAAAATCAAAATAAGAAAACTGTAAGTTTAATTTTTCTTTGATTTTCCACTCATTAAAGTCCACATGAAAAGTAGTTAACCCATTTTTAGTTTTTCTATTAGTTGTTTTTATGCTTACATTTACTTTTTTTTTATAAAACAAGTTCGTGTATTCGTCGAAAATGATAGAAAAACGACCATTGTTTGCTCTTACTTCTTTAGACAGTGTGATGAGAAGATTTTTCCGTCAATAATTGTTTATTTTATAAATATTATTTTACGCTAAAAATTAACAGCAAAAATTGAAAAAAAATTTAAAAATTTTTGTATTCGAATGTCGAAATATCGAATAACCCGATAAAAACCCGGTTTTTCGAATAATCCGAAATTATTAATTAAAAAACAAACTGAAACCGAAACATCAATTAAAATCCGGTTTTTCGAATAACCCGAATGACAGCATTAATTTTGTTAAACTTTAAACATATTTCATTATAATCAAATTGTTTTCAGTATTTTTGTGTATTTTTACTGAAGTAAAAAGTTCTTATACTTGAACTTGGGGGAAAATAAGCATTAGAAAATAATTACTTAGCTCGTTGGTCAAACTGCAAGAAGGCGTTTGGTAGGAAAAGTCGCACGGTACAGAAAATAGCAAGGTAAAAACACTTGCAAGGCTAGATTAATATCAAGGAAAAAACGTAAGGAATAAAAATTCACAAGATACAAAAAGTTGTTGGATACGAGAAAGAACACGCAAGGTACAATAAGTCGCACGTAACTTAAAGTCGCGAGGTACAAAAAGACGCAAGGAGCAAAAAATATAAGTGGTTTTTGTCTGCATCAATAACTAGGAGTAGCAGGTGCTTAGCAAACGCTTAAGGAATTTTTTCGGTATCGACTATTTTATATTTGATACACAAAAAAAAAATCTCGTTATCGATGCTCAATACCGAAAAAAACTCGATAAGTTTTGTTTTTCTCTATATTGTATAGGAAATTGAGGCACGGTGTCTTATCCCGCTGTGCTTAAGAGCTACAGGTGGCTTGCAACCAAATTCGCGTTTTCGGCATGAAGAAAATAAACCGTTTTTAAATTTCAGTTTTCGCGCATCTTTAAAATGCTCTCAATTCTAGGAAAATAACTATTTTTCAAAATTACATAAACAAAATATAATACAAAATTATCTGACCTAGTGAGTTTTCAAAACTTACGCAACTACTAACTTTTCCAGATTACATTTATAGAATTACCTTTTAACTTTTTGTATTCAAAAAAGTTTCTGTTACCAGTTTGATTTTATGAAGTTTAAGAAAACGTTAGAAAATGCATTATCAGATGATACCGTATGCTGATTTGTTAACTCAGGCTTAATTGCCTAAGCCAATTGTTTGCCTAGTTCAATGATCCATTGATTAAATGAATTAATATCCCATATCATACCTTGAGAAAATTTCTTTTGTTCGTACGTAGCTGAAAGAAATTGAATTTTATCGAATCGATTGCAAAATTACATTGGTTCTTAGAAAAGTATCGAGTAAAAAACATAGAGTATCGAGGTATACTCGATACCTAAGTATTCGAAGAGCATCGAGTTTACTCATCACTAAAGCTAGCTAATTAAATTGGTACATTTAAGATGCATTTAAGTTTAGTCGCTCGCTCCAATAAAATTTTCACAAAACTATACTGCCGTGCTAAAGCAAACTACTGTATTTGAAAAAAAAAAATTAAAATCGAGTAATTGAGCAAAATACCAAAATATTGAAGCCCTACTACTCTAGTAAACTTTTGCGAAATTGTTTACATTCTTTGAGACTATAAGATCATTAACTATGATTCTGTATTAAAAAATTTCAAGAAAATAGCTCATTTTAGCGTTTTTGGGCTACTTACGGTAAATAAGCTTAGCAGGAAATAATCAAAAAATATGAAAAATTCTAATACTATATCCCGCACAGATACGGTAGTTTGCCTTTGTACGAACGCATTTACGGTATTTTGCTCTAGTATGATCACTAAAAACACATAAACGACTCCGAAATTGCAAAAAATATTGCAATAAAGCCAAGTTAAAATATTTGCAGGTGAAGGTTAGTGTTGCCACTGTGTTAATTGATTTTTTATGATTGCATGAGTTCATCAGACAGAATAAAAGGATTGTTTGTGTTTCCAAGCACTACCTGAAGGATTTCTTGAGGTTCAGAATACGTCGTTGGTATTTTTATTGGTTGGAGTTTCTTGATAATTAAAAAATCATTGATGAAACTACTTCAATGGCAGTGCGGCATTGGAACTATTTAGGTTAACTAAGATCCTAGTCAAGTTTTCGCGGCAAGTTTAGATCTTTTTTGGGTTACCTGAGTTCCAAAGCCTACTTTGGAAGGTTTTTATGGCCATGCTCTTCTAATGGGATTATTCACGCATTCATACAAATGCTGCCACTGGCGTAGTTTGACACAAATTCCACCCTCTGCAGCACTAAAAATGTCTACAAAACGACATTTTCTAGACTGTTTTAAACTGATATCCTGCCTTTTTTCTGCCTGTTTCCTGATAAAAATTTTGTCTGGGGTATAAAGATGAGAATATGTTTTTTTTCAATCCTTAATTTTTTATTCTAGTAATCTTTGGGACCAAGATCACCTCTTTCATCAGTGAAAGTACTAAGCTTCACTTGAATATAAACAAACAAGGCTTCATTGCAATATTTTTTGCAACTTCGGAGTCGTTTATGTGTTTTTAGTGACCATACGTACCTATGTGAGGTACCGTAGTTTTGCTTAACATTTTTTTAAAATTATTAATAAACTGTACAAAGGCAAAATACGTATTTGCTTCAAATACAGTAGTTTGCCTGAGAAATCGGAATTTACGGTAGTTTGTCTCAGATCAGAGCTGATTTTTTCAGATACGGTAGTTCTAGTGTTGAAAAAATGGTGCTTAAATTGAAAAATGCGGCCAATTCTTGATGCAGATTCATAGGGGACCATCAAATTGGTAGACTGGCATATTTAACTCAATATTTTTTTCAAATACGGTAGCACAGCAGTATAAAAGTAAAGATATTATGTTATGTGTTGTCTCAAAAAGTTGCCTAAACTTAGCCGATCTCATAAAATTTCTATTACACAAAGTTTTAGTTTATTTAAATTGATTGCAAATTCATACATTTATTTAATTCTTGGCGTTTCTCAACCGACCTCTTCTTGTCAATTATTTGTTTCAGGCGATTATAAGAAAAAGCTGGTTCGATAAAAAGTCCACACGGATAAAGCAGTTTGCTAAATTTGTATTGTGGTTAAGCAAAACTTGCGCTTGAATCTCAGCCACTTCAAAATTATGCTGGATTTCAACAAAAACTAATCAAAATTTGCTATTCCAGTTTATAATAAGGACTGTATCGAAAAGAAACTGCATACATAGTATTGTTTGTAATGCAATTTTTTAACTTTTTTTTTACTTCAACTTTTTTATTTTAAAATAAAATGTATTTCCATTAAATTTTCAGTTACATTTTTTAAATAGACTTATTATCTTAAAATACACCGAATTTTTTGTTTAATACCCTTTATAAAATTGGGCACTACCCCTTTTGCAACGGAGCTGCTTGCATTAAGCCATTTTTTTTAAAATACTGCGATGTCACCGGCAACTCGACCTTTCTTCTTTTAGTTCAGTTTGACAATAGCACAATAACTTTCTATTGAACGAAGTTCTTGAGCGTTAGGTGGGTTCTCATTTTTTGCAACATCATTAATGTTGTTTTTTTAGCAAATACAATTAGGGTATTCACAAGGTGTGCTATCATGTCATAATGTCATATTGTCCTCAAATTTTACAATTAAATTTACAAGATACATAAATGTAAAAAAGACTTTGATAACGACACTTCAATAAACATAGCTTTCAGAGTTGTAATATATTAGTACTTTTTTATGTGCAAGGTAACAATAAAATGTTTAAAATAGTGTAAAATCTTAGGACAATATGATATTATGTCTTGATAGCACACCTTGTGAATACTCTAAATATGTATAGAACCGGCGTATTGCGCTAAATCAGGACAAAATATTGTTGACACATTATGGTTTTTATAAAATGGTATAAGGAGACATATGAGATACTCCTTTTTGGTCATTTGTGAAGAATGAGGTAGTCATAAGGCCGGATGCGAATATAGCCTGCCAGATGAGGATTTTTGCGCCAAATTTTTCAATTTCAATTGTTGAAATTGATTAGTTAGCAGTACTACCTTTCTGTTTCGCGTAAAATTGGGGACCTTGTGGTGTTCCTAAGTTCATACTGACAAAGGTTTCATTGCCCATAACAATGCACTGAACATTGTCTTGAAGCAAACCGTCGTACAATTTCCGAATCCTTCTTTTCCCCACTTTCACTTGTCCTTCCCTTTTTTTAGTTCGTTTCGATTTTTGTACGTTCTAAGGTTATGTCTTTGTTTCACTATTTGGATCATGGTAATACTGGTTCTGAATTTTTTTACCAAATCTCATACACACATTGAATTATTTTTGTTTATTAAAGTAAGTACCTTAAAATCAAGTTTCGGATCTCTTGGACATTTTTTCTTCTACTTTTTGGCAGATCTTTGAGAGAAAAGGTATCAGCACATTTTTATATTATTTTTGACACTATTTACACTAGCTTTAACCTTTTGGCTAGCTTTCTGTAAGAAATTTATTTTTCAGTGCAGTTATTGTGCACAATTTTTTTACGCACGTGCTCTTCGGTTGTAGGTATCGAATTTAAGATAGGAATAGAGGAGAAAGAAAAAACTATAAAAGTAGAATTGATTATTCTTGGTAACAGTGCTTGCCGCATTGCAATCAAACATCTGCACTGCGAGAAATATTGACTTGAAAGTGTGCAGTTTCTTTTCGATACACTCCTTAAGTAAGCAACATTTTTATAGTTATAGTGCAAAGTTATTATAAGTTGCAAAAGCAAATTGGTACTTAATAAAAGCAAATATTTGCTAAGTTATTATAAATTAGATAGCAAATTTTGATTAGTTTTTTCAGAAATCGGGCATATATTTGAGGTTAAATTAACATTAAATTAAATTAAAAAATAACCATTTTCCGGAGACTTGAACCTCGGCAGAATGAGTGTTAGTGCATGGGCTTATCCATTCGACCATCGTAGTTATTAACCAATCATCGCCTAATTTTTTTCATTAAGAATAAACGCGTGCTCGTGTGTTTAAAAGAAACTTGCTTGAATTTAGTAAAAATTTGCTATTTGAGTTTATAATAACTTACCAAATATTTTCTTGAGTTTAGTACAAATGTGCTATTTGAGTTTTTCATAACTTAGCAAATATTTGCTTGAATTTAATATAATTTTAAAAGTGTCTTGGCTGGCAGAGATGCACTAGACAAACTATGCGCTTCGAAAAGAGTGCGCATCTACTGGGTCCCTAGCCACCAGGGCATTGAGGGAAACGAGATGGCAGATGGTTTAGAAAAGGAAGGCGCCGGGCTGGAATTAGAACTCGCAGAACATGTACTTACTCCGCTACAAGAGTTGTACAGGAACCTCGAAAGAAGAGCCACACTAGCAGTGAATCGTAGATGGAGAGATACGACATCGTGCAAAATCTCGAAAATCATGTGCAATGCACAATGCGAAAAACGAACTCTGTTCATCTTGGCACGCCCGCGAAAAGATTGCAGGACACTAGTGGGCATGCTCACTGGTCACTGCATGACGGCAGCCCACGCGAGGAAGCTTGGCATCACTACGGATGACAACTGCAGGAAGTGCAAGGAAGCGGGCACAGTGGAGACCCTGGAGCACCTACTATGCACATGCCCCGCCCTAGTTAGATCGAGACTAAAATACCTAGGCTCATCGACATTCCCGTCGCTTAAAGATGTAGCAAGGGTGTTTCTAGAATCCCTCCTAAGGTTTGCGAATTCAACGCAAATCTTTAAAGACTTTTAAACAAACACAAAGTTTCCTTTTGTTCGCTACCGGTACCACTAAGGACCTGAATTGGTCTATGTGAGTCTTCACGAAGGCATCCGGTTTAACCTAACCTAACCTAATATAATTTTGCTTTTTCCTAAATACATGAGAAGTGATTTTAATTTAGCAATTTTTTTCGAAAATCACACCGTAATGGAGCAAAGTTTTGCTGATTTGCTTTTTAACAAAACATTTGCTTGATTAATAATTATCTCCGTGTATATGTACATGTTGTCCATTAGAAATTTTTTTGCTTAACCCTCTCATTGGATTTTTCCATTATATTGGATACATCAGAATATATATTTAATTTTAATTTTGTAACCTTTTTTTGGATCAAGTCAGTTGGTATTATAAAATGAAGTCATAGCAATACGATTTATTTTCGATTTTATGACGAAAAGAAGCAACAATATTTTTTGTTTTGGGCCGTTATAAGCTTTGGTTAAAAGTTGTTTTAGTGGGTGGTGTAAAAAGCATAATTTTTTCCATTCATACCACACTTCCTTTATATTCAAATTCCCAGATAAATCCGGTTTTAAAACAAATTTACAACACTCCTGCACATTTTAATACAATTTTTAAATGGTTTTATCCATATATTGGACAACCCGGCAAAAGCCGTGCAGGTAAAAATCAAAGGGATGTTTTTTTAATGTGTGAGGGCCTCAATTACTATAAGAATATTACTTGAAAAAAATTATTACATAATAATTCTAGCGTAGCCATTGAAAGGGTTAAGTAGTTTAACAACATGTGGCATCGTTTAGCTGCAAAGCTTAATTTGAAATTATTCAGCCATCACACAAAATTGACATAATGTAGTATTGACTGATCTCTTATAAAGTTTTTTTGAAACATTTTATTTTAAATAATATAATTAAATAATTAATTTCTTGTAATTATTTTTAAAATGTTTTTAAAACTGTCGAAAGACACCCTATTTCTGATGTGTTATTTTTAAAACTTGATTTAAGCTTGGTCCTTTTTATGTTATTTTCAAATTTTGCCTTTTATGCAAAATAAACATTAAAAAAATTTTTTTGTTTTAAATGCTATTAAAATTTGTAGAACATTTTTTGATTTCCAAAAAATAATTCTTTCCATTTTCTTTAATAACTCTTTGTTTAAAATAGATTTGAGATTTTTTTACGTGTCTTTCGTTGTAATAAAAAAGATCTTTCAATTCTAAAAATTATTTTAAACTTTTTACAGTACAGTTTCAGTCTCGGAACTGATCCGAGGATTGAAATTTTTAATCCCAAAAATCCCAGGA
The DNA here is from genome assembly GCA_963920525.1 of Dichetophora obliterata. NCBI lineage: Eukaryota > Metazoa > Arthropoda > Insecta > Diptera > Sciomyzidae > Dichetophora > Dichetophora obliterata. The sequence goes on from OY986439.1 coordinate 173,215,122, forward strand.
TCGCCAAAACAATCTGAAATTGCAGGCCCTATTCCCTATCATCATCTACAACTGTCGATGTCAAGGGTAATGAAAACAATAGTGGCAATTTGAAACGTATCACGCTTGGTCCGATAAATCACGATACAGCTCATAACAAAGACTTTTACACGTAAACGGAACTTCAGTATACGATTTGTTAGTTTTTTTAGAACATATTAAAGTGATCCAATGAAATAATTATTTTAATTTTTATTAAAATTTCGACCTTCTGGGAGGGGGGTTTGAACCCTGAAACCCCCTTGGCTACGGCCCTACCACAGAACTATTTCGGCTTTCAACTCTGCTCAACACGCTCAAACTGTTATTATATGCATATTAACAGCCCTATTCTGGCAACTTGACAATAGCCAACCAGTATTTTTAATATTTCTATTTGTTTGTTGTAGGGGCATTCCACAGAAAAGTCAACAGCGAACAAGAAAGGAAAACTTAATAAAAACTTATTATTCTATGATATTATCTAAGAAAAAAACTTTAATTTTATTAATTAAAACAATTTCTACATAAATTCATTACCCATGATGATCAAATCATCTGCACTGTTTTATAAATGTAGTTTTTCTTTTTCGTAAATTTTTAGTAAATGTTTCGTGAACTTTTTTGTTTTAGTAAAAATGGAAGGCATTGGCTAAAGATATTGAAAAAATAGTTGATGCAAGAAAAAAAAAATATACTAAAGGTGTTTTGAATTACTTCATTACATAATAACTTAACTACCTAATTACTTAAATTCCCAATTAATCTACAACATTGTCAGTCTATCAGGCGCGTGACGTGATTTGTCTCCACGTGAAGATGTGTAATTATAATATTAAAAAAAGACTGTGAACTTTACATAAAGTCTTTTTACGCCGAAATCATGTTTATGAGTAATAAAAATTTGGCTTTCAAATACCTCTTCAGCATGTTAGTTAGTTTCGCTAAAATTTGTAATCGAATACAACGATTTGCAACGTTTGTTGACTAGACCAGTCTGACACGTGACAGTAGATTTCTTATTTTTTCTCTTGCATTTTATAAAATTTAAAGAAAGTTTGAACGTTCAATGAAGAAACAGAATGCGCAATCTATTTAATTGGACAAAAGGAATTCACTTCCAATGTGTACATTTAGAATGGCTGTACAATAAACTCAAAAAAAATAGTTGAATTTGTCTGTACGTGACCGTTGAATGCTCCTGTAATTTTGTATTTCAAAACAAAATTTGAAGCTCAAAAAACAAAATTTTTTAATGAAATTCTCACTATATGAAAAGCAGTTGACAATTTTTATCAAACTTTATTATTTTTGAGCTTAAAATTTTGTTTTGAAATAAACAAATGCCATTAAACACATAGAAATATTAAAAAGTTATATCTTTTAACTTGCCTTAAATTTAAGGTTCAAGGAGAAAATATTGTGATCCAGATATAGATAGTAGAGAACAGCACTGTAAAATTGTAACTATAATTTTGTACAATATACCTATAATATTAAATAAAACCACAAAAATTTACCAAAAATTTTCTTCAGGTGTACTCTTTTCGACTTGGAGACTACTTTCATATTTCTGTTGTTGGCATACTCGAGGAAGTTTTATTTCAATGCTAAGCTCAGATCCTGTCTCTATGGCTTCAAGGAAAATACTTTTAAAACTGATTTTATCTTGTTTCATTTCAAGATAATTGTTAGTGATGTATTCTATGTGGCTACAAGCTGATGAAATCTAAATATTATGATTTTGAAGAGTTCTGCTGAAAGTTCAAGAGTAGGAATTTACGTTAAACAAGACATGTAGATAAATTATAAAATGCATGGTTCTAATGCAAGCTTAAAATAAAGCTGACTTGCAGGATGTTTCTGTGCATGGTCATGCTCCATTCTATAAAGTACCTCTGAAATAAACGGTAGTAACTCGCAAGAAGTGTACGTAGATTCATGCCTTTCAACTCACCGAGAGGGGCACGTTATTTTTAAACGTCTACGTTTCTTTTTTGTAGCTTTTGCATCACAGATGCTCTCTAAAAGCTAAACTCTTTTAGCCGATCGTGTTAAAAACATATATAGTAGTATGTTGAATATGTTTCGAGTTTCAGGCACTTTGCAAGACTTGGCAGCGCATAAATTAAAGGAATGATTCAAAAAGTGAGTATAGAAAGCGAATGACTGTTTTGCACATGCAAATGATTGCACTCCATTATGATGCCTAGCCATATTTGAGCCTCCATCATATCCTTGACCTCTCAATAATATGCCTAAAGTGCCGAGTTCATCTGTAATTGCAGATTAAATCACATCATGATTTTTAGGAGAAATAGATTTGATGCTTCGAACGAAAACATGAAAAATGTAGAAAATGTGTTTCATATAAATTCTATCTAAGTTGTCAAGATATCTGTCAAACACTTAAAAAAAATATTCAAAATGTTTGTAAGTGAACTAAAATGCATGTTATGCTCGCGCTTGGAAAAAGCAGTGTGCATTTTTGTGATGAGATAAAATCACATTAACATACGCTTAGTCGTTGCATGAAGAAAAGTGTTACTTCTAAGTATCTGTTGTGTATTTTTCAAGGAATGAGAATTCACTTCGTGACAAAATTAACATATTTTCAAAATTTGTGACATGTTGCAACATTTACATGAATGCAGTAAATAACGAGTTTCTTGAACGTTAGTTTGTTTTTGTATGTTAATTTAAATATGAATATGAATATGCGTATAATAGTTACGGTGACCATATTTTTAAGAGCAAAATACAGAACAAACCAAAATTTTTAATATTCCGTATATTTTTTTAATCCTGATGAAGAGTACTTTGAATATATGAACTCTACACCCAGGGTTTCGTTGGATTCTATATCCTTTACTTCAGAGGATATTTTAAAGTATATTGGATTGATCGATGAGGATTTTAATGCTGGACCTGACGGAATTCCTGCCGCAGTGTTAACACGATGTGGTTCCGTTCTAAGTCAACCACTGTCCATGTTATTCAATAAATCAATTAGCGAAAGTATTTTTCCACTTTTTTGGAAAAAATCTTTTATAGGTCCTATCTATAAAAAAGGTTGTAAGAACGATATAAACAACTACAGGCCTATCGCGAAACTCTCGTCGATTCCAAAACTTTTTGAGCGCCTCGTGTATGATCGTGTGAAAATTCACTGTGGGAAGGTCATGACAACTCGTCAGCATGGATTTGTTACTAGCAGATCCACTGTGTCTAATCTCCACGATTTTACAACGTTTTGCTTAAATTCATTTTATTCAGGTAACCAGGTCAACTGTATTTACACTGATTTTAGTAAAGCATTTGATAAACTGCCACACAACTTAATTCTATTTAAACTAAAGTTAATGGGTTTTCCACAATTTTTTGTAAGCTGGATTCAATCGTATCTGACAGAGCGATCTTATCAAATACGATTTCGAGGCGTATTGTCAGCTGAATTTATTGCTGAATCAGGTGTTCCTCAAGGTAGCCACCTTGGTCCTTTTCTGTTTATTTTAGCCATTAATGATGTAACCCACATCATCAAACACTCTCATCTACTTATCTATGCAGATGACATGAAATATACAGAACAATAGATGCTAAAGACAATTCAGATCTGCTCCAGTCTGATTTGAAATCCTTTGAAATTTGGTGTTCTAAAAATAATATGTTTCTAAATCCAGATAAATGCCAAACTATGACCTTTTCGCGAAAAAGGAATTATTTAATTTGTGATTATAAGATAAAAGATACTGCATTAAGTCGTGTAGATGCTGTCAAAGATCTGGGTATATGCATGGATTCTAAGCTATCGTTTAACGTTCATATTGATTACATTTGTAAAAAAGCATCTTCTATGCTCGGGTTTATGAAACGCTGGGCCAAAGAATTTAATAGTATGATCACAACTACAACGCTGTATTATGCAATTGTGCGACCTCACTTAGAGTATGCAAGTCAAGTTTGGTCCCCAAGTTACAATGTACATGTTGAACGTATAGAGAGAATCCAAAAACGTTTTGTTCGGTTTGCTCTAAGGGGCTTAAGTGCAACTGACACTTTAAGCCTTCCTCCTTATGAGGATCGTTTAAAACTATTAAAAATGCAATCTTTAAACGAGAGAAGGAAGTCTGCAGATATCGTCTATTTACACCAACTCATAACTGGTGTATTCGATTCACCAGAACTCCTAACTCTTATAAATTTTAACACTAACCGTAGAAGCAGTAGAAATGCTAACAATTTAATTTACTTACCTTTTAGTAGAACAAATTATATGGCTACTGCTCCTTTACATCGCATGAGTACCTTTGTTAACAACTGTAGCTTTTTTGATGTTAACTTATCGAAAGGTCAACTCAAAAGTAGATTGAAAACTAATGTATGATTAGATCTATGTAAACGCATGGTTAGTTGTTATGTCTTGTGTTGTCCCTGAGCCCAACCCATATTATGGTGGGTAAATTTTTCTCACTTTGGATTGTTTTGGACCACTCTTATCGATATCGTTAAGGCTATTCACGGTTTGAGCGTACTTTTAACAAATCATATTTATAGCATTTGTTATTGTTCAAACTGTGAGCACCTCGCCATGTGACTGTCGTATAAAAAGATTGTGCAACCCTGTGATGTATGTGATTATGCGGCTGTAGACAGAGCATAAAAATACGAGGCACAAAAAACACGTCCAAGGGCTGCTTTTATTTACGCGTGCCTGCGTATTTGCGTTTGTATGCAAAACAACAACAAAGCAAAATAAGCTTTCGTAAATTGGCGTACAAATAGCAAATCGAACAAATGGCAGACCAGCGTATTCGAACTGTGAATGGCCTTATTGAGATGTTTTAATGTTATTTGGGCTGGTTCTTAAGATGATCTAATGCGGAGAAAGTGCGAAAAAGCTGTAGTAGCTGAACTCTATTGTTATTGCATGTATTTATTATTATCTTGTATATAGGATATAACAGTATATATTAATAACAGTATACAAACACAAAAGTATACATAAGAGTTCATTAAAATGTATTAAAAACAGATTAACTTATATAACGCTTAATATATACATTAAGGCGCCTCAACTTGTATGGAGGAAAAAAAGTTGTCCGGGTCACCTCCTGAAAACAAACTTTGGTTTATTTTATGATGATTCCCAAAATATTGCAACTCTAGCTTTAGCCGTTCGTGAGCTGGAATGGTTTGAAATAACCTCTAAAAATCGCGTTTTTGATTAATACTATTTATACCACACTACCTTCGGTCAAAAAAATTGTCACAAATAGTGTAAATCGATGAAATACATAGGTTAGGTTAGGTTGAGGCGGCAGCCGCTGTACGTGCTTAAAACCAAAACGCACGTACCACAGCTCACTTAGACCAGTGAGGTCCGTTGTGATACCGCTGCACACTTGGCCTTCAGTCCGAGTGGAACCACATTGAGCTCTTAATAAAGCTTGTTAGACGTTTGACGCTTGTCTCCGACAGGTCGTCAAGCTCCGAAAAGAAGAATGACCCCAAATGTTTATGCCTTCTTCTCGCAAGCGCGGGACAGGAACATAGAAGGTGGGAGATAGTTTCCTCCTCCTCCTCGTCCCTGCAGCTTCTGCAGAAGTCATTAGTGATGACTCCCAATCTGGAGGCATGTCTGCCTATTAGGCAGTGCCCTGTGGTAACAGCCACTAACGTAGCCACCTCTGATCTTCCCAACGAGAGAAGGACTCTCGATCGCTTTGGGTTTAGAGTCGGCCAGATAAGCCTTGTTGTTCTGCATGTTGAGAGTTCAGCCCATCTTGAGTTGGCTTTAGATGTGGTGTACTCATTAAGTAGCATTTTGACAGTTGCCATCGGGATGCTCGGCGAGTTTCGACCCATTAGAGTCACCGATGTACCTTTCCTAGCAAGCTCGTCTGCTTTTTCATTTCCACGTATGCCCTTATGCCCAGGTACCCAGATTAAGCTGATGTCAAAGAACTTTGACATTTCGCCTAATGCAGCACGGCATTCTCTGGCTACTTTAGAGTTGATGGATACCTGCTCAATCGATTTGATCGCTGCTTGGCTGTCCGAGAAAATATGTATTTCTCGTTTAGAGATGACGTTCTCTGAGAGCCAGGTTGCAACTTCTTTAATCGCCATCATTTCGGCTTGGTAAACACTACAGTGATCCGGCAGCCTACGAACTAAGGATACCCCTAATTCTTTTGAGTAGACCCCGTACCCGACCTTGCCATTTAATTTTGACCCATCTGTATAGAAATAAAGACACCTCGGTTTCCACGGCGCACCTTTATTCCAGTATGTTCTAGGCGGAATAAGCGTACCGTAGTTTCCATCAAAGGAAAGCAGTGGTTTACAATAATCAGTCCTTGGTGGAATGAAGTTGAATTTGTAGAGTATAGATGCGTGTCCTGAACCCAGGCTTTTCCATACTCCAGTTTCCCTAAGTCTGACCGCCGAACAAGCTGCCTGTTGCCTAGCAACCAAGTCAAGCGGTAGAAGGTGTAATAAGGTCTCTAAAGCCGCAGTCGGTGTTGTTCTCAGAGCACCACTGATGCAAATAGATGCCATTCTTTGGACTTTTTGGAGCTGGTTTAAATATGTGACCTTGTCCAAAGCAGGCCACCATATCGATGCTCCATATAGAAGTATAGGTCTAATGACCCCTTTATACAGCCAGTGAACGATATTTGGGGAAAACCCCCATCTTTTCCCTATAGCTTTTTTGCAAGTGTACAGCGCAACTGTCGCTTTCTTCGTACGCTCAAGAATATTAAGTTTCCAGCTAAGTTTCCTATCAAGAATGAGTCCTAGATATTTTGCATTTTCCGATACGGACAATGCAGACCCATTAAGCATGATTGGTGTGAGAGACGGAATTCTATGTTTCCTTGTGAAAAGGACCAAGTCTGTTTTGGCCGGATTTACTCCAAGACCACAGGATTTGGCCCATTGCTCGAGTTTGCAAAGAGCTCTTTGCATGACGTCGCGTATGGTAGTGGGAAATTTGCCTCTGACTGCGATTGCTAGGTCATCGGCGTATGCTGCCACAACACAGCCCTCCCTCTCTAGAGACAGCAGCACATTGTTCACTACCAGATTCCAGAGGAGTGGAGATAGCACACCACCCTGTGGCGTACCTCTTGTCACCGATCTTACAGCGCTGTACGCACCTAGGTCTGATAAGATTACTCGACAGTTGAGCAGCTCATCTATAAGATCAGTAATGCTTTTGTTCACACCTAGCCTACGCAACTCTAGTCGTATAGATTGTGGCGTGACATTATTAAATGCTCCCTCTATGTCTACGAAAGCAACTAAAGTGAATTCATTATGCAGGAAGGATCTTTCAATGGTACCGACCAATGAGTGTAAAGCCGTTTCCACGGACCTTCCCTTGCTATATGCATGCTGTGATGCCGATAAGAGAGCAGGGTCGATACTGCTCCGTAAATATAGATCTAGTAGCCGCTCTAACGTCTTCAACAGAAATGACGTTAGACTTATAGGTCTGAAATCTTTGGGGGTGGTATGTGATGTCTTCCCTACTTTGGGTATGAAGACCACTCTGGCCTTATTCCAAGCATTGGGAATATAAGTGAGGCTTATGCAGCCATTGAAGATAATACGAAGCCAAGGCAAAATATATTTCGAAGCTTCTTTTATTTCTACAGGGTAAACACCATCAGGCCCTGGTGATTTATAGGGCTTGAAGCTGTTTATCGCCCATTTTAGTTTCCTGTCGGAGACTTTGCCTTCGGTGTCCTGCGTAGAACGACTAGTACTAGGCAGTTGTGCACCAGGAGGCGCACTACTACCAGGGAAGTGCGTATCTAGTAGGAGGTTAAGAGACTCCTCGCCTGACATTGTCCATGTTTCATTCGACCTTTTGAGATAGCCGGGTGTGCATGGTGTGCTAGCGAGAATATTGCGCAGTCTAGAAGCCTCTGAGATTTCTTCGATTCCTTCACAGAATCGTTTCCAAGAGGATCTTTTGGCTTTTCTGGTTTCAGTTTTGAAATTATTAAGGGATACCTTATAGGCTGCCCAGTCAAGCTCAGCTCTCGAGCACTTAGCTGCGTTAAAGAGCCTTCTAGATTCAGTCCTCAGTCCATCCAATACGGCGGACCACCACTTTGGTTTTGGCTTCCCCCTTGTAGTCCTCTTAGGACAAGAGGAAGCAAGAGAGCAATTCATTGCTTTGGTTACTACATCGACTAGTTTATCAAGATCAGCTGCCGATTTTGGTTTATCTATAGGACCTGATGGCAAATGTTTTGCTAAAGCCCTTTTGTATGCTCCCCAGTTTGTCTTTCGAATGTTAGCCGGGGGTATTATTTTTGAAGACGTATTGTGTAAATTATACTCAATGTATCGGTGGTCGGAGTAGGAATGCTCTTTTGACACTCTACAGCCCCCTATCTTGTCGAATATACAGTCTGAGAATAATGTTATGTCCAGAACTTCACTTCTGTTTTTTATAATAAAGGTGGGTTCTTCCCCCTATTGCATATACACAGGTTGGTACTTAATAAATAATCAAAAAGTAACTCACCCCTTTCGTTGGTATCCGTGCTGCCCCACACGGAGTTATGTGCATTTGCGTCGGCCGATATAATGACCCCTCGACGGATGTCACCGGCGTCGTCCACCAATTTCCTAACATTGTCTGGAGGCGGACTTTCATAGTGCGGGAAGTAGGCTGCTACTAACCAGTACGTATCCTTGCCTGACTCGAGGCTGGCTGCAACCACATCTCTATCGCAGTATCTGTGAAGCAAGAAAATATTAATAGTGTTTTTAGCTACAATACATGTTCTAGGCATACCTACATTACTGTCTACCAGCGTCTTGTAACCTTCTGCCCTCAATCCGCAAACCCTGCCACCACATACCCAGGGTTCTTGAATGAGGGCTACGTCGAATCCACCAATTTTAAGGTGGACTAAGAGATTCGCCGAGGCGAGCTTGGAGTGATGAAGGTTAATCTGGAGCACCTTCATCCGCTTCAGATTTTTGGCTGGCCTACATCGTTACGTCAGGCCCCTCTTCTTCAGATGACTCTTCAGCCAAGAGTTCATCCTCGCAATAGAGGTCTGACAAACCGGTGAGGCCAACCGAGCCCTCCGACATAACCTCGTCTGCATCTGAAACTGGCGTACTGCCTGGGGTCTCTACAGCTTCCGCTACAGCCTGGCTTGACTGCGCTTCTGTTGTAGGGCCCCTGGACTTCTTGTCCTTGCTGTACACCTTCAGGAAGACCCTTAAGAAGGAATACCAGAGGACTCCCTTCCTCTCTTCTAGCGGCTTTAGCGACTCGGCAGTCATTAGCAGCAGAACCTGCCTTGAGGGACCTACAGGCTCCTCTATCTTGCCGATCGCCCAGCCTTCCATATTCATGTCCGGGTTGCAAGCCTGGAACATTTTTAAAATCTCATCCGGCTTTGAGCAGGTGACCGGAAGCCACACTCTTGCTCTTGGACGAGCCGGTATTTCGTCTCTTTCTACAGCCTTCAGCTTGGCCCCAGGCCAAACCTCGCCGACTTTGCTAATGGCCGCTTTGTACAACACAGCAGACCTATCATCGTCACAGACGATTAGCTTTATGTGGCCCGAGTTTTGCCACCCAGCGTCCCGACACCGAGGCGGGGGACCAGGGTTCTCCTCCAAGACCTGGAAATAGGTGCAGACCAGTGCGGCCTCCACCCACCTCCATTTGTCTCGGGGAAGTGCCCCGTCCCCCCTCTGTGTGTCAATGACACCCAGCACCCTGCCCTGCCCTTTGGCCACATCACAGTATGACCTGGCATCGGTGCCTTTTATGACCTTCTTTGGCCTTTTTGCGGCAGGCATGTCCTCAGTCGACCTCTGCCTCTTGAAAGCAAGAGCAGACTCGGCCTTTTGAGGAGACCCTGCTTTCTCTGCCTGGCCCTTCAGCATTTTTGCTTTGGCACATTTATCGTACCAGGCCTGTTTTGATGGGCGAACCCGTTTGTGTTTACCGGTTGAACCTGGAAACTGATCAGCTGCCAGTCTGTGACCGTGTGCAGTTTGTGCCTTCACACCCGACGAGCCACTGCCTGAAATAGTTCTGGCCTTGGCTTGTGCCGAAGTGCTCGGACCATCGCACACTGCTCCAGAAGCTGCCTTATTGACCGATTTCCTAGCTCTCGGTGTGCTTGTCTGTTTTATTGGCGGTTCAGACTCCACCTTATTTGTGCCGTAGCTTGACGCCTTGGCTTGAGCCACCATTTTGGCGGCGACGGGAGCTGAGCTCCCTTCCGGTTTTTTTGGAGTACCGGGCTCACTTGGTTTTTTTGTTTTGTTGACTTCCATATAGTTCCCACGAGTATGGGACAATGGACAGTCGGCCCCCACAGAGGTCCCTGTGTGCGGGCAAGGCTAAATAGTATCGGAGGTCGCCAGGTATCCGATACGCTCCGTTTAAGACTGGACTATTTTTGATGGGCCTCCAGCCTAGTAAACCCTCGGCACGGGTCGCATGACACCTTGATTCGGCCCATGGGAGGGGCTGGGAGAGGGATAGGAGAAGGAGCATGGGTAGGATGAGTAGGAGGGGTATGGTAAGTAAGGGGGAGGGGATAGGTATGAATGAATAGCTCTTAGTCATTGCTCCACAATGGCCTGTATGGCATGGGTGACCCTACCAGAAGCTTGCGCTTCCGCCATCCTAGCCCATTGCTTCGCAACTTAAGCCCCCACACCAACGACAAGGTGCTGCTATTCGGGTGAGGGATGAAATACATAGTTTTGTTTTTTATTTTTTTTTTAAATCTGCCCACACACTTAGTTATTGAGTTATTTGCAGTGATTTTTTCAATTTTTTTTTAATGCAGTTTTTATAAAAATATATATAACTTCCCCATTTATAGCCTGATTTACCATTCCGTGGTATCATTGGAAAGGTACTGAATGCTGCTTTTCATTTCTGTCATTAATTAACCCTTATAAGCACTTTTATAAAAATGCATTTTATTTTATTTTTATTTTTTTGTGATGGCCTTTGCCTCAATTCCTGAATTTGTTCAAATATAAGAGAAATAAAATTAAATCATGTAGATAAAGAATGCATTTTTTAAATGGACTTTGGAAGAAAGTATAGGAAAATACTTTATTGTACTTAGACAAAACAGCTAAGAGTAAATTTTACCACAGTTATTATAAGTAGTCACTCATGACTTTTACATGACTTTTAGGTTTGACAATGAGTTATATTATATTATATAAATGTGAGTTTTTGAATTGTGATCGCTTAATTGTTCAAGTTATTAAAAAAAAAAATGCTTTTCGTTTCTCGCGAGTTAAATAAAAACCAATTGCCAACAAAAAGTGATGTAATAAAACATTTATTATTTTTACGCGAAAAAAATAATAATCGGTCTTACGGGCTATCTAATTATTATCAAAACATGCTAAATGATTTAAGCAAAATTTGGAAAAGAGCAGAAATTCCAGTTATATCGAAGACTGCGATCCGCAAAAAACTTCAAAATTTAACGCTTTTATATCGGGATATCACAAAAAATCCATCGCATTACAATGCAAGCGAGTGGGCTGAACTATTTTCAATTTCTGTTTGCAAATGTGCTCTAAAAATTGAGTGTCTTGTAGTTGCCCAGGTGAAAAACAAATGCCATTGCATGTTTGGAATTTTTACCTTGATCAGTCGAGCCGAAGGTTGCTCACGCTAGATGACGTTGAAAACCACATCCCATGTGATTCTATTACGGACTTCGAAAGCGCAAGTGAAAACGAAAGTATTGCAACAGCCACTTTTGTACCACAACTAAGAGAAATGGATGTGGATGATCCATATTCATCATCGTCTGAGGAAGATCTTAAAGATCTTGGACCAAGCGTACAAAGTTTTTCCTTACCAACATTCAGTGCTGCGTTGGACCGTGCCAGTGTATCCAATCGCTTTGGGGCTCTGCTCGCAACAACATTGCTAAAAGACTTGGACATTCCAGGCATAATTATTGATCAGCACAAAATCCAAAGGGAGCGAACTAAAGCTAGGGCAAAATCACTAAGAGACATAAAAAACAATGAAATACTAAAATGCATTTCTTTTGATGGAAAAAGGGAACGCTCTTTGAAACAAGTTACTGTGAATGGCAAACCACGCAACGTTAAAATGATGGAGGAGCATATAACTCTGGTAAGCGAACCCAGCTCAAACTACATTGGTTACTTAACTCCCGTAGACGGAAGCGGTGCTGGTATCGCAAACGATATTGTCAATTACTTGAAAGCTGAAAAGTTTTCACTAGAGCACGTGGTCGCTGTAAATTGCGACGGAACCAGCACCAACACAGGCAAATTTAATGGAGCGATTTGTAACCTAGAACGACAATTGCAGCGCCCTTTGCAGTGGCTAATATGCCTCTTTCATTTTAACGAGTTGCCATTCACTGCGTTACTCAAAGAAATGTTAGGAAAAGCTAATGGGCCTCAAAACTGGCCAGGAATAATTGGGCATACATTACAGGGCTGCGAAGATGTGCCGGTAAATTGTATTCAATTATTTTGTTGTTTTTTTTTTAACTGTTAATTTCATTAAAATATTAACTTTAGATTGCTCATAACTTTGATCCAATTGCGATGGGCTGTATGCCCACAAATATTGATGACTGGGTTTTGCGAGCTGATCAAAAATATCTTTATGATATGGTACGAGCAGTTGATGCTGGGGCGTGCGATGAACATTTGGCCAGCATTAAACCTGGCCCGCTCAATCTTTCACGCTGGTTGACAACAGCATCAAGAATTTTGCGGCTATATGTTACGAAGCCTGTGGCTTGCGAAAAGTTAAAGCAGCTAGCATTTTTTGTTATGAGGGTCTACGCACCATTTTGGTTTTTAATAAAAAGCCAACCAAAAGCCATTCATGGCAGCCGCCACTTGTTTAAATACATTGAGTGGACGCGCGAATTACCGGCAGATATGCAATTTATTGTACAACGCTCTGTTCAAATTAATGGATTTTTTGCTCACCCAGAAAATATTTTACTGGCAATGGTTACAGATGAGAGCAAGGCGACACGAAAGGAAGCCTACGATATTATTTTACAATCGCGTGCTCATGACACACAAGGAATTCGCCAATTTAATGTCCCCAAGATACAATTCAATTGTGATTCCTATAAAAATATGATAGATTGGAATGAATTAAGAGCTAATACAGAACTGCCATGCATCCAGTTCTATACTCAACAATACTTATTAGAACTACACGACTCCAATGAAATTGTAAAAATTCCTGGTAATGAAAAGTTTTTAAAATAATTGTTATGCTTTTCTTAACAAACAATTTTCAGAATTTCCATGTCATTCACAAAATACGGAACGTTTTGTACATGTGGTAAGCCAATCCTGCGTTTCGGTAATTGATAAGAACAGACCTGCACATATTGCAAACAAGATTCAATCGCGCAATCGTTACTGTAAAATTGAATCAGGAAAAGATTTGGAATAAAAAAAAAATTATTTCTTTGATAAAACTCTAAATTGTTTTTTTTTAATCTTTTAATTAGCGACTTAATAAATAACCACAAATTTTTTATCATGTTGATAAAAAATGCATTTTTATAAAAGTGCTTATAAGGGTTAATTAACGACAGAAATGAAAAGCAGCATTCAGTACCTTTCCAATGATATCACGGAATGGTAAATCAGGCTATAAATGGGGAAGTTATATATATTTTTATAAAAACTGCATTAAAAAAATTGAAAAAATCACTGCAAATAACTCAATAACTAAGTGTGTGGGCAGATTTAAAAAAAAAATTAAAAAACAAAACTATGTATTTCATCGATTTACACTATTTGTGACAATTTTTTTGACCGAAGGTAGTGTGGTATAAATAGTATTAATCAAAAACGCGATTTTTAGAGGTTATTTCAAACCATTCCAGCTCACGAACGGCTAAAGCTAGAGTTGCAATATTTTGGGAATCATCATAAAATAAACCAAAGTGTGTTTTCAGGAGGTGACCCGGACCACTTTTTTTTTTGAGGCGCCTTAATATACATATATATTTATATTTATTTATTTAAGTCAAAGAATAACTAATTCCATACTGAGAATTTATAACTTAAAAATATACTAAATCCAATAGTAAATGTTGTTTAGATACTTTTAATGGTATATTTAGAAAAAGAAAAATCTAACGCAAAAGAATTAGGGATTAAGTTTATTTCAGTGAGAGCTCTCGAAATGGGGGCATATAATGCATTATTAGTTTTGATACTTGATAAAAAACGGTACAAAATTTTTTAAATATCTGATAGGTACATTGAAATGTATTAACTGCAAAAGTGCAGGAGAATATCATATATAAATAATAATGACAATATGGTACCTCTACATTGTAGCGTTTTTAGATTTAAAAGTTTACAACGATCAAAGTACGAGTGATTAGCGTCACACAGATTTAATTGACGAACTGCAAAGCGAGTAAATCTCTTTTGAATGCGCTCTAAGCGATATGTGTTGAATAAAAAGGTCTCCAGATAACAATAGCATACTCTAATTTTGAACGAACAAAAGAAGAATATAATAAATTCAGAGTACATGGATCAGATAAATCAGAACTATTACGCATTACAAAAGCTAACACAGAGTAAGATTTAGATATAATATAGTTAAGATGACTGACAAAAGTGAATTTAGAATCCAATATTACACCAAGATCAGTATTTTCATCAACTTTTTTTAATATAGAGCCATCAATGTTATATAAATAATTAGACACATTAAGGGCCAGTTTTTCAGTGCAGGCTTAAACTTTGTTTAACTTGAGATTAGTTAATCGTAGATTAAAATTGATCTGAGCTTAACTAAGCAATCAGTTTTTCAGTGCTTGTTTAATAACATGCAGATTACGTATAAATAATATGGCAACACTTGCAAACGTCAAATGCTACTGAGAATTTCTAACAGCTGACAATGAAATTTGCCATAAACTAGGAAGCGAAATAGAAAAAAGCTTAAACAATAAAAATTATTTTTATGAAAAATGAGCGTACAAAATAATAAAAGAAGCAACAACTTTGGTTGCTGATTTTAAACATATTATTGAATGCAAGCAGACGGATAGAGCCAGCAGTGAAGAAAAAAACAAACAGAAAGTTAACTAGAGCTTAACTCACCAACATTGGTAGTTTAAACTTCGATTAAAATTCACTGCAAAACTAGATTCATGGTTTAAACTACAAACAGCGTTAAACTAGCACTGAAAAACTGACCTTAAGAGGTTTCGTAAATTTAATATAGAAGTACTTGTTGATATTTAGAAAGAGCTTATTATTATAACACCAATCCAGAAGGTTATTAATATCAGATTGTAAGTTTATTTCATATTGAGAGTTTTAGATGATAGAATGGACTTTTAAGTCATCCGCGTATAAAAGATCTTTGGAATAGTTGAAACATCTGCTAATATCATTTATTAATAACAAAAAATCAGTGGACCTAAAATGCTGCCTTGAGGAACACCAGATGTTGCTATAAAAGCGAAAGATTGAATATTTTCAACTACAACATGAGAAAGTCTATTGGTTAAATATGACTTTAACCAGGCTAAAAATTTAGAGTGAAAACCGATATGAGCCAATTTTTAAAGTAGAATTTTATGAGACACTTTGTCGAACGCTTTTGAGAAATCAGTATAAATCGTGTCAACTGGATTTCCACTTTGAAATGCAGAGATACAGTCTTCTGTAAATATCATTACATTTGTCACTGTTGATCGACCTGCAACAAAACCATGCTGTTGAGGACATATTAAATTCTTGATGGCATAATATATTAACATTTTAGATATTACTCGTTTATTAACCTTCAAACGCATTTGATTTTTTGTTATGTATAAGACTTTTAGTGTCAAATCGGCACTATGCACTGCAACCAAAAATTTGAGTTTAATACCATGGAAAACCTACTTTTTTCTTATATTCATGTTAAATTAAAACTTGGAGTAGCAGTTGCTTAGCAAATGCCTAAGCTGGCTCCATAAATTGGTACGTTGAAGATGGATTTAAGTTGGGTCGCCCGCTCTAATAAACTTTTCCCAAAGCAATAAAAGTAAAGATATAATGTTGAGTTGTCTCAAAAAATGAACATATTTCTTTTTGTCATTGTTAGGGAGATTTGCGTAATGAATAAACTTACCCGATCTCATAACCATTTTAATACAAAAAAATTTTAATTTGTTTAAATTTATTGCATATTCATTAATTTATTTAATTCTTGTCGTTTCTTAACCAACCAATTCTTGTCATTTATTTTTTTAAGCTGATCATAAAAAGTAGCTGGTTCGATAAAAAGTCCACTTATATTACGAACCCTTGAGAATGCTTCATATGTCATTCCTAATGTAAATTATTTTTCTCCAATATTGACAACTGCTTGACCGAGTGTTAATCGTTGCGATCTATGAATACTAATCGCATAAGTAAGTTGTAGTACGAGTAAAACTGTTTGATCCTTTTTTAAATGATACTACAAAAGGAGGAATAGGTAATACATTAGTGTTCTTGTATTTTGGTCCAGAATAATTGGGAAACTTGACCAAAATGCACAAAGGAAATTCTTCTATAAATCGGCACTTTCGCAATGGTCATAAACAATTCCAACAACCTCACCGATGCTGCCATTGCACAGACTAGCTGAAGTAAAAAGATTTTCCCTCAAAATAACTTGTGCACTCTTACATAGATATAACTTTGGACTTGAACCTCTTGCATCGTCGGATGAGGCTAACAACGCTCGTGGATCATTATGTAAAATATTGATGATTGTTACAGCATTGCCAACATTTCTGAGCTTCTCAATGTTATATTCTTCAATTTCAGCGTTCTTCGAGATTAATCTTAACATATTTTAATTCGAAAAAAATTAACGCTGATTGAACATGGTCGATAAGAGGTCGTAGACTTGCAGAGTCAGTTCTCGTAATGATACTCTTAGTAAACAATCCCTAAAAGCTTGTTGTTCTGGTCGAATTTATCTCATTATCTGGTCCAATATGAACCCTTTGCTTATTTGACGATAGATTAATTGACCTTCAGTGGCGGGAACATCACCTGACCTCGGATTCCCGTAAAGTGGAATATCTCCAACTGGCTGCAGTTGATTGAAATTTCCGAAAAACAGCGCTACGTACCCTTTTTTAGCAGCACCGGCAAAACATGATGAATGTTTTTTATGTTAAAAGTTTTGTCACAGTTTCCTATAAATTTTGTGCAGTGTGGGTTGAAAAAATTTCAGGAGATATAGAAGAATTTTATCTTGAATCCTGTTAAACATTAATTCAATTAGAAAATAAACATTATAAATATTTAATTTTGACAAGAAAACATTCATCGTTCTCTGCCGAAGCTGCTAAAAAAATATTGCAAGCAATAGCAGCAGCGTAGCGAGTGAAAACAGCTACAGCACGACTCTGCATAAAGCACAGCAGCACCGCATGCCAAAATCGATAGCTGCTGCTGTGAAGCCCGCTTGAAAAAGTTAAAAAGCGACAGCAACAGTAAGAAGACGACTTTAAAATACGATAGCTTGCTGCTGCTGATGTGTCTTCGAGAATCTTCCAAAATTGTAGCACGACTGAAAAACCGAACGCTCGCTGCCGCTGAAACTATTTGTTTCTTTCGTACTTTGCAGCCGAAGCAAAATGTATTCATGGAAAATTGCAAAATAAATTGCTAAAGCGCAGCCAAAGTAAAAACTTTGATGCTTTTGCTAATTTGGCAGCAGCAATTTAAACCCTGAACAATAGTATGCATCAATGTCATGAAATAACAGTTGATCCCGTAACGCCTAAGGATACGAAAATCGACCTCCTCCCCCTTCCACACGATTTTTTGATTCACTCGACCAGTTCTTTCACCTCCGTAAATATTTGTACTCTTACACTGGACACTCTGTATATGTATTTCTGTTTTGCTTGTATAAAAATTTGGATGGTTCGATAAATTTTCATCAGATTAATATAAATTACTTACAATACAAAAAGTACAAAAACGCCAAATTCATAATCAATTAATAAAAATTTATGCGAAATATTCTAAGCACTAGCACTTTTCACTATTATTGATGCTTTCTAATCGTACACCGACAAACAAACGCAAACTTGTCCTTCCATGTTGATCGGTTTTTGACAGAAACATAAATTTGTTTTGTTTGCACAACAAAAGAAATAAGAAGCATTAAGCTGAGCAAAGTGAATTCAGCGAACAACAACAACAACGAAACATATGGAAATATTTTTTTAAACTAACTTACAAACTAAACAGAATTTTGAAATTTTGGCTTCGTTAGGAAATAATGTTAGAGGCGTAGAACAGTTTAGAAAACACAATTTTAAAATCGGTCAACCCATTTAGAAGTTATGCTCTGTCCAACATTTTTCAAACAAGCTGTTCCAAACAAGCTTCGCTCGCTCGCTCCAATAATTATTTTAAAAAACTCAAAATTAATGTTCCAGATATGTTTGGCATATTAGAACTGTAGTGTCCACAAATTGTTACAATATTTACTTGTTTTATTTTTTAAACTTTACTTTTAATTCTGTTTATTATTTATAATCATAAAAAAAGTCAGAGATAAAAAAATTGTATTAAAAAATTTTTTTAATATAAAATAAATATTTCAAACTATATGTACATATATTATTAAATAATATTCTTATCAAAATAAAACACAACCATAATTGGCGATCCTGCTTACGATCCTAAACTATTCACAAGTACCAATGCATTAAAAATACATTGTGTGAAAAAGAAGAATCTTTTCTCTTAGCGAAGAGAAAAGATTGGAAGAACTTTTTTCCAACACTCAATTGGGTGACTGTAAACCCTCCGAATTTTTCAGAGATATGAAGTCCCTGGCCGGTTCTGAATCAATTGTCGGTCGCGAACTACTTTATAAATTGTGGCAACGCAAATTACCACAACAATTACAAATTCATTTAACGTCTTGTAGTGATAAAAGTGTTGATGAAAGAATAAACTTGGCAGACAAAATTTATGAAGTCACCAATAAATTTCAAAATTCAACTTCAATTTCGAGCATCAATCAAAATTCTATGGAACAATGTATGCAGAACTTAGTCCAAATTACTACAGCACTTTATCAAAATGTAAATCAAATTACACTGGACATAGCAGAACTTAAAACAAGATCAAGATCTCACGACCGCAACAATTCAAAATTTAGAAGCAACTCCAGACGACGATATTCAAATTCACGTGATAATATATGTTGGTACCATAGAAAATTTAATAAAAATGCAATAAAATGTATTAAACCATGCGCTTTTATTAATAAAAATGAAAACAACAGCACACTGAACCAAAATTTAAACTAAATAATTCCATTATGACGGTGGCTGATAATGGAACTCAAATTAAACCTGCACGCCGCCTTTTTGTTTTAGATAAATGCAATAATTTAAATTTTTTAATAGATACTGGTGCGGCAGTTTCAGTTGTACCATCTTCAAAATTCAAATCAATTAAAAGACATTCTGACATCAATTAATAGCTGCTAATGGCTCATCAATAGAAACTTTCGGTTCAAAACTCTTTAAAATTGACTTAGGTCTTCGTCGTGATTTCGAATTTCCATTTTTATTAGCTAATATTTCAACTCCTATTATTGGAGCAAATTTCTTAGAAAAGTTTGGAATATATCATAGTTGATATCAAAAATAAACTAATAATCGATTTAACCACTAAACTAAAAGTAAATGGAACTTCTGGAAAATGGAACTTTGCGATATTTACTCTCTCAAATTACCTCTCCATGAAAACAAATTTTCCACCCTTCTTAAAGAATTTCCTGCTCGCACCACTGAACCAGACTACACCAAACCAGTGAAGCATCCCAGCAGCGGATTTGCCAGTGGCTACCATAGAACTAATACAGAATAAATTACCAGGTAAGGAAGCATTACTTTTTTCAAAAAGTAATGCGTCTGCATATAGCAGAAGTAATTAACTCATACCTCATTACCTGTAATGTAGCATACAAGGAAAAGTAATGCAGTGATTTTTATAACTTAATACAAGTAGTATGTTACTCCATAACTTCTAGGTAATGCTGAAGGGAGGCGATCACTTACCTCCTGTCTCATTCAATGTTAAATGTAAGGCCTTTTATGCATAGTAAGGTAATATAGTCGGAAGTAGTGGTCATTACAAGGTAATTGATGCTTCATATATTCGGAATATATTCCATCCGCTACTGGAATAGTACGGTTCATAGGATAGAAACAAAAGGAATTTTTCCATATACAAAACCACGTCGTTTAGATCCAATCAAAATGAAAATAGCTAAAACGGAATTTGAATACCTTGTAAAAGTAGGAATTTGCAGACCTTCTAGTTCTCCTATTGCATCTGCCCTTCATTTAGTCCCTAAAAAAGAACAAAATGATTGGCGACCATGTGGAGATTATAGAATGCTCAATTGTATTACCGTACCCGATCGTTATCCTCTTCCACACATACATGATCTAAGCATCGAACTAAAAAACAAGACCGTATTTTCGAAAATTGATTTTGTTCGTGCGTACCACCAGATTCCAATGGCCGAAGAAGATGTTTATAAAACGGCAATAACTACTCCATTCGGAATGTTTGAATTTTTACGGATGCCATTCGGTTTGAGAAATAGTGCTCAAACTTTCCAACGTTTCATCAATGAAATATTTTTTGGTTTAGATTTTGTGTTTACATACGTGGATGACATTTTAATTGCAAGCGAAAATGAGAATCAACATTTAGAACATTTTAAAATTATTTTTAATCTGCTACAACAATATGGACTTAACATCAAACCTTCAAAATGTATTTTCGGTGTACCTTCACTAGATTTTCTTAGCTATGAAATTTCTTCTAAAGGAATATAACACTCTAAAGATAGAGTTAATTTAATTATAAATTTTGATAGACCAACTTCTATAAATAAACTTCAAAAGTTTATTGGAATGGTTAATTATTACCATCGTTACCTCCCGATGTTAGATGCCGAACTAAGTTCTCTGCACGAAATGCTAACATCTGCATCCAAATATAAAACTAAACAATTAACTTGGACTGCAAAATCAATAATTGCATTTGAGAAAGTTCGATCTCTTTTTGCCAAAAATACTCTTCTCACACATTTCAATAAATATGCAAAATTATCTCTAGCAGTGTATGCATCAAACGTCGCTATTGGAGCTGTTCTACAACAATCCACAAGAGATAGTTGGGAACCTCTAGCATATTTATCTCAAAAACTTAGTCCCACAGAAATAAAGTATTCAACCTTTGATGGAGAACTTTTAGGAATTTACCGCGCTGTCAAACAGTTTAGACATTTTTTAGAAGGAAGACAATTCATTACATACACTGATCACAAACCACTGACATTTATTATAAATTCAAAAACTGATAGATCACCCCGACAAACACGACATTTAGAATACATAGCTCAATTCACAAACAACATACAATAAATTTCTGGAAAACAAAACATAGTTGCAGACACACTTTCTCGCATTCCAGAAATTGATGCGATATCTTCACAAAATATAAATTTTCAAACACTACACAAAGAACAACAAACAGACGAGACTCTGCAATTTGTAATTAAATCTCCAAATTCTAAATGCAATTTAAAAGAAATTACAATTCCTATCTTAAATATTAAAATTTGGTGTGACATTTCTAGTCACTCTACACGACCCTTCGTTCCAACTTCCATGCGAAAAAGTATATTTGACAAAATTCATTCATTATCTCATCCTGGTGTACGAGCCACTAGACGATTAATACAATCAAAATACTTTTGGCCTAATATGCGAAAAGAAATAAATGATTGGTCATCAAGTTGTATTAACTGTCAAAAATCCAAAATTAATGTATACACAAAAACACCTATCCAAAAAATCGAAATTCCACCAGGTAGATTTGAACATATTCATATGGATCTAGTGGGACCATTACCTATATAAAATGATTTTCGATATATGCTAACAATCATAGATAGACATACTCGTTGGCCAGAAGTATACCCTCTAAAAAATATCTTGGCACAAACTGTTGCAAATACTTTCGTTCAAAATTATGTTCCACGTTTTGGTGTTCCTCTTACTATTACTGTCGATCAAGGAACTCAATTTACATCAAAATTATTCAGTGAATTAACAAAATTACTAGGTGCACACAAAATTCACACTTCGTCCTTTCATCCACAATCAAACGGGATGATAGAACGTTTTCATTGTCAACTCAAGACGTTTATTGTATGTATGTTCAGAAGATTCCGTACATTGGTCAGAACTTTTACCTTGGATACTTCTTGGCTTACGAACCGCAATAAAAGAAGATTTAAATTGTTCTTCTGCAGAGTTGGTTTACGGTCAAACTTTAAAGTTACCAAGGGAATTGGTTGTTCCAAATAATGATAATATGAATACGGATCATACTCTTCAAAAACTACGAGAACATTTTTCCCACATTCGTTCAAAAATTGTTCATCATAATAATGACAAAAGTTATGTTCCAAAAGCGCTGAGTACTTGTGAATATGTTTTTGTAAAAATTAACCGTTTATCTGTACTTCAACAGCCGTTTGAAGGACCTTTTAAAGTAATTTCTAAGCACGAGAAAACATTTCAAATTCAGTACGGTAACACAATAAAATCTGTCTCTATTGATCATCTCAAACCTGCATACACTAATTCAAAAACAGAAATACACAATTCTTCTCCTACAAACAATTCTTTTAAAAAGAAAGTTACTTTTAATATTATATAAGTGTTCAATTGGAGGGGGAGTATTTGTAGTGTCCACAAATTGTTAAAATATTTACTTGTTTTATTTTTTATACCTTAAGTTTTATTCTGTTTATTATTTATAATCATAAAAAAAAGTTAAAGATAAAAAAATTGTATTAAAATTTTTTTTCGTATTGTATTTTTTTTTTATTTTTAATACAAAATTGTATTAAAAAATTTTTTTAATATAAAATAAAAAATTCAAACTATATGTACATATATTATTAAATAAAACTGTTATGAAAATAAAACACAACCATAGAACTATAAAATTAAAATAATTAATTTAATGTTAAAAATAAAAATTTTTTTTGTTATTCACCAACTAAACTAAATTCGAGCACAATTTTTACATGGGGCAAGAAGATGAATTAGAGAAACTGAGGATGAAGATGTAACAAAGAAAGATAATAGTTGTAAAGGGTGTTTTTTATAGAGTAATACAAGTTTAAATCATAATAAAACATAGTAATATATTTTTAATATCAATGAAACGGGCTTTGTTAGATAGATAATTTAATGTTTAAATATGATTTCGGCCATGTGGCCACCATGGCTGGCGCGTACAAGGCGCAATATGGAACACCAATTTTCACAAACTTTTCGCAGCATTTGCGGTGTTCAAATCTTCGAATGTTGATTTCCAGGTGTTCAATTGTTTGTGGCTTATCGTAGACAAGTGACTTTAAATAACCCCAAAAAAATAATCCAATGGGGCGAAATCACACAATCTTGGGGGCCAATTAATTGGGCCATTTCGTGAAATTATTTTTTTGTCAAAAGTTTCCTTGAGTAAATCAATCGTAGCGCCCGCTGTGTGGCATATGACTCCGTCCTGTTGGAACCATATATCAGCAAGATTAATGCCAGCTAATTGAGGTATGAAAAAACTTCGAATCATGTTCCTATACCGTTCACCATTGACAGTAACATTCTGACCATCATCGTTTTTAAAGACACATGGGCCAATGACTCCGCCAGCCCATAAAGCGCACCAAACAGTAATTTTCTGTGGATGTAACGGTGTTTTGACAAAAGCTTGTGGATTCTCCTCACTCCAAATACGACAATTCTGTTTATTTACGTACCCATTCAACCAAAAATGGGCTTCATCGGAAAATAAAGTTTTCCATGGAAATTTAAAATCAAAATCCCAAGTTAATTTGAGCTCAAATAAGAAAAATGTACAATTTCCTATGTAAAAATAGAGTCAAATTGACACTAAAAGAGTTTAAAGGTTAAAAATAGCAATAGTTTAAGGCGGTTAATTTTAGTGAATTGTTTTTGTCTATATCACAGGTTTCTGTTCAACGAGGATAGTAAAAAGCTTAATATAAAAATAACAAAGTGAAATAAAAAAATTGTTCAATAACTTTTATGAAATACAGTACATAAACAGAACACTTTATAAAACACAAAACTTTTATATGTTTTGCATAACAAAATAATTTATGCAGGACATTGCCTTAAAAAAGAGTACTGTACTGTATTATACAGTACGTATGGTCACCGCAATGCTATGTATTACTTATTCAAATACTTTCAGAAAAGGTTTGATTTCAGAATTCATTAGCTCGATGCGATTTATGCAATTATATAACTTATTGCAAAAACTTAATTGGCTGCAAGAATTTAAAAATAAGTATTTTATGTCTGTTCGATAACGTGATGCAGGGTCGTAGTAAAGGGGGGTTTCCGGGTTCAAACCCCCCCAGAAGGTTTAAATTTTAATAAAAATTAATGCACTTAAATAATTATTTCATTGAATCACTTAAATATGTTCTAAAAAACTTAACAAATTATATTCTGAAGTTGCGTTTACGTGTAAAAGCCTTTGTTATGACTTAATTCATGGAAACAGCAATAGTGAAAACATGTATCGTGATTTATCGGATCAAATAACTATAACTAGTGTTTTTACTACCCTTGACATCGGCAGTTGGATAGTGATGAAAAAAGTGAAGTCAAAAGGAATGACATACATGTATACTAAAAAAACCTTTCTTATTCGAACTGCCTAGAAATAGTTTAAAGTAAACTTCAGCAAACAACTGATTTTAATTTTCCCTCAGCGGCTCTTGAAAATTTAAATTTCAGCAAATTAAAATTCAGAAAATTATGAAGGGGCTATAATTTACGGCACAAGTAATTTATGACACAAGAAGAACAAGTTTTTCTACCCCTTTCTTTGTGATTATTTTATAGTCAAGAGCTTTTAAACAATTAACTTTCGAATTACATATATGAGTCTAAACCTGGTTTAATTTTTAAGGAATGTTTTTAGTTACTCATGAGTTACAAAAAGTTGACTTACATTTTTCAGAATTCTAATACTACGTTTACAGTGGACTAAATAAGTCATTAGGGCTGTTCGCATTTCAAACTGCTATTCTATTGTATTTGACAAACGATTTGATGAGTGTGAACAGAGCAATACCAAAGTGTTTACTGTTGTAGTATCGTGTAAACGCCCTAAAGTCAAAAGTTGAGTTATCGAACCAGGGATGCTCTGATAAGGGCTTTTACACGATACTACTACAGTAAACACTTTTGAATGACTCATTTCAAAGGAGTCATTTTGTCCAAAGTAAACGTATTATTACCCAAGGAAATGTTTTATTTTAAAACAATCGTTTTAGTTATTTTGTGAATTTTTAGGTTTTAAGTTTTATGAAGTTTGTGTTATAGTTTTTCTGTCTTTAACATTTTATTTATTTGAGAGAAATGAGATACCGTTCTCATCCCTGAAATTTCTTAAAACATACCTCCGTAATTCACTTGGCGAGAACCATTTGAACGGATGTGCATCCCTTACAATACATAGTGATCGCACAGTAGCAGAGAAGAACGTGTTGGTAGGATTTGCAAAAAAAAGAACACTTTATTTTTTAAATTTTTTATTTTTTTCATTACGAATTCAAAGTGCAAATGTTTGCTTTTTTTTAATTTTTTACAAAACCTTTGCAGAAAGTGTTTATTTTATAAATAGTATTTTAGCTTTCATATATCGTCACCTGCATGCCAAAACCATGAATGTGTTTTTTATAGGTTTTGGGAAAATAAGTTTGAAGGTTTGAATGCTTCTAGAAATTTGGTAAGTCAAATTTTTTTTAAATTTTCATGTACCGAATAGTAAGTATTTAGTGACTTAGCAACAGTTTAAAATTAAGCTGGCCTACCTCTCTCCAAAGGAATTTTAAGGCACATTTATTGTTTTGGCATGCAGAAAAATTCATATTTATACAAATTTCATGCTTACAAAGAATCGAGTAGTGTAGTATGAATGTTGAAGATCTGTTATTTATTGATACTTTGGTTTGCAGATATGTGGGCATTGGGTTCCTCGTTTTATGAATAAAATTTGGTTGGCCTACCTCACTCCTGAAGGATTTTAGAATACATTCATTGTTTTGGCATGCAGAGAAATTCCAATTTAGAAAACATTCATGCTTCAAAGAATCGAGTAATTAATAAATGTGTAGGATTTGTTATTTTCAGGTACTTTGGCTTGCAGATATATGGGCATTAGGTCCCTCAAATTATTATTTTAATTTAGTTTTCCTACCTCACTCCTAAAGGATTTTAGAACACATTCATTGTTTTGGCAAGCTCAAGAATTCCAATTTATAAAACATTCAATCTTCAAAGAATCCAGTAATGTGTAAGATATGTTATTTCTGATACTTTGGTTTGCATTAAGTTCCTCAATTTACGATTTAAATTTGGTAGGCCTACCTCACTCCTTAAGGATTTCAGAACACATTCATTGATTCGGAATGCAAAAATTCCAATTTTTTTTAAATGTTTGTGCCACAATAATGAATGTGGCATATACATTTTTTGGCATGATAAAAATATTGAAAAAACACATTAATTAAATAAGAACTGTAGTATTGCGGCAGATCTGATCCATATTTGTTGAAAAACTTGATTTCAGTTAATCTATAAGCTTATATTTTTCAGTGTACAATAACAGTTGTTAATTTGCACATGTTTGATTTTTTCTTATTCTAATTAGTTTTACTTCTTCTCTAATAAACCGTTCGACTGTAAAGAACTAAATTTCTGTCTCTGCGTTTAATTTAATTTTTCATCCACAGCAAGCATTAATTTACAACAGGTTATGGGCCCAGAATACGCACTGTAAGGTGGAAAAATTGTATTCGATTCATCATCAACCATTTTTATGCCGAAATAGTTTCGTTATTTTGTAAAACGATAAAATAAAAAAAGGCCGACGTTTTTTTTTGTGACTTAAAGCAAAAGTGTACATAAAAAGTGCAGGCAATACGAACCACGTGTGAGTTTATATGGATAATAACCTCAATAAATTTGATTCTAGTTCTGACGAAGAAAAACACTGCGATATTAATTTGCAAAGAAAAGCAACAACAACAAAGCGAGCTCTACCATTTGAGGAAATAACAATGTCATCGTCTTTGCTGTCTTCGATTGAAAAATTGCGTGGCAGAGAAAATTATTCATCTTGGAAGTTCTCTATTGAAAGCTACCTGGCAATTGAAGATCTTTCTAAATGTATTACTGGCGAAGAAACGGACGTAAAAAAATGCGCAAAAGCGAAAGCAGCGATTGTTTTAAGTATTGACAAAATAAATTTTGTGCATGTCCAAGGGGCTAGTACACCTCAAGAAGTCTGGAAAAAGTTGAAGGAAACTTTTGAAGACACTGGAGCTGTACGCAAAGTGACGCTTATGCGACACATGGTTAATACAAAGTTAGAAAGTTGTGAGTCAATGGACATTTACGTTAGTGAAATCATTTCTACAGCTCACAAGCTCAATGAAGCTGGCTTTACGGTTCCGGATGAATGGCTCGCAATATTTTTGCTGTCGGGATTAAGTGACGATTATTTGCCAATGATAATGGCTATGGAAACAAGCGTAAGTAAATTATCAAGTGACATGGTAAAATCTAAATTGTTGCAGGAGTCAACAAAGACTGTGTCTAACGCTGAAGTGGCATATTTAGCAAAAAAACACAAACCATCCAGTAAGAGATCAGGTGGTATTATATGTTATTCGTGCAGAGGCAAAGGTCATAAGGCAAACAAATGCCCTGAGAAAAAGAAGACCAATGAATACCAGCAACAAGTAAATACGTCGACAAATAGTGGACAGCATGAAGGTCGAAATGCATTAGTAGCATTTAGTGCTACATTTTTAGCTCGAAAATTTGATGAGAACGATTGGTACATTGACTCGGGAGCAACCCAGCACATGACAATGCATCGCAAGTGGATAAAGAAGGTAAAAACTTATGGAGACTCAAACGTTAGAGCAGCTAATGACAGCGCGATGAAGGTGGAGTGCACCGGAACAGTTGAGCTGGCTGTAAATATGAACAGTGGGCGTGCTTATATACAGTTCAATAACGTGCTGTGTGTACCAGGCTTGGCAGCAAATTTATTATCGGTTAGCCAAATTGTACGTAAGGGGTACAATGTAAATTTTTTAAAGAAAGGCTGTGAAATTCGCGATCAGCAAAATAATTTGTTGGCATTTGGCCTACATGAAGATGGTTTATTTAGGCTTGTTGGAGCTTATGCACCGAACAATTTTGCATTAGTTGCAAAAACAGAAACTCTATGAAATTGTGGCATCGCAGGCTTGCGCATCTTAATTGGCCTGATATGGACAAGATGAGAAATGGTGGTGTGAAAAATGCGTGTGTTGCATGTTGTAAAGGAAAACAATCAAGAAAACCTTTCTCAAATAGTGGAACCAGATCAAAACAGTTACTAGAGCTAATTCATGCGGACTTAGCGGGGAAAATGAATACGAAATCAATTGGTGGTAGTTACTATGTGTTAGTACTGGTGGATGACTATAGTCGTCGTACATTCGTTTATATGCTAAAACAAAAAAGTGAAACTTTTAAAAAGTTTTGTGGCTTTAAAAAACTTGTAGAGAACCAGACTGGTTTGAAAATAAAGCGTTTTCGAAGTGACAATGGGACGGAGTTCTGTTCAAATGAATTTGGCCGATTTTTTGAGCAAAATGGTATTCGTCATGAAACATCTGTTCCATACACACCCCAACAAAATGGTTTAGCAGAACGTACAATACGGACTATATTTGAAAAGTCTAATTGTATGATTCAAGATGCAAATCTAGAAAAAAAGTTTTGGGGTGAAGCCGTGAATGCGGCCACATATATTAAAAATCGCACTGTTTCTAGAGTATTGAACTATAAATCACCAATAGAAATTTGGTGTGGTGAGAAACCTGATATTAGTAATTTTCGAGTTTTTGGATCTCGGGCTATGGTATTTATTCCAAACGAAAAAAGACGAAAATTTGACGCCAAATCTAAAGAATATCTGTTTGTCGGATACTGCGAAAATCAAAAAGCATATCGTTTAATGGATGAAAATACTTTTGAGGTCATAGCTAGCAGAGATGTGATGGTGCTCGAAGAAGATTGTAATCGTCAACGTGTTATCGATGGACAGAAATGTTTTGCAAATGATGGTGGCATAGAGTATGAAGTTGTGGGTGAATTTGGCTGCGAAGCAAGTGCTGGAGCATCGTTAAATGAAGAAGGCGTGCAACATGGCCATGACAATGTTGCTGCAGTTCCTTTTAATATTATAGATAAAGGTGTGCGACATGACCTTAACAATGTTGCAAGTGTTAACAATGGCGTGCAGCACGGCCAAAAAAGTGCTGCCACTCATCATATTGATCAACAACTGAGTAGCGATTCTCAGGATAACAACGTAGAAACTGATACTACCTTGTGTGGCGAAAGCAGTCTCGAATTAAATGAGAATTCTGCTGATGATGAAGACTATGAGCCGGAGATAGACATAAGTCTTAACAATCAAACTGGCGATGATGTTCCTAGGCGTTCTGCTCGGACAGTCAAGCCAGTAGAAAGGTTCGAATCTACACATTTAGCAACGATTGCAGTCGATGGTGAGCCGACAAATGTTCGTGAAGCGTTAAACTGTAGCGATAAACTTTACTGGCAGCAAGCGATGGATGCAGAGTACAAATCGCTGGTGCAAAATAATACTTGGGAGCTAATTAGTTTGCCAACTGGTCGTAAATGCATAAATTGTAAATGGGTTTTTAAAAGAAAAACGAATTCTGAGGGAAAAACTGAGAGATTTAAGGCGCGTGTTGTTGCTAGAGGGTGCAGTCAACGAGAAGGCGTAGACTATTTTGAAACATTTTCCCCTGTTGTCAATGGCGGTTAAATTTAGTTTGAAGATCGACCAGATGGACGTTATTACTGCTTTTTTGCACGGGGACGTCAAAGAAACTATTTTTATGAAGCAGCCAGAGGAATACGATGACGGAAGTGGACGGGTCTGTTTACTTCGAAAGGCTTTATATGGGTTAAAGCAAGCCAGTCGCCAATGGAACTTAAAATTAAATGAAGTTTTAATTAAAGCTGGTTTCCAGCGATGCAAAACGGACTCGTGCATCTATTTTCGTCGATGTGGCGAATCAATTGTAATCGTAGCGGTCTATGTTGATGATTTACTGATTTTTTACAATCAGCTCCAATGGCGAGACCAGCTTAAATCGACACTAGCGAAACATTTTTGCATGAAGGACCTTGGCAATGCTACAAATGTCTTGGGTATTCAAATTGAATACAATCCTGATGTTGGAGTCATTACACTTGGCCAGCGAAAATACATCGAACATGTCCTAAAACGGTTCAATATGATTGATTGCGATCCTGTAAGAATTCCAAGTGATCCTAATCAAAAACTGACACGAGAAATGTCGCCGTCAACGACTGAGGAAGTTGAACATATGTTCAAAATCCCTTATCAAGAAGCAGTTGGAAGCATTTTGTATTTGACCCAGTGCACCAGACCTGATTTAGCATTTAGTGTGGCAAATGTAAGTCAATTTAATCAGAATCCAGGTCAATCTCACTGGAAGGCCGTTAAACGTATTTTGCGGTATTTGAAGGGCACTATGGACTTCAAATTAACGTTCAACAGGAGTGGTGTGTATAACAATCTTTGTGGCTTCACAGATGCTGACTGGGGGTCTAGTTTTTGCGACTTCCGCTCATGTACTGGATATGTCTTTTTATGGCAAGGAGCAGCTGTTTCGTGGCTATGCAAAAAACAGCCAACTGTGGCACTTAGTACAGCGGAATCTGAATATATGGCGTTGAGTGCTGCAAGCCAGGAAGCGATTTGGCTAACACAACTACAAGCTGAAATTTTTGATGGGAGTGGCAACATCACTATATTTTGTGATAATAAAAGTGCTGTGAACCTGACTGAAAATGGTACATACAGTGCTAGAACGAAACACATAAGTATCAGACATCATTTCATACGAGACCTCGTAAGCAGTGGCAAACTAAAGGTACAACATGTCAACACCTCGGAGATGGTTGCAGATGTTTTAACCAAAGCACTTCCTATTCCAAAACATT
This sequence comes from Dichetophora obliterata, assembly GCA_963920525.1. Classification (NCBI taxonomy): domain Eukaryota; kingdom Metazoa; phylum Arthropoda; class Insecta; order Diptera; family Sciomyzidae; genus Dichetophora; species Dichetophora obliterata. The sequence continues at coordinate 173,246,417 of OY986439.1, forward strand.
ATTTTTGCATCGAAAAAATGGGCTTATCTAAAGCTGATTGATTATGAGAGAATGTTGAAAAACTTGATTTCAGTTAATCTATAAGCTTATATTTTTCAGTGTACAATAACAGTTGTTAATTTGCACATGTTTGATTTTTTCTTATTCTAATTAGTTTTACTTCTTCTCTAATAAACCGTTCGACTGTAAAGAACTAAATTTCTGTCTCTGCGTTTAATTTAATTTTTCATCCACAGCAAGCATTAATTTACAACAATATTCCTATTCCATATGTTGATACATTGTTCCTTACATAAAATTGCATCAGAAACAGCAATAAACGCAAAATCGAATTTTTTCACATTCATGATTTTGGCATGCAGGGGACGATATATAAATTAGAAAATCTGGCCATGAATGCAAGCAGTCAACACCTTTCCACCGATATCTTGAAAGTGAGTATCGCATTAGAAATTATGAAGTTATTGTAGTAATTAGCATATTATATTTATGAAAATATATTAAAAAAAAATTAAAAAAACGGCTCGAAAAACAGTTTTATCTTTAATGCTATTGCAAAACTTATAACTTTTTCGATGCAGATTTGAAGAGCCTTTTCCGGCTTTAATATCTAACAGTTTATTTTTTTGCAACTATTCTACCAGCAAATAAATTTACATGATTTTTTTGAGGCTTTTGCAAAATGTTTTAGCTCACTGGTGAGCGTTACTTTTTATAATATTTTGGAAAAATAAAAATAAAAAAATTAATAAAAAAATGTTCATTAAACCCACCGCCCTCATGGGTAAATCCTGGCTATGGCCTTGACGTGATGCCATACCAATATCCTCTGAAGAGATTTCGAATATTATCTAATTTGATTTTGACCCTAGATGTAATAATTCCTTCAAACACCTGCATGTTTTCATACTAATGCACAAGTTTTTAAATTTTTTAGGTTCATATTTTTTCTTCGAATATTTTATTATGTGGCATAAAATTTATGTAAAACAAGCTCTTCAATTCAATAAAAGACATGATAATAAAGTAATGTGAAGTAAGTCAAATTAAATTTTATTGCAAATGCGTATAACATTAAAACAATTAATTTTATTTAATATCATATAAACATACACACATTTGTATGTGAAAGAAACCACGGCTCTCAACAATAACTTTTAATTAGTTTCCGCAACTAGATGAGTCCCCATTAAACACGCGCCTTGAACGACAACCCATCAATGCTTTTATGCACAGCTCTAAGGGAAGCACTTATAATCTACTTTATGGCTTAAACTCTAGCAATTCTGTCACGCAGCCGCCACCCACTCTCTTTGGGTGGGAAGCGAACCAGCCAGCTCAATTATCTTCTGTCCCTGCGGTATTAATTACGTTAATCAAATCCCATTGCAAATTGCTGCACTCAGCTTGCAGCGTGATGAAATCAATGTTTGTGGCAAATGAAAATCATTGTGAACGCTCGTTAACTTGGCTGTTAACAGCAATGACAACAGCATAGCGATTGCGTTGCCAACATCTAGTAAAATACTGTTGCACGATGACGCCGGCTGAAGATGCACTACAGTGTTTCACCACCATAAAAAGACTAACTATGTGGCCAACGCATTTGCGTTAATCACGAAATGTTGACACTTAATGACCGAGCAGGAAGAAGAATGGAAGCGGTTTAAAGATTGCTGGTTAAAGTTAAGAATTATTGTGTGTTCTCAGTTTGTATTTTATAATATTGCAGCTTTTTGAACTGTTTTAACGTTGCTTTTAATTTGTTTCAATTTTATTATAAATAAAATGGATTGCATTGAATGCCAATGAATAATAAAATATATCAGTGAGTAACAGTGAATGTCAATAAATGACAATGAATTGCAGTGAATGTCAAATATTGACAATAAATAAATATTCATGTCAATGATAAAAGTGAATGAATGGTAAAAAATAATATCGAAGGAGCATAAATGACAATGAATAACAGTGAATGAATGACAATAAATGGCAAGAAGTAGAATAAAGTATTATAAATGATATGAAATGATAATATATTAATATTTCAAATGAAATGGTGAATGATACTAAATAAAATGAAAGGAAGGAAATTTTTAATTAACTGTTATGAAAACATGACATTAGGCTATATGTATGACAATAAATAAAAACGACATGTAATGAACTTTCATGAAAACTATTGACATTAAATTAGCGAATGAAATGAGTAGATTAAAATTAATGCCGTGAATAACAACAAATGAGTACGAATCGAATATCACTGATTAACTTGAAGATCATCATAACTCAAAAAATGCGATTTCATCTCTATGATAATAATGAAATAAATGCTATGAAAAAATAAAAGTATCTTCCCAGCTAGACCCCTAACTGTTAAATATTTCGTGTATATGGCATATACGTAACGACCTTGACGTTAAAGTCATATAAAATTCCCCATACATACGTACGTTAAATTTGTTCTATTATCATGGTAGATATATGGACAGACGCTCATCTGTGTGATCTGGCATCTCTGTTTGCCACCCATGTTTTATTGATAAAATGAAATTATGCCTTAACTGCTCACACCAATTACAAATTATGCTGTGCACTCTTATCCCCCCATGCCGTTATATCATGACCACCCCTACCATAGAGATTAAAACTGACGTTTTATTTTCAAATAACAAAAGACAATTTGTAAACTAATTTGTTTTATTATTTTTATTAATAATTAATGCATTATTTTAAATTACTTTTAAAATAAACATGAATGTATATGATCCTTACTACAGGAAAAATAAATTAAAATTTTTCCGATATTTATTTCCATTTATTAAACATAACTTTGAATTACATTTAGTTTTAACCAATATAAAAAATAAACAAGAACTATCGAAACTGTGTCTTTTTTAATATAATATGTTGTCAAAATGCTTGCACTAAATTTAGAGTCGACTTTTATTTTGACTGTGATTATAGGCCATTGATTTTAAATTTTGGTAATTACGAACTTTTAGATACAGCAAAATTTATGAATTTTTTTCTGTTTATATGTCTGTGGATACAATGCTTACATACAAGAGTACATATATTATTATTACTTTAAATTATTAAAAAGAAAATCAATATTTAGGCATAACCACTGAAATACAAACAATTCACTTAAGATAGTTTTGAAGCTATCTCCGAAATAAAAAAGTCAATGCTATGTGTTCTGGAGAGAAAATTGAAATCATTCATAATTCTAGATATCGCTCAATTAGCACATAATTTATATGTACTATGAAATGGAATGGCGAAAATGTAATGTTGTGAAAAGGAAAAAAGCCCTAATGTAATGTTTTGTTTTCTATGCTACCTAAGGAAATCGTGCAAAATTAAAAAAAAGGCGGTCACTATTACGGCGGTTAAGATTACGTCTTAGAAATTAATATATGTATCATCACACAAAATTTTTATAAAATACATGTGTTTTTATATAAACAGCAAAAATGGCAACAACAATTGCTTGAAAATGTTTAAAGTTGATTGGGGTTCTGAAAAGAAAAAAATGTTTGAATTTTTAATTTGATTTAAATAATATTATTTGGATACTTCCTTCCAATTGCTCTGTTTATTTTGTTAAGTTTGTTTTTTCTGCTAGTTCAGTATATATTTCGCCGCAAAAGAGCGAGATATGCAAACGTTTCCCAGTGGGCATTTCAGCGAGTGCTCCGCAAAAGAAAGCACTGCTATTATTGGCGTCAATACACCTTCCATGCTCGCTGTATTGATGAGTGCTTCTTTCTGTAAGGCCTACATTTTGAAGGTTTGGAGTCTTTTCATATTATTTTATATGAAAAAATTTACGAAAAAAATTCCAAAAATATTTTTAAATACACAGAACAGTTTGTACAAAAAAAAACGTAGATTTAAAAATAAACATTTTTTTTGTCCGAGTTGGGTCTCGAACCCGGGCTTCCGAAAACTAACACATTACATATTATATTATATAAAAATATTTATATGGAAAAACTCAAAGTCTTTTCTTATATTTTTTTATGAAAAAATTTATAAAAATATTAAAAAAAAAATTTAAATACACAGAACAGTTTGTAAAAAAAATGTAGATTAAAAAAAACAACAACAATTTTTTTTTGTCTGAGTTGGGTCTCGAACCCGGGCTCCCGAAAGCTTACTTTCATTAGTATTGATGCAAAATAAGCTATTGATTCTTAACACCCACGGCAGACGAGTGGATAAGATGTCGGACCGCCGCATGAGAGGACCATGGTTCAATTCTGAAATTGTTAGTCGTTTTTTATTTGAAGTTGATGTATATATTGCTATTCCTTCTAACGTGACTTCTCGAAAGAGCGCTTCTGGCAGGTCTCTTTTGAGCAATGAGAGCGGAAGGCCTGACAAATTTTTCCATTTCATACAAGCAACAAAACGGTGTTTGCAAGGAGTGTGGAAGGCCTTTTAAAACTTAACGCCTGCTAGAAGGCTTTAGGACTCCTGCAATTGCCCACTGGGCTAGAGCTGTCCAGCTGGGCTAAACGAAATGAGTCTCTGACTACTTCTCGTAGTGATCGGACATTTTTTTCTATTAATTTTTTCTTTTTTGCTGAGTTTCGGTTAGCTGTTGTTGACAAACAGCAATGGTATTACGGAAAAGCGGTGGCAAGCTGAAGCTGCTGAAAGCTTTTGCTAGAACTTTGCAAGTGAAAACTCGTGTTAATCGATCAAACCGGTTTAGTGAGTTTAACAAAACTCGAGATGTTGAAATGAACTGTATCAGCTCTGATGACTCGTCGTTGCCTGCAAAGCAGAATCTTACAAGGTTCCTGCTATTGTTGTGGACAACATTCATCAATTAGTTGAGGTTATCAAATTATTCGATTTGGAAAATGTAATTTTAAAAGGCTGTCCATTGGTACCAAAATTTTTGCAAATTCTTAAGTAGACCATGCTACATGCATCATAAAGGAACTAAAATTTAATTTCTTTCCTCACTCAGTGCAAAATGATTCGGTTAACAAGATGGTTGTTTTCGGATTACGAAAACTTTTGCTTAACATGATCTCAGATAATTTTAAAGAAAGATATAATATTGACATCAAGTCGATTTAAGAAATTTAAATAACTCGTTCTAATGTTAATGATACAATACACATTTTTGAGTTCTACAGAAACGTTGTAACCAAAAGCCAAATTTTGAAAATAATATTCCTCTGTGGTGTTGCTGTGCAAAAGAACAAACCTTCTTTCAAAAATTATGGTCCAATCCTTTGCACCAAATGTTCAATGTTTTTATGAGAAGTTTTTGACAAAATGGCGGGCGTAGAAAGAAAATGTTCATCTTTTGTGCACAAAATTGAGGTCGTTATAAATAAAAAATATGTATAAAAAAAATCTAACAATTAAACGCCCAAAAACGATTTTTTTTCCAGATGCACCAGTTTTCAGATATCTTGCTTACCGCAAAGTTAAGGACTTTTGCGGCATTGCACTTTTCTACCTTATAGAAGAATATTTTTGGACCAAAATGTCAGGTATAAATCTTAATAAATCTTAGATAGTTATTCTTTAATAATGTAAGAAAATTTGGTCTAAAATAAAGAACAGCTTAAAAAAGAAATTTTAATCAGTGGCTTGTTTTTTTTTAAACTCCAGGAGACCGTTACTAAAAAACAACCATTGAAAATATGGGCAAATAACCAACGAAACTGTAGCATGCAACGAAATCATTTTTAATTTTCACAAAGTATCTAGCATTTTTATTCAAGCATAAGATAGTGGTAGCACGACTGGAGCTCCGGCTCTAGCTCTCGTATATGGGATGGGATTCGCTCTACCTTATACCTGATCATTATTCGTTGCCACAGAAACTATTTTAAATTACGTGCTTAATGATTATATTATTATGTAACTGAAAAATTAAAAAGAAGAAAGTACTGCCATACAAACATCCTAGTCGAAGGATATTTTAGCTGTGCAAAACTGAATATTGTTGTTTTTATTTATTTTATGACATCTCAACGTTTTTATTATTAGCAAGTGTTTTAAGTAAACAAAGGTTTAAATTATTATTCTATTATTTTGTATTATTAATTATAAGTATGAAATAAAAGCATGAAATTAATTAATACCCAAAAGAAAGAAAATCATCTTACTATTTTACATTACTTTCAGCTAAGTTAATTAAAATTTACGGAACCAGAAAAACTCTCCCACTATTACTTTAAATGTTGCCAGCATAAAATTAAAATACAAAAGTAAACAAAAAAACTTACGAGAATTTGAAGAGTCGCTCCATCGATGAAAGATCTTTCAAGGTGTGAGTTGATTTGCGTTGATTTAAAGAGTTTGTGGTGTTTAGCTACAACAACATTAACAGCAATTGCTTTTACAAATTAGAATTAAACTTAAAGCAAGAATTTTATCAAGTCACTCTCTTTTTTTTTCTTTTTTCTTTTGTTTACGCACTTAAATTGAACTAAATTAATTTTGCGAAGAGAGAAAAAAATGTTAGAAGCACTAACAGAAACTTATCGCATGCGATATATTTTATTGGAGTTTGGCAGACATATTAGAATTTGTTATTTTAGCAAGTTTTCTTACCAATTTTTATTTAAGCCATGTTGCTCCACTAAAATATATTGCTGCAACGTTCTTGTTAATTTTAAGAACAAATTTTCACAAGAAAATTTCAGAAGAATATTGTTAGTTTTTTTTTTTTCTTATTTAGTGTGTACATATAACTATGATTTTTTTTCTTTCTCTTTAGAACATGATCACCTTTTTTTTGTATGTATATCAATATTTCAACTTAAATGCAAATTTTTTTTTTTCACTTTAATAGCTTTAATTAGATTTAAGATCAATATTAAGCGTTTTTAATTCTATTTTTTTTTCTTTTTATCAATGTATTTTAGGAAATTTTTAAATGCATTTTAGAATTAATCTTTCTTTCAAATTGTTTTTTTTTAACTAATTAGTCTGTAGGTCTTTAAATTAACGCGTAAGCCAATTTTTACAACTTTTTTACTTGTTCGCTGCGAATTTTTCATACCACGCTAGCTACGAAAGTGCCGGTGAACTGGTGATTTTTTCTTTTCGTCGATGCGACTGCTTGCTCTGAATTTTTGTGGTCAAGCTTAGAGAAGTTGGAAGTTGTCCGTTAGCAAACGAAACTTGGTGGCCTGACAGGAGCTCAACATTCGTCGACAATATTTCTGATATACAGAAAATAAAAATAGAGCCTGGTGCCAATCTAGAGAGCGATTTGAATTAAAGTAATTTAATTTTAATCAAAGAGAATTTTTTTTATTACCCGTTTTAGGATTTGGCACCAACTATTAAGTTTGTAAAACGAAAGTTTTATGGATCCGGTAGCCAATTTTAATGATTTTATGATTTTCTGCTATCTTGCCTTACATATAAAAACATTTTTTTTTTTTATAACAAAATTTCTGTTTAAAAATCGAAGTAAATAATTAACTTACGTTTGCTTTTATTTAGCACGGCTTTTTCTTAAGTGCTTGTATTGCCCTTAAAAATTTTAAATTTTATAGAGGTCACAAAAACTTATAATTAACTGCTTTTGTATGTATATATGTATAATATATATATATATATTTTTTTTTATTGAAAAATTTTAGCGTATTCACTGTGATGTTTCCTCTTCGAAGACAAGATCAGGAAAGGCAGTTTAAGTTTTAGTTTTTGGCTAGCAAAGCGACAAATTCTATGCTGATTTAGCAAAATTTGAGAGATTAGCGTTTCTATTCCATTATTAGGGGAAATTTTGCTAAGAATTTGGAAATAAAGAATTGAATGTATCGGTTATTATAGTAAACAGTGTTGTAACTTTTGGGTTTCTTACACCTGAAGGTGCGGAATTCAGTCACTAGATGACGCTCGAATTTTAATGTCAGCACAAAATAAAAAAAAAACAAGGAAGATTTATACAATTAATTAGGACTTTTGATGATTTAGCAAGGGTAAAATTTTGAGCTTAAGACCAAGTAATTTATGGAAAGAAAGCAAAACCAAAAAAAAAAAGGCTGGCTACAAGCGCCATTACAAAACGTCGCACAATGTTTAAATATTTTGATCAAAAAGCCTTAAAATTAACATTAAAACATTAAAACGCAAAAATAGGACAATTTGTGGGGTAACGTTTTTATAGCGTAAGGTAAGTATCGTTGTGTGTGGTATCGCCGGATCACTGTCTTTATATAATTTTCTGCTTTACAAAATATAACAAAAAGTCATCCGCATTTTTGCATATGCCAAGTTTTTATTCCACGCGTCATTATGTTTTACTGTCGAATTCCGTTCTTAAATCAGTATTAATTTAGAAAACAGTTATTTTTAGTTGGAATATTATTACTTTCTAAAATATTTATGAACATTATTTGCACATTTTTTTCCGTCGTGACGATGATTAAAATTAATTACCATGAATTTCAATGAATGGCTATAAATTTCAATGAAATTCAAGAAAATTAATTGCAATAAACAATAGTGAATAATGAAAGAAAACAAAATAAAAATGAGTGACAATATGTAAAAGCGCTTTAATAAAAAACATTAATTAATGAACTCTGTAGTAATGAGCTACTCAAAATAGTTTCCATGGGAATTTTCAAAGAAAAAACTTGTACACAAACCAATTATTTGAATTTTTATTGATTAATTGTTGGAAAACTTGAAAAAAGTTTTGTGAAGCTTATGCAATATTGAAGCTACAAAGAAAAGTTCTTGAAGTCCTGAATGAAAACATATTTGTCAAATAGTTTTATTTAATTTTTCAATGTACACAAATGTAATGTTTTAAAATATCTTCGGATTTTTCTTGCTTTTTGATTTCTTCCTCTTCACAGCACGTTATTGCTGTATTGCACACACAAATAACATTTTACTTCCGTCTATACCAACACATACAAACGTTAGATATTCAATATGCGTCTCTCCACTAAGTGTTTCCGGCACCATTTGCTGCTGGCGCTTCTGCTGTTCGCTGCTGTTGTGGGAATGAGTAGATTATTTTTGTTGTTGCTATGTCTGTACTTGCATGCTTTTGAAAAAAATTGCAATTTTTTGTCAAGTTATTTTGGGGGAGATTGAGAAGCAAGTATCTTTAGAATTTAACTAACGTAAGATTAGAGACGTGCTTTTATTGTAATGCACGCACACGGTGTCCGTTACGATTAATTAAAGTGCGTCGAGTGTGAAAAATTTTATGAAACGTGCTAAAGACAAAGAAAAGAAGGGTCATCTACAAAAAGTTGTAGAGAAATACAATTTTATTTAAATTTTAATAAATTAAGATAAATGTATAATTATTACTCAGCAGCTAATTTGAATGCAGTCCAGGCCCTATCGCGTCAGAAGCTTTGAACAGGTGGAATTAGTTGGTCTTTCAAATGTAAATACCATTAAGTAGGCTAAATTTAATTTTCATTTTTTATTCATAATTATTCATATTTAATTCAATTTTCAAAAAAGATTTTCAAGTCCCTTTGATAATTACTTTCATTTTAGAAATTTTTACTTTCATGAAGTGAACGCAAATAAATACTTTAAATAACTTTTTTTGTAGAATTTTTATTCATCATTAAATGGTTTTTAGATCAATTTGATGTGTATGCAAGTCTTTTTGCATACACATCAAATTGATTGAATAAAAAACAATTTTTTTAAATGAATTTTATTTTTACTGGATTTTGTAAGGACTTACTTAGATTAATTTTATTTCAGGAATGGCCAAAAAACTTTAAATAATTTTCTAACCTACAGAGTTGAGTTCTATTTTCAGTAATGGAAAAAAATGTATATTTTAAAATTGTCTTAAATTTATTCTTTTCTACCTACATAACTTAACTGCTTGAACAGCAAAATGATTTATGAACTGTTTAAACAGCATTTAAATGCTACTCGCTTAAAAAAAAATTATTTATGCTTGGCAAACAATAGCAAGAAATCACTGAATTATGTTCACATCAAACCCAAAAACATAAAAACATATTTAAAAAATCATTGCTTGCGTGTGTGAGTGTGCATATTAACAGTCTGGCACGCACACAACAGACAAAGGAACTGTCGGAGTGCCTTTTCAAGATGACAATATATCTTTTTGGTTTTTTCTTATGGGTGTCTGATTTTTTTATGTATTTAAGACATTTACCGGACGGATGTGTTGTCGAGCTATTATGTGATATTTTGAATTTTAAAAGCAGGTTCTTTGATATCAATCATTTTGACACAGGCTTGAAGAGGTGGACTCAAGTTGCTGCTGTTGCTGGCATTCTTCCTTATCTCATTCATTTGGGCCAAATGCCAACTCGTCATGCATCATCAATATGAGATGTTATAAATTAAAGTTTATTTTTATACTCGAACCATATAAAAAATCCTGCCTTCTGTTAACTGTGTTAACCTAAAAATCTCAGCAAGATTGGGCAAAAGGATGTTTTCAAGTGCCCTTGTCAGTTTTAATTAATGTTCTTTAATTTAGCGAAACGTTAAACATGTTAATGCCAAAGTAAGTATCCCTTTTTTTATCACACATGTGACATATGTGCCAAATTTTTTATTACGAAGGTCTGCTTTTATAATAAAATAAATGTTTCGAAATTTTGTTTTATTTTGTGAAAATTCCGGCCGCAGACCAGCTTGTAAAAATCTGTGATAAGATGCAATAAATATTTTTGAGGAAATATATCACAACACGTTCAGTTTGCATAGCTTACCTATGTATATTTTTTAATAAAATATGGAAAGACGTTATGAGTATTTTAGTTTTTCCTTTGTGCCGATTCTTCACTTTTACCTGACTAAAGACTAAATAATTGACTGATTTATAACAGCCGATTCAGTATGAACCTTTCCTATGCGTTTTTTTTCTATTATCGCAAGTTTCAAAGTTATGACATTTACTTTTTAAAGGTTTCTGAATAAAACGTAAACACATCCATATGTGATAAATGATCCATACACACATTGCTTTCTCAAAATATATACATATATATGATATACTTACATAAGGTTTCATCTGTAATATAAACCATTTGAGTTGAAAGGGTTCTTTAACGCCTTTACCTCTATTTTTCTCTTTCACACTTCAACAGCTTGTTCTAGGAAATTTTAAAATCTATTTTATTTCTGTGTTATTTTCTTTTATAAGTCGTTGTCAGAAAATTTCATCAGTATATAATTTAGTTAGAATACAAGAGTGTTTATGAACCTTGCACATAGAGGTTGCTCGTTCTGGGCGGCCAAAAGCCCAAAAGTCAAAGTAGGAATAATTTTGAAAAAAAATAGTCGCTGCGTTAAAAGAGATTCCAAAGAACATTAGACAACAACCAAAATTTTTTTTCGCGCACCACGCTCACGTACGAGCAGTCTCGTAATAGTTCTCGTAATAGTACTCGGTTCCCTTACAAAACAACCGGTTTTCATAGTAAATATTAGCAAAACAAGTTAATCGCACAAGGAAAAAAATGATGGATCCTAGTACTTCAGATAATGGACTTATGAAAAATCATTTGACAACAAATAATTAGTCATATCAATGCTGATTTTTTATTGATTGAAAGTAACCTTCTTTTTGTAGTAAATTTTTGTTGAATTTATTTTTCAAAAAGCTTGCTGATATGTTATCAAGGTAGATCAAGCAATAATTTTTTTTTGTTTAGCATTATTCAATCTTTCCTTTAATGAAGTACCAACAAATTTTTCCCGGATAGTCCCGGATAAGCACTTTTTTGATACTTTAAACATTTTGGATTTCAAAAGCTTTTTTATAATAAGTGGTAAGTCTTAAACATCATTATAATAAGTGTAGTGAAATTTGTGTGCATAGCAAAAGCAACATTGATCTATGTATATTGAAATTGAAGAGAGACAGCTAATTTATAATTGTTAGTTTGTTTTATAGTTGTTTGTTTTTTGCTGTGTACACGCTTTTGTTGAGTTTTTTATGTATACTACTTCACTTGTTCTAGAAAGTTAACCACGACAAGTTGTGCCTAAAAGTTGAAATAATATATATATTCCAATAGTAAAATTCCAAAAAATTATTTATCATTGTTTCGGGAGTCAAGATGGTGAAGCGTAAAACTCTTCTCGACCAAATGAATAGTTCAGGTGTGCCTTATATTGATGGTAAGCTAGAATGTTTAAAGAATCAATTGTTCGCATATAAATGCTATAATAAAGAGCAATTAGCTAGCTTGAAGCGCAACTTTGCTCACTTTTAAAGCCAATTCAAAGAAAGGTGGATGAAATCTCACAGAAAAGGGGAAACATTTTTGAAGTAAAATGACTCATGGCTTCAAGGGACCATTGAAATTCCTGTGGAATCGTCTCAAAATCAACCTGGCCGACCTCAGAAATCTTTCGTGGAGTCAAGCGACAGAAGCAAAAGGAGGAAAACTGAAAAAATGCGGTCCTGTTATGAAAAAGATTTGATCATCCATGCTGCAGGTGTTGAACTGGAAGCGGAAAAGAGATGCATCTTTTATTCTCAAAGATATTTTAAGCTCTCCTAAACGAGCATCTAAATTAAAAAAGGCGTATAACCGCAAAAAAGTAGACATTCGCCCTTAACACAAATGAAAGTTTACAAATGTTTATAGATGCAGATTTGACCAAAGGTCAATATGAAATAATTAGAAAAAGTAATATGAAGTTTTTTCCCTGCTACAGTATTTTGCAAAAGGCAAAGAAACAATGCTATCCACCTCCAGAAGCGTGTCGAGTAACAAGTAATGGTGCCGAAGCTGATTTACAGTCACTGATGGATATTACAACTAGACGTTTATCAGATTACCTAGAAGATGTTTTAATAACCATTAAAGAACAAGAGCGAAAATCCCTGAAGCTGGTCTGTAAATGGGGTTGCGATGGGTCCAGGCAAGATTTGTATAAGCAGAAACAAGATAGTGTTGAAGATTTGGATTCAAACATATTTCAGAGTCGTTTTGTTCCTCTTAGATTCGTTTGTGGAGAGAAAAAAGAAAGAATTATTTGGGAAAACCCAACACCATCTTCGTCCCGATTTTGTAGGCCGATCAGATTCCGCTTCATCAAAGAAAGTACGGCAGTAATTGAACAGGAAATAAAATATGTTAAAAACAACATAAACAATTTAGTTGCAACAGAAGTTGACTTAGACGGGGACAAGTATTTGGTCAAACACATATTAATAATGACTATGGTTGATGGCAAAATTTGCAACGCAGCCACAGGTACAACATCTACAAGCAAGTGCTACATTTGTGGAGCTACCTCTAAAGACTTTAACAAGCTGGACTTCACTAGAGATATTAATTTTGAAGTTCTTGTGTTCAGCCTTTCTGTTCTGCATGCCAGAATACGACTATTTGAAAGTATACTTCATTCGGCACACAAACTACCTGTTAAGAAGTACAGAGAAAGGAAAACAGAAGCAGAAAAAGAATTAGAGAAAGCTAGGAAAAAAGAAATCCAAGACAGGTTTCGTGCCGAAACTGGTTTAATAATCGACATGCCAAAAGCAAATTTTGGTAATACAAATGATGGTAATACTAGCTGAAGATTTTTTGACAATCCATCTTTAGCAGCCGAAATAACGGGCATAAATTAGACTAAAAGTAATCCTTGAAGTGATTTCAAGTGGTTACAGAACAAATATTGAAAAGTTTGAAAATTATACCACAGAAACGGCTCAATTATATGTTGACCTGTACCTGTAGGACAACTTTCGGAGGAGGCGGCAGAAGTTCGTAATAAGCATTTCAGAAGTTATCGGCAAGACTTCGCAAGAAAATTTTCTAGAGAAAACTGCAATGAAGATATATTTAATCACCTTCTACTTAGTTCGGACCCTTTGTTAAGCTGTATAAGAGCAATAAAGATTAGAAATACTAACGCGTTCTTGCCAGAAGCAATATCAATGTTCATATCTGACGAGCCATATACAAATGATAATTCTTCAGAGAGCGATGCAATATTCAATTAAATGTTTTCTTAATCTTTTTTTGTTATTTTTTTCAATAAAACATGTTCCTTATATATTTACATCATTTGCATACCATCTGTTATTTTATTTATTTATTATTTTTATTTATTCCAAAATTTTGGTTTTATTAAAAGTTCATTAACTCAGTCGATTTTTAACTGATGTTTTAAACCAAAGCTGCATTTTACTCATAAATAAACATACTCTTATATTACAGTCTTAAATTATACGGTTCCTAAATGAAAAAATGTGTAAAATGTAAAAAGTTATAAAAAATAGCCAATTTTTTTTGGAAAAGTTAGTTTGCTGGGGGAATACACACAGATGTTATAATATTACTTAAATATCATTTTCATATCTTCGGAATGGCTTAGTTTCTTCTTTCTAAATCCTAGCTAAATCCTAGTTACTAGCTTATATCTGCAAAAGGGCGGAAAACCCGGGTTTTTACCCGTAACTCAAGATTTTAGAGGGTTTCGCAAATTTCAAGAACAGAGTCTTGTTGTACTCGACAAGATATCTGCATTTAAGCACAAAAATAATATTGGCCGCCCAGATCGTTGAAATACCTGTATGTGCGTTGTTATATTAAATGTGTGATATATGCGGCTAGTGCTGGATGCGACTATAATACATGAATTGGTTTACACCAAAATATATGATGTAAATATATTGTACGTTTATACTCGTAGCAGATAACAGAACTATAAACATAACCTACACAATGACTTAGTGTATCTTTTTTAAATAGCTTTTATGAATATGAATATGAATATTAATATTAATTTTTATATGGAAAGGAATATGAATATCAGCACGAGTATGAGTATAAATATGAATAGAGTACTAATATGAATATGAAAATGAATATGAATATGAATATGAATATGAAAATGAAAATGAAAATTAATATGAATATGAATACGAATATAAATATGAACATAAATATGACCATAAAAATTAATATGAATATGGAAATTAATATAAATGTGAATTAGAATATGATTATGAATATTTATATATATATATAAATTTGAATAAAAATATTAATAAAAATTGATGCATTGGGTGCAAAAAGGGCGTGTGAGTTTTTCACGCCCTTTTTACATAAACAGCAGATAATGATTATATTATCATAAACTAATGCCCTGAAAAATTTCACATCGATACGAAGAACTTATTGTCGTTTTATGCAAACAATTCTTGAGCTTGAGCTCTTTTTGCACCCAACTGTTTTTTATATGATATGGAAGTGTGACAAAAAGGTCGATATTTGAGCAATTTTAACAGCTACTTGATAGTATTGGCCAATTATTAGTTGCTAGGAGTGCGGATTATATATATGAATAAGACAAGTTCGATTTCCATCGGCCCCAGAAATATATCAAATAGATCCACAATATCCAAAATAGTATTTTATAGTTAGAAAATTGATAAAAAGAGGTAGTGTTGATGGATTTTAATTGCTGTTGATATAAATCAAAGACAAAAAATGCCGCACCCAGATCAGAAACCTCTTATATCAAAAGATCGAAATTATTTTTATGTACATAAAACATACATTTGAATAAAAGTAGTCAAGATATAGACGATTATTCGGTCAATATAATGTAAAAGGGACTCCCAATCTTGAAAAATTGTTTTAAAAAAGTATGTTTTAGAGATGTTGGTCAGACAGCAAAACTAAAAAATATTTTTAACAGTGAAAACTTCTTCGGACAATACATCGGTTAGATCGAAAGATTTTGTTTTTTCGAAAAAAAATAGTTGTTAAAAAAATAAAAAAATACTGAGAAGTGGAAACGAAATATAAGAAAAACCAAAAATTAAGGATGTTTTGTCCCTCACGCCTTTCACATGACCGAAAACTGCAGATTGGCTCAAAATTATATTTTCGTTTGAAAAGAAACAAACGATGGAAGCAAGTCAACCGATTCATGTAACGAATAAGATTAAAAAAAGCCTCGGTTTCGCAACGAACTTCTCGAGCCAATCTTTATTATCTTGTCACAAAAGATGTACTGGACAAAACATCATAAACTTTTTCTAAACTCAGACACTACATTCATTTATAACACTTTAGTCATACAAAATATGTATTAAAAAAATAATTCGTTCCATCTATTATAAAAAATACAAGTCTGACAATCTTATTAATCACTATAATAATAATGTTTTTTAACTTTTTTATACTACTCTGTATAATTACTTATGACTAATATAAGGCTCAAAGAGAGCTGCAGATCAATTTTCAAACATCACCCATATCGATAATAACTGGAATATCACAATTGACTTGAACAAAAATTGCTGCTTTAGATAAGATCTGCATGCATATCAAATTTTATCAAAATCGAAGTATTTTATGCAAAAACGGCGTTCTAAATTTATGCAAAACTAACTAAATTTAATATATATTTTTTAAAATTTAATCAAAAATTTTTATCATTCACTGAAAAAAACTTCAGAATTTATTTAAAAAAAGAAATTAGAAAAATTGAACCACGATCTATAAGCTTTCAAAAACTCTAGACTCGATTTTCTCGAAACACAGTTTTTTCTCACACATTATTTTTTCACCCAATGCATCAATTTGAATATGATTATGATTATGATTATGATTATGAATATGAAGATGAAGATCAAGATGAAGCTGAAGATGAATATAAATATAAATGTGAATATGAATATGAATGAATATAAATATTAATATGAATAAGTGCATAAATATGAATATGAATATAAATAGATACATGAATATGGATATGAATGTGAATATCAATCTTTATATGAGCATTAGGGCGTATCGAAAAATTTAGATTGTATTCTAAGAAGTCTCAAAAGTTTCGTAGGTAGGTCAAGATCTCCCAAAAAAATTTTAGGAAAAAATAAGAATGTCTTCCTCTTCCGCAAGGACAAAGTTGTTATTTATTTTTTTTTTATTTTATTTATTTCATATAGCATTAGTACAAATAAGAACTAAGTTCTTTTACAGTACAACATATAAGTATAAATTAACAACATTATTTATATATGTATATATTTGGATATAACAACAAGTTAATAAACATTAGAATTAAACAAAATTAAATAATTGTTTGAAAAAAAAAAAACAAATTTATCATATTAATTAGTTAAAAAATCTTAAAATATTAGAACTTAAACATACAAAAGGAAATATTGAAGAAGAAAACAAGGAAAGAAACAGATTTTAAGTAGTAGAAAAGTGAGCCATAATAGATTGCCTAAATTCTTCCGCCCGAGTTATTTCTCTTATGCTACGTGGTAGAGCATTCCATAGTCTTACGGCATTAATGAAGAACAGATTGGAGGTATTAAGAGAGCTATGCCTAGGAACTATAAGAACGTTACATCTTCTAGAAAGGCTGAATTGCAGTTTTTCATAGAGATAATATGGTGTTTTTTTATGTATAATTTTATGAAGAAAGATGCAGTTTCTAGCATTAAGATAGTCAATCAAGTTGCACCCAAGTATTGCATTTCTGAAAGTTGAGAGGCGGTCAAATTTTTTTAAGCCAAATACAAAACGCGTGGCATAGTTATAAGCAATATTTTTAATAGTTTTTCAAGAAATACAGTAAAAAAATCACGATCTCAAAATTTTTTTATTTTTGTAAGAAAAGCTTCATATGTCTGAAAGTAAAAGTTAGTATAAGCTTTAACTTACAATATTTTGGCAAACACGATGCCACTCTTAGTTTTTGCCCACAGTGTCCTGTGTGAAGTATATTCGAATCTAAAGGTACGCTTGAGATAGCACAGAACTTTTAATTCTTATCTGATTGTCTTATTTTTGGTGATATTCATTACAGTGTTTACGCTTTCCTTAAATTTGGCGAATTAATAATTGGCATATTTTTTGTATATGCAATTTCTTGCTTTTGAGAAATGTATATTTGAATGCAATTTTTAACTTTTTCAAAAAATGAATATAAGGTTTTATATCTCGGGCACCAGAAGCGGTACCGAAGATAATTTCCTAAATTTAGATTCTTCCAATATGTCTGAACAACATCCTGTCTAAAAATATCAATTTATATTACCAGGTTAAGACCACGATTTTTTTCCTATTTCGATTTTTGAAAAAAATTTCCTTCCTTAAGAATTTCATTATTTCGTTAAAACACCTCAAATCAGCATTCACAAAAATTGTATACTAAAATTTTGAGTTTCTGAGTTTGTCATTTGATGGGTCTCATTTGACTTAAAAATTGTTGAAATGAAAATAATCTGTCGACCAATTCTTTCTAAATCTTTCGATATCTTTGCGTGTTTGGGCTGTTTTGGTCAATATGTTTTT
Source organism: Dichetophora obliterata (assembly GCA_963920525.1). Lineage (NCBI taxonomy): Eukaryota > Metazoa > Arthropoda > Insecta > Diptera > Sciomyzidae > Dichetophora > Dichetophora obliterata. Next base: position 173,264,716 of record OY986439.1, read on the forward strand.
TTTAATAATTGTTGTTAAGAAGTGTTTTAGTAAAATACTAACTGTTTAGGCCGCAACCCTAAGGCCTTTTCCACACTTGGTCAACGCTATTCCAACGCAACTTCAACGCAACAGCGAAAAAGTTGAAAAGTAATGCAACTATAAACCGAATGCCTTCAGACTTGCTTCAAAAATCATGCAACATTTAACTCGTGTTTTTCGACTTCTTCCACTAATTTAATATTTAACATTTGCTCATTCATCCTGAAAACTATTTCTTCTTCTTTTGGGTTTTATAAATGAAAAAAGGAACTAACTAATTAACTTATTCACCTGGATTAGTATATAGCGTACTGCACTACAAATAATTGAATTCAGAAAACAAAGAAACTGATGCAACAAGTTGTAGCATGTAACGATCTGTTGTTAAAATTATTTTGGAAAGATGATAAGCGACGGAAGCACGCTTTGATTTCCGGCTCTGGCTCGTCAGCTAGTGGGGGTGGAAGATCTTGTAGCCTATCACCTAAGAACATTTACTACAGCAATGCCAACTTTAAGTTGCGTGCAGGGGAAAGGTTTAAGGTATGGATGCATAGAACTTAAAAAAGGAGATAGATAAAGAAAGTCAGGAGAATAGATAAAGAACGAAACGAAAGTTTGTGCTCGATATAATGTTGTTGTTGAGCATTGGTGACCTTGACTCAACTTTTGCCCTCCCATCCATGATCAACTTAAACATAGAAAATCCTAAAAATATATACAAAAGATGATCCCAAAATTTATCTCACAACTAACTCACAACGCCTGCATGAAATCAAATATTTTTAAATTTACAGGCGCATATTTAAAACAATTTGTTGTTTTTATTTAAACAAAAATTCATATAAAAATCATCTTAAATTAAAAAAAAATATTTATAACTGAATTCGAATAAGCTACAATTACAGCAAAAACAATTTGAAGGGTTTAACTAAATGATAAAAACATTAAAATTAATTAATAATTAATAAGTAGTATTTAAATTATTAATAAGAAAAAAACAAGTGTTTTGGTTTTATATTAGATTAAAGAAACAAAATGAACGTTAAAAGTGCTTACATTATTTTTTTTTTCTAACAAAATTTCTAACAAAATCTTAGTCCAAGCTCAACACAAAAATAACTCTAGTAACTTTGTTTTGTTTTGTTGTTTTTTTTTTCTTAAATTAGATCAAGCTTAAAAAAATGTGTTTTGTTTCATTTACTTTCTTTGTTACTTTATTAATATGTTTGTTGTTGTTGTTTATTTTTCATTAATAAATAAAGAGAAAAGTTTTGTTTTTTTTCGATAAATAAAAATAAGAAAAAGAGACTTACTTTGTTAACTGCATTGTTCCCTCGATGAAAGATCTTTCATTTTGGTGAGCAATGTAAACTGCATTACTTTACGTTGTCGAGCTAAAATAATAGAAAGGTTTTTTTTTTTTTTTGTTTTCTTTTTGTTATACTAAATTTTAAAGGTTTTCAGTTGATCTCGTATATAAGTTGGTGTCGGTTGTGTTTTATCGTGTTATGTAAAAGCCTTTGTTTGTTATATTCGTGAGTGTATTAAAATAGTTAAAATAGTTTCAATATAGTAATTATTTAAATATCATATTTACTATACTAACAACATTAATATAAAACTGTTCGCTTAAATAATAATTGTGCATTTAAGTTGTGTAAGTTTAATTCTTGCATTTTAACTTTGTTTAACTTATTTAGTTAATGCAGTGTTGTTGTTGTTTTTGCATGCTTGCGGTGTTTTAGTTTCTTCTTTGTGCTGTGATTTGTTTATTTTCAGTTCAGTGAGTGCTGTTGTTTGTTTTTTGTTTTCTACTAAACTGTGCACACACTGTCTGAATAAAGTAACCCTGAAAGCACATTTTGCATCTGCTCATTTATTTAAAAAATTAAAAATGGATTATTTTTCTGCAGAAAATATCGTTGCTTGTTCTTTGGACGAACTTTGCAAAAGCCAAAACATTCTAAACCCCATGTTCAGCTGTTCTGGTCCATGTGAGCAGATGTTTCATGCATCTTGTGCCGGTATATCCAAGTCATGCCTTGACGACTTAAAATCTCAGCGATCAGGCCTTCGCTGGTACTGTGCTTCGTGTAGGGCACTTTCCCCAGATGAACTTTATTCAAAAATTAAGCTTTTTGGGGAAAGTCTTAACTCATTAAACAACAATTTTCGAGAAATTGTAACATTTTTTAGTGAAGTTAGGGCCGCACCCAGTACCAGCGTCTATGATGAAAATTCCATTTCGGAAAATATCCCGCTTACTTTGTCACAGACTGTTTCTTCAGGGACACAAACAATCCTATCATCAGAAGACCACATTATCGCAAAAAAAAAGAGAAAAAATAAAAAAAATAATAAGAAGCGAAAATCATCTAGATCTACTTCTCAGGCCAAGCAGCCCTCAGCATCGCTTTTGAACAGGAACACTCCAGTTACTTCCTCGTCACCTTCTAACATTCCTTCTTTGACTAATAGTTCAGTTTTGACTCCTATTGAGCCTAGAAATCTATCAAGCTTAAGGGCAGTGTCGAGGAAAAAAAATGTATTTATTTCACGTCTTCAGCCCGACACAACTGTTGAAAATGTATTGACTTTTATCAAACATAATAAATTGTTGAGTCAAAATGCATTTTATTCATGCAAAAAAATAGGTAATAAACCTTCCCATGCTTCCTTTATTCTCACAGTTCCAGCTGAAGAGTTTGCAACTGTTCTAAACTCTAATTTGTGGACTGATAATATACTCGTTACAGAGTTTCAGCCTAAGAATAAGCCTAGAGGGACGACTCAAGCCGCTCGTCAATCCCAAAAAAACTGAATAGATTATCCCTTTACTATCAAAATGTAAGGGGATTACGCTCTAAGACGCGAGACATATTTTTAATGTCTCAGAATTTCTCTGAGGATATTATCGCACTGACTGAAACTTGGTTAAACGGAAGCATTACTGACTTAGAATTGTTTGATAACAGTTTTGAAGTTTATAGAAGAGATAGACATGCTGACAATACTTCTGCTGTCGGTGGAGGTGTCTTATTAGCTGTAAGGAACTCCTTCGTTAGTTCCATTATTGTTATTCCCTGCTCTGCTAACATCGAACTTACATGCGTCAAGGTTGTACATTCCAATTCTAATGTATATCTTATTAATGCATACGTTCCTCCTAAGAGCAGTGTAGAAGTTTATGCAAGCCTTGCGGATTGCATAGAATACGTTATAAGCATAATTGACGTTAATGACGACATTTTATTGTTAGGTGATTTTAATCTGCCTGACTTGAAATGGGAATCTTCTGACGATGATACATATTTTTGTGCATCTAATTCGAAGACTCGCCAAGAGCATATATTTGTTGATAATATATGTTCTGACTTACAACAAGTGAGTTGTATTTATAATAGTCGTGAAAGACTTCTTGACCTGGTCTTAACTACAGATAGTAACAATGTGATTGTTGAGAGGGCCCCTCATGTTTTGACTGCTGTTGATGAATACCATCCACCATTGAGCATATGGTACAAATCAGACAGGGATAATATAGTAAAGTCTAACTCCATAGATAAAGTTTATGAATTCAATTTTAAAAAAGCTGACTTTTTGAAGTTGAATCATTTACTTCAAAGTAAACTTCATGTTATTTTAGAATATGTTAATAATAACACTCTTGATAATTCAATTAATTTTTTTTATATGGAAATCTTTGCTATGTTTTCTCTGTCCGTGCCATATAGCCTCAAATTTACGAAAAATTGTGCTTACCCCTGGTACACAAAGGAGTTAAAGATTCTTCGCAACAGCAGGAATAGGGGATGGAAAAAATATGTCTGTAGCTTAGACTTGAATGACCTAGAAATCTACAAGCGTTTGTTTCTGGATTTTGAAAATTGCTCAGCTACCTTATATCAAAATTATTTAGACAGTACTAAGCTGAGAATATTGTCTGATCCGAAGAAATTCTGGGGTTTCATAAACACCAAAAAAAAATCTGATGGATTCCCTTCATCATTTAAGACCTCTGACGGATTTACTGACGATCCTGTCGTAATTTGTGGTCTATTTGCCAATCTCTTTAAAGAGTCATTTTGTTCAGACTCTTTTAATCCTGATGAAGAGTACTTTGAATATATGAACTCTACACCCAGGGTTTCGTTGGATTCTATATCCTTTACTTCAGAGGATATTTTAAAGTATATTGGGTTGATCGATGAGGATTTTAATGCTGGACCTGACGGAATTCCTGCCGCAGTGTTAACACGATGTGGTTCCTTTCTAAGTCAACCACTGTCCATGTTATTCAATAAATCAATTAGCGAAAGTATTTTTCCACTTTTTTGGAAAAAATCTTTTATAGGTCCTATCTATAAAAAAGGTTGTAAGAACGATATAAACAACTACAGGCCTATCGCGAAACTCTCGTCAATTCCAAAACTTTTTGAGCGCCTCGTGTATGATCGTGTGAAAATTCACTGTGGGAAGGTCATGACAACTCGTCAGCATGGATTTGTTACTGGCAGATCCACTGTGTCTAATCTCCTCGATTTTACAACGTTTTGCTTAAATTAATTTTATTCAGGTAACCAGGTCGACTGTATTTACACTGATTTTAGTAAAGCATTTGATAAACTGCCACATAACTTAATTCTATTTAAACTAAAGTTAATGGGTTTTCCACAATTTTTTGTAAGCAGGATTCAATCGTATCTGACGGAGCGATCTTATCAAATACGATTTCGAGGCGTATTGTCAGCTGAATTTATTGCTGAATCAGGTGTTCCTCAAGGTAGCCACCTTGGTCCACTTCTGTTTATTTTAGCCATTAATGATGTAACCCACATCATCAAACACTCTCATCTACTTATCTATGCAGATGACATGAAAATGTACAGAACAATAGATGCTAAAGACAATTCAGATCTGCTCCAGTCTGATTTGAAATCCTTTGAAATTTGGTGTTCTAAAAACAATATGTTTCTAAATCCAGATAAATGCCAAACTATGACCTTTTCGCGAAAAAGGAATAATTTAATTTTTGATTATACGATAAAAGATACGGCTTTAAATCGTGTAGATTCTGTCAAAGATCTTGGTATATGCATGGATTCTAAGCTATCGTTTAACGTTCATATTGATTACATTTGTAAAAAAGCATCTTCTATGCTCGGGTTTATGAAACGCTGGGCCAAAGAATTTAATAGTATGATCACAACTACAACGCTGTATTATGCAATTGTGCGACCTCACTTAGAGTATGCAAGTCAAGTTTGGTCCCCAAGTTACAATGTACATGTTGAACGTATAGAGAGAATCCAAAAACGTTTTGTTCGGTTTGCTCTAAGGGGCTTAAGTGCAACTGATACTTTAAACCTTCCTCCTTATGAGGATCGTTTAAAACTTTTAAAAATGCAATCTTTGAATGAGAGAAGGAAGTCTGCAGATATCGTCTATTTACACCAACTTATAACTGGTGTATTCGATTCACCAGAACTTCTAACTCTTATAAATTTTAACACTAACCGTAGAAGCAGTAGAAATGCTAACAATTTAATTTACTTACCTTTTAGTAGAACAAATTATATGGCTACTGCTCCTTTACATCGCATGAGTACCTTTGTTAACAACTGTAGCTTTTTTGATGTTAACTTATCGAAAGGTCAACTCAAAAGTAGATTGAAAACTAATGTATGATTAGATCTATGTAAACGCATGGTTAGTTGTTATGTCTTGTGTTGTCCCTGAGCCCAACCCATATTATGGTGGGTAAATTTTTCTCACTTTGGATTGTTTTGGACCGCTCTTATCGATATCATTGGGGCTATTCACGGTTTGAGCGTACTTTTAACAAATCGTATTTATAGCATTTGTTATTGTTCGAATTGTGAGCACCTCGCCATGTGACTGTCGTATAAAAAGACTGTGCAACTCTATGATGTATGTGATTATGCGGCTGTAGACAGAGCATAAAAATACGAGGTACAAAAAACACCTCCAAGGGCTGCTTTTATTTACGAGTGCCTGTGTATTTGCATTTGTATGCAAAACAACAGCAAAGCAAAATGCGCTTTCGTAAATTGGCGTACAAATAGCGGATCGAACAAATGGCAGACCAGCGTATTCGAACTGTGAATGGCCTTATTGAGATGTTTTGATGTTATTTGGGATGGTTCTTAAGATGATCCAATGCGGAGAAAGTGCGAAAAAGCTGTAGTAGCTGAACTCTATTGTTATTGCATGTAATGAAAAAATTTTACTCAAAAACACGACGATAGCTCGCGTAAACATTGTTGCACGAAATTTTGTTGCTTTTTAACATTGCTGTAAGAGCTTTGTTACCAATTTTGTTAACAGTGTCTTAGTGACACGCTCACTGAGTTGAATTTAAAGCCAGCAACATTGTTGCGTGGTTTATTATACTTCTAGATTAGGTGAATATGTTATATACCTATTTTTTTTTGTTTTTATGTATAATACTACGTTGATCAATACAACAACAACAAAATCACTTACACTTCAATTTACTGCATAGATTTAAGTAGATTTCTTTTAATGATTAAGATTTGTTTAAAGCTCTTTTTTTCATTTTTTTCTAACTACTTAGATTATGTACAAATTTAGATAAGTTTATTTTAGCATTAATTTTAAGTTTAAGTTAATTTTTAATAATTACTTAAGTTATATTAGAATTTAGAATAGTTTATTTTAGCATTGATTTTAGGTTTAAGTTCACTGTTGCTTTTTATATTTAAGTTAGATTTATTGTACTAAAATATTTATTTACTTTAAGATTCTAAGTGTCACTTGAAGGTTATTTTAGTGGTGAGATTGGCACGATCACTTGTTATACATAGGTATACATTTAACTTTTAAGTGCCACTCTCTTTTTTTTTGTTTTAGATTATTAAGTTTTATATTGTTAGTTCATTTATATATTTTTAATTCTAAATCATTTCTTTTGAAAATTTTTCACCTTTCTATCACAATTTCTTTGTTTTTTTTTCTTTAACACTATTACCACGATCGCTATTACTAAAACCGCGTTGTAATTATGCTGCCCAAGCTGATGACCGTCGAGTACTAACTTCGTGCTTTTATGACCCTCTCCTTTCTACATATTTTTATGCAAGAATCTGCTTATGTGCAAGGTGAAAGCTTTCGTGACAATTTGCTCTTTAGCTTTTGCACCAATTTTTCTATGGTGCCAAATCTAGAGAGATTTAAATGTATATATATATATATGTATGTTTGTATATGGTTTTAATTGAAATTTAATTGATTGTTTAATAAAATTTACCCTTTTAGGAGATGGCACCAGCAAATGAAATTTTATTAACAAATTTAATCAAGAATCTTCTCGCCAATTCAAAATTCCACCTGTGTGGTTTTTATAAAAAAAATTAAAGTTAAGCCTATGTAAAGAACTTTAATAGAACCTAAAAAAATTTACTTTTTTTTCTTTGCGCTCAAAATATCCGTGTTTTTGATCGATACTTGATTATATATTCGAACAATCATTACCAATATCGAAACATTTCATTGAGTTAAACTAACAAGCAAATATACCGACTTAACACTTAGTTTTATTTAATGAAAAGAAATAAATATTTCGAAGAAGTCGATTTTTCTATGACTTTCTTTGAAGACGGCTGATCAGGAAAAGTACGCTTTTGTCTTCCGATTAGACCACGAGTTCTTAGCTAACAGCATACCTTATAAAAAAAATATGCCGTAATAGCGTAAGATTTCCAAGAAATATTTTTAAGAATTGGTAGCAAAAAGGAAGCTAAAAATATTCATATTGCTGTGGTGAATTTATTTTCACGCCTAGATGGAGCTGGTTTGTTTTAAAAATCATAAAATCTGAAATACCGGAAATAACTAATTTTTTCTTTGTTTTTGGCTACAAGCGCCGGTACAAAGTCGCCGATCAAAATTGCGGAAAGCCGCGTTGCGTTGAACAGGTTGAGAACGTGTCGAGAACTTGTTGCGTGCAAGTTGCTTAATCTGAAGGTTACGGTATAAATACACAGGCTAGCAACTTGAGTTGGAGTTGCGTTGACCAAGTGTGCAAAAGGCCTAAAGGTTAAAGAAAGGAATAGATTTACTTACTACTTTATCGACTCGTTCCAGTATCGATTCTCGATACACGAACGAGTCGCTCGATCGGATTCTCCGACGAGTGAGTTTTGCCTTTTTTAACTAGCATCACAAATTGATTTCTAAAAGCCGTAAACTTCATTTTGAACAACCGCGTTAAATTTAATAATAAATTATATATTTCCACTAATTGGAAGCAATCACTTATTGATTGCCAGCAACATAAATTTAGTTTTATGTATATGCACTTCTTGCACTAATTGCAGCAGCCAGTTTTACGTATTTATAAGTAAATATCACTTATTGAAGATTTGCCTAAGAAATAACACGTAAGAAATACACATTGTAAATCTAATCTAAGCTAACTAATTACTGATGTTTTCTTCTTTTTTTGTTTTTCTCCGTTTGCATATAAACCGAGCACCAATTGCCCGAAAGTTTAATGCAAACAATAGTGCAACTTACCAAGATTTCCAGCTAAAGGCCAGCGCTCTTTGGTGAATCATAACTTCACCGGAACAGACCCAAGTGATCTGCTCACTAACCATAAAAAAGATATGAACAAAACTGTTACATTTCATGCTTGAAGAAATGAATAGAAAAAGAAATCGTGTCATTTTCCTGCAGTCTTAAAAAAGATAGTTATAGGCGGGGTTTCGTTCAAAACTATTTGCAGAATCCAAATTGCGAAAATTATCTTCGGTACCACCTCTGGTGCCCGAGATATAAAACCTTATATGAATTTTTTTGAAAAAGTTAAAAAATTGCATTCAAGTATATATTTCTCCAAAACAGAAAAATGCATATGCAAAAAATATACAAATTACTGGTTCGCCAAATTTAAGGAAAACGCTAACATTATAATCAATATCACCAAAATGAAGGCAATCAGATAACAATTAATAGTTTTGTGCTATCTCGAGTGTACCTTTAGATTCGAATATCCTTCACACAGGACACTGTGGGTAAAAACCAAGAATAGCATCGTATTTGCCAAAATATTGTTAGTTGAGGTCTATATTTACTTTTGCTTTAAGACTTATGTAGTTTTTCTTACAAAAATTAAAGCATTTTGAGATTGTGATTTTGACTGTTTTTATCAATAAACAGCTTTGTCCTTGCGGGAGTGGAAGAGATCCTTATTTTTTTCTAAAACTTCTATGGAAGATCTTTACCACCCTATGCAATTTTTGAGACCTCTTAGAATGTGAAATACGCCCTAATGAGCATTTCCACCAAAAGGTCCGCCGCGACTGAAATATTTAATGTTAAGGAAAATTCTTTTAAGCCTCAAAAATAGAAAAAAAAGTGTTAAAGTTGTATATAGTGAGAGTACTGAGAGCTGATCTAAATTTGAACACAAAAAATGGCGACAGCAATAGTAAATAGTAACAAAAGTTAAAAAATGGTGACAAAAGTTTTAATTTTATAAGTATAATAAATACTCGTATATTACAAAATTTAGTTAGATTTTTCAGTTTTGATTTTCTCAGTCTCGGTTTAATTCAATGAAAAAAAATTTCTAGATATTTCTTTGAAGAGAAAAATTTGTAACTTAACGTATGTATCGTAACGTTTCATTCTATGTTTTGTATTAAAATAATTTTAAATAGAATATTTTGCAACGAAACACATAATAACAATAAACCAGATGATATTCAAATAACTTTCATAAAAAAAACTCGTGCACATTTCGCAGATTTTTTCGTTTTAGTTTAGTAGATGATTTAGATTTACAATTGGACCCAATAGGGGCACTACGATTGGGGAAACAGACATAAACACCTCAACTAAACATACGATTAGCATGAAATAATGTATACTGAGGTTTTAAGGTACGATAGGTATTTTGTCGCTATCTCTTTTGATCTGGAAGGCGCCGTAATACAAATATTTCAAAAACCGCTTTTATATATAAAGAAACCCTTTTATATATATGGGTTTAAAGATATGATAGATATTTTGCCACAATCCACACTGATCCTTCTTTAAGGGCTTTGTAAACAAATATTTTACAAAACAGCAAAAAATCCTAAACAGCTCATATGACTAACATAAATTTTTGTATTAAAGGGTTTTCAGGTACAATGAGTATTTTGGCGCTATTTATTTTGATCCATCTAGAACGCCATCATTTGATCAGAGACTTTAACCAAATCATGTTTTAGCGCTAATTAACGGAAATGGCTAATTGCCGGGCCAGCTAGTATGAGTTTAAATATGAATTTTATTATTATTATTATTATTACTTTCTTTATTTAGCTACTTGCTAATTGTATAAAATTAAGTTATTATGTTTAATATTATCTTAACGAATTTCTTATTTTATATAGCACCATAAATTAATTCAATTATATTTTGTTCTTATATATTGTACTAAAGCATTCTTAAAACTATATAAATTTGTTTCATTCTTCAAATAATTGGGTAGTTCATTGTATAAGTTAAGGCCTTTATATAACAAAATATTTTGTGATCTTTTATTAGGAAAAAAATTTTGTCTAAAATTAGCTCCATTTCTCAAATTACAATATATGGCTTAAATATTTAGGTAATAAATTATTCTTAATTTTAAAAATAAAAACTATCACATTCAGAATAATTTTTTGTTAATGGATAACCATTTTAAAGTTTTTAACATGGTTCTTATTGGCGCTAACCAATTGCATTTTAAAATACATCTCATTCCTTTGTTTTGCATTTTTTGCATTCTTGAAAGCATTACATTTGATCCTAAGAACACAATGGTGGAACAATAAATAATTAACTTTAGTTATAATAATGGTGGTGGAATATGAATAAATAACTTTTGAATCTATTATTGCATTTATACGATCTGTTTTCTTTCCTACCACTCAATGTGTCTTCTAATCGGCACATTATTTAATGTTCGACACTCCCTATATAATATATTGTTTTAGTAAAAATAAGCATATATTGCAAGCTGCCACTTTGGGGATATATCTTTAAAAAGTTTGTTGGGCTAAAATATGCTGCACACTACCACATGTTTATGCTCCTGAAAATTCTGCTGTAAATCTTTTAATATCCTTGATGTTAACCATATGTTAATGCTTCAATAAAGCAGATAATTATTTGTTAAGCGTATGTTTTGTTAACATGTCTTGGTTTTTGTTGTAGTCAAACGTATATTTTTAATTAATTTCTAGTCGGTCAGCAACATATATTTTTACAACATCTACATATTTAGTTAATATTTGTTATGAGCAATTTTGAAGCACATACGTAAAATGAGTCGTTATATGTTTCACTTTATTTTATTGCTGCAGTTCTGTTACAACATAAACATAAGCCCCACACATCAATACGCATGACCTTATATTAAATGTTTATTACGAACACGTTGTAGAAATAAAAAAAGTTTAAACAATCAAATAAAAAGTTTTTACTATGCTTTAAAATGTTGACGTAGTAAAAATGTTGTCCTAAAGACATAACCTATGTGAGAACTTTATCTGTATAAGAAGCTGTTGATTTTTACAGGATTAAGGACTGTTGGTATAACGATAAAGAACGCTGTGACTTATATAGAAGATAACATACAGTATCGGACAAAACATTTGCAACTCGTTACGAAAATAAGGATTTCGATACAAATATAAAATATTTTACAGTGTACTATTATTTTTTTGCATGTAATTTTTGTTTGTAATTAAACCATCAAGCGTATATATATATTTCATGTTCCTCTCTTAAATTGCAAGATCTTCTCTTAAAATTCTAATCTCATAAAATTCTGAGTGAGACAAAACATTTGCAACTCATATGCAACAACAAAAATCCGTTACTCCAACAGATAATTATGCAGAACATTCCAAGTTCTAACTAAGTTGGTGAAGTTTTCAGGTTAGTTGTAAAACAATTTTGCAAGAAAGGTTGTGCAGCTACATAATAAAAAAAAAGAACTATTTCGAAAAAATGAGTCCAAACAAATTCGGAAAAGCACTCCATACGAATATAATTAATGACTTTAATAGAGGACTTTCCCAAAAAGACATTTCAGAAAAGTATAAAGTGCATAAGTCGTCAATTTCGCGAATTATATCTCGGTATCGTAAAACTAAAAAAATTGATGTGGAGCACCATGGAGGTCGCCCACGTAAAACGACATGAAGAGTTGACAACTTGCTAGTGAGACATGTGAAGAAAAAACCTTTTGCATCTGCTCCACAACTTGTCGAAGAGTACCAGTTGCCAATTTCTTCAAGAACTGTGTGTCGTCGCTTGGTTGATGCTGGCTTACCTTCTTGTCGCCCAGCCAGAAAACCTTTGATTTCAAAGCGGAACCAAAGCAAACGTGTTCGATTTGCAAAAAGACACCTTAATTGGTCAGTTGAACAATGGAAATCGGTCCTCTTTTCGGATGAGTCGAAATTCAATTTGATTGGCAGTGATGGTATGACCAGGGTTAGGCGACCCAGAGGAAAACGACTTCAAGTATCGTACTGCGTCAAAACTGTCAAGCATGGTGGTGGGCATGTTATGGTCTGGGGATGTTTTTCGGATGCAGGAGTAGGCCCTATTTACCGCATTGACGGCATTATGGATCAGCATGTATACAAAAGTATATTAGAGACCGTGATGATGCCATTTGCTGAATGGGAAATGCCATTGCGCTGGACGTTCCAGCAAGACAATGATCCCAAACACACGTCTAAGCTTATAAAAACTTGGTTTAGCGACAATAAGATTAATGTTTTGGAGTGGCCCGCGCAATCCCCAGACCTTAGCCCCATTGAGAACCTTTGGGAGATAGTAAAACGCAGAATAAACCATGAAAATGTGAAAAATTCGATAGATTTTTTTCAACGGATTCAAACGGCCTGGAATGAAATTCCGATCGATATTATTCACAACTTAATAAGCTCAATGCCACGTCGCTGCAGGGAAGTTATAGCAAATAATGGATTCGCTACTAAATATTAATTGAAATTAATATTTTTGCTCAAATGTTAATTAGTTGCAAATGTTTTGTCTAGTCCATCTATAGATTTGATGTGAAGTAAAGTTTTTATTTTTTAAAGAAGAACATTTCATGTTAATTACCTCAGTTTAACAAAGTATTAAAACATGTTTGTTACTTTTCAAATCAAATAAACATTATTTTTCAAAAATATTTGGATTTTTTATGATTTTTTAAGAAATGTTTCACAGTTGCAAATGTTTTGTCCGATACTGTATGTTTATTATTATTGAAAAGTTACCAGTCACCAGAATAGCTATCAGAAGTTAATAGTTAAAATACAAATTAGCTAATTGTTATTAATAAGTACAGGAACTTACTTAAGCAAAGTTGAAAAAAGTATGTAAATATAAAATTTACATATGATGCAGTGATATACCTCAGTAAAATATTTATATGTGCACAAATATTTTTTATTTTTTCTCCCTGGTTTATAACAGTACAATTTTTTGAGTTTGTCAAAATTTTTGTTAATGGATGAAGTTTATTAATCAAACAGAGAATTCTTCCTCGTATTCGTAGTACCGTTAATCGAAAATACTGTGTAGTCTCGCGTGTGCAATAGAAAATATTTATATGTGCACAATTGCTTTTTTTTTGTGTTTTTACTGCTATAACCTAACATAATTTTGTTTATAATCTTAGTAAGAAAAACCATAAACATAATGGAAATACATTTTTGGAACAAAATATGAGCACGTTTTAGAGTTATTTTATTTTTCAAATAAAAATGCCACGTGGAATTCACTTAATATGAAAAAGATCGTTGAAATATAAAATTTTTAAATGAAGCCGGTTTAAAAGTGGATGCTATAGTTGCTAGTATAAATCGTCACCGAAACACTTTAACAAATTTTTTAAAAGACCCTGTCAACTATGCTATAATCAAGCTTAGTGAAAGAAAATCTGTGATTGACCAATGGCACAAAAGATGAATTCGACGTCTTGCTGTGGAGAAAGGGATGAGTTGTGGTGAAATTGCTGCGTATTTGGATCTAAGGGTTACCAGAAGCAGAATCAAATAAATTTGGGATGAAAATGCCAACGTCAGTTATGTATCGCCCTTCTTTCAACCCAGGCTTCTACCATGACTCATTGCGGCCAGTCTAGCATAAGCCGAAAAATACAAATTTTGTGAGAAAGAATTTGGGAATGTCATATTAAGTTATGCCAAAAGGGTTAACCTTGACGGGACCGATGGTTGCCAGAAATATTGTCACAATTTGCGATATCCACGACAAATTAGGTATGTGCGTAACCATGGGCGGGTATCATTGATGAATTCAGTCGGTTTCAGATACTTTGAAAGTCTCCCCTGTATTTTATTTCGTGCAAATAGAATACACAAATGCATATTGAGTTATAAGGTGATGTATATTAAGATCACATCCTATAAATACCAGGATAACTGGACTTTCAAGCAGAACAACGCACCAACAAATTCTTCCCGAGCCACAAATGACTTTCAATAAATCTGAAATATACCCGAACTGTAGTGACCTGTTGTTAGCCATGACTTGAATCCTATCGAAAACCTGTCGTACATTCTTTTTGCCCAAGTTTATAAAAACGGGCGCCAGTTCGAGTCGATGAAGCATCTGAAAACAGTTCTTTAAGATGAATGGCAGAAAATCGATGGCTCCATCCTCAGATCGCTGATGTAATTCATTCTTTTCACGCTTATCCATGTCATATATAAGAAAGAAACCTTATTCTTTTATAAAATCTATATATATTTCTATTTTATTCCATCAATCAATAAAAATAGGTTTTGCACATACAAATATTTTCTACACGGTCAAAAATCTTGGACTAAATTCTAATAAATCCTGTATTGTATATATGACGACACCGAAACTGTATTAAAATTTAATCAACGGTATATATTACAATTAATTTTTAATCTCTCATGGGACTTAATTTTAATACATGCTTGTATTAAAATATTTTTTACAAAAATAAAAAATTAACGAAACATGTGGGATTCGAACCCACTACGTTTAGGTTATAAGTTTTTGGCTCTACCAACTGCTCTATGAAGCCACATGTATAAAGAAATGATAAACGTGCATAACAACCGAACCAAGCCGAACGCTGTTTTTAAAGACTAATCCAACCTGTATTAAATATTATTCCAGGTTTTATTAAAAAATGTCTAGTATTTTGAAGAGTTTGAATTCTAATAGAAAGGGCATTAAAAAATGCATGATTCCAACGATTGGATTAAAAATTAGTCCTAGATTTTTGACCGTGTATGAACTTATAAATACATTATAATTTTTTTAATAACAATAAGTTTTTTTAATAAGCTATATCTTGTTTTGTATATAAGTCCTTAATTCTATGAAGTTATATTTGTTAAGAATTGCATTTTAAGTGTTGCACATATAATTATTTTACTAAGGTAGAGAAGACACTTATGACCCTACGGAAAAAGCAAACTCAATGGCCCCTTAATGACTGGTCCCATGACAGCTCAAATGGACAGCTATCACACGACAGGTCTGATACAACTCGTCACTGAACAGGTTTCTGTGCCTGTTACGGGACAGATTTCATTTTCTGTTTTTCGAGGCTGGTAACTGTACAGGTCTAAGTTGATGCAGCATGTTGCAATTGACCCCTGTAAATGACAACCCCATGTAAAAGTAACCTTTTGATTTCATATGTTGATGGCAGAATTGGGACAGGCCCCTATCTCTCGGGAACCTATCACGTGGTAGGTTCTGAACCGGTTCCTTTTTCGTCAAAACAGGTCACCAATCTACTCTTCTCGACCGGTCAATGCACCGTCCAAGGTGATGCAGCAAGCGGCAATTGACCCCTGCCAATGACAACGCTATGTAAAAGTGACCGGTCGGTTTCAAATGTTAGTGGCAGAATTGGGACAGGTCCCTATCCCTTGGGACCTATAACGATATTGGTTCAGAGCCGGTCATTTTCTGCATAGGTGATATACTACTAAAAATAAATAATTTAAATTAAACTGAATTTATTAATTTTTAAAACTGAAACTTATTGCTAGAAATAAGGAAATAAAAAATAAGAAAATTCAAATTATAAATAAAAAATACAAATTAAAATAAAAAAAAATACTTTTCAGGAAAAATTAAAATTCAAACAAATAAAATAAAACAAATTCAAATTGGAAACTTAAAAATGAGAAATAAAAAAAATATAATAAATATCAAAAATGAAAAATTAAGTTAAGCAATATATTTTGAAAATAAAAAAAATGAAATTAAAAATTTTAAATCTGAAAACGAAGAAACTAGCAAAAAAGTGCCATGTTGTGAAAACGTTTTCTCCCGTCAGAAAAACCTAATCCAGAAATTGTTTATGTATAACTAAAAATCTACTCTAAAATTTTATCTATACTTTATCATGCACTACTACGTTCGGTAGCATCTACAGCTTATTTACTTTTACTAAACAAAAACACACACATTCACATCATATGTTTGCCACCAAAAGCAGACTGCCTACATTTGTTTTTATTTTCGAGCTGAGTTTCTGCGAAAACATGCTATAAAAAAGCAAATAAAAAATGAGAATCGATGTAATAAAAACTTGTAAAATTCCGCGAAATAGCCTAAATCCAAATTTATCACTTATACTGTCGTTTAAGTAAAAATATAACAGTAACTGTGCTATTTCTACGCATTGGATCAGGCTAATTTATTTTTTTTCTGCCAAATGACACATAAAATAAAACTTCATGATGACTACTTTGACGTTAGCATTAACAAAAATGTATCAGCTTGAGAAAGTGATGGTCATGCCAGCTGTTTAATAAATCTGAGAGAAAAAATATTGAATTGAGACAATGAATCAGAATTGTGAACATTTTTGTATAACACTTTAGGAAATGGAAAGAATAATCCACTGAACCACAAGAGAAGGTTCGGCAAAAAATCAGAGGATGGAGAATCCTTTCAGGCCAATATTTTTTGAAGTAAAAGCAGAAAACACACTCAGAAATAATACACTGCGTGTCATTAGCGTATGGACATATGCCCTTCATTAAAAATTAATAAAAAAAATATCTTCTATTAAAGTAATAAACTTTTTTTATGAAAAATAAATTTGAATATTCCACTGTGCCCTTGCAAAAAAGTAAGCACATTGTAATAAGAACCGTTAAGTTTTGTGGAAATAATAGTTGCAAACATGTGAGAACGAACGTTTTGAAATGCGTCATTAGGATAAGGACAGTACTGATTTTTGCGTGATAGCAAAAAGTTGTGCAAGATTTCTCATAGTGATTCATTTATAGTTGCATAGAAAATGCATAAAATACTTTTTTCGGAAAATGGTGGAGGAAAGCTAAAATTGAAGAGTTTCCAGAAGAGGCGTATAGCACTTGTGTAATTACTGCTAAGCTTGGGAGAAACAAAACTGTGGTGAATAAATTGATGAGAAATATTGAAAGCTATGGAAAGAACTTAAAAGAGTGCACTAATAGAGCCACAAAAACCAAAGCTAGCTAATGGGAGTTGAAGCTAGCATTTTGTAGAGCATAGCGTCATTAAGTCATCTGAGCACTTACAGAAATAACTATTGCAGAAAAAACAACCGCTTAGTCACAAACTTAAGCATTTTTGTCTAGACCTTGCTAAAATTTCAATTTCCTAGAGTACGCAAGTGGAGAAGAGTTATTTTCTCGGATCAAAAATCAATTTACGCGGCCCTGATGGCTACTATTATTTTTTTCATGATTTAAGAAAAGAAAAACGGTTTTTATTTATTTATTTAATATAAATATCATCTACCGGGCTTACACCCTTACAGATTGCAAACTTATCGTATAACTTAACACTTAAACCTAAAGTAAGAAGGAACAAACAATTTAGATATTAATTTCTTTAAATTATTTGAAAGAATTTTCCTTTAGAGAACGAACTGGAATTCGAAATGAAATGAGGGCTAATAGTTCCGGAGAATTTATTCTTCCGTCAAATATGTCTTTGACAAACATAATGTTCGACATTACACGTCTTTGAGCCAAACTGTGAATATTTAGCAATCGACATCGCACCCCATAATAAGGCATATCATCCCATGAGTACATGCGGCGTAAAGCAAACCTTGTCTGAATGTTTTCAATTCTATTTTTTAAATTAGTATAAAATCGTTCCCAAATTATGCTACCATATTCTAAAAGCGAACTCACTAAGCTTACAAAGATTGCTTTAGGCGTGAATGGATCTAAGAACTCTCTTGAGTTCCTTTTTATAAACCCAAACTGAGAATTAGCTTTGGATACGAGATAATGGAATTGTGGTTTAAAAGAAAAGTTCGAATCGAAGTACACCCCAAGATCTTTAATCTGATTGACTCTTGCAAAGCTCTCATTCGAGTTATAACCGTAATCAAATTTAATCGGGAAATTCTTCCGAGAAAAAGTTAAAACTTTACACTTGGAGAAATTTAAATTCAAGCGATTTCTTTTACGCCAAATAAGTAGACAATTTACGCTATCGAAGGCCTTGGAAAAGTCCGTATACAAAACATCCGTTTGTGAACCGCTTTCGATGCTATTCAGGCAAAAAATGGAAAAAATAGCGAGATTTGTGTTTGTGGATCGGCCAGAGATCGTGTTTTGTACTTCGCTAAATAACATTTTGTTTATAATTTTGTCAAAAATTTTGGGTATAATCGAAAGTTTTACTATAGGACTATAACTTTTGATTTAAAGTTTTACTTTAGGACTATAACTTTTGATTACATATTTTTGACCTGATTTGAATATACATAGGTGTAACGTACGCTGTCTTCCATTCGTTCAGAAAAAGTCCTTCCAAAAGAGACTTATTAAAGATTTTACCCAAGGCCGTGTGCAGAGCGATTGCACATTTGTTAAAAAATATTGGGGTAAGAAGATCAAAGCCAGCGCCTTTTTTGCTGTCCACAACAAGCAGGGATTGCAACACATCTCCGTTTGAAATTTCAAAAATTCCAATATCAACTAACTGAATATTGGAAAGAGCATATAAATATGTCTGTGGATTTGTATATTTAAATACACTTCCAAAAATTTCGCGAACTTATGCCCAAGGGGTTGTCAACATTGGTTCCTTTAAATTCCATAGCATTAGGCAGGCCAGATGTTTTTCGTTTAGAATTAAAGAACACCCAAAAAGACTTTGGGTTTGATTTTATATAGGATTTGATGGAAGATATATAAGTCCTATATAAAAAAGTGAATTTTTGGCTAGACATCATAGCAGAGAGGGTTGTATAATAGTAAAGGGCTACATTTCCTAGATTGACCTGGTATTCGAAAATGCAAAAAAGACTACATAAAAAAACAAAAGCATGCTGGAAGTGGCTTTACCACAATTTTTTGATTTCTATGGAACACTATTGGACATACCAAAATGACAATTCCCCAAATTCACACGGCAAGATATGTTAAAACATGGATTCAAGAGCAAAATGCTGAGGTCTTGGAATAGCCCCCTTACTCACCTGACCTTAATGTTGTGGAAATATGTGGAGTTGACTTTCTAGTAAAGTATTAAAAAAGACAGTTCGATAGTAAAATTTCTTTAATTGACGCCAACAAAATGGGATGGGATGAATTTCATATAAGCTACTTGAAACCACTTTACGATTCAATACCCAGTGGTGTCTTTGAAGTGATTTCAGACGTGGTGGTAGAACGCACTACTAAAAATGGTAGGCGTTATGATAATAATTATTTAGGAAAAGAAAAAATTCAAATCCGTCCACTATTTTTGGATTTATCCTAAGTGTCCTTATAAAACTGACGAACAAAAAGTGTGAAATTCAACAAGTCGTAACAGTGTAGTGCTATAAGGTGTCCAATAATGCTTTCTGTTTTGTTTTTTCATGCTTATTAGTTCAAAAAACAAAAATTAAAAATTTACTCCATGTAATGATAATTTTTAAAATTGTTCATTCCTCCATTAATGTTCAATCGCCTTGGCAGTTTTTTATATTTTAAGCAGAAACTGCACACATTCTCTGGGAACATTTGTCGTAACGTGATTGAGAGTGCACAATGGTCAGACGCTTCAAGTGAATAGAACTGTCAGAGCCGGAGCGGTTGAACATTTTTTATCAAATCTCAAAAACTATTCAAGTAAAAGCTACCTTTCTGAAATTTTGTATCGGTATTCTATATGCTTTCCGACAAAAGACAAGGACGATGAGATCAAGGAAATTTTCTACGAGCGCCTTGAAAATGCTTACGAGCGCTGCCCACGTCACGACGTAAAAATTGTGCTTGGTGACTTCAACGCTAAGGTGGGCAAGGAAAATATTTTTGGCCCAACAGTCGGAAAGTTCAGCCTCCACGACTACACCTCCGATAACGGAATGAGGCTGATTGGCTTCGCCGAAGCACGAAACATGGTCGTAAGTAGCACTAGATTCAAGTATCTCAATATTCATAAAGCCACCTGGATGTCCCCTGATCAAAAAACCAAGAATCAAATTGATCACGTTTTGATCGACGGAAGGCACTCTTCCAGTGTATTGAATGTACGCACGCTCCGTGGTGCAAACATTGACTCGGATCACTATCTTGTTGCAGCCAAGATCCGTATACGTCTGTGCTCCAAGATCCGTACACGCGCAGCTAAGAATACACGCAACCCTACACAAAGAAAGCTCGACTCTCACTCCTGCTTCAAAGCACTCCTCCAATCGATGATATATGCGCGCAGTGGACACACATTTCCAACTCCATGCGTGCGGCTGCTGAAGAGGTGATTGACTACAACCACCACCCTCGCCAAAACCAGTGGTACGACTAGGAGTGTCGCGACGCCACCACAGAGAAAGACGCCGCCTACAAAGCCACCCTGCAGTCGGCTATAACGCGCGCTGCTAAGGAGCGATACAAAGAAAAGAGGAGGGAAGAGACGTATTTTCAGGCGGAAAAAAGAGAGGCAGAAAAGCGCAAGCAGGAGAAGATTAAGATGTATGGTGACAGGAATGAGGCCCGAAAATTTTTCGAAAAAATAAGACGCCTTGCCGATAGTTTTAAAACCGGGGCCTCTTCCTGCAAGGATGAAAACGGGAATCTAGTGACAGATGTCCACACTGACGTTATGGAGGGAACACTTCTCTAAGCTTCTAAATGGCGACGCCGATAACAATCCCGCCAATAGAGATGATATTCCGGAAACCCCAATTTCGGATGACAGCGCTGAGGTTCCGCTTCCCGACTATTATGAAGTTCTGACAGCTATAGCTCGGCTTAAAAATAACAAAGCCGCGGGAGCTGATGGCTTACCTGCTGAGCTGTTTAAGAACGGAGGCGAAGGTCTACTTAAATGCATTCACGAGCTTCTATGCAGAATATGGTCAGAAGAATGCATTCCGAACGATTGGAATCTCAGTGTGCTCTGCCCAATCCACAAGAAAATCGATCCCACTATCTGTGCCAATTACCGTGGGATAAGCCTTCTTAATATCGCATATAAGGTCCTGTCGAGCGTTTTATATGAAAGATTGAAGCCCATTGTAAACGAATTGATCGGACCTTATCAGTGTGGCTTCAGACCTGGAAAGTCCACC
Organism: Dichetophora obliterata; assembly: GCA_963920525.1. Lineage (NCBI taxonomy): Eukaryota > Metazoa > Arthropoda > Insecta > Diptera > Sciomyzidae > Dichetophora > Dichetophora obliterata. Next base: position 173,286,368 of record OY986439.1, read on the forward strand.
ATCGACCAGATTTTCACGCTACGAAAAATCTTGGAGAAGACTCAAGAAAAACAAGTCGACACCCACCATCTTTTTGTCGACTACAAAGCCACCTTCGACAGCCCAATAAGGAAGCACCTGTACTCCACCATGTCTGAATTTGGTATTCCTGCAAAACTAATACGACTTTGCAGGATGACACTGAGCAACACCAGCAGCGCAGTTAAAATCGGGAAGGACCTCTCCCCACCATTTATTACCAAACGAGGTTTCAGACAAGGTGATTCCTTATCGTGCGACTTTTTCAACCTAATGATGGAAAAGATCATCCGAGCTGCTGAACTGCGAACTGCACAAATAAGAATTCGAACATAAATATGAAATGAATACGAGTATAAATACCTCAGTAAAATAATTATATGTGCAACACTTCAAATGCAAACATAACTTCATTTGATTTTATGTTATTTTTTTATTGAAACCGTATTAAGGAAGTATATGTTAAACAAGTTATATCTTATTTAAAAAACTTGTTATTAAAAAAACTATAACATATTAAAAAAGTTCATAGAAAATATTTATATGTGCAAAACCTATTTTTATTGATTTTATGGAATTAAATATAAATATATATAGATTTTATATAAGAATAAAATTATATAAATCCTTTAAATTTATATAATTTATAAAAATATATAAATTGTAAATTTCCTTTTTTTATATATGACTTGGTTAAGCGCGAAAGACATGAAGTAAATCAACGATCTGAGGATGAAGCCATCAATTTTCTGCCATTCATCTTAAATAACTGTTTTCAGATGCTTCATAGACTCGAACTGGCGCCCGTTTTTATAAACTTGGGCCGAAAGAATGCCTTACAGGTTTTCTATAGGATTCAAGTCATTACTAACAGCAGGTCACTACAGTAAGGGTATTTTTCAAATTTATTGAAAGTCATTTGTGCCTCGGGAAGTATTTGTTGGTGCGTTTTCAAGCTGAAAAGTCCAGTTATTCTGATATTTATAGCATGTGATCACATCATCTAATAACTCAATTTACATTTGTGCATTCAATTTGCACGAAATTAATAACAGGGGAGACTTGCAAAGTATCTGAAACCGGCTGAAATCATCAATAATGGTTACGCGCTTACCTAATTTGTAGTGGATATCGAAAATTGTGACGGTATTTATGGCAACCGTTGGGCCTGTCAAGGTTGAACCTTTTTTCATCACTTCATGACATTCCCAAATTCTTTCTCACAAAATTTGTATTTTTCGGCTTATGCTAGACTGGCCGCAATGTGTCATGGTAGAAGCCTGGGTTGAGAGAAGGGCGATACATAACTGACGTTGGCATTTTCATCCCAAATTTATTGGATTCTGCTTCTAGTAACCCTTAGATCCAAATGCGGAGCAATTTCACCACAACTCATCCCTTTCTGCACTGCAAGACGTCGGATTCGTCTTTTGTGCCATTGGTCAATCACGAATTTTCTTTCACTACTCTTGATTATAGCATAGTTGCCAGGGTATTTTAAAAAATTTGTTATGGTGTTTCGATAACGATTTGTCCTAGCAGCTATAGCAACTACTTTTATACTGGCTTTAGTTAAGGCTTTTATATTTCAACGATTTTCTTCAGATAAAGTGGTTTCACTTGGTATTTTTGTTTGAAAAATAAAATAACTCTAAAATGTGCTCATATTTTGTTCCAAAAATGTATTACCGTTATGTTTATGGGCTTTCTTACTGAGATTATAAAAAAATTGTCGTAATTTCTACGTTTTAGCTGTTAAAACACAAAAACAGCAATTGTGCACATATAAATATTTTCTATTGCACAAGCGAGATTTCACACTATTTTCGACTAACGGTACTACGAATACGAGGGAGAGAAGAATTCTCTGTTCAACAAATAAACTACATCCTTTAAAAAAATTTTTGTTGGCAAACTCAAAAAAATTATGTTGTTATAAACTAGGGAGAAAAAATAAAAAATATTTGTGCAGATATAAATACTTTACTAAGGTATGAATATGAATTTGAATATAAATTTCATATATGAAAACATTAATATTTTCATTAATATATATACTTGATATGAATTTGAATATGAATATGACTATAAATATGAATATGATTATGAATATGAATACAAACATGAAAATTAAATATTTTAACATTTCAACAAATACATGAATTTTAATTTAAATTTTAATTTGTAAATGAACATGAATTCGCATATAAATATGAGAAAGAGTATGAATATGATTGTGATAATGATTATGAATACGAACATGAATACGAATATGAATGCGAATATGAATATAAATGCAAACAGAATATCAATATGAAATAAATGAGTATAAATATGAACGACTTAACTCCAAAAGTATTGGGCCGATTTTTATAAAAATATATTTAAAATGTCATATTTGTGCTACACATTTATTTAGGGGTAATTTTCTTTCGAAATTTTTATAAGAAGTATATTAAATTAAGGTACTAAGGTTTTTAAGAAATCATCCCAGCTGCAACGCATTGCTTATTCGTTGTCTTTTGACACTTTTGTGTTGGAAGAGTTTCAATAAACTCAATGTTGCTCTCTATTTTCATCTTTCTCTTCGTACTCAGCTAGCGATGCATATAAATTCAGAGCGGCGCTCCAAAACAAAACAAAACAAAAGAAACCATTTTTTATATCTTTGATATGTATTGTCTTAACCCGAAACACCCTGTCGTTGCCATATGGCAACGCAAACACAAACACTTAAAATGTACCTTTTTTAGTTTAAATCATTTTATTTTTGCGTCATTCTGAGAATTGAAACAGGTCATTCTGAGAATTAAAAAAAAATTACTCAGGGTGATTCGAGTTAACCCACTGAGGACTATGATGCCATATCGTATCACTAGGTTGGAAGTCGCAAAACTTACCGCATCACATAAAAATTAGTCAAAATCAAAATTAGGTAAAAATTAGCACACGTGTGAAAAAATTGTCCCGTCTTTAAGGCGTAAGGGAGATTCATAAAAAGCGTCAAAAAGTCGTGCACAACAGCGCCTGCTAGTAGGAATATAAATATGAATACGAAAAACTTATTTCGTCTTGTTTCATTTTTTCAAATTTCTGAATAAGTTTTCATTTAGATTTACATTTACATTTAATTGATAACGTATGCAACACAGACAATATAAATTTCATTCCCAGTTATGACAGGGTTTGTAAAAATTTTTTTTTTATGCAACAATATCATACTGCATTGATACCAATTATTTGCTGAGGCGTGTGATTCCTATAAAATTACAAGTTGTAGAACAAAGTTCTTAAAATTTCCTTTTCTAACTTCTTTTTAAATTTAAAAAGACTTGGTTTAGAAGTTTTTAGTTTCAAATTGTTCCATTGAAATTTAAGGATTCTTAAAAACTCTCATTTTAGCCACAAAAAACTAACGACCACAAAATGTGTAAAACTTTTAAGCAAATTCATTGAACATGTGAATTTAAAAATCTGGTTCAAACTGAGAGCTTTGATTTTTTGTAAATATTCTCTGGTTGATGCACATTTTTTGCTTGGACCTTTTAACGAAATGCTAATCGTTCGTAGTTAGACAGTTTAAAGCGACAGTTCTGCGTTGATGTTTTTGGTTTTGGTTTTTGTTTTTGTTTTAGTTCAGGTGAGGTAGCAACTCTTGATATGCAACTTCCATGGCGCATCGTCAGTTGCTATTTTTGTGAGTGGTTTTCTAAAAGTTTTCGCGAATTTTGTACAATGTTAACGAATGCAATAAAGTTGGAATTAGTTTAGTGGAAATGTTTTAAATAAATGTTCGAAAACTTTTGCTTTGCAATAGAAGTTTTGCATTTGAAAATTTCACATGGCGATAGTGTTATGGATGTCGATCTTATTGACAGTGGATAGTGGGAAAGTTTGTTAATTTTGCAAATATTTGATTAAAATTGGCGCTAGCAAATGAAGAATGAAGAGTTGTAGAGTCAAAGCTTTAATGCAATGATTGGTAAAAATTTTAAAATAAAATAATAATTTTACCCATGAATGTCAAAGAGGTAGCAAAAGATATGTTATGAGAAAAGCATATTTAAATTGTACCTCACGCTGGCTTCACTGGCAACTGTAGTTGAAGTTCACGCAGAGTTAAGTTGTTATAAATTACAAAAAGTTATCAAAGGCACGTATCTTAGGATATTTTTTGTCTGTCCTTAAAAACTGCAAGTCTGCAAAATATGCTCAAACAAACTGAAGTTGTAACGGAAAAGCTCTACAAAAATTGCACAAGTTCAAAGTTTTTCAAGTTGCTGAAAGTTGTGCTGAATATTTCATAAAATAATTGCTAGTGTAAATAAATGAACAAAAAACAAAAAAAAAAAAAAAACTGTAAAAATATCCGAGTTTAAAAATAAAAACAAAAAGGAGTTAATAAGGGAAAAAAGGAGTAAAAATCCAGCAATTGTATGCATAAGACAGCAATAACAACAAAGCATACAAAAACTTTTGCAAAAAAAGCTCTACAAAAAATCGACTTCTCCCTGTAGTTCAACAAAGAATGAGGCTCAAAAAAGAGAAAACAAACAGTTCAGCACCTTCTTAAGTAAAAAGGCAGGAAAACTACTACTTTTGTTACTTTGGCAGCTACTATTGCTATACTGCATATAACTTGGTTGTATTGTATGTAAAACGTTAAAGTTTTCCAATTATAATTTGTTGACAAATGTGTTGCGAAAAGTGTACAATACCATAAAAACATTTGAAGAGCACATGTGAAGACATGTACACAAAAGTACTGATAGAAAAAAAGGGAGTAAAAGTATAAGCGACAAGCAGAAGAACAGAAGGAAGAACAATTTATGCAAAAACGTTTTGTCTCACTTTATTAACATTTTGTGTACTGTATTGAGTAACAATATGTGTGTCTTTTCGTTTAAGGGCGTAGTTAAAAGGGTGTTTCAAGAGAGCACTGCCTTTTATGTCTCTCTCAAATTTGCAATAACCTTCGAGTCTCCGCAATAACAAAAGTAAGACATATGTAATTACGACCATTAACAGCTATAAAACCTAGAAAGACCCCAACATAGGATTCGAAGGTATAAAAAAAATATTGTAAATATAATGTTTTAAAGCAGAATATGAACATTTTTTAAAAACAACTCAACTGAGTATATTTTGAAAAAAAGATTTTTAGGTGTCTAAAAATAAATTTTTATGTCTACATCAGATAACTGCAAAATGCAATATTTTCTTGATTTATTCATACACTAAATTCTAACTGACATTTAATCACTAAACTAAACTCAGCTTTGAATAAAGTCATCATCATGCTGGCAAATGCGTTGTTCGGATGAGTGTGGGTTGGCTGATGGAACATTTTTCATTCACACTTAATCAGTCAAAAAAACTCAGCGTTGAGTAAAATCAGCATCGCTCTGGCGAGTATGAGTCGATCATGTTTTATTCACATGTTTGAGCAAACTAGCGTTGGCGTAGTATCTTGCAATGAATATATGTTTGTGCTCCGTAAAAGAGGAATAAGTAAGGTTAAGTTGTTTTAAAAATTCATCAGAAAGACTTCACCGCTTCAAAAAAAAGCTTTTGTAATATATAGCAATTTTTAGTTTTGTTAATGTTAATGTTGTTTGGTGGAGATGAGTACTGCGACCTAAATTAGATCCATTGTACCTCCTTCTCAAAGCTCCGCTGGGTTTGCGGATTACAGAATTCCATCCAGCCCTATTTCTCTAATGAATTTGAGAATATTCTTAGGTTCAAGGAATGAAACCTGCTCTAGACTCAGCTCATAGTTCCCCAGTGCTAGTTTACGTCTGCGAGCCACGGCGTCACAGTTTGTGAGTAGGAATATTGGAGTCTCCTCTGCTTCTTCACAGAAACGGCAGTTACTATCGGTTCCTATGCCCAATTTCATCAGGAGATATTTGAGCTTACAGTGTCCTGTAAGGAACCCCGTTAGAATCCTTAGATTCGGTTTGCTTAAGCTTATGCACAATTTTGCTCTCCGAGTGTTAAAATCTCTGAGGATTAATTTGGATTGGGAGGCTTTTCCAGAGGTTTGAACGTTTTTGCCCCTCCTCCCTTCTTAGTTCTTCTTTTATAGAATGTGTGCCCAATCTGCAGAATGGTTCTGGTCCTATAAATCTTGTGGTTGCACCCTGTAGCGTTAGACCATCGGCTTCTTCGTTACCCTGTACTCCTTTGTGTCTTGGGACCCAAAGTATAGTAACAGTGTTATTCTTGCCTAGTTCGTTGAGTTTTGTTAGGCATTCCCATGTTATTCTCGATGATACCTCACAGGAGACTAATGCTTTGATTGCTAATTGGCTATCTGACATCACAACTATATCCTAACCTTTGTATTTCCGGTCCAGGTTGAATTGTGCACCCAGCTGTATTGCTAGGATTTCCGCTTGGGGGATACTGGGTGGTGTACCCAGAGCTTCGAAGTGCTTGGTTCTTGGCCCGTGCACCCCTGCGCCTATACCTTCCAATGTCTTGGACCCATCTGTATACCATGATATACTGTATGGTTTCTTGACTTGCGATATCATCTCGCTGTCCCACTCTTTCTTGGTACTAAGCTTAATTCCGAAGAGTTTTTCGTCGTTGTACCTTTTTACTATATCGTCTCTTGGTGGATCTGTCCCCTCTTTTGCAATGCATAACAGAGTTCGCTTGGCTACTCCCTCTATGGCAAGGTTTAAGGGTGTTAGGTTCAGAATTACTTCTAGTGCTGCTGTAGGGCAGGTCCTCATGGACCCTGTGATGCATACACAGGCTAGTCTATGCACCTTTGTTAGCATATTCCTCATTGTCGTTAGCTTGGTTCTCTCAGCCCATGCTATTGCACCATAGTTGAGGATGGGTCTCACCATCATGGTATACATCCAGCGGAGAATTATTGGGTTACAACCCCAGCTTTACCCCGACAGGCTCCTACATACCATGAGTGCGCGCGTTGCTTTATTTTTAGTTACCTCTGTACATCTTCTCCAGAGAAGCTTTGAATCTAGTATAAGTCCGAGGTACTTTACTTCTCCTTTGAATTTCAGTGCCATCCATTCTCATTGTTCGGAGGTTTGGCAGGCTGCTTTTGTTAGTAAAAGGTACTATGGTGGTTTTCGCTGGGTTGATACTTAATCCCACTGTGTTGTACCACTCCTTTGTTACTGACAGTCCTCTCTGTATCAGGTTACAGAGTGTATCCTCGAACTTCCCTCTCGCTATTAAGGCGATGTCGTCTGCGTAACCCTGACATTTTATGCCATTCTCGGTTAGCATCGTTAATAATTCGTCCACAACAAGACTCCATAGCAGTGGAGACAGGACTCCACCTTGTGGGCAGCCTTTTGTTGTTTTGATTCTTATAGTGGTGTTGCCCACTTTTGTTTCTGCAGTTCTAGTGCTAAGAATTTGCCATATCCATCTGCTGAGCATATCATTTACTCCGTTTTTATGTAAAGACATCTTCACAGCCTCGTGAGAAGTATTAAAAAAGGCTGTATGTCTAGAAAGGTACAGAGTACGGTTTCTTTGTTTTTGAAAGCCGACTGAATGTTACTAGCCAGCTAGTATAGGGCAGATTCTGTAGACCTACCCGCACTATACGCATGTTGACATGAGTGCATTGGCGTCTTCTACAGAATCTCAGTTCTTATATAATTATCTATTACCTTTTCCATTGTTTTAAGTAAAGGGTCCGCCAAATAACTTTTTTTTTTGAAAATTCTATAAAAAAAACTACTAGATATTTTTTCAAATTCCTTTTTTTATTTGAAAGTACAATCCTTCCGGTTAATAATGGAAAATAATTTCATTCAAATGGCTGCCTCGGCTGGCCATGCAGTAGCCTACACGATCGGTCCAATTTTTAAGCACATTATCGATTGTGTGCAGCTGTATTTCACCAATGGCTTCAGGAATATTGTCCTTTAAAGCGTCAATTGTCTCTGGCTTGTCGGCGTAACACTAATCTTTGAGGGCAACCCACAAACAATAGTCCAACGGTGTCAAATTGCAGCTCCGAGGTGGCCAAACGACATCAGCTCTGCGGCTGAAAATGCGATCTTCAAAAACATGGCGCAAAACATCGAGTGTAGCTTCGGCTGTGTGGCACGTAGCGCCGTCCTGTTGAAACCAAATGTTGCCAATATCCTCCTCTTCAATTTTTGTGAAAAAAAATTCGTTCAACATGGCCCGATAACGATCGCCATTGACTGTAACGGCCACTCATTGCTCATTTTCGAAAAAAAAATGGCCCAATTATGCCTCTGGACCAAAATCCCCACCAAACAGTGCCTCGTTTTGGGTGCAGTGGCTTTTCAATGTATGCGTGCCGGTTTTTTGTGCCCCAAATGCGACAATTTTGCTTGTTTTCATACCCGCCAAGATCAAAATGAGCTTCATCTGAAAAGATGATTTTTTTGGCAAAATCGGCATCTTCTGCATCAAAGTAATGTCGCAATATTTCCCAGCGTTGTTCAAGCGTATACACAACCATATTCGTTCAGCGGAAGGATAAAACTAATTGTCTGTCAAATCAGACATGAGCTAAGTACCATTTACGAAATAAGCACTAGCTGAAAAAAAACGTTATATGGCGGACCCTGTACAAATGAGGTAAGGCTAATGGGTCTAAATGACTTTGGTAGCGTGTAGTCTGTTTTCCTTACTTTTGGTATGAAGGTGATTATGGCCCTTCTACATTTCCTTGAGATATAGCCCAGCGCAAGGCTGCTTCTAGTTATTTTGACTAGGTGGGGCAATATAGTTTAAACAAGTGTTTGTTTCGCTATGAAATTATTTTGCTTTTACTATGCAAAAACTCTTACGCGTTAATTTTTGCGTTTTATTCTTGAATAAAATAATCATTGCTGAGACAAATGAACAAACACGAAATAATTGGTATGAAGATGATCGATGATTAAAACTACAGAGTCAACAAACTCAATAGCGAATATGTGTGTGCCAGCAAGTTTGATCGCTTGAATGGAGAGACATGTTTTTGAAGTGTTGACTACGTATGATAGTTTTGCAATTGCCCGATGCAGTTCTCTGATCTACATATAAGTAGGTTCACAATTTCCAATACAAAATTAAAAAAAAAATGTTAGCCATGAAATTTAAACTAAGATACACAGTAAACCCTAGACCATCTGAAATAAAAGGCGTGTAGTCTCAAAAATTTTTTAAAAAGAATGGTTTGCTTTTTTTTCAGATTTTCCTTTTTATTTATTGAATTTCTTTTACCGGGTGCTTTTTTAAATTTCTCAATATTTCCTTTCCAGCTTCAATTTCCATGTATTGAGGCTTGGATGGCAAAATAAAACTAGTTAGAATGTTTTATAAAAATTTTATTTTGCCTTATTACTATACATTATACATTACTCAAACTTATCCTACGCACTATTTGTCTCCTAGTGTAGTTTTTGTAGTATCTTTTAAGAATACTACACTATAATAAATATAGCCGAAATTATTGAAATCCACTCTATAAAGTTGCTGCTGTTGTTGTTAGCTATATTATTGCTGCTGCTGCTTGCTCCGTTGTTGTTGTTCGTTACCTTGGATTTTCCGAACCAACCCATTATTCATACAGCTTTCTTCTCTTAGCTTGCTGGGACCATAAAAAGACTTCTCTCGTTTTATCTGTTCGAGTAAGCATTGCTTCTAACTTTGATCCCTTACCAACGGTAGTATGGTATGTATTTCAGCCACGAGACGATTTGTCGCCAGGTTTGCATTCCTTTTCCTTTTTTGAGTTAGGCTTTCTGGTTTTCTGCCTGGCTCGAAATTGCTCAATTGTCAATGGTTGAGGGCCTGCTGATTTCGGTGTTGGTACATGAATTTGTGATTCGCCTTGTTTTGCTGTTTATTGTAGCACGTATTCCTCCAATTGTTTGTCCACTAGCCGTGCAAATATTGTGTATCTTCGTTTAGCATTGAGTTGTTAACCAGATTGTATCGCAGAGTGGAGATTCGTTCAGGACTGTATGTAAAAATGTGTTTTTTGCAAAATTAGGAGTTGGATCACAGGGACAGGATTGGTACAGGATCAGCTGGACTTCAGTATTCGCAGGATAAGTTTGGCAGGATTGCCATGTGAAGATGGTATTATTGTTGTTGATGAAGATTTGAAGATGTTCTCAAAATTTGCCGAACTAAATTCGGGATAAATTTGAGTTGTTATTATTTCCTTTTATTATTAACTTATATTGTACTATAAAAGAGTTTGCTCTTAGTGTACTCATGCTTGTTTATTTTAAATAAATAAATAAATAAATAAATAAATGGCCAAACCATTCAATGGACAAAATACCGTACTTAAGAGGGTAAAATATGAGAAGTCAAATTAAAAATACCAGTATTAATTACGTTACAATTCTACCATCGTCTTTTGAACTCCTCCCCACTATCTCATTTTCAAAATCGTTTTACAAATTAAAGTTCACGTTGTCTTTCCGTGTTTTTTTCATATTTGTTTTTCTGTCGCTTCCTCATTGACTCATTGGCCGCATTCAGCGCAGACAACAGTTGGCAACTGTTGTGTAAAAATTCGCTGCATGATCGATCGAATTTTGGGAGCGCTAACTAAAACTGATCAGGCAGCGGACGCCATTTAATCGAGCGAACAAATTCTATGCTACATGAACACAACTGTTTGGTTAACTGTCAGATGCTGCTACTGACGCTGTTAAATTATTAAACACAGAAAGAACGCATCAAATTTAAGTGAGAAAGCTTTGCAATTGAATTAAATTTACATACAAATTAAATACCATTAAATTGAATCTAACTTCTGACGTGTAGAGTAGCAACAGATTCAGAGAAAAACATCGTGAACTAAGTTAGCGCCAGCATTACAGTTCACAACAGTTGTCTGCGCTGAATGCGGCCATTGATTAACTTTGAAATTCTATGCTGTGCTTGCACTTGTGCAGCTAATTGGGTTAGCTGGCCAGTGAGCGCATTGTTTACATTTGTTCATACCGAAATGTTAGTCATGACCTAATGCGTTGTGTGTGACAAAAGCGTTGTGTCTGACAAAAGAAAAGAAAGAAAAACAATATTCGTCGTTGCATAATTTTAGCTGGTGTTGCGGTCTCGTAATACCACTACAATGGTAGAAGACAGAAACAAAGAAATATCAATAAGTAAACTTACTTATTTTAATGTTGAAATACTTCTTAAGTTCATTAAAAAGGAAACTGTTTTAAAATAAATCGAAGTCTTTTAAAATACGAAAGACTTCTTATTTTTTTTACATTTTTCTCATATGCTTTTTACAGAAAAAAAAAAAATAGAATTTTAGAAAATATTGTTATAAATCTAAGATTACTAGTTACTTTTATTAAGAGAAAAATTTTCCTAATAATACCAATTAGTTACCCATATAAAATTTATTGAAAAGAAAATAATTTTAAAATAAAAGAAATACTTATTATTTGTATTTTTGGAGAAATATTTTTCATATGTTTTTTTTTTAAAATGCATTTAGGGTAAAAATCTTCTTATACCTTAGTGGATTTAATCAAGAACAAAATCTAATAATTTTAAGGTTTTAAGTGGATTTCATTAAAAGGGAAGTATTCGTAATAAAAAGAAAATAATTTTGAAATAAGAAGAAAACATAATATTTTTTAAATTTTTTCATATGCTTTCTTGCAGAAAAAATGTATTTATTATATCTGCTTTTAATTATAAAATTTTATTAAGAAGAAACTCTTATAATTGTAAGATTTCCAGTGAATCTTATTAGAAAGAAAACCTTCTTAATGATAAATAAAGAAAATCACCTTAAAAGAATAACATTTTTTTTTAAACTTTTTCAAATGATTTTGTACAAGAAAAAAGGGTCTAACTCGACTGAAAAATTAAATATTACTAAACATTTTTTCAAACCTTCATTACGATATGGAAAAATCTGTATCGTAATGTATCATATTATGGTTTGTATAAAAATAATTAAAAAATATTTTTCAACGAAACAATTATATATATACTAGCATAAAAGCCTGTCCTACGACAGGTCCTCCGCACACTTAATTTTTGGAGCCATTTGCCAAAAGCACTTTTTTGCTCTTTTAAAAGCTTGATTTTTTTTATTCAATTGATTTTTGAAAAAAATACAAATATACCACTTTAAATAATACTTTACGTATTAAAGTAGTATTAAAAAGGTAGATAAATCAAAAACGTACTATTGTCAAAACCTAATATTGCCACTGATAGGTACCATATATTTTCTGTGCATACTTTCAGGCTGAACAGTTTGAGAAGTATTGGACACGGAGCAGCGCACTTGCCTTTTATATATTAAGATAGCAACATTATTTCAGATAATACGAAAATATTTTTATAAAAAATCTCATTCAATCTACTCAGATTTTAATACCCCCACTTTTAAAAAATTAATATTACATCCAGGAAAATGAATGGAGCCCAAACCCATCTATACATGTACTTCTTTATATATTTATTCATACGTTCTGAACTAAAGAAAAATAATTTTTTTAAGTAATTCATATGATAGGTATGTTTCCAAACTCGATTTTAGTAACTTGCATGCTGCTAGAACTGATGCATGTTGAAAAAAGGAATAAGTAAGTTGATGTCCATGCGGGAAACATTTCAAGAATAGCTACAACTCTAATTTTTAATTTTTGCACATTACATGGATTTTTACCTCCTAAATCCAATTCTGATAAATTTCAGGTTGCTCGCAATTGGCTTATGAGTATTAGGCATCCAAAACTGGAACAAATTGTCAAAAAATCTTGCTGGTTTTATTAATTTCTCAAAAAAAAAAATATTGGGAAATTTTTGTATTCTTATTTGAAAAGAGAAAAACTTGGGGGCTACATAGTAATTATATCATTTTCTTATGTGTACAAGCGTATGTCAACCAGCGCATCATGATTACAAAATTAGTACCAAGAATCTCAGAAAATAGAAATGTATAGGTAACATTTTCTTTATGTGCATTCTAGACTCCTTTATGCCTCCCCCTAGATGGAATCCTGCGGACGCCCTTGTACAGGGCAATAGTCACTTTGCTAGTTGTGGCAGTAATGACTTCTCATTTCCCCACTGGGATGTTATAGATATAACAGTGGCGTTTTTTCCAACATACAAATTCAATTTGCATGCAATTTGCATAGATTTGAATATGCAAAATAGATCGTCGTATGTATGGCCTCTATTCGACTTTTGATTAAAAGAGCTTACTTGCCCTTGTTCGATAACTGTTCAATCTTTTTCAGCTTATGTTCGTCCTGAGTTAAAAATATTAGTTTTACTTACGTTTGTATTGTGATATTTAAAAAAACCAAATTCACATTCCATAACAATAATAATGTTATCAATTAATAGTAATCAATAGTAATGTTGTCAATTTAGCATGGTACAGTCCCATATCATATAAGTATGAGTACATTTTTTTTAATCCCCATGAAAAAAAATCCTAGCTGATGGTTTATATGTATACGAAAACAATTTAGTTCTTAACTCCCTACTGCACTTGAAGCCATATATGGCTTTTCATTTTCAAATTCTAATTTCCAACGGATATTAGAAGTTACGAAAAAGAAACGTTATTAAAATGCAAATGTTCGACAAGAAAAGTCAAAATTTTACAGCTCTAAGCTAAACTCTGGTTTAAGCTCTAAGCAACTTTGGCAAAATTTAAAAAAATATAGGGTATTCAGTAAAGCGCCAAGTGAGTGTACTTTGGAGCCTAATTTACTGAATAATTATTTTTTGTCTAATGGATGTCCAAGTCCTGCCAGTACTAGTTCTGATGTTGAATTGTTAGAACAAACTGACCAATTTCCGTTTCCCTCTTTTGAGTTTGCTTCTGTCAGTGAAGACTATGTTGCCAAAAGTATAATGAAGATAAGTTCGAATGCAGTCGGGATCGATGAAATGCCTATTAAATTTATTAAATTAGTTATCCACTTTATACTAGCTCCCCTCACACATATTATTAATCACTGTATTACTTGTTCCCGCTTCCCCGAATTATGGAAAATAGCTACAGTTATGCCAATTCCCAAATCTAACTCTGCTTCAGATCCCAAGGATTTTAGACCCATAAGCATACTTCCTGCTCTAGGTAAAGTTTTTGAACGGATAATGTCTGACCAAATCTCTGAATACCTAAACGTTAACCACCTTTTAGTCTGGGTTTCGGACAGGTCACAGCTGTGTGACTGCAGCTATGAAAATTATGGATGACATAAGAATATCTTATGATAAAAACTTTGTAACCCTTCTTTGCCTGATTGACTTTTCTAAAGCTTTTGACTCGGTAAATCACAATCTGCTTTGTTATAAGCTTAAATATTTGTTCAAGTTTAGTGACAGTGCAGTTAAACTCTTATCTAATTATTTAGAGGCAAGAAAGCAGCGTGTAAGAGTTGGAAATAATATTTCTTCCCTGCAATCAGTTGCTGTCGGTGTTCCCCAAGGGTCTATTCTGGGTCCCCTACTTTTCTCCATATTTTTAAGTGATATTTTCACTGTTTGTAAGCATGCAACAGTTCACGCTTATGCTGATGATATTCAGCAATACCTCTCTAGACCTATTGGCCTTTTAGAAGATTTAAGCTATAAACTTAACTCTGATTTGTCTTTACTGGAAAAGTGGGCTGCTACTAACTTGCTTTTTATAAATCCGCTGAAATCTAAAGTGTTGCCGATATCCAGAACTGTTTCTTGCTTTGTGGATATTCCGCCTTTATTGATAGGAGCTGATCAGTTGGAGCTTGTGAATAAAGAGAAAAACCTTGGCTCTTTTCTCAATTCAAATCTTTCTTGTATTGACCACAACAACTACACTGTAAATAAAATTTATGGGACATTGCGTTACCTGCGCGCTTCTTCTGACTTTACCCCCCTTGAAACTCGGCGAAGGCTTGTAGTTCAATTAATTTTGCCACATATAACTTTTGCAGACGTAGTGTACAGTAAGCTTGATTCACATTCACAGCATAAGCTCCTTGTTGCATTTAACAATGCTGCTAGGTATGTTTTTAAAATCCAACGTTGGGATCATATCACTGCGAAATGCAAGGAAATTCTTGGTTGTAATTTAGTTCAACATTTAAATATGCGTAATATACTTTTTTTACACGGACTCATCAATACTCGACACCCGAGATATCTCTATGAAAAATTGCAGTTTTTCCAATCTAATCGTTCGACCAACTTAATTGTTCCGCGACACAGCTTCCTCAACAGTAGCAGATTCTTTTTTAGCACCATAAGACTTTGGAATTCATTGCCCAATTATTTGAAACAAATAAATATTATAAGCAGCTTTAAACGGGAAATTTTTAGATACTTTTCAGAAATAGAATAATTATTGATTAAACTAAGTTTCTATGCTATTCTCTTTTCTTTTATCTATTCATTATTTTCTTTGCTTTAAAACTTTCTTTTCTTTCTACTTTTTATAAATAAACTGTTTAAACTGATTACTTAATAACTTTGAAATTATAAATATTATATTTATTTTAATATTTTAATTTAATAAGTTATTTACATATTTTAAGATAAATGTTAGTATACAAGTAAATATCTTTCAACTTGATTTTCCTCCTTTGATGTACTATAAAAGATAAGTCTTAATGTACAATAATGAAAAAAAAAAATATAAAAAAATATAAATACTTGAAATAAGTAAGCGCTTGTTAATGTGTGGTGAATGCTGTGGTCTCTTTTTTTTAAAACACCGGCTAAGAAAATCTCAGTTTAGTTTATCAGTTTTAGTTTATTAGTGTGGTTTTTTATTTTTAATTCAGAAAAACAGAGAATTTAGAAAATAAAACATATCTTTTTCTAAGTAACGTGTAATTAAGTTTACTTATATAATTTTTTTATCGAGTTTATAGCCTACTGATTGATGTTTATGGGATTGTTTTTCAATTGTACATATAAAACTCATGAAATCACGCATTCCTTTGAACAGCCATAAATGAGTTCTAACGGAAACGGAACTTTTTTGAAAAACGGAACTGTTTTGAAAAAAATTTTGTTTGCGTATCTAATTATTCCATTTCAAACATAAATCCAACAAAAAAAAAAATGTATTTTTTCTATCTGGATCAAAATGCGTGCAGCAGAGGGTTAAGAGAACTAAACCTTCAAAAAACTAAAACTAAACTAAACTTCAAAGAAATCAAAAATTTTGTGGCACTAGTTAAGCTTAGTAAAGACTGAATTAAAAATTTAATTTTGCGTGTCATTTAATTTTTATTTTATTTAAACTTTGCTTAAACTTGAATGCACAACTTACAACGAAAGCTTTGATAAGCACAACCCCGCAAAAGTTTAGAAAATTTTTAACTTTTTCTTTTTTTTACTAGAACTTTCCGATAGTTAATGAAATCAAAAGTTTTAGCCTTGTTATTGCAGCATGGTTGGCATCAACATCAACATCAACATTCACCGACATCAACATCAACATCAATGGCAACAGCAACTAAAACCTGTTGCCTAGTTAAAGAAATAAGCAATTGTTTTATTGAAACAGTTCTTGTTTTTGTTGTTGTTGTTGTTGCGTTTTGTGTTTCTGGCAGCAGCTAGCAGCAACTTACAGCTTAATTAAAAGTATTACAATTACAAAGACAGAGCGTAGATTTTATTTTGTCAAGCTTTTTTTTTAATGTGAGTGAATGCTAAAGTTGTACAACTTTCAGAAATTGCTTATGATTAATATTTTAAGCTTAAGCTTTTGATGCTGCAACGTAACTATAATAATTAGAATATTATGTGAAGAGTTACTAAATAAAATAATTAATAGAATTATTTGGATTATTATTTAAATGAAACTCAGAGTGTACGACTAATGAATTTTTGGATTGACTTTGGAGACAAGCATGTAGCTAAGATTTTCCATAGAACGAGGGTGTGGGATGTATTTTTTTCGCAGTTTTTGTTTGGAATTTACACAACACGGATATAGTTGAGATATAAGAATGAAGACATAAGTGTAGGCCCTTCCCAATACCTAGTACAACATCGAAGCAACATCGAAGTTCACGGCGGAGACGGGGAAGAAAAGGCCGCAATATCATCTGAGAACCAACAGCAGAAAGGCATGACAGGCACAGAATGGGACCGTGGGTTCATACTAGGGCTCGACCTTACAACAGGCGTGAGCAGAGAACTACCCAGTGATGTGATTTTCCTTTTGCTAAAAGTCTAAAATGCATGTGTAAAAATCTCTTTTTGGCTCACTTTATCCTTTCCAAAAGATATTTCAGAATCTTCATATTTCAGAAAGCGAAAAATCCCTCCAATTTTGATGTAAAAATTAGCAAAATAAATAATTTTTGATTCTGCATATGTTTGATTATATAATAAGCATGTAGTGAAATAAAAACCTTACTTATTTCTTCAAAATTCATTGAGATTTAAAAATGATCTTATAGCATAATAGTATACAATAAAAATAATAAGTAGGGGAGAGTCTACGGTTGTGGACACACTTGCGTTTTTCGCTCATAACTTTTTTCAAGTCAATATTATACGTAGTACGTACACCATTGGAAGGCTAGGGACCTCAGCTTACTTTTTCCTGAAGTTACTATATAGATTCAGTTGATCAGAAATATTTTATCATCAGTTTTGTGAATTTTTTTTATTTTTATTTTATTTTATTTATTTATTTATAATGGTGTACATTAAGACTTGGTCTTTTTTAGTACTACATAAGATGTGGACAATGATATTTAAAAAGTAGTTTAAAACTAACATTAAATAAAAACTGTTTAAAACAACAATAAATCTATTATGATTTGTAAACGATATTTTTAATAAACAAATTAAATTAAATAAAATAGTTATACGATTATATATCATGATCTTAGTGGCTATATATTACTATAGAACACAACTAGAAGGAGGTATTTTATAGAGAGAGAGAGAGAAAGAGAAAGAAAGCTAGGATTTGAGCACAGATAAGATGAGAAAACTAGTATAGAAAAAGAAACATTGTTTTATTGGTTTAAAGTATTGAAATAATTATAAATGGAATGTTTAAAACTGGTTCGTGAAGTGATTTGTTTTAGAGAATTAGGTAATGCATTCCAAAGTCTAATGGCGCTGATGAAGAAGTATCTGCTACTATTGAGGTAGTTATACCTAGGAACAATAAGATTATGAGACCGGTGACTCTGGAAAAATTGAAGTTTTTCAAAAAGATAATGAGGGCAATGAGTGTTCATAAGATTGTACAGGAATAAAATGTTGCGGATGTTCATATGCTCAAGTAAACCACATCCCAGAATGCCTTTACTCCTTTGAGAGATATGATCAAATCGACTGACCCCATATACATACCTAGCCGCACTATTGAATGCAACTAGAAGTTTATGCTGGGATTGTGAATCTAGCTGACTATAGACAACATCAAAGAAATTAATATGAGGCATTATTAATTGTACGACTAGTCTGCGCCGAGTTTCAAGAGGCGTGAAGTTAGAGGACGTGCGTAAGTAACGTAAAGTCCCGTAAATTTTTCCTATTGTGTTGTTTATATGGTCAGTACAGGTCAGCTTAGTGTTGATTATAAATCCTAAGTTTTTTGCCTTTAACACAAATTCGAGTTGCTGAGCTCCAATATATAAAGGAGGGATATCAACAAAGCATGAGCCACTCCTAGCAATGGGCAAAACCTTAGATTTCAAGGGATTAATAAGAAGCATGTTTGTAATAGCCCAGTTATTTAGCGAGGTTAAGTCATAATTCATTCTATAGGTCAAGTCTTCTAAGAGTCCAGTAGATCGAGAGATATACAGTTGGATGTCATCAGCGTAAGCGTGCACAGATGCGTATTTACAAACTGAAAAAATATCATTTATAAAAATAGAGAAAAGTAGTGGGCCCAGGATGGAACCTTGAGGAACTCCAGTCTCAACTGGTCTAAGAGACGAATGAACGTTACCCACTTTAACCCTTTGCATTCTACCTTTCAAGTAGTTGTATATTAGATTAACAGCACTACGACTAAACTTAAAGTAGTTACATAGTTTATTGCACAGAAGTGAATGATTGACAGAATCGAAAGCTTTAGAAAAATCAACAAGACACAGCAGAGTAAGAAAGTTCTGATCATAAGCAACTCTGATGTCATCAAGGATTTTAACTGCAGCGGTAGAACAACTGTGGCCAGTCCTGAAACCTGACTGAAACGGTGAAAGCAAATTATTTAAATTAAGGTGGTCCGAAATTTGGTCAGTCATGATACGTTCAAGGACCTTACCTATATACTAATAGGTAATAGGCAGGTAATATACTAATAGGTCTGTAGTCATCCGGTACAGAAGCAGAAGAAGATTTTGCTACAGGCAGGACAATGGCAGCTTTCCATATATCAGGGAATTGGGAACTTGTCAAACAATGATTTATTAAGTGAGTGAAAGGTGATATAATATACGGCAAAACTAATTTAATAAACTTTATAGGCATTCCATCAGCCCCTATAGCATTGGAGTTAATTTTCACTATACACTTAGCCACATAATCCTCACCTACTGAATTAAATTCAAAGGAAGGGACCACATTGCTACTTATCATCACTGGCAGCTCAGCCCTGTTAGCACTACTTTCCGGAATTGGTAAGTTTTAGCCAAACAAATTTTTGTACCCGGTTGTGGACACCCATGTAAAATCGCTTAAAGTCTACAAAATATAAAGTTAATTTCATAGGTATCTAAATTAAAAAAAGAATATGTAGGTATTTATTTATTTTAGAAAGAATGGCCTTCTGTGGCAAAATGAAAAAAATGGCCTTCAATGGCAAAATTAAAAAAATAAAATTATTCAATCGGAAATGCAATGCTGGCAAGTGAAATAGCTGGCTGTCATGTTTGATGGAATTCATTGACCACAATCACGAACGAATTTTAACAAAACGCTATCTTCAACGGAAGAAAGGTCATCGAAATTTAGTTCGACTTTCTTCACATACCGGATCAAACTGGTTTAAGGAAGGCCATATGTCTTGGCAGTTGATTTGATGGACTGCTTGTCCTTTAAACAGCGCTTAATGGTATCAACCAGAGCATTAAAATTCATTCCTGTTGAATCGGCCGATTTTTTTGGTGTCGACATTTTAAGAAAATTTTTATATGTTAAGTCAACAAGCCCAGACAGAATAATCAGGTAGATGCGATTCGGAGAGCAAGAAACGACAGAGCAAAACAAAGGCGCAGCTATAATGTCACTTTTAACATTTGACTTTCACTCGTTCAGCCATAGGAATGTATAATTTACTTGTAACCGTATAAATCAATAGAGTACCCAGATTTAATGTGTGAAAATATAAGAAATATAAACCAGAATAAATTGTATTTTGGCTCTGAAAAAAGCAAATAAAAGTTAACTTTTAATAAAATTTTCATTTGACTACTAGGTTGATTGTTCAGTAACCAATTTATTTATTTTTGTCGCTATGTACGGCTGCTTTGAATTGCACCTACCTAGTTATTCTGCCATGGACACATGCTTTAAACACAAAAAATAAGGGTGTCCACAACCGGATATACGAGGGTGACCACAACTGGAAATGGTAGCCATTTTTTGTTTGTTCAGCAAATTAACACAACACAAACATTTCACTATAACTTGATATCACATCACAAAGTACACTAAGTATATAGCATCACAAAGTGTAACACTCACTTTTTTTTCGAGGTTTTGATTCGATTTATCGCACTTTGGAAATGAAAGATATTGGAAACGGTTCAAACTTTTCACGATTTTTTTTTGTTTGCTCGCAACAAGAAACCATATGCTTGTTTACGCATTGGCATTTGCTCAGATTATGTGTGCTGTCAAACTACAAGTTTTGAGACTTACCCTTAAAAATATATGTTTGAAGAATAACTTGCCCAGTATCAACTGGAATTCTATTCCATATATTAATACAAAAAGTTTATCATCTCAGAGTCTTGATGATGCGGTATATGCGTTTAATAGAACGCTCAATGATTGTTTTCTAAAAGCTGTTCTGCAAAGAAAAGCCTCTTTACATCGGGTAAGTTAGGGTATTCCAATGAATGATGAAAAACGAGAAACTTAAAATTAAAAAACTTAAAAGAAAAAATTAAAATTACAATGATTTCGGAGTATTCCTGGTCAAAAAAAAGGTAAAGCAAACATTTTTGAGTTGTCATGCCAAAAATGTATTTTTGGAAAAACATCTATTTTCATGGCAAGTTGAATAACTTTGTCAATTACTAACAGATTTTGAAAACCTAAATTGCGTTTAAATTGGTTCTTAGTATAATAAATGAGTCCATGCTAATGGACTAGGGTGGTCTCTGTATAATTAGGTGTATGGAAAAATCGTCAAAGTTTATAAAAGTCGAAAAAAATTTTAAAAAGTCTTATTTGCAGAGTAATTACACACAGCTTTCTCAAGTTGCCCCAAGTAGTATATATATAAAGAGAAAGGTTGAAATATCTTTTAGGATTCAGTTTAATTTTTACAATTTGTTGACAATCATTAAAGTTATAGGCCAATAAGTGGGCAAAGGTAGGAAAAATCGGTTTTTGACCCTAAGTCCAGATTTCTAGATAGGGGAGTCCAGCAAATTTAAAGTATAGAAAATTCCTTAAATCGATAAGACATCTGAAAATCTACCAGAAAAAAAGCATTTTCTCACAGGTATTTTGAACTATCGCACACTGTTATCAATTTAAAAACAACACGCATGCCGGTAGCGACGAAACACTACACGAAGAAACCTTCAGTATAGCAAGAATTGTTTGCGGTCGCATGCACTGTGTTTACCAACAAAGAAAAATCTACCAACAACAAGCACGCGCTATATTTCCCAGAAGGGGTGTGAAACTACGTCGATATATTTTGGTTTTTTAATTCTCAAACAGAGTAAAAGAACTGTTTTAATAAATTAAGTTTAGAAAAGTAGTGTCGCAATTGTTCAATTGCTGATTCAAACTTTAAAATTCAGCTTACAATGGAGCTAAGCCAGCGGACAGACAGGGTACAGAAGACCAAACATAATATATTGGAGATTATCCAGATCAATCTTTAACGAGAAAAGGATAAAATGGGCTCTCAGCACATTCTATCCATACAAGGCAGCTTGAGCAGACGGTATCTTTCCTGCACTCCTGAAAAACAGCCTAAGCTCAAAAATATTTGTGTGTAAATATTACTAATAACTGTGTAAATTCTATGAATTTTGTTCGTAGTTTTCAGCTACAAATAGGATTCATAGAATCGACATATATAAGCACAAATTACGAATATATTATTCTTATTCGTACAAAAACAAATGTATATTGTACGAATACATCTATTACATTTACGATTGACCATAATGTCTAATAACAAAAAATTAAAAAATTCTGTCTGAGCTAAGGTTTGAACCTCGGCTTTTTAGATTGAGGGCCACGCACTCCACCAGCAGGTTACAGATACTTTACAATCATATAGTTCCTTACGTTCTGTAGTTGTTCGACAAACGACAAGTAAATAGTTCAAAAGTGTTAGTAAATACTACAAATGTAATGGAAAAAATTACAAATTTATTCGTACGAGAAATATAATTCGAATATTATTATTTATATGAACACAATCATTTGTACAATGCACTAATATGAATTAATTTATTTTTGTTTATGAATATCATCTATATATATAAAAATGGATGTATGTATGTGGGTATGTGGGTATGTGGGTATGTGGGTATGTGGCTATATCACGTATAGACTCCAAAACCGCTGAACCGATCTTTATGAAATTTTCAGGGAAAATAAAGCTACATCTTGAGAGTGTTCCTGTGAGGTTTAGTAACGATTGGAGAAGGGGGCGTGGTACCTCCCATACAAGCCAAATTTGCTCCATCGATCACAAACAAAAAAAAAGAAAAATATCTCACGGTTTCAATCGTAAAAAACTAAGATTTGGTGATTTTGTTCAGATGGTTACTGTCGGTAACTGTACAAAAAATGGGCGTGGTCGTTATATAAATACGCCCACTTTTTCGAAATCATGGCAATTCCGGAGTTCTGCACATTTTTACAGTGAAACTTGCTGTTTAGGTGCTCCAAGAGACGAACACAATTTATAAATATTTTCACGCCCACTTTTAACGCCCACAAATCAATATCTATATATATTTAAAGCAAAACGATGTGTGTCTGGCTGTGTGATGTCTATAGACTCCAAAACTACTGAACCGATTGACCTGAAATTTTGGCAGTCGATTTGTTTCAGGTACGAGATGGTTGAGGAAACAAATTTGCCACACCCCCCTTTTACCGCCCCCAAATCAATAAAAATGTTATATTTCAGTCGGTTTGGGTCGAATATGGCTAAAATTTTGTAATTTAGTATGTACGGTTACTGTCGACAACTGTCCTAAAAATGGGTTTCCACGCCCCCTTTTACCGCCCACAAATAAATGAAAATGGTTTATTTCAGACGGTTTTGGTCGTATAAGACTTAAATTTGTTACTTTGGTTTGTGAAGTTACTGACAGTAACTGTACGAAAAATTGGTTTCCACGCCCCCTTTTGCGCCCACAAACCAGTGAAAATGCTATATTTCATGCAGTTTTGGTCGTATGAGACTAACATATGATACTTAAGTTTGTATGGTTACTTTCGGCAATTGTACTAAAAAAGGGCGTCAGCGCTATATAGCCACACCCACTTTTTAAGAAACCATCAAAATTGACTACTGGGTCGATTGAGCTAAAATGTTGGCTTAGTTTGTACGGTTACTGTTAGCAACTGTACTAAAAATTGGTCTCCACGCCCCCCTTTTACCGCCCGCAAACCAATGAAAACGTTTTATTTCAACGGTTTGGGTCGTATTATACAAAAATTTTGTAATTCAGTACATATGGTTACTCTCGGCAAGTGCGCTAAAAATAGGCCTGCCCTACTTTAGTTAAACTCACTTTTCGGGGAGTTAGCGTCCAGTGAAGTAAAGTGCGCCAGGCTTAACCTAAATTGAGCTGAAATTTGGGCAGTCGATTTGTTTCGATTACGAGATGGCTCAAGGGAAACATTTTACCGCACCCCTTTTTACCGCTTGCAAAACAACAAAAATGCTATATTTCGCACGGTTTTGATCGTATTAGACTAAAATGTGGTTATTTAGTGCACATGGCTACTTTCGGCAGCTGTACTGAAAATGGTGAATATATTTGACATTTCTTGACATTTTCGTGTATGGCAGTAAGGCGGTCTGTGGCAGAACAACGTTTGCCGAGGAGATAGATTGTACCTGTGAGGTTTGGTAACGTTTGGACGAGGGGGCGTGGTTCCTCCCATACAAGCCAAATTTGCGCTATCGACCACAAACTAAATAAGGGATATATATCAGACGGTTTCGATCGTAAAAACTAATATATTATCATTTTGTTCAGATGGTAACTGTCAGTAACTGTACAAAAATCACTTTTTCGTCGCAATATATATACGCCCACTTTTTCGAAATCATGGCAATTCCGGAGTTTTACACATTTTTATACTGAAACTTGCTGTGTAGGTGCTCCAAGAGGCAGTCACGATACATAAATGTTTTCACGCCCAGTTTTAGCGCTCACAAATCAATATCTGTACATATAAAAATGAATCGTGATTTGTTCGGATGCTTAAAACTTGAAAACGACTACACCAAATAGGATACTTCCTTCTACTGGTTTGTTCGTAACTGCTACGCAAAGGTTTAGGAAAAAAGTAATGCCGTACCCCTTTTATCGCCCACAAATCAATAAAAATGCTATATTTAAGAAGGTTTTGGTCGTATTAAATTAAAATTTGGTAAATAAGTTCTTATGATGACTGTCACTAACTTTAATAAAAACGGGCGTTGTCACACTTCATCTACGCCTACTTTTGGAAATATCACAATACTCCGAAACTATTGGTCCGATTGAGCTCAAATTTTGTAAGTGGCTTTGCTTTGAGTACGAGATGGTTTAAGAAGAAATGCCACACCTTCTTTTACCTCCCATTAATATAAAAACAATTTGTGTTATCGAATAGCGTTATGGGTTGCACAGCTTAGAAATTCGGTATTCGACCACAATTTAGACGTACCGTTTCAGTGATGAAATTTTATGGGAGTTGGACAAGGGGGAGGGGCACCTCTCATACAACCCAAATTGGTGATATCGAATAGCTTTGAATTTATAGGAATTCAGCTTTGGAATTCAGTTTTTGACCTCAATTTACACATGCAGTTTCAATGATTTTTTTTTATGGGCGTTGGACAGGGAGGCCTGACATCTCCCTTACATCCCAAATTTGCAATATCGAATTGCTTTGAAGTTATAGGTTGACAGCGTAAGAAATCAGTATTCGACCTAAATTTATACATGCACTTTCATTTCTTACATTTTATGGGCGTAGGAAAAAGGGGAGTGACACTTCCCATACAATCCAACTTTGTGCTATCAAATAGCTTTGGAGTTATAGGTCGCACAGCATCGGAGTTCAGTATTTGACCAAAATTTACGCATGCAGTTTCATTGGTAAAATTTTATGGGCGTAGGGAAAAGGGGAGTGGCACCTCCCATGCAACCCAAATTTGTGTTATCAAATATATTTGGAGTTATATGTCACACAGTTTTGGTATTCGGTATTCGACCTCCATGTACACATGCAGTTTATTTGATTACATTCTATGAGGGGTGATCAAGAGGGCGTGGCACTTCCTATACAGCCCAAAATTGTTATATCGAATAGCTTTGTGGATATAGGTCGCACAGTCTCGGAATTCAGTATTTGACCTCAGTTTAGACATGCTGTTTAACTGATAACATTTTATGGGCGTTTGAATAGGGAGAGTGGCAGCAACGCGCCGGGTTTCAGCTAGTTAGTATATAAAATGAATATAATCGAAGATACTACATCAGGTATTAGTAACATTTTACTAATGAATTCGTAAAGATATCACAACACAAATACTTTGTATATTGTACGAATATTTGTAGAATGTACGAATATTTGTAGAATGTATGAATATTTGTAGAATGTACGAATATTTGTAGAATGTACGAATATTTGTAGAATGTCTAGAATGTGTAGAATATTTTGTTTACGAAAATCATTCGTAGAAATTTTACTAATAAATGTTTTGAGTGTAGTACCACAAACTTCGCATGGGGCAATGTCTGGGGAGAGGTCATTGTTAGATTTATTCCCAAAACGGGCAGAAGACCTTCTGATCTATCAAAATCACATCCTGTCTCCTAATAACTATGGAGAAAATTGTTGATCGGCATATCACAGAAGGTTGTCTTATAGACCACCCGCTGCACTCCCAACAATATGCATGTCAACCAGGGAAATCAACGGCTCATGCTCTTCAGATCCTTACAAACAAGATTGAGAAATCATTGGGGAACAAAGAATATGCAATCGGGTGTTTCCTTGACATTGAAGGTGCTTTTGATAACACCGAATACGCTCATATAAGCGAAAGCATTCAGTATAAAGGTGTTGATGGAATAACAAGCAATTGGGTGCATAACGTGCTGAAAATCAGAAATATGAAATCAATTTTGGGGACGGCAGAACTCAGAGTAATCACCGCAAAAGGTTGTCCACGAGGAGGAGTTCTCTCTCCAATATTGTGGACCATTGACGTTGATGAACTCTTAGAACTTCTAAGCTCTAATGCCTTTGATGTGCAGGGTTACGCTGATGACATCGTGCTCATCAGAGGAAAATACCATGATACTTTATCGTATCTCCTCCAGAGGGCACTCAACATAGTAGCTAAATGGTGCAGGGAAACAGGGCTCAAAGTCAACTCTAAGAAAACCAGCATTATCGACTTCAGCAGGAAAAGAGTCAGATAACATCTAACTGAACCTACTCTTTCGGTGCAACCATAAACTTCTCAAAAGAAGTGGAATACTTAAGTGTAACGCTTGATGATAAATTCACATGGAACCCACACCTAAATAACACCATAAACAAAGCCGGAGCCTCATTATGGGTCAGCAGAAGTTTTATAGGTAAGCAATGGGGCCTAAGCCCCAAACTATCCATGTGGATGTATACTTCCATCACGAGACCTATCATCTTATATGCTGAACCAATATGGTGAAGTAAGACGATCCAAAAAACAGCTCAAGCCAAGCTCAGCAAGTTGCAACGACTAGCTTGTGTCTGTATCACGTGAGCGATGATACAGATTTGGTGATTTTGCTCGGTATACCACCATTACACATTCTTGTCAAGAAAGAAGCTCTGATCTTCACAGTCAGGCTTGTCATTGACAACAATTTGTATTTACCAAGTAACACTCACCCAGCGCTATTAGACGAAATAATTAAGGACGAGAATCTAAGGTTATAACCCTGCGAGCTCTGCTTTTCAAAATACAACTTTTGCAAAAACTTCCAAGTCTCCTTCCCAAACAAAACTACATGGGAAATAGAAAAACTACAGTTTACTGGTGACTATCAAGCCTGGTATACTGATGCCTCAAAGACAAATGAAGGTGTGGAAGCTGGCGTTTTTGGCTCGACGCAGGGAAAATCTATATATGCCAGCATGGGCACAGGTAACTCAGTCTTCCAAGCTGAAGTTCATGCAATTAAGATGTGCCTAGGAGAGTATGTAAACAGTCCAAAAAAAATTTACATTCACTCTGACAGCAAAGCTGCTCTACTTGCACTTAGTGCATATAATATTACGTCCAAACTCTTATTGGATCTACAGCTGCTTATCAAGCTGTCTACCCATAACAGAGTCTGCTTCATTTGGGTACCATAGCGGCTATTTAGGAAACGAGATTGCGGCCAAACTAGCCAGGAAAGGAGCTGTAAGTTCCTTCATAGCCCCAGAACCATTCTGCGGGCTATCATGGAGCACTATGCGCCATTACATTAATATGTGGCTTAACAGAGATGTACTACATTACTAGAGGGAAACTGAAGATAACAGAAAGGCAAAAATATTCATGTCAACCACTTCGCCCCAAAGAACGAAACAATTCTATACTTTAAGTGGAACATCTATCAGACTTGTCACAGGTTTCCTAACGGGACATATCAAGGTAAATAAGCACTTATCAACTATGGATATTAGGCCGGGTCGATTTGTGGCGAGGCAAAAAAATCGCCCATTGCTCAGTGAAAATCGTATTCTAGGGATCAAAATAAGAAATTTTGCCCGAGGAACTATACCTCTAAAACGAATTCTAATGCCCCAACTTTTGACTTTTGCCCCGTAGGGTGAAATTTTGAAAAATCCCTCTTTGACCCATTTAGAGTGCCCTAATAGAGTCCAAATGTATGACCGATCCCCACTAACTTAGGAGGGCCGACCCACCCATGCCAGTGGCGACCCCATTTCGCTGATTTTTTCATGTAAAGTGCCAAAAATGGTGATTTTTTGAAATGTTTATATGGGGAACCCCCAGGGGTTCCAGGGGGTGTGCCACTAGCATAGGTGGATCGGCCCTCCAAAGTTAGTGGGGGTCGGTCATACATTTAAACTTGATTGGGTCACTATAAATGGGTCAAAGACCTAACTTTTAACTTTTATCCCGTAGGGGCATATTTGGAAAAATCCCTCTTTGACCCATTTAGAGCGCCCCAATCGAGTATGAATGTATGACCGACCCCCACTAACTTAGGAGGGCCGATCCACCCATGCCAGTGGCATACCCCCTGGAACCTCCTAGGGGGTTCCCTATACAAACATTTCAAAAAATCACCATTTTTGGCACTTTACATGAAAAAATCAGCGAAATGGGGTCGCCACTGGCATGGGTGGATCGGCCCTTCAAAGTTAGTGGGGGTCAGTCATACATTTGGACTTGTTTTATAGGTATAGTTCCTCTGGCAAGGTTTCTTATTTTGATCCCTAGAATACGATTTTCACTGAGCAATGGGCGATTTTTAAATCGACCCGCCCTAATGGATATAGTCCATGAAGATCTGTGTAGGTTATGTAACGAAGATGAAGAAACAGCAGAGCACATCTTCTGTCACTGTAATGGTTTAATTAGGACTTGACTTCGCTACTTAGGTGCATTGTACCTAGAACCGCACAAAATAGCGAATAGCTCACTCAAGGACATAGCTCTGTTCCTAACGAACTTAACGATTAAGGATGAGCTATCGTTATTGCGGACAACAGTGTCTTGCTAGTATATCTATAATTAGAAAAAAGCTGACAAAAGTTATAAGATTTAGAAAACAATACTGAAAGAAAATTAAGGTACACAAAAAGGATGGCAGGAGAAATCATGCGAGACATTGGCTTAACCCTTGCCGAAGAAAAGAGTAGAGCAATGCTTGAATGTATTAACCGCTTTCAAACAAAATTATAAACCAGAACAGTGTCGTTCAAACAAATTGCGGAAACGTTTCGAGTTGTAAAATCCAAAGACTTATTGTAACACAACCGTGATGAGTTCATGTAAACTGCTCAAAATTTGAACAGCTTTGAAATATAGCTGAAAAGAAGCTAGTTGTTTAAATTCCGATTCTTCGTAGGTACATAAAAGCAGCACAAATGGATGTCGAAAACACCAAGGATTGGACAGCATTAGAAATTCGTATCAAATTTCGAGTTAGACTTTTTTTAAACTTTGCCTAACATTTCATTGGCATTGAAATTTTTCTCTCAATTTGTGTATCCTTAGCTTCATGTGCAAGGAGTTTTTCAAATTTGAAATTAATAATGACTTATATTCTTTGAAGAATTTCTGACCTTGCTGTGTTAGCCATTGAAAAAGAACTTGCAAAGAATATTGATTTCGATGTGGTGATCTCAAATTTTGTAGTCTTTAAAGTAAGAAAAGTCGGTTTTTAAGACAGCATAGTAAAAACATTTCTTTTATTTCATCTTAAACTAATAGAAATATATTTGGGGGTTGGAATCAGTTTTAAAGGTTTTCTAAGAGATGGCGTAACTATCAATAGATCGCATCGGGCACACCTGTGACTATATTCATTTCAAAGCACATTGTCTAAGCTTTATTTTTTAGTATGTGTCATTCCACTGAAGTGTAAACAACATATATTTTTTCTCTGTGAACATGTCGACTTTCGTTCCAACAAAACGCAATTTGCGGGAAGGTTTACTTTTGTGCTTCCATTTGAAGAAAAAAGCGGTTGAAGCACAACGCACGCTTACTGAGGCTTACGGGGACTATGCTCCATCGATTTCTACTTGTGAGTACTGGTTCCATCGGTTTAAAAGTGGTGATTTTGATACGGAAGACAAAGAGCGTCCGGGCCAGCCGAAAAAGTTTGAAGATGAGGAATTAGAGGCTTTGCTCGATGAAGACCCGTGTCAAACCCTTCAAGAATTGTCAGAATCATTGGGAGTCGACTTATCAACGGTCGGCAAACGCTTGAAGGCCATGGGAATGATTCAAAAGCAAGGAAATTGGGTGCCGTACCAGTTGAAGCCGAGAGACGTTGAACGGCGATTTTGCATGTGCGAACAACTGCTTCAACGGCATAAAAGGAAGAGTTTTTTGCATCGTATTGTCACTGGCGATGAAAAGTGGATCCATTACGATAATCCTAAGCGAAAAAAATCGTGGGGACCACCCGGACATGCATCAACATCGAGGGCCAAGCCGAATATTCATGGCGCCAAGCTTATGCTGTGTATTTGGTGGGATCAGAAGGGTGTCGTGTACTATGAGCTGCTAAAACCTAACGAAACCATCACTGGGGAACGCTACCAACAACAATTGATGCAATTGAGCCGAGCATTAAAGGTTAAACGGCCGGAATATGCCAAAAGACACGACAAAGTGGTTTTTCAACATGACAACGCACGGCCACATGTTGCAAGAACCGTCAAGGAAACGTTGGAGGCGCTGAATTGGGATGTGCTTCCCCACCCGTCTTATAGCCCAGACATAGCCCCTTCCGACTACCACCTATTCAGATCGATGACGCATGGCTTGGCTGAGCAGCGCTTCACTTCTTACGAGGATACCAAAAAATGGGTCGATTCGTGGATTGCCTCAAAAGACGAATCGTTCTTCCGGCGCGGAATCCATATGCTGCCAGAAAGATGGGAAAATGTTGTAGCTAACGATGGACAATACTTTGAATAATATACATTGTACCGTTGTTTCTAAATAAATGCTCAAAAACCGAAAAAAAAACCTTTAAAATTAATTCCAACCCCCAAAAATCTGAAGGTTTTTGTTCTATTTCATTACTAGTCTTTGCTTGTTAAATGGCCAACAATTTTTATTTAACTAAGAAAATTATACCTTGTTCCGCGATTTCCCTAAACCATGTTGTTGGGTTATTTCTACGCTCATGTGAACAAATGCAGTCATAACCACTCTCATATTTTGATACAATTTTGACAAAAAATCCAAGTCATAAATAGTTTTTCTTCAAAAACTATTTCTCAAAAGATTTCAGAAAGCTGTAAAGTTATTGGTATATAAAATTGGTTATTATTTGTTGTATTTCAATCATATATATTTACAACTCTAAAAATTTCTTAACCAAGTTCTGCTAGCCATCCATCATCGAAGTCATCTTTAATATGTTTGTATTATATTTTTGAATTGTTTGTTGCAGTTATTTTGACTGCCTTTTTAAATTCAATTTAATTCAAAACAAAAAATTCTATGCCAAGTTTTTTTGTTGTTTTGTGATTGAATTATATTAAAATTAAATATAATTTATTATGAAAAGCTGTCAAAAGCAGACGCCCTGCGAGGATGCAAATAAGAAACATGCAAATATTATTTAAGTGCTTTGCAAATATGGCGTATATCATCAAATCCAGCCGCAAGTTGTGCCGAATTACGATGCCAGTCAAGTCAGCACGTGTCCTTCATTTGGTGTATGGAAAAAATATACTGCGTCTTATTTCGTCAGTTTCTGTTAATTTATATTTATTAAAAAATTGGAAGAATAACAAAGTAAATATTTCAAAAATATAAGCTTCTTAATATAAATAATATATATTTCACACTTAAATATCTTATAACTTATAATTTAAATTCTTACAATCCGAATGCATTGTCGTTGCTATATATTCATATAAATTTAAATTTTTTTTTGTGGCCATTACCGCACCCTCGAAATACTTAATACTAAATGCTGTTTTAAGTGCTTTCTACGCAAGTCACCATCTTGCCACATTTTGTCTATTTGCTGTCGTTCATTTGGCAAAACATGTTATGTAAATTCAAAATAAACATAAATTCAAAACCTTACACAACATTGTTGATTTATTGTTGAAAAAGATTCTGCTACTGCTGCTCCTGGTCCTGACTCAATATTTCACTCACCAAGATTTACATTGATTACAAAACATTAAATCCTTGGCTGCCTAATTTGACAACAAACTATTTGAGCCATGATGTGTGAGCCAAGTTAGGATAACATGTTGAAAATACAGTGGGTGTGTGTGTGTTTTTTTGTGGTCTTATTGGTTCAGCAGACTAATTTATTTGTTAGTACTTGAAGATTTATTTTGATATCTTGAAAATGCTGACATGAAAAGTTTACAACAAAAACAACAGCTGTAAGAAAAACATCACTTAACTTTACATTGCAAAGATGATTGCAATTATTGCTCAAGTGTAGTTAGAGTCCTTAATATCAAGCACAAAATCACTTAATAGTCTCAAATATTTAGGATGTTTTTTTTAAAAAATTGAATTAAATGATTGTATCACGAAAAAGCACACCAACGACAAGCAAGCCACGACATTCCTCTGTCTTAAATTTTATGCCTTTTGCAAGACTTTTAATTTTCTAAATTAGCGAAGGAAGCAATTCTTTGATTTATTATTAGGGCGGATCAATTTGTTCGAAACAAAATTTTGATTCCTGGAATCATTGATTTTCGTATTCTACGTTAAACTCTAAGAAAACAACTCTTCGGGAGCATATAGCTACTTTGAAATCGTTTTATCCGTAATTTCGTTTTAAAAATTTGATTCGATATGGAAGGGCACTGTGGCGTATGAGTGATATTTTATACAACAAAAAGTGTACAAAGAGGGTAAAAATAGTATGAAAACACCTTGTAACCACAAAAAGGTCGTTACAAATAATCTTACTAATATTATTATTCTGAGAGTTTGTTTGGGTGTGTAGATGTTCGGATGTTTGGATTATAGATATTTTGATTTTTAGATGTTTGGATGTTTGGGATTGGAAATAAGCTTAGGCTACAAATAGTTTGAAGGACATCTATAAGAGGGCGCTTTATGCCATCATATGTTTGGAAGCCAACTAAACTTGAAGGCCTAGACTGGTTAAAATGAAACTTACCACGAAGATACATCACTGCTTCAAAAAAAAAAATATTAAATATAAAACGTTACCAAAATTTATGTCAGAGGGTCTTTATGCGTTTTATGTTGAAAAATAATCAAAAGTTAAATTTTATATTTGTTTCGGTTTAATGCCGAAAACAAAAACGAGATTTGTTTATTTTATATATTGTTTAGTTTTTTACATAACGAATTTTAGAGACCGACTTTTTTAAAATTAAACTCTATGTCTATCTCATTTTTTTTAAAAATCTTGTTTGCTTTCGGCAATTCTCGGCAATTGTTATCTACTTTTAATTGATACCCCAATAACTCCTTCGCGATGTTTGTGACTGACACGCTTTGATACAGTGGTACATAATTGAACATGTCTCTCAGTAGTAAGAATGTGGCATGGAATATCTGGATCTCTGAATGGTGGGATATCGTCAGTATTTTGAAGGATTATAAATGCAACTTTTGGATTTCAAAGAAGCTTATCCCAAAAACTGGTGATACTAGAAAAAATAATAATAATAGTTTTGAAATCAGCGCACCAAGATTAGTTGAAAATAATACAAGTATTGTTGGGAAAATCCAAAAATAAAAATTTTGCCCCCCTGAGTTATTCAAGTAATTTGAGGTGAATACCCTTATTAAACTGAAAAATTTTTGGAAAAAAAAATTATCTTAATTGTTTCCTTACTCCAAACGGAATCGCATATGAAAATATAAAAACATGTTTCTTTCATGCACTTGTGCAAACTTTAAGCCGTGTGCGCATAGGTTTATATGCATTTGATCTTGTTAAAATTTTTTACGAATTTTTTTATCATCAATTACAACAGTTTGAGATCTTGTGTTGGTCCATTTAAAATAAGGTCCACTCTAGTGTAGCTACAGAGCCAGTATTTATTATTACTACACAGGTTTGCGCATGCTTTACTAAGAATGCGTTGTTCTTTGAAAATCTATTTATTTTTGAAATACCATAACATATTGGAATTATTTCTGTTTCCCATATTAAAAATATATTTTGTTCACTAAAATTGTAATTTTAAATTACTTTTAAAATATACATATGTTCTTTACTACAAAAAAAAAAAAATTAAAATTTTTCCGATATTTATTTCCATTTATTAAACATCACTTTGAATTAGATTTAGTTTTAACCAATATAAAATATGAAAAAGAACAACAAATTTATCACTAAAAATATCAAACGAAAACTTTTTATAAAACAATACAAATTTTAACATGAATTTAATTGTGTACTTTTTAGATCAAGTAAGTTTAAAGAAGGCAACAACAACAACAAATTCGTTTTTGAATAATTTTTATTTAGGAGATGAAATGCTTTAAAATAGTTTTGAAAAATATAATTGAAAAAAACCATAATTTTTCTCAATTATTGTATAAAAAGGAATTCTACGTCTATACGTACGATACTATCGAAACTGTGTCTTTTTTGTTAATACGATTATTAACTTGTTTTTCCATGCATGGCGTCGATGATGAAGTGTGGAGGTAGTGGTGGTGGTGGTGTAGAAGAGAATGATGCAGTTAAAGAATTTTACCGAAATGTGGCGTGATTAGCTGGTACTAATATGATGAAATATTTGAAGGCCACGATGAGTTTATTGAAATACTTGCAGGTGCAGCTGAGTACGAAAAATGTGATAACAACAAGAACCGCTTGGCGAAGCACGTTGTTCTTTGTTATGTTGACATACACTCACTGCAAAATGTTATTATTTTTTATAAAACTTGTGAGTATTTTTTGAAACTCTAGTCACTATTCTTACTCGTTTTGTACACTTTTGTTACATAAAATGTCACTCATACGCCACAGTTCCCTTTCATGTCAAATCAAATTATTAAATCGAATTTACTGAGAAAATTATTTCACCGTATTCATATGCACCCGAAGAGTTTTTCTTAAAATTTAACGTAGAACACGTAAAGCAATGATTTCAGGACGAAAAAAAAATTGATCAACTCTACTGTATATATTTTATAAGTGTTTAAAGAGAATCAGAAAAAATGTGAAAAAATATAAACGTACGAGTAGTATATGGTTCAATCTCCTACTTAACCCATTTTGGCCCAGAGGGGTAGTTTTCTACCCCTGAACTAAAATATGGTTTTCTATGAAACTATAATTTATAAAAATTATTTGTAGATACATAAGTAAAATTTGGAATGTTGGTTCTCATGTACCACCTTCCCCTCCAAATAATTAAAAGCCTCCAATTATACCATTTTTTCATTAAAAAATGAAATTATTTAAATATTAAAGTTTTTTCCTAAATGACCTCTATGTTTATTATGTTGACTTTATATGATTTAAATACAAATTCTAAATGTTTGATAGTTTAAATCATGATTTAAACTATCAAACATTTAGAATTTGTATTTAAATCATATAAAGTCAACATTATTTAAATATTTCATATGATAATATTTACATTCGTTTCATGTTGCGAATAGATGGTAGTACCGATATAAGAAAAAAAAAAAAATAACCGTCGCAACTACCATCCCTATGTTTTTCGATGTTAAATCTGCTTGGGTAGTTTTCTACCCATTGGGACAATGTATTCATACTTTTCGGAAAAATTTGACATTTATTGAAAACGACGCCATAATTTACTTACTGTTTTGCTGCTGTTTTGAAACATTTCGGCATTCTAATAAGTTTTTCGAGTGTTTTGGGCTTACGTGAACATTGATAAATATATTTATCTAATAAACGACAATTTACTTAAAGCTTTAAATATAATTTATATACGGTAATACTATTTTGATTTTAACATGAGGCGACAAAGGGCGTTGAAAGGGGAGGAAATAATGGCGGTTTTAAATCATTTGACAAAGAAGATGATGTTGTCACTGCTGTTCACCGATCCCTATGATTTCTTTGATAACTTTTCTTTCTTCACTTCGTTTCATCTCATGTGCCTGCTAAGTGACAGCCGATTCTTTGCAACAGGTAAATATTATTTGTATACATTTCAGAAGTTAAAATATTGCAGTAAATTTTTAATTACCACAGTTAATACCAAATACGTATTTCTTCTTTTTCAATGAACTGTTCGAACAAATCGATTTGGAGGAGCCAAATTGCCTGAAAAAATTAAAAAAGGCGAATAAACGGTACTTTATGAACATGAGAAGGTGCTTGCTGTTGTCAGATGGAAAGATAATGCAAACGTTAATGTGTTATCTAATCATTCATTTGTAGAACCACTTGCTACGGCCAGACATTATGATCGTTCACAAAAAAAAAAAAACATGTAAGCATCAGTGTTCCATGCATGATAAGAGAATACAATGCAGGTATTGAGACATTGTACTTTTAGTTCTAGAATATATGGATCTTCATTTTACTTTTTTTTTTTATTTGCCACTTTTAATAGGTATGGGAGGAGAGGACCTTCATGATAATGCCTTGGGAAATTATCGCATTGCCATACGTGGAAAATCTTTTTATAAATAAGCTTTCCAATATGTAAGTCAATGAATGGAAACTTTATTGTTTAGTGGCAAAGACTGAGAACAGAAAACTGTTATAACAGTTGGAATTTAGATACCAAGTTACTCGAGCTCATTTATTGTCGGACAAGCCAGCTAAAAATGTGTCCGATGCCCCCTGTACAAGCAGCGCCAGAGATGCAAGTGGTATTAGAGAACTATCTGATCAGAACGAATCAAAGAATTTCCCTAGTAAATGCACCGATGGCCCACCACCAAGACGATGCAAATTTTGTTCACCCAAAACGCTGTTCATTTGCAAGAAATGCAATGTAAACTTGCACCAAAAATTTTTTGAAAAATATTATAAACATAAATAATAAAAAAAATATATTTAATTTTTCATTTAATTACATGTATAACTTATTTTTGTTCAATGAAACTTCATAATTTTTTCAAATAAACTTTTGTTCCACTAAACATAGTTTTTGTCTAAATAAGTGTATCTATTGGCCCAATGGGTAGAAAACTATCCCAACCGTTACTCGAAAGCCATTACAGATAGGAAAAAAGTTTTAACAGATTTTTCTTGATTAGGTCAAAAAATAGCCGGAGTTCCAAAATTCACCAAAAAATTTCATCGGGATCGGGTACCGGGCCAAAATGGGTTAAGCGAAGAAATTGTAAAAACTAATTAATATTTAACATTTAGTGCAAGTTGCAAATAAAAACTCCGATCCTTTATACAGTGGCTCACAATGAAAGTCGGGCAGGTATTTCCTAGCACTTTCGCATTGGTTTCAGAAATGAAAATGTGTGAAAAAATTGCAATATATATTTTTTCAAAACATTATTTTTTGGTAAAGAAAATTAAACACAAACATAATTAAAAAATTAGAAAATATCGAAACAATTCGACACAAAGCTATAAAAACAAGCTCACATCGAAAGTCGGGCATCGGCAATCGTGGTCCGTAAACCATTCTTCCTGCTTTAAACTCTTTATTACTGTTGGAATAACTTCAGTCAAACGCAAAACTTAATAAAATAAACATTTCTCGAAAAGTGAATTAATCAACACTGGCAGAAAGGCAGCTCGTGATAGATCATTATTTGAAAGAAAAATCCGCGCGAAAAATTTCACAAATCGTCTTAAAAAGTAAATCAACAGTGCACAATATAATCAAGCGTTATAAACAAGATAAGAAAATATGTAATAAGGAATGTAAAGTAGCTAAAAATAATCTAAGCTCCAAAAATTAAAGGAATGTTTTAAAAGAAATAATAAAAGACCCATTTTTATCTGCACCAAAACTAGAGGTCATGTTAAAACTCAATTTGAAAAAGAGTGTACACTCAGAAACAATTTGAGGGGCTTAGAGAAAAAAATTGATTAAATAGAAAAGTAGTACGAAAAAAGCCATGTATTAGCAAGAAAAATATAAAAGAACTCCTCAATTTCGTGCGTGAGTAAATGACGAAAAACTTTTCATTCTGAAGCAAAGTTAGTAGGTTAACAGAACAAACAGGGATATTTAGCACTTTTTAATTATAAATATTTATTAAAGGTTTTGGTTACCGATGAGAGTTACTTTAATTTATTTGGCTCAACTGGAAGGCGGAAACTGAATGAAAAATTTTGCAATAAAAATTTTAAACATACGGTTAAACATGGTAGAGGATCAGTTATGGTTTGGGCTGCGTTTGATGTTGGAAGGATTAATTTTATTGATAATTTAGTATAATGGACTAAAATATGTTTCTTGACTTTCCCATGGCTCACGTTAAAGAAAGTGCGGGTAAATAAGGACTTGCAGACAATTTTGGTTTTACCAAGACAATGACCTGAAACATACCGACGCTCTTGGTGAAGAATTGTGTGCTTGATATTTATCGAAATGTCATAAGAACAACCTCACTAGGCCCAGATGAAAATGCTTTAGAACATCTATGGGATGAACTTGAACATCTATGGGATGGGCAACTAAAGATGCATTAAAAAGTATCCTAAGTGAAGAGTGGAATCAGATTGGAGCTGATGTTTGTAAAAATTTGGTTGCACCCATGCCAAAAATTCTGCAAGCAGTCATAAAGGAAAAAGGATTGGCAACAAAATATTAAATTCTTATGCCCTGTTTAGGTAAAACGAAGCCTTCGTGACAAGCTTCGTTCGTTTTCCGACGTGATCGTCCTAAATTGGGTCTTTGTAATTTTTTCTTGCGTCGTCGTCCAACATTACGTTGCTTACGTTTTTGAAATACTCCAACGTCAGTACTTGTCAAAAACATTATTGCCAGATTGTAAAAGTTCAGCATTTAGCGTAAAACTAACAAAAATTTTGAAAATTGTGTACATATTACTAGCATTTTTTAATAGGTGGCAATACTTTTTGCATCATCTGCTTTGGTTATTAAATTGTTGACTTTTGGTAGAAATGAAACTGTTTTTAATTGATTGTGATAACTTCTGTTCTTAAGTAGATTGTGTGCACTTCTTTGAGGAGGACCGTAGAAGTTTACTTTAGCAGATGGCGTTCCATTTTTCATCTGCTTTTGCTCTTCTAGCTCCAAATCTGTTAGTAGCAACTTCCATTTTCAGAACGATAATAATTTTGCTCTCGTTAAATTGTGACGAGATTTTTTTGCTTACAAAGACCCAACTTTATACTGAGGTTACGTCTTCGTTCGTTACTGAGTCAGCTGTGTTCGTGTGTGTCTGAAATTCTTCATACATGAATCCAAAACAGCTGATTGCCGCCTGTTGGACGATGCGTTCGTGAAATAAACGCATCGTTTGTTTTACCTAAAAAGGGCATTAGTTTTAGCATTGAATTCCCTAACTGCCCAACTTTCAATGTGAGCTCGTTTTTAAAGCTTTGGTTTGATTTTATTTTGTTTTAGCGTTATGTTCTAATTTTTCAACTATGTTTCCGTGTAATTTTGCTCTCCAATAAATAACATTTTGAAAAAAAAATTTACTCCAAGTTTCTTCTTACATTTTCATTTCTGAAACCAATGCGAAAGTGCTAAGGAATGCCTGCCCGATTGACGTTGTGAGCCACTGTATTTGATTGTAAACATCCAAACAGCAGCCGCAAACGGACGATAAGTTTGACTTTGGTTCGGTCACTGTTCGGCCAAAAAGTCCTGCAAACGCCACTTGTCGATCCTTTTTTGGCCGAAATTATTTCAAAAAGGCCGCAGCAAGGTACAAGTTCGACTATTTTTCGGCCATAAAGACCTGCAAACGCCTGTTGTGTGGCTGCTGTTGCACCTTTGTTAAGCCATGGTTCGGTCTTAGTAAAAACTTTTTTTACTCGACATTTATGAATATGCTTAAGCTATATGTTGTTTTTTTTCTTAACATCCAAACCTGTTTTATATGAAAATTGGATTAAGATGTAAGAAAAATTTAGCTTTAATATACATATACTAGCAACTGACAGCGGTCCGCGGCTACGCCAAGGACGTTTTTTCTTAGTTAAAATATCCCAAATACGCCCTTTAAAATGCTGTAACACAAATATGATATTTTAAAACACTTTTTCATAAAAGTCGGAACAGTACTTTTGAAGTTTATTGGTAAAAAAAATTTGCACTCCTTTTTTATATAAAAGTATAGATACAGCTTTCTTTATTTATAAATATTTTATTGGAATCCATCAAAATATTAGTTCCCATTAGATTTTCTTTTTCTTAAAAATTATAGCATTCTTGCAGTTTAGAAAGTTTTCTATGCTGCCATTCTATGTGCATGATAGCAGTGAAGGCTCCTTGCTGAAAAGCAGCAGTACACAACTCAATGCTTTTAAAGAACTAGACACAATGATTTATGATTGTCAACTAATCCAAAAAATGCCACTTCACTACAAATTTCAATGCATGCAAATAACAAAATTTGTACAAATACCAATTTTCAACAAAAAAAGCAAACGCTAGTAACTGGATCATTAGCTTCAGCCATAGAAGAATTTGTTTTGTTATTGCGCTTGCGTTTATTGTCATATAAGCGCTTTAACAAATTTGATGAACTTCTTTGAATATTTTTAGACAATGTTCAACCCTTTTTTTGGCCGTGTGACCCTTGTTTGATCACTGTTCGGCCGATTATATTTCTACTTCGGATATTATCGAAAAAAGCTTTTTTTCACTCTCTTCTTCTCTTATACACGGTTAGAAATCTTGGACGAAATTTTAGTCCTACTAAAATATTACTGCTTTTTTTTAAACCTTGCGGTTAAAAATTTCAATTTCGCAAATACTAACTCATAATAAAAACTCTTCTATACTAGAATTTAAACCAAAAGAAATATTACAGCATCCATTTTAGCATTTTGGTTTAAATTTTTTCTTTTTGGTTTAAATTTTTTTTGGTAAATTTAAGTACAATTCTGTATTACTGTTTGTTTTTAATACAATTTATGCTAAATCGTAGTACATTTGGATTCTAAATTTGGATTAAGACACGTAAAAAGTTAGCCTGGCAATGCTGCGATTCAATATTAGCGACTCTGTTAATATGCTTTTTTATCGCACCCTATACATAGGCCTATATTTCTAACCGTGTACCTATATATATATGAGTCGATATTTATCAAAGTCACCTAAGTCCATCGGTCCAAATTTTTCGCTTTTTTTGCTCAACGGACAGATGTTTAAAAAATAAATATTATTGAAAAAAGGAAATGTTCGTTATTGTTCTTTATTTGGTAAAAAAAAAAAAAAAAACAAAGCTAACGTTTTTCCAAAATTGCTTAAAGCCCTATGAGCGTACAAATAAAAAATGCCTAAGTCCCTTTTAACCAATCAGCTGGCTTTCTTTTCTGGTAAGATTAAAAAAAAAAAATAAGTTCTTCGTGATTATTTCGTGATAAAAGGCACGAGTGAAAGATATTTTTATGGAAGAATAGTCAGAAGAGTATATAGTGGCATAATAAATTTTAGAAAACCTCAATTTTGCATTTTTATTGGTAAATTTCGAATATAAATACAAGCATGCAATAAATTAATTGATATGAGCATATGAAAGCTTTTTGCTGTTGAAGTACTATAAATAATTTTGGAGACTCTTGGAGGGAGAGACAAGACCTTAAATTTTATAAAAATACCTTACTAAATCACTGAAATCCTGCCCGCCTCTTTCTAGCTTGATCAATAGTAATCTCAATTTTTTTTTTAAATAACCTAAGTAGACATGAATTTCTTTTAAAATTGACTAAGTCGGGATCTGCAAATCATACGCGCCTAAGTTCAACATTTAATCGGATATGTTTCAAGTTCACGATGGTTTTCTTAAACGAATCTTCTGTGTTATGTCTTACACCGATATGTTGAAACAAATTTAACAATTTTTCAACAAAAGAATTCAGCGAATTCGCAGAAATGTAAGAACCCTAATTTCCCAAAAACGCTTTATGTGTGACTTAGGCGACTTTGAAAAGTATCGACTCATATATTAGATGAGTTTTTTTGTACTGAATTGAAAAAGTTCTTATGATCCGTGCACTTGGCGGTTAATATGAAGAAGGGTATTAAGAGGATCAGAAATGTAAAATTTTGAGTTCAATGTTGTGAATATGGTGTGAATAAAATTTGAGTGAACAATCTGAGTATTTCTTCCAGAGTAAACACTCAATTCGGTGTGAATAAAAGCTTCCTCAAATTGCTTGCACTCACTCAATCATAATGAGATTAGAGATACAATTTTAGTTGTCGAATCGCTATGTGAAATATTCAAATAGGGCAATAAATCATAAAAACTGGAAAAAATTAAATGCTAAATAAAATAAAATTAAATTTTTTTTTCCTAAATGACCTCGTTATTTATTATGTTGATTTTATATGATTTAAATACAAATTCTAAATGTTTGATAGTTTAAATCATACGTGATTTTAAGTACAAATTCTAGTTGTTTGATAGTTTAAAATCGTTTATTGAGCTTAAGGTCAAAGTTAGAAGAATTAATTGTTCTAACAAATCTTTCCAAAGAAACAACAACAACAACAAAGATTTTTCAATATGAAAAGGAAAAAATCACTAGCTGATTTTATTGCAATTTCGGCCGTGCTAAAGGCTTCATCAGAAATCTTTGTAATACCCGTGCAAGCGCGCGTTAGCGTACTGCACCACATGGCGATGAGATTTGAAGTGTCAATTTCTCAGTTTTCTCAAATTTCATAT
Source organism: Dichetophora obliterata (assembly GCA_963920525.1). Lineage (NCBI taxonomy): Eukaryota > Metazoa > Arthropoda > Insecta > Diptera > Sciomyzidae > Dichetophora > Dichetophora obliterata. The sequence continues at coordinate 173,329,293 of OY986439.1, forward strand.
ATTCACATTTGTTTTTGTATTTCTGATTTACTTTAGTCCTTATGCTTATGCTTTTTATAAAGATATAGGTATACATTAATATTTTGTTTTTTATCTGAAGACTTTTTGGTTTTAAATAGATTGCATACAAGGGTGTCCCAAGAAAAATCGTGTTTGTTGCCCGCTGCTTTTCCACTTCCATTCGATCTTAGAAATACCCTCTGTGAGGCGCATCTCAATTAGTAAAGGTTTGTAGATCGAGAATTCATTTTATAATTTTCCCATACGATTTGTATGGGGAAAAATTAGTTTTACTGGAAAATTGAATTTAGAGCCGTTCTTTTAAGCAAAATGGTTAAAAAAACCTGTTCCCTCAAATTTTGTCTGTTATGACATATCCAAATTTAATTTTCATAGGATGATTATTTGGTGGTCTGTGGCTCACTTCTTAGAGCTACCTATATAGACGAATACTTTTACTTAGAATTATTTCATTAAAAATCAATATCACTTAGAGTACTCCATTTTCATTATTGGTTTTAAATTTTAGATAGTGATAATTGGAATGCACAATGAAGAAAAAAATTCGAAGAGTTGTTGTATGTTTTTGGATTAAAAGTTAAAACAAGTAGTTTGTATGTATATTTTTATTTTTTAATCGTTTTGGGCAGCCACCAAATAATAATCTGATGAAAATGATATTTGGATATGTCATAGCAGACAAAATTTGAGATAACACGTTTTTTTAACCATTTTACTTAAAAGATAATGGCTATAAGTTCAATTTACCAGCAAAACTGATTTTCTCCATACAAATCGTATGGGAAAAAAAATTAGAAAATGAATTCGCGACCTCTAAACCTTTACCAATTGAGATGCGCTGCACAGAGCGTGTTTCTAAGGTCAAATGGAAGTATTAAAGCCGCGGAAATCTGTCAAAATAAAAAATATATATTTTTGGGACACCCTTTGAGGAGAACAAAAAGAGGGCGTGACAATACTTATAGAATGTTGTGGGTTCTATTGATTTTTGTATTAGTAAATAATATCAAAAAAATATTTACATTTTTTTTAAGGTGATATACTTACTTATTCTTATTTTTAAAAACTATACTTACTTTTCAGCGTTCTAAGCAGGGTTGCCACTCAATCAAAATTTTAGCTACCAAAATCATTAAAACAATCTACCTAATGAAAAAATCTACCAAATAAAAAAAACTTCAATACTCTTTTTAGAATACTGTAGGCATATCTAGATGCCTAAACTTAAATCAATTATCAACTAAAACCGAACACACAAAAATAAATATTCACATATTTTATAATACACCCAAAACGTGTAAATTAGTTATAACTTATAACTAACAATTAATTTCTATTAAATATCATATATTTTTTATATATATAATTTTTTGTTATAAATCATGGGTTTTAGCTGCACTATTGTATGAAAGCGAAATTCTTACCCAAAACTATTGAATTGTTTGCTGCAACAGCGTCAAACTTCGAAAAATGTTGCTATATGTTTCACAAAAATCGCTTTTAATGCGCTATTTTTTACTCAATTTCTAAAAATTTTATATTTTTTAAGAAGGCTATGTCATCCATCGATTTATAAATAAATCTTTTTTAGGTAAATATTTCGCCTTGACAAAAAGTCGCGGCAAAAAACAGATTATTTTAGACAAAAAAAAAAAAAAAATTCAAAACTGCTGGCAGACTTCTTCTTGAACACAGCTTTCATCTTGACTAAAGAACTTGCCAAACATAATTTAATCCATGTTAAAAATCTTCTTTAGCTGACCAAATGTAGTGAAAGTCAGTATTTGGTTTGACTAATTCTTTAGCCAGCATTATTATGTTTATTGCACTATGCCCCAGCTTGTTCCTGCTTTTAGTTTTTATTAAAGCAAAGTCAGAAAATTTTCTACCTGCATAATTCTGATGCTGCAGAGCTATGAGGTAAAGATTTCAAATCCAAAAAAAATTTACAGAGTTCTTCATAAGAAAACTCATCTAATCCATTTTTAATGGAGCTAACTCTTTCCCAAAAATAATTGATGCCCATGTCATTGCTAGACCATTGTCTGAAGGTCTTAATAACTTAAAGTGTGTGACAAAAATCTCTGGATCACATTTTATTAAGTGAGAATATTTTAATACTAGTGGCATAATACATTGTTCAGACTGTGAACAAATTTAGCTGGGAGTAATGATAGATAGTATTTTTAAATCATCGCTGTCAAAATCGAATATTTTTTCATTTAGGTTAATAACTCTAAGTACAAGGAAAGAATACAAGTTTTTATTTCAGTTGTTTGTGAATTCGACAGATTCATAGTCTTTATATAAGTTTCTGTCCTGATTCCGATAAAAATTTCATTTATGGGTAAATAATTACATTTAACAGATATATTATTTCATTTACAGATTTAATATTTCTTAAGAAGTTTGTATTTATAAAATTACTCAAAGCTAATTTATAATTTTTCTCCATATGATCGTACAAGTAGGGCAATCGAACTTTTTCTGACTGGAATTATTTATTAAAATTATTTATAATTAATTTTGAGTTTAATTCGGGCTCAAGGTCACTTTTGAATAAAAAACAGTCTTATATTTGTTTTTTAGTCTTCGTTTTATTGCGTCCAATATTTCGAACTCCACCGGAGTTCATCATCAGGGACACTGTTTTCAACAAAATATATACATTAATTACAATTTTTGACATTATAAAACACAAACTGAAAAACTTACATATTAAACATTAAACATAAAGTTTAAGACTTAACAATTTTGGTAGACATCACAGTGAGACAAAATTAACAGATATTGACTTAAAAATATATTGCAGCACCCTCGATTTCGCCATTTCGTTGTCTACTGATTTTTATATTGTTGTTTGTTTCGTAATTAGGTGTCGGTAGCTTTGAGCGCATCTCTCAGTGTCCGTTTTGAAGTTTATTCTTTGTTTTGGTGGTATGTTTATAATATGTAACATTTCTAACGTGTATCGTCTCGCGTAATTCGTCTCTTGTTGTAGAATTTGTACATTGTCAAAGTCTGGACAGTGGTCAAGTGTTGCACAGTGGGCCGCCAATGCTGTTTTTTGCTCCAATGGTTTGCTTTGTGATTTGTGCTCTGATTTGTGCGCAGACATTCTTGTTTTTAATTTCGTCTTTGTAGTGCCCACATATACTTTGTTGCACATTCCTGCGCTGTTTCCTTTGCATGTTATTTTATAAATCAAATTTGATTTGTCATTCTTGTCTAGTTTGCTCTTTGTATTGCTATAAAATTGTCCAAGATTATTATCAGTGCGTGTGGCGATTTTATATTTGTTTTTGTCATAACAATTAGATCCAATGAGTCGTTCCGATAGTCCTGGTACATATGTCATAGATTTGTAGATTTTTGGTGGTTCATCTGCACGTGACCTGCTGCTCTGTTTTTTGTACCGTTTTATTAAATCCATGGTCGTTTTTTTGGGGAATCCATTTTTGTTGAGAATGTTTATTATCTTCTTGATATTGTCATTGTGGAATTCTATGTCACTAATCGTCAGTACCTTTCTTATGAAATTGTTCGCCGTGTTCATTATTGTTCTTTTTGGATGTTTGGATGTGTAATTTATAAGACGTGAGCCCGAATTAAACTCAAAATTATACATCAAGAGGTCGAAGAAAAATAATCATATTAATATTATTTATAATTTTAAGTATATACGACAAAAATAAAAAAAAAACTTTAATAAAGGGTGGTTAAGTTTTAAGGGCCGATGTTGAATGTGAACCACACCTAAACGCCAAGTTTTTTCTGCATTTCATTTGACATTTCTCAATTTTTCTCAATTTCAGACTAATTTAATTTGAACCATGGAAAGATACACAATCGAGCAACGCGTAAAAGTTATTCAGGCTTATTATGAAAATGGACGTTCAAATCAAAATGCATATCGTGCACTTCGTGATTTTTTCTGTCAATTTAATAGTCCAAATGTGCGTACAATCGGAAAAATCGTTCAAAACTTTGAGCAAACCGGGTCTGTAGGAGATGTGAAAACACCAGTGCATGCTCGTATTGCAGAAAATATTGCTGCTGTTTGCGATAGTGTGGCAGAAGAGCCGTCCACCTAAACTCGTCATCGTGCCCAACTATTGCACCTCTCACGCCCGTCGTTGATGAACATTATGCATAAAGACTTGCATTTACACACTTACAAGGTGCAATTGACTCAAGAACTAAAGCATCTTGACCATTTCAAGCGTCGTCAAAGGTCAGAAAGGTGGCAAGAAATGGCAACAGTGGATGATCAATTTTCCAAGAAAATAATCTTCAGTGATGAGGCATATTTTCACCTCAGAGGATTCGTCAATAAGCAGAATTGCCATATTTGGTCGAATGATAATCCAAGAATAATTGTCGAAAAACCAATGCACCCACAAAGAGTGACTGTTTGGTGCGGTTTATGGGCTTCATCGGCATCATCGGGCCGTATTTTTTTTAAAATGAGGCCGGTCAGGCAGTTACTGTGAATGGTGTTCGCTATCGTGAGATGATAACGAACTTTTTATGGCCCGAATTGGAAGATATGGATGTGGACGATATGTGGTTTCCACAGGACAGTACCACTTGCCAGACAGCTAACGAAACAATGGCTCTTTTACGCGACAAATTCAATGGCCGTGTTATCTCACGTGGTGGCGATGTCAATTAGCCGCAGAGATCATGTGATTTGACACCGTTTGACTTCTTTCTTTGAGCTTATTTGAAAAAAAAGGTGTACGTCGATAAGCCAGCAACAAGTCAAGAGCTAAAGGATGAGATAACTCGGCACATTAACAGCATAGAACCTCAATTATGCCTCAGCGTCATCGAAAATTTGGACCATCGGATGGAGGTGTGCCGCCGAGGTCGCGGCGGCCATTTAGCCGACATTTTGTTCCATACATAATTGAACCATACCAATATTATTATAATAAAAAGAAATTACAATAATTTCTTAAATAATTTGTGTTTTATTCAAAATCAACATCGGCCCTTAAAATATAACCACCCTTTATTAGAATCCATCATCTGCACTAATTCAACAGAGTGAACCGCATTTACTTCTAAATGTGATGAAATGAAATATAGCTTCAGGCTATTCCATTGTTCAATAACGCGGTTTTTTACATTTTCTAGAAAAAGCCACCTTGTTTGCGAAATACCTAATATTTTATGAGGTTTAATACACCAATAATCTTGAAATTTTTGAAATTCTATTATTCTTTTACGACTGTGTGAAAAAAGTTATATATATTTCGGCAAAGCTTTTCGGTTCCGATTGGCAGTTTTTACATGCATAAGCAGAGCACAAATGCAGCAAATGACATGTACATTTAATGTAAAATAAGTTAACATAATTTTTAAATTTCGTTTTGAGGCCGTTGATATCACCAGCCATAACGCTTGCCCCATCGGTTGCAAGTCCAATTAAGTTGTGCAGTGGTATTTTATGTAAATTAAAATATTCTTCAATTCTTTCATAAATATTGTTAGCATCAGTTTTGAATAATTCCAGTAATCCAAGAAACCTATCTTGAACTCTGCATCTTAGCTTATCAATGTACCTAACGACTAGAACCAATGAATTTTTGTTGATATATCCGTCGTTTCGTCTACAATCAATGACAATTTGCTTTCTTTCAGTGAAAAAACGATTTTATTTTTGGCTTTTAACCCTAAACATTCTGTTAATTGTGTGGATTTTGTTCTTCCACATTTTAAATCCTTCCCGATTTTTGAGTATGGACAACATTCGCAAAAGGCAAGTTGGTGCATATGCAAAACATGACCAATGTAAGTTCTGCAAAGAGGATTTTTTTGTGTTGATGCTGGTTTTCATCATTCTAGAAAGCATCCAATTTCGTTTGGTTTTTTTAGCCTCAATGCTCTTAATATGAACAGGCTTGGTTGCGTGAGCTCTTAGGTGAGCAACGTTACATACTAAGCTTTTATCACAAGCAATGCAAGAGCAATGCGAACGTCTGTAGCCATTCCATTCGAAATTTCCTGCATGTTTTTATTGTTTGACTGAATAAAAGAAAATATAAAGCAAATAAAGTTTCAGCCCTAAAATCCACTTTTTTAAAAAACTCATCAAGAGTTTAGTCAACGCTACAACTCCCTGTTAAAACACGAGACAGGGGTAACGCAGCGCTCCGCTGTGTAATTGAGTTGAAGCACTTAACGGCATTGTTGCATTGATACATTAAAGAAGTAAGTATTGCTTCTCTTGTCTTGCTTGTCGTTGGTGTGGTTATTTGTATTATAAAATACAGCAGTTAAACTGTTATTGCTTATCGACACAGAATTGCTTGATTGGGTTGTATTCTGGGGACGTGGGGGTCTTGAATACATTGTAAAAATTTTATCGTTAGATAGAGCGAATTTTAAGTTACACTTTAACCTTATAAGTTTTTTTATAATTATAGGGGACGATGAATGCATTATAACATTTCTGATTGTGCTTTTGGTCTTGTAGCAGTTAGAATTTAAAATTATTGTGCATCACCAAGGGTAAGAATTCAATTCATTATTATTTTTTTAGAAGTTTTTCTAAATTTATCATTCTAAATAATATCATTTCTCAAACGTCAAAAAAGGGGGCAACATGACAACGTCAAGTTTTCCCCGAACGCTATTTACTTATAGATGTAGTTATTTTTGTTAAAGCATATGTCGCCTTTGTATTGATTGTGTGGCTGTGATGGGCGTGGCTAAAAATTATTTTTGCCACAGTGCAAGAAGCAAGTCAAAAAGTATAACAACGAAAAAACTTTTTCGGAAGTTTTTATGAGATTTAAAGTTTTGTTGTATTATTCATACATACAAAGAGAATTTCTTGCTACAGTGCCAGAGAAAGTGTGATAGGAAAAGTTTGATAAATTTTGTTGCTGCTGCTGCTGTCGCCTGCAAAAAAACTTTTGCCATTTATGCAATAATTGTTGTATCCACTTAAATGTGTGCGTAATGAATCAGTGTTTGGTATGTATGAGAGCATGTGAGTGTGTATGCATGCTAAGAACATTTTTTAGTCTTTAGAGATTCCTTTTTGATATAATGTTGGCAAACAAATTAACTAACATTTTTTGAGATATTGATAATATTGCTGCCACGAAAGTTTCTTGCCATAAAATACTTTAAAACAAATAAACTTTTTTGGTAAAGTTTTTTTTTTAAATATATTTGCAGATTTTACTAAAAAAGTTATATTATAAAAATGTTCAAATACATATTTTCACTACCGGAAGCTATCCATTAAAGTTATATTAATTTATGCCATATCGTCGTTGTCAAACCAATATCTGCTACGTATGTGCAAAAAATTTAACTTAAATTCTGATGTGGCTTATGTACATAGCATATTTTTTAGCGACCAAAAATCACCGTATAAAAGGGATATTAGATATACATCGATGCATCAGATTTATACGATTTTTACAATGCGATACATCGACTCGATCTTATGTTTTGAAAAGCTATTGATTTATTCGGTGAATCGATGTATTTTTACAAAATATCGAATGAATTTTTACCAGCTAATGAAATGCTTATTTTAAAGAATAAATAAAGAAAAAGCCTGTTCTGCGCTACTGGCAGTGTAAACACCAGTTACCAAAGTTAAATATGTAATGTAAACGTAGCGTAAGCGGAATCTAGAAATTGATATTGGCAACGCAAGAAAAAATAAAAACAACACAGCAGTCCAAGTCTTAAAGAATTCTTGAACGAATCATGCACGATTTTTCTTTACCTTCGACGAAACATGCTGATTCGGTTATTTATTTTATTGACGAAAATCTTATATTTGAGTTCCAAGTTCATGCACTGTTGGATAACTTTCTGTTTTCGATGAACGAAAACAAGGCAGATTTGGTAAAAAATTATCGACAAATGTGTCTAACGCAGTAAGCTTCTTTAAGAAATCATCATGAAATATTCATGCACGATGCCGCGGACATGCAGTGAAAATTCGTTTGTTTCTTCTGTCTTTGTGATCTTTGAATAAAAACGTTATATGGGCATTTCCAAGGTCTCGCACGGGACAGTCGTACGCAGTTAAATTGAAAAAAAAGTAGTAATAACACGGATTTATATTTTGATAATGGTCTTAACTTATAACTCATAGTAAGCTCTATAAGTGGTGCTAAGGTTGATTATCGGTAATTTTTCCTTTTAAAAATAATTGCCAAAAACAACGGGGTTCGCACGGGACAAAAACGGAAGTTTTTTTCGAGGACAACAACTCAAGCGCCGAATTCAGCGAAGTCTGAAGGAATATTTCAAAGAGTTTATTTTATGGATATTGTGCATTGGTGTTTCTTTTAAATTGCTTTTATTTTACCCAATAATATTTAACACTTATTTTTTAATTTAATATTAAGCTCGGTCGCACGGGACAGGTCGCACGGGACAGTTTTTTCCATTGCAATTTAATTGGGTAATTAAGTAATTAGGTAGTTAAGTAATTATGTAATTATGTAATTAAAAACAAATTCAATATATTTTCCTTTAATTGCATCAACCATTTTTTCATTATCTTTAGCCAATGCCTTCCATTTTTAATAAAACAAAAATGTTTATGAAACATTTACTAAACACTTACGAAAAAGAAAAACTACATTTGTGAAACAGTGCAGACGATGTGATCATCATGGTTAATAATTTTATGTACAAATTGCTTAAATTAATAAAATTAAAATGTTTCTCTTAGATAATATCATAAAATAATAAGTTTTTAATAAGTTTTAATTTTTTGGTCACGGTAGACTTTCCTGTGGAAATACCCATATGTATTACACTGGGCTTTACTTCTGTCGTGAATGTTCTATTTTTTATGACGTGTTAAGAGGGGCTGACATCAGCATTGTAATGTAATGCTGGAAAAAGTACTCGATTTAGAGAAGACATCGATGTTTCTCAACGATACATCGGACAATATCGATGCACTGTGTCGATGCATTACATCGAAAAAAACATCGATGTATTTTCTAAGTGGACACCTTTACCGTGTATTGCTTAGAGTCACATAGAAGTCTTTTTATACGAACATTTTATCAGTATCAGTAATATTCAAAATGACAACATGTAGTCAGTGCCATTTTTTATCAATTTCTGTACTTAAGGCATTGAGCTTCAACATAAATATTTCAAAGTTTTCATAACTTGCTAATTAGGTTAAAAAATTTTAATGGCTGGTAATGCTTTGGTTGAGGCACTTATTTATTTATTTATTTATTTGGCCAAACAAGGCAATATACTTATTCTAACAGGTTGTTTTTCCCCCTCACCCCTTTCCTTGTTTTGGTGTACAAAGACATGCTAATCGAAGTGGGCGTAATTCGCCCACCTGAATGACATGAATTGAAAAACACGTCAAAAAGAAAAGGAGAGAAGAAAAGAAAAGAAAAGAAAAAATAGAAGGAACTTACATACTAACATATTTTATACAAAGCAGTAGAAAATATGAATATTAAACTATTATCTACTGTGTTCATAAGGCGGTAAGTTAGAATAATCGCGGGGGTTAAAAGTGTCTCTCAACGCAAAAAGCAAGAATTGTTTTTGAATGGACTAAAACTTCTCACTATGAGATTCAAAGGCTGGGTTCCAAATAATGCAGGCATATTTTAGAAGGGGTCGGAAAATGCATAGTATAAGGATTAAGTGACTCATACGTTTTTAAATTCTTTTGCACGTCTTTTTATAAACCCCAGTTGTTTGTTAGCCCTTGACAAGACTTTATCATAATGTAGATTAAATCGCAGCTTAGTATCCAAAACAACTCCAAGGTCAACAATACTGTCACTTCTGCTTAGGAAAGTATTATTAAGGAGGTAGTTACTCAGTGTTACTAAGTTCCTTCGAGAGAAGCTGATCACACAGCCTTGTTTAACATTGAGATAAAGTCTGTTTTGACTACACCACAGCTCTAGTGAGGATAATTTTGACTGTAGGAAAACTACATCCAGTTCCAATTTAATAACCTTATACATTATTAGATCATCGGCATACATAAGATGAGGGATCTCGCAGAGGACATTAGGTAAATCAGAGATGAAAATATTAAAGAGTAGAGGACCAAGGTGGCTACCTTGTGGAACTCCGGATGAGACCCTTATTTCCTTTGACAAAAGGCCTTGAAATTTAACGAACTGGTATCTGTTATGGAGATAGGACGAAAGCCGATTGAGCAATAAGCTCGAAAGACCAAAATTCTCTAACTTTTGAGTTAAAATATCATGGTCAACGCGATCAAAAGCTTTACTGAAGTCTGCGTATACAGCATCAATCTGGTGGCCTTTCTCTATTTGATTTAAAGCGTCGGAGTCCATGATCATAAGGTTAGTGGTAGTTGAACGGCCTTTTCGAAAGCCATGTTGCTGTTCATTTAATCGGAGACTTATGAGACACGTCAGTTTATCGCATATGATTTTTTCAAATAATTTTGGAATTGCCGATAATATGGCAATGCCTCTATAGTTTTCAACCGACCTCTTATCGCTATTTTTATAAATTGGTGTCAAATGGGAGGTTTTCCAGTATGTTGGAAAAACACCTAGCGATAATGATTTATTAAAAATTATTTGTAAAGGAATTTTAAGTTGGTTTACGCAATGAACTAGTAAATTTGTTGGCATGAGGTCTGGTCCTAGTGCTTTGTTTGAATCCAGTTCCTCAATAGCCTTAACAACATCAGCTACTGTCAGACTGATATTATTAATTATCGGTGCCGTGCTTGGACATGGAGATGGGTTAAGAGTCCTGGTTGCAGGTATACAAAAAACCTCCTTGAAATGGTCAGCGAAGAGATTGCAGATCTCTTGAAGGTTTGAGGAAACCACGGCACCTTTAAACATGGATGTTGGGTAACCGGATGATTTTCGCTTGACATAAACGAAGTCAACAAATATTTTCGGGTATTCAATAATTTTCTCTCCAATGAGTCTGATGTGGATATCATAAGCTATTTTTGACTTAATAGCGGAATCTTTTGAAAGTTCTTCATATCTCGTCTTCTCTTCATTGATTACATTAACTAACGCCACTTTGAATGGCTTTATATAGCTTGTTCCTTTTATTTCTCATATGTCGGAGACATTAATCAAGCCATGGTTCCGCCAATTTATTTTTTTTCTAAGCTTACATTGGAGAGATCGTTCCAGTTATAAGCATTCAGATCAGTTTTTATATTGTCGTATTCAGCATTGAGGAAATCGTACACAATTGTGTTATTGTATGTATTAGTAAGGGACATATTGTTACAGGACAGCTCAACAGTTAAGGCATTGTGGTGGAGGGAATTGGAAAATAAATTTTCCACTGCAATAGTTGGACCAACCGTTATTTCATCATACGAATTGGTAAAAACTAAATCCAACCACCTGTCTTTCTGATTCGGGGTAGGGTTTACTTGTTGCAGATCATTGCCATAAAAGTTACTAAATAGGTTGAAGTCAATCGGGTTTGAGAGGTTGATCGGAAGAAGATAGCTTTTTTTTTAGACTGAACCAACGCTCAGGGGATGTCCCCTATAAATGCGTAAGCATTGTGTTGATTCAGAAGATAGGTGATAGTTAGTTGGAGGGTGGATAGATGGAGTAGTGTCGTTCAATATTTGTTTTAAATTTTATGATTTGCTCAAAACTGCCGGGAAACACGCTCTCAGGGAGACTGTTCCACAACTTAACCGTGCGACTAAAGAACGAATTATCACGGTAATGAGAGGTTCTATTGGGCATCGATGCAATGGTAAAGGGGTGGGCTTGGACAGCTGCCCGAGTGGACCTGGGAAACACACGAGCTGGTGGCGTCAGGCCTTGTATCTCCTTTGAACACTTCCCATGGTAATACCTTTACAGAAGGCTTAGGCAACCAACTTTACGTCGATGATCAAGAGAATTGAGCGAATATGAAATACTTTCTTCCCCTATCAAATATATCGCACTATGTTGAATTCGATCCAGAAGCTCCAAATAAGATCTTGAAGCCCCTGCCCAAATGTGCGAATTGTACTCCATTTTTGGCCTTATATATGAGGTGTAGATCATGCGAAGATCAGCTGAAGTGAAATATTTTTCGCACCGTTTTAGAAAACCTAGGCACTTGCCCGCTTCTTTCGACACATCGAAAATATGATCATTCCAACGAAGATCAAATGTGATCGATATGCCCAGAACGTCAAGAGCGGCTAATTCCACAAGATCCACACCATTCATATTGAGGGGTGCTAAGGGGCAATCCATCCGCTTGTGGGTTAACAGGCAGCACTGAGTCTTGCTTGCATTAAACGCTAATCTATTAGCAAGACCCCACTCGAAAATTTTTGGTAGATCGTTAAGGAGTGTGTCATTCATATTTTGCCTTTTTCTCTCAATCTCCATAGAGCTTGGGCGTTTTTTAAATGAATATAAATGACAAATGCTGCTGTCGTCCGAAAACGAATGTATTGGGTTATGCGTCAACGACAGAAGGTCGTTGATAAAAACCAGAAACAAGGTTGGCGATAGAACTGAACACTGCGGTACTCCTGCGTTGATGACGTGCTTCTCGGACGAAATACCGTCAACTACAACTCGATTCGTTCTATCCTTGAGGAAACACGTGATCGATCGAGCAAAGTTACTAGCAAAACCATTTAGAAAACGCTTTAGAAATATCAAGAGCAACAACCCAGCTCTCGCCAAAAAAGTGAACGCATTTAATCCGTTCTACGGTTAAGAACGCCATAAGATCACCAGAAGAGCGAGAACTACGGAAACCATATTGACGGTCACTGAGCGGCTGCACATTTGCCACCTTCCAAAAAGCTGGAAATACTCGTGGTCTGAAGGAAATGTTGAAAAGGTTGCGCAAATGCCGAGCCAGCGAAGAAGCACATATTTTAAGCACAATTGGCGGTATGCCATCAGGACCAGAGGCTTTGTTTACGTAAAGATTTGTAAGGACCCTTTTAACTGCTCTCGTTCGAAAGTATATCTCCTGCATTGCAGAAGATCCACCCTGAACAATCCGTTGATTGCTATCCGAGAGAGTGGAGTTTTGTGCAAACAATCTAGCCAATAGGTTTGCTTTATCAGCCGAGTCAGTGAAGATTCGGTCATCTTTTAAAAGAGCTGGAATCGATGACGATGTCTGGTTCTTAACTCTTTTTACAAATGACCAAAAATGTTTGCTCCCTGTGGGGCAGAGAAGAACCTGTTCTCGAATACGAGCTTTGTGCAGAAACTTTTCGCGTTTTAAAACTGCATTACTGCGATTCCTTGCCTCGATGCGAAGTCTTTTAATATCAGTATTCTTGTTAGAACGCCAATTCTGAAAGGCATCCTCTTTGGACCTGACTGCAATCCTGCAAGTCTCATTAAACTATGAGTGGTCTTTTGGTTTAATGCTTCTCATCTTATTGGGAATGAAAGACTGCATACCCAATAAAATAATTTCTTGTACCATGACAGCCCCGGCGGCATTCACATTTCTATCAGCGAAACATAACTTCCGATTGAAGCTGAAATAAAAATTATTTAACGTAGTCCAATTTGCCCTTCCATAAAACCATGCAGTCCTCTTCTGGGCTTAAGGCATAGAGGTGCAGGGGTTAGAATATGGAAAACAGCGGAGATGGTACAATGGTCCGAGTTACCAAGAGGAATAGGTGTCAATGGGCCCGAGTGACGTAACCAAGCCGGGTTGCGGACATTGAAATTGCCTGCTACAACGATCTCACTATCAGGAAACAACCCCAAAATATGCGTAATCGAATCAGAGAGAGAGTCCAGTTTGTTAAAAGTGGGCTCTCTCCCTAGATTCGGACTTCTATAAATAAAACAGAAATGCAGCAAGTGAGAGCGAAGCCTGAACCTAACCCACATTGAGCTAAACTCTGGATCGGTCACGTTCAGACTCCGCTCACACTGGTATGCTACGTCCGTTCTTATAAAAAGGGCGATGCCTCTATGCAAAGAAAATAATGGCAGTAAGCGATATCCAGGTATATGAAAATCCAGTGGATCTGCATCCTCGGCCACCTGGGTCTCGCCTAGTCCCATTATTTGAGGCCTATGTAGAGTAAAATGAACATATAACGAGAAAAAATTAGCCCTCAGTCCACGAACAAAAATCTATGCGAAAATGACCAAACATTTCCGCACCATGCAAATATCAAACATATAAGGGCATACTTATTCTCATCAATGACAAAGGAGATATTCGGACGGTTAAAGTCTCCAAAAATTATAACTTTATCTTCTTCACTTAGGCTTGCGGTTAAAGATGAGATTGATTCACATAATTCGTTATATTTATTTTCATTAGAACAAGGAGGGATATAGATGACACCGATGTAGGTGAATATATTATTCCCTGAACAAATTCTGATTACTTGGTGCTCAAAAAGTTTGTGGGGACTGGTGACGATAACCTCACTGGGAAGGGAGTTTTGAGTTGCAATTAAAACACCACCTCCACGGTATAGACCTGATCTTGAATAATCTCGGTCATTTGGGTAGACAGTTGGCAGGCCTTCTTGTTGAATAGAGACTATAACGCTAGTTTTGGTCGTGCCTTCGATGCATATTGACTCAGCTTTGTTATGCAAGTAAGCAATATAGAGACGGACATTTTCTTATAATCTACGATCTCTTAGCCTTGACAAAAGAAAGTGGCCTTCGGTACTGACATCGGCGAGGTTTTTCGAAGTTTGGCTATCGGTGGGAGAAGCGGATCAAATACAGGATTCACAATAACCGATTCCGTTGAAGTGGGTGTGATTGGATTTGAATTCGTGGGGAACTGAGTATAATTTGAAGAGGTTATTTGGCCAGTTGGGATGGAAGAGTTGGTTGGGGAAGGATTAGAATGTACGAGCGAATGAAATTAGGGTACGGAGAGGTAGGGGACGAATTGTTGGTAGATACTGTTGGATTGGGAAAAGGACTATCGTCGGGGGATATATTAAAGGAAACGCGTTTGCGTTGAGGATTCTGTGTTGAATTGGGTTTGTTTGAGAAGGGAGTGTGCTGTGGACTAGTTAGGTTTGATGAACATCTGGGTGGAATAGGGTATGAATTGTTTATATTCGGTGTTTGACTGAGGTTATTCGAGAAGGTGGTGTGCTGTGGAGCTTGGTAAGACGAAATTCTGTAGGAAATCGGTATTACTTAAATAACTAAATCAGAGAAGTAGATAACGTTGTTAACGAGTTTTTAAAAAATCATATTTTTTGCAGATCACCGTTATCACAACTCTCCCACATTGATCGAACACAAAATCAGCTAAAATTATGGACCTTATCGCTATTAAAATGCAAAAAAAGGTTCCAGTCGAGAAAGTATTTTTTTCGAAAAAAAGAAGTTGTTGTTGTAGAGCAACAAAATTTGGCATGAACATTTCCTATGATAATGTTACGAAATTTTCAATATTCAAAGTTCGCCCACTACCCACACTTCTATATAACGGGAAATTGAAAAATTTTTAGTTTTGGAACTAGAAGCATGAAGTTCGGCACAAAACTTATAAAGGACCTCCAAAATAAAAAAAACGGGTAAGTTGCCACGCTCACTCCTTCCGCTACGCTCACTAAAAGTAGCACGATAAATACATTATAAACCTCTCTGCAAATGTAATGAAGGGCTTATAAAAATAAGTACATTTTGGATAAGTTGCAAAATTAAAATATGTATTTATTAATCAAAAAACGAAAGCAAATGTGGTCCATTTCCACTCTTAAAATGTATTATTAGCTCACAAAAACACCAAAAATCACTGGAAAACCCCACATCAATCTCATCTGTTTGATGTTGATTTTCCTTACCGGTGTGTTAAAGACTTCGCTTAAAATAATTATTTTGCCCTCTCACATTAGTCATCCCCAATTTTTTCATCACTTCCACACTTCTCCAAATAACTTCAGCATTGTAAAACTTAAAAATATATGTAAAAAATAAACTGGCCATATTAGCCCTTGAAAGGACTTTGACCTAGCTTCTATTGATCAATTGTGATCAGTTGTGTGTGATATTAAATGTTTGATCATAAATGATCGAGAACTGGACCTACGTGTTTTATGCCGACTCCGAACGGCTTATGTTCTCAAGAAACTTTAGAAGGCAATTTTTATTTATTTATTTATTTATTGGCCAAACAAGGCAATGCAATTTACTTATTCTAACTTATTCTAACAGGTTTTGTTTACTTATTACTAAGTTTTTTGTTTTTTTTCTCCCCTTTCCTTGTTTTTATTTTATTTTTTATTTGGTGCTCTTAGTGGGCATACTCCGCCCACCGGATTGACATGATTTCAAAAACCATGTCAAAACTAAGAGAAGAGGAGGAAAACAAGAAAGACTATATACACACTTAAGATACGATGTATATATATTATTCTTAAAGACTATAAGGACAAAAGGATGTAAATGGGAGATTTGGAGAGGGATGTTAAAGAAGTTTTGATTTATTAAACTAAATGCTTATACATATAAATCCATACATGTATGTAGTTTATCTGAGGCCTGTGTTAATTCTGATTTCTGAGTGATTTATATAGGGTTTGCTTGAAAGAGGATTTGGACATAGAAGGTGAGTAGTATATAGAGATATTATTAAATTCTCTGCAACAACGATTGATGGGTTCATTATTTGCATATGTAGTTTGGTGCTGATATTCAGTTAACAATCGAGTATGCCTAGTGCGCCTAATTGGATCGTTAAAGGAAATCATATTAGAAATATATTCGCTGTGAATAGCACCATTAATTACATCAAATGTGAAGCATGAGCCCAATAACGATCTTCTTGTTGATAGTGGCATCAAATTTAAAAGGCTGAGTCTATGTTCATATGATGGAAGGCTACAATAATCATGGGGGTTGTACATATCTCTAAGCGCGTATAGTAAGAACTGCTTTTGAATAGACTCAATTCTTTCTCTATGGGAATCGAAAGATGGATTCCAAATTATGCATGCATATTCAAGTATTGGGCGCACTAATGCACGGTACAAGGATGTAGTGACCCATATATTCTTGAATTCATTTGCACGTCTTTTTATAAAACCGAGCTGTTTGCTGGCCCTGGACACAATTTTATCATAGTGCAGATTAAAGCGCATCTTGCAATCTAAGACAACTCCAAGATCCACTATATGGTTGACCCTTTTTAGTTCGATACTATTGAGGTGGTAGGTATGTAATGTTACGTTGTTTTTACGAGAAAAGCTAATAACATTGCATTTGTTGTTATTAAGATGTAGTTTATTTTGAAAACACCATTGCTCAAGAGACAACAATTTTGATTGCAAAAAATTTACATCTACATCTGATTGAATTAAATAGTACATTTTTAAATCATCTGCATACATAAGATGTGGGATATCGTTTAGAACTTCTGACAGATCGGATATGAATATGTTGAAAAGAAGAGGACCAAGATGACTACCTTGCGGAACTCCCGAGGAGACTGCAATTTTTTTCGATAGAACTCCCTGGAATTTAACAAACTGGGATCTGCCGTTTAAATATGATTTTAGCCAACTTAGTATGGACCCTGCAACACCAAACTTTTCTAACTTATATATAAGAATGTTGTGATCAACTCGATCAAAAGCTTTACTGAAATCAGTATAAACAGCATCTATTTGGTGCCCTTTTTCCATTTTGACTAAAACATCTGATACCATAATCATGAGATTAGTGGTGGTAGATCGCCCTTTTCGGAACCCGTGTTGCTGCTCATTTAGACGTGGGTTAATGAAACTTGTTAGCTTTTCACAAATAAGTTTTTCAAAAAGTTTTGGAATGGCTGACAAGATTGCTATGCCTCTATAATTTTCAACTGATCTTTTATCACCATTCTTGTAAATTGGCGTAAGATGGGATGATTTCCAATATGAAGGAAATGTCCCACAAACCAGTGGTTCGTTAAAGATTATGTGTAATGGCAATAGCAGTTGGTCTAAACATCGCACCAAAAAGCTTGTAGGTATTAAGTCTGGTCCTGGTCCCTTTAATATATCCAGTTCTTTTATTGCATTAGAAATCTCTTCCTGGGTTAAATATAAACTATCAACTATAATAGTTGAGCTAGGAGAAGTTTCAGATAAGGTGGTAGGAAGACAAAAGACCTCCTTAAAGTGATCGGCATACAAGTTGCTTATTTCAAGAGAATTGGACGAAGTGACATTACCTTTAAACATAGACGATGGATAGCCGCTAGATTTGCGCTTCATGTTAACAAAGTCAAAGAATTTTCTCGGCTCTTGGACAATTTTTTCTCCGATGATGTTCGTGTACAACTTGTACGCTTCTTCTGACTTGATAGAGAACTCTCTTGATAGCTCGTCATATCTAAGCTTCAGTTCATCGCTTATATTATCAGTGTTTTTGAGAAGTTTGTAGATTTTATTTCTTTGATTCCTCAAAAATCTGAGATTGTTGTCTAGCCATGGTTCTGTGAGCTTATTCTTTTTCTTTATTATTGGCACATAACTTTCGATAGCGGTAAAAATGTGCTGATAAAATCGCAGATAACATTTTATTCTTTCATAATCGGCGTTGAGGTAATCGTACGCAATGGTGTTATTATAAGACTGGGTAAAGTTGATGTTATTAGCAGAGAAAACAACTTTTAAGGCTGTATGATGAACAGTGTTGGTTAATAAATTTTCTGAGGTTTGCCGTTGCCTGCAGAGAGGTGACGACCGAAAAGAAAATTAATTTCAATTGAAGAAACTTTCTGTCTAAGCTGGTACTGAACCCGGGCTATCGCAGTTCTTAAGCTTAGGGGCCACTAGGCCACGGCCGCCGTCAAAATATATGTATATAGTTTTAATTTTTATATAATTATTTATTTTAAGAAGATTTTCTTTCTGAATCTTTAGAAAGGAAAGCCTTTGGATCCATATTTAGTGGGCTGTCAGTATCTGTATTAGTTTCTTTCGCAAAAACATAACTTCTAATTTCTTCATAAGAAATTGTCATCTTGCTCTTTAATTTTCGAGCAATGATGAGCTTACCTCATCATCATATCTTGGTAAGGTCGAATTGTTTTGATCTTGCTAAAATTACTTTCGGAAAACTCAATTAATTTGCTGGTTTCATATAAAAAGTAAAAATCTAACTAACTTTCCTTGTCAAATGACTTCAAGTCATTTGTAGGATTCTGCCATTTCGAGTTAGTTTTTTTAAAAGATGTACGATGTGCATGCTTCCCACCAAGCTTTTATCTTCGTTTCCACAAATTTAATTCTTTTTCAAAGCTTTGTAAAATGCCAATTTAGTTTGCTATTATGCTTAAATTTCTTTTGCTTATTTTTTATATACGCCTTAGTACTTTGCAAAATAAAAAAACCAATTGTAAAAACAATTAAGCTCCTTACTTATTTCCACATAAGTCTACAATTTTTTTTTTATTCATTTTACTTGGTGTGCTTAAAGTTGTGCATAAATAAAAACAGTTTCTAGAACTTCGCTAATGTTACCTCTTTCAGAGTATTTATCATCACCACTACCTTCTTCTGTGCATTTAAATGTTAATTAAGTTTATGTTTTCTAGCTTAAATACCTTGCGAAACTGCAACATATTACTTTGACTACAAAACTACGCCACTGTTTCTTGTTGCTAAAATATTTCATTTAAATGCTGTTTACGTTATGCAAACTCAACAGTTGTGAGCAAAACTTTGCCATTCCATTGCAATTACTAGTGCAAATACCTTGGCTGAGAGTTGCAAGTTACCGAAACAGATTGCATGCAATACAACTGATGATGAACTGCAGCAAGACGAACGCCTGCGCTTGTTTGCATCCCTCATTTGCATCCCTGGCTGCTTTTGCACACTTTTAAGCACTGCATTAATACTAATTTACATATAGAACTGTTACAAGTGCAAATTTGTCGTCTTGTTTATATTGTGAAATTTGTTGTAGCGAACTTGTTTGTCGCTACCGCCAATCAATAAACTTTCCTGGTATGGATTATAAAGGTTTCGTAGCTGAAAGTTTTGCCGAGAGGTGATTAAGTTGGCAAAACTGAAGTCTAAGAAATACGCATCCCACTCATAAATCCAGAGATAAAATTTGTATTTAACTGCTTTTGATTTTTTCAGTTTTGCATGTGATTTAAATTTTTTTTGTAGAATCTAATTCGCATCTTTTCATAGTCTGAACTTACTCTGTAGCAAAAATGGTTTCATTAAATAATTATTTATTTTATATGAATTCACTAAGATAATGAGTTGACGAAAGAGAAATCTTCTTGAAAAGCCTTCAGTGCCTTCAACTGTCCTGCCATTACTATCTAGATAAAGTATATGTACACATTTTTTCCTTACTACATGCAAAAATACCACGATAACAGCAGAATGTTTCAAGGAAAGGACATTTTTGTAACAACACCGCAACTAGTAGAGGTGGATAAAACATTTTCACAGGTAATAAAAATAAATGAAGTGTTTAAAATGGCACAAAAAGTTATCAACGTTACGGCAGCAACTAATGCTGCTGGCTGTTCAAGGCTACCTGCTGAACAGGTGAAAGGATAGTAAGACAGAAAAAAAGGATGAAAACATAAAAAAACAATAGAAAAATTCAACTCATGCTTTCAACGATCAAAAACTTTCGCTTCTAAGCGTATACAGGAAGCTATCGTAAAAATTCTTAAATAAGGCTAAGCATTTTATTTAATTATTTTATGTGTAATTTTATCAACGTAAAGTAATATAGTTTTTGAATTTTTTTGTAAGGATCAACCAAAATGAACAGGCGTAACATTTATTTTCTTGTTATTTTTTTTTTAATGTGAATAAAAAAGGTTTTACCGTCAAGTAGTAAAGGAAATTGCTAGTTTGAATTTTATATTCTTAATTTATTGCTTACTTACTTAGTTGGCGCTACAACCGTATGTCGGTCTTGGCCTCATCTAAGAATTTGCGCCAGCCATTTCTGTCTTTCGCTTGCTGGCAACAGCTGGAAATTCAAAGCTTCGTCAGGTTGTCCTCAACTTGGTCTTTCCAACGAAGATGCGGTTGTCCTCTTCTGTGTTGACCGCCGCTGGGTACCGAATCGAATTTTTCTTCACTGGAACATCGTCTTTCATGCGCTGAACATGACCTAGCCAGCGAAGCCGCTCGATTTTAATGCGCTTGACTATATCGATGTCAGCGTACAGCTCATACAGTTCATGATTCCACCGTATTCGGTACTCGCCATTGACATTGAGATTGGTCCGTAGATCTTACGAAGAATTTTTCTCTCGAATGCTCCTAAAGTCTTTTCATCTGAACTGCTCAGCATCCAGGTTTGCGATGCATAAAGTAGGACGGGCATGATGAGCGATTTATAAAGCGTGATTTTCGTTCGTCGAGAGAGGGCTCTGCTTCTCAATTGCCTACTGAGTCCAAAGAAATACCTGTTAGCAAGAGTTATTCTTCGTTTAATCTCGATGCTGATGTCGTTGGTTGAATTTACCCCAGATAAACGAAGTCCTTCACAACCTCGAAGGAGGTAATGTCAACTGTAACATGGATTCTAAGACTCTGGGACTGTTTGTTTGTTCACACCAAGTATTTCGTCTTATCTCCATTCACTGCCAGACCCATTCGACTTGAATCTTTATCTAATCTGGAAAATGCTGCACTGACTTCGCGCGTATTATGGCCAATGATATCGATGTCATCAGCATACGCAAGCAGCATAACACTCTTGTAGAATATTGTGCCACTACGTCTCAGATCAGCAGCTCGGATGATCTTTTTCATCATTAGGTTGAAAAAGTCGCACGATAAGGAATCACCTTGTCTGAAACCTCGTTTGGTAACAAATGGTGGGGAGAGGTCCTTCCCGATTTTAACTGCGCTGCTGGTGTTGCTCAGTTTCATCCTGCAAAGTCGTATTAGTTTTGCAGAAATACCAAATTCAGACATGGTCGAGTACAGGTGCTTCCTTATTGGGCTGTCGACGGCGGCTTTGTAGTCGACAAAAAGATGGTGGGTGTCGACTTGTTTTTCTTGAGTCTTCTCCAAGATTTGTCGCACCATGAAAATCTGGTCGATGGTGGATTTTCCAGGTCTGAAGCCACACTGATAAGGTCCGATCAGTTCGTTTACAATGGGCTTCAATCTTTCACATAAAATGCTCGACAGCACCTTATATGCGATATTAAGAAGGTTTATCCCACGGTAATTGGCACAGATAGTGAGATCGCCTTTCTTGTGGATTGGGTAGATCACACTGAGATTACAATCGTTCTTTCAACCATATTCTGCGTTCTTTCTGCATAGAAGCTCGTGAATGCATTTAAGTAGAGCTTCGCCTCCGTTCTTCACCATCAGCTCCTGCGGTTTGTTATTTTTAAGCCGAGCTATAGCTGTCAGAACTTCATCATAGTCGGGAAGCGGAACCTCGACGTTGTCATCCGAAATTGGGGTTTCTGGAATATCATTTCTATTGGCGGGATTGTTGTCAGCGTTGCCATTTAGAAGCTTAGGGAAATATTCTCTCCATAGTGACAGTGTACTCTGGACATCTGTCACTAGATTTCCGTTTTTATCCTTGCAGGAAGAGGCTCCAGTTTTAAAACCATCGGCAAGGCGTCTTATTTTTTCGAAAAATTTTCAGGCCTCATTCCTGTCACCATACATCTCAATCTTCTCCTGCTCGCACTTTTCTGCCAATTTCTTTCTGCCTAAAAATACGTCTCTCTTCCCTCCTCTGTTCTTTGCACCGCTCCTTAGCAGCGCACGTTACAACCGACTGCAGGGTGGCTTTGTAGGCGGCGTCTTTCTCTGCAGTGGCGTCGCGACACTCTTGGTCGTACCACTGCGTGCATATATCATCGATTGGAGGAGTGCTGTGAAGCAGGAGTGAGAGTCGAGTGGCGAAAGCATCGGCTGTTTGTTTCGATTGCAGCTTGTCGACGTCTAGCTTTCGCTGTGTAGAGTTGCTTGTATTCGTAGCTGCGCGCAGGCGTGTACGGATCTTGGCTGCAACAAGATAGTGATCCGAGTCAATTCTTAGTTTATTAACGGTCATTAAAGTAAAGATTGACTTAATGCCCTCTCATTTTCCTAAAATTTTGGTTATAAGTTTGTATTCAAATTATAAAACTAAAGTTTTCTCAATTTTTTTTAAAGCCTTTCGTCGCGAAATTTCCAAATGAAAATGGGCTATTTTTCTATAAATTGTATCTTCTTAGCTTATTATCCCATAATAATAAGTAAGGTACCATTGAAAAGGTATATTGATGAAATATTTGAACTCTGATAGGTTTTTTTACCATGGTTCCCAACTTTTATTATAAATATTTCATTTGCTGATATTCTATACAGGCCTCATTTTTAAGAAAATTCCTGTTTTTGTTATATGAAGCAAGATTTTACCATAAAAAATATTCGATGGAGAAAGGGTATGATTCTCAATATTTAAATATTTAATAGCATATATTACATAAATTATCAATATCTTCAACAAAGTTGTTTGCCTAATTGAGGTTCATATTTTATTCATAAAAACTAATGACATTCATTTAAGTTTAGAAAATAGTTTTTTTTATTTTCTAATTTTTTCCCACATTAATTTGTATGAGAGTTTAAAAACTTTTATTGCCATCATAAATTTTAACCAATTTTGTTGTATAATTTATTGTTATCAACATTAAAACAAAACAGGTACAACGATTTATCTTGAAAGGCTTCTTATTGCGCAAGCAGACGCAGGCACAAACTGAAGCGTCTGCAGGCCCAACTAGGATTAGCAAGCTTAAGGCTCAAACACAATAGGCCAGAAATGGCTGCAGATTATGTCAAATTTTTTATGAATACATAATAATGATGCGTATAAATAATGATGCCAACCGAACTGGGTTTTCCAGTACTGTACTGGATTCGAGGTTTAAGTACTGGATTAAATCATGTACTAGTTTTTGTACTGGAATTTGATTTTTTTTTTTAAATATTTATTGGCTTACATTGTTTGTTCTCCAAATGATAGAAAAGATTTTTAAAAATTCTGTATATATCAAATTTGAAAATTCCATTTCGAAGAGTTTATCTTGCAATTAAGCAAAGAAATGAAGTGGTACCCCAAAAAAAAAAAGAAGTGGCAACACCAAAACACAGTTGGACAGTTTCATTTCTTATTTTTTCATGCTCGTTGAAATGACACCAAAACGTCGTTAGTTCGTATTCAATTGGGGATTTGGAAATAAGTTTTCGTTTTTTGTATGCAACAGCAAATAAAACAACGAACGAGTGATTTACATTGTGTAACGTGCAACTCGAATTTTAATATCGATTATGCTGGCAAATTGGACATAAAAAGCACATAGAGCATGTTCTCATGCGCCTTACGTTAGTCGGCGCATCGGGTGAATTTTGATATATACTGGTAAGGTGGGAAGTGGGAAGGTGCATTTTCAAAAATTTTAAAAATTTTGCGATTCATTTTCACGTCTCTTACTTTGAAGTTTCATTGTTTGTCATTTTCCTCTTGGTTCTCTTATGTTATGGCGCAAATAAATTTTGTTTTGGCTTGGATGGGTCTTCACTTTTACTCATTTCTAATTTTTTTGCGTTGCTGTTTAATTTAAGACTGACAAAGTGATGAATTTTCCGAAATTTAATAACAGATTTGATTGATTGTTCTCGGACTTCAAAATAAGGCAGTCTTAAAAAAGTCGGTAGAAAGAACACCTGACAGATGCCTAGTGTCAAAATAACGCCATTACTGTGCCTTTTTTAAGGCGAGTGAGAACAGGGTCATAGTATAACTACATAGACAAGGTAGTGTTAGAGCTGAATGGGCTCTCTTTCACACATTTGGGCAGGGGCTTCAAGATCTTATTTGGAGCTTCTGGATCGAATTCAACGTCGTGCGATATATTTGATAGGGGAAGAAAGTATTTCGTCCTCGCTCAACTCTCTTGAGCATCGACGTAAAGTTGGTTGCCTAAGCCTTCTGTATGGGTATTACCATGGGATGTGTTCAAGGGAGATACATGGCCTGACGCCACCAGCTCGTGTGTTTCCCAGGTCCACTTGCGCAGCTGTCCAGGCCCACCCATTTACCATTGCATCGATGCCCAATAGAACCTCGCATTATCGTGATAATTCGTTCTTTAGTCGCACGGTTAAGCTGTAGAATAGTCTCCCTGCGAGCGTGTTTCTCGGCAGTTTTGAGCTGTGTAAATTTAAAACAAATATTCACCGACACTACTCCATCTATCCACCCTCCAACTAACTATCACCCATCTTCCGAATCAACACAATGCTTACGCATTTATAGGGGCATCCCCTGAGCGTTGGTTTAGTCTAAAAAAAATAGTGACCATAATTGTCAAACTCAGCCATTTTGGTATTTTTGCCCATTTTTGCTTTCACATTGCATTTTCATTATTTGCAGATTTTTATTTATTTATTAAAAATTAATAGTCTATGCAATAATATTACTTACAGACTAAAAGATATAAAAAACCTTATACATAGTAATTTTACGTTTTTTTAAAAAATAGAATTTATCATAGATCTCATTTGATTTTTTGAGACAGAAAAATTTAATCATGAATAGATTTTAAAGAATTGAACAATACCAAAGCACGATTGATTGGTGCACTAGCTGCATAATTAGAACGATGCATTTCCAAATAAAAAGGATCAAAATTTCTTAATATTTTGGAAGGCGCATCAAACGCAATCTTTTCTAATAGTGTTGGGCAATCCACCAAACCATTGATAATATCAAAGACAAAAAGCAAGGACAAAACACTTCTTCTACTCTCCAAAGTTTTTAATCCTATTAAAAGACACCGGGTATTATATGAGGGAGGTAAGCGAGAAGTATAAAAGCAGCGCAATTCGTTACAGCCGAATTTTGTGTGACTCATAAAATGGATTCCAAATAATCGCTGCATATTCTAATCTAGATCGCACAAGTGAGTTGAACAGAGCTTTCAAAGTATACGGATCTGAAAAGTAAGCACTGTTTCATCGGATAAAAGCTAGCATGGCATATGCTTTGGGAATAGTACAGTCAATATGAGAAATAAAATAGGGAGTAAACGGCTGCCAATAGGGAGTGAGCAATATGATAGTCGGACGGATGGAAAGTTTCTGATTTTGAGAAAACCACAAAAACACATTTTTTAAGATTCAAATAAAGACCATTATTACAGCACCAACTACATAGTTTATCAACATCTAATATATAAAATTCTTCTGTCACGGGGTGCGTAATCGAACTCCTCCGAAACGGCTCGACCGATTTTCATGAAATTTTGTATGTATATTTTGTAGGTATGAGAATAGGTCGTAAAGTATACTTCAACCTCCTACTAACAGTGGGCGTGGCACCTCCCATACAACCCAAATTTGCGATATCGAATATCTTTGGAGTTATAAGCCGCTTAGCCTCGGAATTCGGTATTCGACAATTTACACGTGCCGCTTCGCAGATAAAATTTTGTGAGAGTTGGACAAGGGGGCGTGGCACCTCCCATACAACCCAAATTTGCGATATCGAATAGCTTTGGAGTTATAGGCCGCACATCCTTGGAATTCGAAATTCGACCACAATTTACACGTGGCGTTTTACTGATAAAATTTTATGGGAGTTGGAAAAAGGGGCGTGGCACCTCTTATACAACCCAAATTTGCGATATCGAATAGCTTTGGAGTCAATCAAACAAAGCAAACAAAGCCTCGGAATTCAGCATTCGAACTCAATTTACACATGCAGTTTTACTGATAACTTTGTATGGCATTGGACAAGGGGGCGTGTCACCTCCCATGCAACCAAAATTTGAGAAATTCTACAGCTTTTGAGTTATAGGTCGCACAGCCATGGAATTGAGTATTCGACCACAATTTACATATACAGTTTCACTGATAACATTTTATTCGCGTTTGGCAACGGGGCCGCGGCAGCAACGCGCCGGGTTTAAGCTAGTAATTTTATAAAAGTCCAATGTCATTTAAATTACTAATTTTTAAAAAAATCTTCAGATCGTCAGCGTAAAGCAAATATTTACAGTGTGCAAAAATAGAGGTAATATCATTGATGAATAAATCAAAGAGAAGTGGCCCTAGGATACTTCCGTGGGGAACACTTGAAGTTGACAAATAAGGAAAAGATTTCACGTTATCAAAAGCCACTACACATTA
Organism: Dichetophora obliterata; assembly: GCA_963920525.1. Lineage (NCBI taxonomy): Eukaryota > Metazoa > Arthropoda > Insecta > Diptera > Sciomyzidae > Dichetophora > Dichetophora obliterata. The sequence continues at coordinate 173,356,462 of OY986439.1, forward strand.
TCTGTTTACTAAATATGATTCAAGTCAACTTAGAAAACTAGAGTGAAAACCAAATTTTTTTAACTTTTTGATTAAAAGAAGGTGAGAGACTTTATCAAACGCCTTAGTAAAGTCAGTATAAATTACATCCACCTGACATCCTTTAGTAAAAGCTGATTTACAGTATTCTGCAAACAAAACTAAATTTGTAGTAGTGGAGCGACCAGGTACAAAGCCATGCTGGCACGGCGAGATAAATTGCTTTATTGAAAATAATAATATTTCTTTAATTATGGACTCAAACAGCTTAGATACAGTAGTGAGCTTAGAAATTGGTCTATAATTTGCAATATTCTGTTTACATCCAGATTTATGGATTGGAGTAATAAACGCTATCAATAAAATCGCAAGGAACTATTAAAAATAAGGGTTAACGGATAAGCTAAACTCCTCGCTCAATTTTTCAACAAAACAAAACAGATACCATCCGCATCCAATCGAGTTGAAGGTTTAAGACTACGTATTCCATTTAAAACATCAGCAGTATTTAGAGAAATACCTCCAATGTCAAAAGCAGGAGGTACGTTGTCAACCTAACCAAAATTATTGTTGAAAGAAATCAGCAAACATATTCGCAATATCTGAAACATTGTTTGAAGTAAAATCATTTTAAAACATAGATGAAGGTTTATAAGACGAAGCCTTCTTAGATTTTATAAAATGCCAAAAAGCTTTTGGATTGGTTTTGATATTTCTTTCAAAATTAACAATATATTGTGTAATATCCAACTTGTTATTGTTTTAACATTTATTAATTATGCTGGTATGAATACCCCTAGTATATTGTTTATTTAAGGTTAAAAGTATGCACATGCCATAAGTAATATTTCTAAATTGTTATTGGTAACTCTGAAAATAAAGTAATAAAAAGAAGATATGGCAGCACTGTAAAAGGTTCGGCCATTGCTTTTTGGAGAACTGATTAGAACGCAAGTCTGATTCTAACTTGAAATTATAATCTGTTTAAAGTAACAGCATCCAAGTAAGGATTATAACTTCAGATGTGGGGTAATCACCACAAATCCAAAAACTATTAAAAAAGGTAAAACTTTATTGAAATTACAATGAGTCGACGGCCAACTCGACAAATAACCTCTGCCTCTGTCAATGGATAAACTGCTGGCTCCGCGAATGGAGCACCTACTGTGTCTGCAGATACTGCACGGTCAGTAAATGAGGTGCCTGCTATATCTGCAACTGCTGCTGCCTCCGCGAATAAAACAACTGCTGCATTTGAAGATGATAAATTCGATGTCTTTCCGAAAAAAGCACCCACCACTGCTGCTGAAACCACTGCTGCTGAAACCACTGCTTCCTCTGAAACAACCGCTGCTGCTGAAACCACTGCTTCCTCTGAATTCACCGCTGCTGCTGAAACCACCGCTGAAAAAACCCAAGCAATTAACGCCAAATTCGCGGCTGCTAAATTTACCACTGTTGAAAGAACTGCTGCTGACGCATCTGCTGAAAATTTTTCTGATGTTTTAGAACATGCTACCGCTTCTACTGCTGATATACCAGTTGAGAAAAACAAATTCATTCCAGAAAACCCATACATATGTTCACTTGCAGAGCAACTGAATGCTTTGAAAATGCAACGTGAAATATTAGAACTGCAGCAACACATAAAAAAATTAGAGAAAGGTGAACCCGAGCTGCCCGCTGTCAGGCATATTATTTTTGAAGAATTGGACACTGCAGTACCAACTTACAATGGTGACGATAATTATGATATTGTCAAGTGGTTTTCTCAATTTGAAGACTACACCAACATGTGTGGATACAATCAGAGAGAGCAGTGTTTGGGAGTGCGGCGCCGGTTGGATGGCACAGCTAAAGAATATGTGCATAATATTGGCTTAATTGACTATCCAGAACTGAAAGCTAGTATTATAAAAATGTTTAGTCGTACTATAACACGACAAGAAGTTTACCGTCAGCTGCGTGCACGCAAACTAAAACCGCAAAAATCGTGCATAAGCTACATAGCCGCCATGCAATCTATTGCATCAAAGTCTGACATTGCCGAACAGGAGCTTGTTGATATCATCGTTGATGGGATACCTGATAGTAGTCACCATATTTCTTTCCTTTTTGGTGCTAATACATTGGATGAGGTAATACGTCGAATGGATAGATACGAACAACGGAGTATAAGATCGAATACTCCAAAATCAAGGTCTACTGCTGTCACTGCCACTGCTGAAATTCGGTGTTTCAATTGTTCGCAGTTTGGGCATTATCAAAGTGCCTGCCCGAAACCAATGCGGCCACCTGGGTCATGTTTTTCCTGCCATCAAATGGGTCATCTACACAATGATTGTCCGAAGTTGAAGAAGTATAAGTCACGCACTGTCGCTGCTGTAACTGATGATGAGTCTGGAAATGAGGCTGCTGATATCATTCGTGTCATGCAAAAGGTAAGGGTGGCATTTGATATTTGTAGTTGGGGTGCAGGCACTGAATTCAAAAATTTTCTTTCTCTCATTGACTCCGGCAGTCCGATTAGCTTAATCCAACGTTCAAGCATACCACCATCAGTTAAATTAACAAATATTTTGCGGCCAACTAGTTACCTTGGTCTGGGTGGACGAAAAATTTAGTCATATGGCGTGATATTATGCTCTGTACAATTTCTAACGCAAACTAAAATTATCTCTTTCATTGTTACACCAAATGACACAATGGCTATGCCAGTAATTCTTGGACGGGATTTTATGAAAAAGTTTAATATCTATTTAATTCAAAAAATAAAAAATGTTAACGTTGAAGTAAATAAAGTTAACCAAAATAAAAATTTAAAGAATTCATGTGTTCATGCATCCGATTTAATTAGAAAAGATATTGTTTGTAGTGAATGGGTACCCTCTGTTGAAGCTAAGAAAGAAAGTGTAGTCGTTAACGTTGTGAATTTTCCAATATCGCCAATTAAGAACGGTTCGCTTTGTTTTGCTGATGAATTTATTGCAGAAATTTGTGCTATCAATATAGTAAATCCTGATTTTGAAATAAATATTTCTTCTGAGTTGAGTAAGGATCAGTCTAATAAATTACAAAAAAATATTTTAGATTCATATTTGCAACCAAAAAATTTATCTCGAAAATTGTATGATTACAAAATGAAAATTCGTTTGACAGGTGACACTCCATTCCATTGTGCACCACGAAGGTTATCTTTTTTTGACAGAGCTGAAGTTAGAAAAATAACCGATGATTATTCGGCCAAGTAATTCACCTTATGCTTCAGCTATTGTTTTAGTAAAAAAGAAATGTGGTGGTACACGAATGTGCGTCGATTATCGTGCATTGAACAAAAAGACTATCAGAGATAATTTTCCATTGCCTCTTATAGAGGATTGTGTTGAGTATACGGCAGATAAACGACGGTTTTCTCTTCTCGACTTAAAGGATGGATTTAATCAGTGTACTATGGACACAGATTCAATTCCTTTAACATCTTTTGTCACATCTCATGGGCAGTTCGAATATCTAAAGATGCCATTTGGATTAAAAAATGCGCCAGCCAACTTTCAGCGTTTTGTCTATAATATTTTTAGAGATTTAATTGATAAAAACAAAATTATAGTTTATATTGATGATATTTTAATTACCTCTTTTGACTTTGAATCACACGTAGATATAGTAAAACAAGTTCTTAGTAGAAATTATGAAAAGGGACTTGAAATCAAGTTGAAGAAATGCAAATTTGGCTACCAAGAGATCACATATACGTGCAATTAAATCTTATCCAATGCCGACAAATCAAAAAGAACTACAAAAGTGTATTGGTTTATTTTCTTATTTCAGGCGGTTTGTCCCATCCTTTTCTAAAATTTCAAGGCCGCTGTTAAACTTGCTAGGTAAGGAAAGTTCTTTCGACTTTTCTGAGGCTTGTGCTAATGCATTTTACAATTTGCGACATCAACTTTCTGCTGCACCAGTACTCGCAATATATAGCTCAAAGCGTGAAACTGAACTTCATTGTGACGCTCGCAGTCATGGTGTCGGTTCAGTACTTATGCAACGTCAAGATGATGGTCGATTTCATCCAGTAGCATATTTTTCAAAATCTTCTTCTGATGCTGAATCGAAATACCACAGCTTTGAACTAGAAACTCTCTCCATTATTTCTGCACTTAGGCGGTTCCGTGTGTATTTAGAAGAACTTCCATTCAAGATTGTTACTGACTGCAATTCACTCACCATGATACTTAGCAAAAAACATGTCAATCCAAGGATTGCTCGATGGGCACTGGAGTTAGAAAATTATAATTATTCGATTCAGCATCGAAATGGTGTTTCAATGGGTCATGTAGATGCTTTGAGTAGATGCCACTTCAAGCAATCATCAAAAACGGGGGAAATTAAGCTTACCGATGTAGACAAAAGTTGTCAAATTAGTGCCGCGGTAGATGACGACGATGTGGATTTTTACATTAAAGTGGCACAAAATCGTGACAAAGAGATTAGAGAGTTGCAAGACAAGTTAGAAAAGTGCATTATAAATGGTTATGAGTTACGTGATGGATTAGTCTTCCGTAGACTGTGAACCGAATAGACTGCTTCTGTGCGTGCCCAAGGAAATGGAGAATAGTGTCATTCGAATGATACATGAAAAGATAGGCCATCTTGGGGTGGATAAGTGCTATGATCAAATACGTAAAAACTATTGGTTTGCAAAAATGAGAGATAAAATTAACCAATTCATTTCAAATTGTATTAAGTGTATAATGAACTCGTCGCCAGCGCGTTCAAATGAACATAATCTGTTTAGTATTCCGAAGACACCCATTCCGTTTGACACAATAAATGTTGACCACTTTGGGCCATTACCTTCAATTAACTCGAAGAGTAAGCATATATTGGTTGTAATTGATGCATTTACAAAATTTGTTCGGTTGTATCCTGTAAATTCAACCAGCACAAAAGAAGTGTGTTGCGCATTAGATAAGTATTTTAGCTACTACAGCCGTCCCAGACGAGTTATTTCTGACCGAGGTACCTGCTTCACTTCGCATGAGTTTAGTGACTTTTTGTCAAAAAATAATATTAGCCATGTAAAGGTTGCAGTCGCCTCACCGCAAGCTAATGGCCAGGTTGAGCGTGTGAATCGGGTACTCCGGGCAATGTTAAGTAAACTAAGTGAGCCTATACAGCACGCTGACTGGTCATTGAAATTGTCTCAAGTAGAGTACGCGTTAAATAATACTGTTCACAGCAAAACTAAGCAGACACCTAGTAAACTATTATTTGGTACTGACCAAAGAGGCAATATTATAGATGAGTTAACGGAATACTTAAATAATAAATTGAACGAAGAGAAAACACAGTCTTTGGAATCAGTTAGATCAGATGCATTAAGTGCTATTGAAAGATCTCAAGAATATAACACGCAGTATTTCCTAAAGCACAGTGTGCCAGCAAGGACTTACTCGGTGGGCGATTTTGTTGTTATTAAAAATACTGACACTACTGTTGGAAAAAACAAAAAATTTATTCCGAAATATCGTGGTCCTTATGTTATTTATAAAGTATTGCCTAACGACCGTTATGTAATTAAAGACATTGAAAATTGTCAACTGACTCAGTTACCGTATAATAGTATTGTTGAATCTAGGAAAATTCGAAAATGGTTATCACCAGAGGTTTCTCTTGACACTACAGTCTTACTTTGTCATATGCCACCCTTTACTGGTTTAGGATAGTTATAATTATACAAAAAATGTTTATTTTATTGATCTGGTATTATTGATTGGGGTCAATCAAGATTGTCAGATTGACCGAGTTGTAATATCCAACTTGTTATTGTTTTAACATTTATTAATTATGCTGGTATGAATACCCCTAGTATATTGTTTATTTAAGGTTAAAAGTATGCACATGCCATAAGTAATATTTCTAAATTGTTATTGGTAACTCTGAAAATAAAGTAATAAAAAGAAGATATGGCAGCACTGTAAAAGGTTCGGCCATTGCTTTTTGGAGAACTGATTAGAACGCAAGTCTGATTCTAACTTGAAATTATAATCTGTTTAAAGTAACAGCATCCAAGTAAGGATTATAATTGTTTATACAAGAATCTGTCTAAAAAGTTAAACTCCCTCATATAATGCCGGTATTTAAGGAAAAATAAGTTTTAATTTGTTAATTAAAACTTTTTATAATATTTGTTCCGAAGAATTTTAAATATCTTTAGTCCTTGAGTGTACCAAGGTATTTTACTAACAATCCTTTAATTTAGGAATGTGTCGCAAACACTCAGATGAAATTAGCAGCTTAAATATATTAAAAGATGAAGAAGTATTTTAATGTTCAAACTCACTATCCCAATCAATACAACCAATAGCATTATTTAAGGTACCAAAATTACAAGCTTTATAGTTGAAATTACTACACACAGCATGTGAGTTAACCGAACTTAAATATTTATAAAAATGTAATTAAATTAAAAGAGGAATATGGTGAATACCAGCAGCAGATATTGGAAAAGCTGATTCCATTACATTGTAATTTAAATTGTTAGTAATAAAAACCAGATCCAATAACCTATTTAACAAATTAAAGCAATTATTTATCTGAATAAGGCCAATACTTAAAAAATTATCAACACAATACAAATCAATATCACTCTTAACATTTGATGGCATAAGATAGTTATCATCAGATTTAAAATTCCAGGAAATGGATGCAAGACTAAAATCACCCAGTACCATTAACTGATCATCTTGTTGTCAGAAATTTGCGTACAATGATGATATGTTATCCACGTGCGCATTATAAAGTTCCAGTGTACTATTTGGTGGAATGTACGAGACACAAATATAAAGGGATTCAGAGGAACCTTTAATTTTTACACAAATTTGGTCAATAAAACCTTTAGTATCTAATAGTGCAACAGACGAAGAAATAAAATTTCTTTTGATGGCAATCAGTACACCACCACTGCGAAGTCATCCAGTAGCAGATGCATCACGATCCTTGCGATAAACATTATACAGATGGGGATCAAAGAATTCATCATTATTGAAATTATTATTAAGCCATGTTTCTACAAGCACAAAAACATCGTAATCGAACTGTGAGGTGGCAGCAAAAATAGACAAAAATTTAGTTCTCAGACCAGATACATTCTGATAGAAAACCTTTAACGACTGAAATTCTAGAAGAGATCGCGACTTCGTTATTGCAACATCTGTTGGCTTAATGGTCTTTGAAAAACTGAAAATTTTTTATTTTGACCTCAGCTGGCCTAAGTTCCGAATCAACAATTTGATTATAATAACTTTTTGAAAATCCAAGTTCAAAATTAATGAAATGTAGTGATTGAGGCTGTAAATCTCGTTTCACCAGTTTTGTGCAAGAAAGCGTGTGTTTAGGAACTTTAGTATTCTTCACAACAAAATCAATAATATTATCTTCTGTAATAGACGGCTTAAATAAAGATAAATGTAAAAATGTCTTGCGATCAAACACTGCGAATTAGGTGTTTACATTTTGTCCAACAACAAGCGAGTGTTTATTTCGATTTTTTCTGCTTACATCAGTCCATCCTTCATTCTCATTATGATTTGGAACATTAGGCAGAGAGGCAGCATTATAAAAATAGTCGAACAAGCAATAGAAGCAGGAGCTTCAGTAGAATGAGCTTCAACAACAGCATCAAAACCGGTTTTTTCAGCAATATACCCCTTTTCCACACGGCAATTTTTCTTGCCAGCAAGTCGAAAATACAAAGGAAAGAAGAGCACAGCATCAAAGAAAGAACAGCACAGAAGAAAAACTTGCCAGTACAGACTTGCCTGTACCGCAGAATTGCCGGCAATAAAACTTTCCGTGTGGAAAAGGGGTATAACAACAACAGCATCTTTGTTAAGAGCTGCAATAGACGCAGCGGAGCTAGATAAACTCTTTGCTATTGACGAAACTAGAACACAAAGCTGCACGAAGTTGTTTCTTATTAGGAACTTGAACTGTTTTATTTAAGTTTTTTGCATTAACACAATTTGAAGCATTAATAATTGCTTTTAATTCTTTTACTTCAGTGACCAACTGCGCCACTGTAGCACCCAAATTACAAGAAAAATTTTAACATTCATTGCAATTGTACACTATGTTGGGGTGCACATTCAAAATATTAAAAATATTATCATTAGACTATATTAGATAATATAATATTATTATTAGATTTTGTATGAGCTCCCAACATCGTTTTGACAGTTTCGGTTACCGGCTTTCCGCCCTAATACTACCTTGTCTAGTTTTATCATGAAAAACATATAATATCGGCAAAACACATGAAGGCACATCGTCTTCTCGAACAGTTAACCAGTTTTTCCCATTGAGCACCAACAACAACTGAGCTGCTTCGGAAATATGAAATATGATTATGGTATGAAATATACGATTATGGTATGAAATATACGATTATGGCTTGAATTTCGCGTTTCAAAATTCTCTAACTTGCGTATCTCTTGCAATAATTAAGCTTAATTTAAAATATATTTTCGATGATATTTAATAAATCATTTTATCCACCTTTTTTTTAAAATCCATTTTAGTTTTTAGTACCAACATTTTGTTTTAAATTTAAAAAAATACGATTCTGGCTTTAAATAATCTGTAATTTTTTGTTTCTTGAAATACTTAAGCCCAGTTCGGAATGTATTTTCTATGATATTTAATTAATCTTTTGAATTATTTTTTTCCAAAATCCATTTTAGTTTTTAGTACTAATTTTTTTCAAGTTAAAAAATACGATTTTGCGTTTCAAAATTGTGTAACTTTTTTGTCTCTTACAATAATGAAACCAAATTTAAAATATATTTTCTATGATATCATTCAAACTATTTTTTTTCAAAATCCATTATTTTTATTATTACACGCTTGTTAAGATTATTTTTACAAACTGATAGAAATTTTTATAATTTTTGAAATCTTAAAAATAAAGTCTTAAGTCTAAATTTTAAATTTAAAGTACAGTGTTTTGTTGTATGTGATAAAAGTGGGGCACCACATGCGTGAGATTACGGGGCAAACTCCATGCTCCACATATATAACCATGATCACGGAAAACAACACATTAGCACAAAAATTGTATTTGTTGAAGAATTCTGATATAAACCAGAAAACATATGTTATAGAATAATAAGATGCAGGACAAAGGCATGGGATCCATAAAAATTACCATACGGAAAGGGCAAACATAGATTAAATTTTTAAATGGTCATTTTGTGTATCCAATCAATAAAAAAGTTGTTTATTTGGTTTTTACACTTTCTACAACTCGAGATTGCCCTTTTATTGTTAATTTTGTATGGGAGGAGGGCAAAGGGCGTGTCCGGTCTTGATGAAAATGTATGGCGTTCTATCTTCATGATATAATGACATATGCTAAATTTCATGTACCTAAAATGATTCCTTCTTTTTTTTTGTCCCTCATCCCATGGACATCGTAACACTGTGCGGAGTGAGCAGGAATGAGAGTCGAGTGGCGAAAGCTTCGGCTGTCTGTTGTCAAGGCAGATTCTAGTTTTCTAGTTTTCTCTGTGTAGGGTTGCGTGTGTTCTTACAGACGTGCACGGATCTTGGCTATGTGGAGGTTTGAATCGTCTTGAGACGATTTCAAATGTCTAATACTTGTGAATAATTAAGCAACTCTAGTTCTTATAATTTAAATACGAACCATAATTGGCAAATCAAAAGGTATGAGTTAAATTTTTGAAATGGCGAACGTATAAAAATATGATTTCTTAATGCTTTACCAATTTACTGAAATTGAAAGTTTTTCCAATTGCGAAAATTAGAGAAAACTGTTTTTCTCTACAATAACTTAGAAATTTTGCAAGTGGCGCTTCTGAAAGTATTTTTTCAAGAAGAACCGTTAGCACACAGAGAAAATATATAATTTTATTTCTCTTTCGTGTTTTCCTTCTTACACTACCTTCATTCAAATTGCAGTTACACTGAGACAAATAGTTTTAAAAAAATAGCGAATTTAAAAACTCACTATAATACCTTCTTTTACCCTACTTCACAGCCGCCCCGTCATTCATCAGCTCAAGCATCCTTAAACATATCTGTGGGTTTTTAATCAAAACACTTAATTTTTGTTCTATTAAATTTTATTTAGCTAGACTTAGTTTTTATTTCTAAAAGCTTACATTTTATTTTATATTTATCTAACTGTACTTAGTTTTAATTTTTTTAAAGCTTAAAATTTATTTTATGTGTTTCACTGCGCGTTTGTTTGGTTCGGCGAGTTCTGTTTGACTGTCCGTTCTTCGGTATTCATAAAAGATCAACGCTTCGTTATTTTCTTTATGTTCGTTCTTTTCAGGGGTGTCAATGTCGTAATCGTCAATGGTCAGTCAGTGCAGGGAGTCAATAGTTTCGTCCAGTCCGTGTTGTCTTACTACTTTTAAATCCCACATTTCTTTCCCGCTATCAGTCTCTACGTCCCACGTCAGCTCTGCTCTTGTAAACAAACCTTTGTTTGCTCGATAAATGCCTACGTTGTTGTACAATCAATGATTATCCTTGTTAATTCAGGCATTTTTCAATTAAAATTAGTAGTAATCATTGCTAAGAACTGCAACTAAAATGTTAAATTCAAGTAAATTTTATAACGTTCATTATAAGTTGGTTGTATGAGCTGGGCTTTTCCTTGAAAGCTTCGATCTCGGTAGTTCTTAAAAATTGAAATCGATTCTTTTCGAATTGAATTTTTAAACTTTTACTCAGAGTGGTTAATTTATAATGTCAATTCACGTCACGCTTCTTTTATAGCAAAATTTAATACAGTTACTCATACATATGCAAGCGTTTCAAAAAGCATAGCCAATGTTAGACTTGCGGTCAGCAATTTACAGTTAGAGCTGAGTAATTTTGTCTGTATTAAGTTGTCGGACATGATTTAGCCATAATAACTCTTGCGCTGCTAAAAAAACCCAGTAGAAAAATTTCTATATATTGTCTTACCAAGTAAAAGTTCCCATACACTATATGCACAATACAAACGACATTAAAGCGTCAAAACAATGTCCCATTGAACTTCATCTTTATGTCAATGTTAAATTTTTAAGTCTGTTTTCGTATTAACTTCAAGTAATTGTAACAGAATAGAGAGTGATATTTTGAATGCTATTCTTCTCTCTCGTGCTTCAAAAATTTGTAAAATAACGCATGACCTCTCTTTTTGGCCAGTTCTTCTTGACAAAATATTCGGCACGTGCTCAACTGTCCCAAAATGCATCGCTTGCCATTATTTTTGCACGAATTTATTTCAATGATAGCATATTTTCTGTAATATTTCTTTTGATAGCGCAATAACTACTCATCCAAATGAAAATTTTTGTTGAAATAGGAAATTTTAGTAGGCTTAAATTAAATGTTTATTATAAAAATTGGATAAGTAGTATCCAGGATATGTTCAAATATATGAAACTATATTAAAAAGAAACGTAAAAACAATTTAAAAATTTCTTTATAAAAATGGTTTTTTTTAGCTATTTTCGTGTTAAGAGCAAAAATAGCGAACCACGGACAAATATCTCACATTTTAATTATCACAAACTATTGAAATCAGAGTTACCAATTGCAGCACCAACCAATCACAGTCGGAATATTTTGCATGCAATTTTATACCGTATTTATTTTGAGATGCTTTCTCTCTGTCTCTTTAAAAAAATATCCTTTATTCTTAATTTTAAATAGTATCAGTTCTGTATTTTATTTTATTTTGAATAAAAAATTATTTTTGCAGTAATTTAGTACTAATTTTTTACAACATGTAACAATGTTTCACATACGAAAGTTCGTTGTCAGCTAAAACAATGCAAATACGAATCAATTAACTTCATCATCTTCAATTTTTGTAAGCTATTTTTAGAGTGCATTCTCAAAGCATCCCAAAATTGTGCGATAAAATGCGTTGTTTTTAGAAACGCTATTTATTTTCCCCCTGGAATGCTACACACTCATTTACTTATCAACATTTTCTACATAATGAGGCTTATGGCAGTCGAAAAAGTGTAAATCATGAACAGCAGAAATTCCATTTCAAATATGACCTCCAGGGTCAAGTTCTGGAATGTTGTTTGCTGAGTCAATGACGAGTGTTCATTCATTCGTTAAAATTCACAGAATCTAGATGTGTGTATTTGTGTGTTTGTGTTTATTTTATTCTCATATGTACGTATGTGTTAGCCGTTTGTTAGAGCTGCACAACAAAGTTATTGCAATATTTAGAAGATAACAGCTTGGTTTTAGTTGAGCTTTCGACAATTACTCATTATTCTAAAGCTGTCATTATTCAGAATCTGGCTTAAATAAATGGCACGGTCAGCAGCATGTGGACTTTGATAAAAGTATTGTGTGGACTTCTCTTTAATTATTATAAACGGCGTTATAATTGAAAATGACTGCTTACAAGTAAAACTTAAACTGCTTCGTAAGTAAGTACGAAAATAATTAAACATTTTAAATGACCATCAAATAAAATTGTTGTAACTTTTATCACAAAATTTCCTAAAAAAAAAATGCTCAGGTAAAAGTGATTAAATAAATAAATGTTATGTTTTGAAAAGGCCAAAAATTTAAATCGTTGAAATTTTTTAAAATAAAAAAGCATAGACCAAAAAAAAGCACAGCATAGCATGTATACAGTACAGATGTGAAACTTCTTAACTTCTAAACACACCTACGCTCTATCTGCCACCCTTCTGGGGGTTCACACACATAAAGGGGCGTAGACACCCATTTTTAATTACAGTTGCCGACAGTTTACCAGTAAATTACCAAATTTTAGTCTAATACGGTAAAAATTGTCCGAAATATAGAATTTTTATTGATTTTTGGGCGGTGAAAGGGGGTGTGGCAAAATTTTTTCCTAAACTATGTAGCACAGTGTTTTGATTTCATACATTCTTGTGCCAAAAATAGTAAACATTGCCGGATTTTGATAAAATTTGGTACGGAGTTTTTTTTAGTCCTATTAAGAAAACTAAAAAAAAAATGGTGCATATCGGACCAATACAACTCTTCCTTCCCGTACAAACCCTAACTGGGAAACAGCAAATGTTGATATATTTTAATGAAATTTAATACGATATCGTCTTTTGGGCTTATTAACACAGTTTTTAAACATAATGTACATTGATTCACTAACACCCCTCCCCCTTCCCCTCCCGTACAACCCGAAACTGAAAAACATCCAATCATCCCCAGATTTCAATGAAATTTTGTAGAATGTTGTGTTTTTAGCGTATTAATACAATTTTCGAATATGATGTACATTGAGACTCAAATGACCACCATCCCCAACCCACACACTAACCACCTCTTCCACCCCCACCTCAACCTGTACAATCCGAAACTGGAAAACAGGCAAATATCTACAGATTTCGACTAACTTTAAGGGAAAAGTTAAAAATGTTTGGTTTTTTTTAGCAAGCCCATTGACAATTACAACAAAAACATTTTTCTATCTAGCATTTCTATTTTAACAAAAACAAGAAAAAGTAATAAAAAATACAGTATAGCGCTGTATACACAAAAGTGAAACTTCTTAAAATTAAGGATATGAAAGATTTTTGTGAAAGAGACAGATAGGAAGCGAGAGATAGAGAGAGGAGAGCTTCTTAAAAGAAATACAATACAAAATTTGCATAAAAAAATTCTGCTTATTTGATATTTACACTGTAATTAATTGGTGCTTTGATCGGTAATACTGATTAAATGGTTTTTGATTACTAAAATATCAGATATATGTCCGTGATTTGCTATTTTCTACGTGAAAAATTGCATATATTGTAGGGAAATCTATTGTGAGTATCTATCTACATAAAAAAGAATATAGAACAAAAATTCATTATAATTCATTTAAAAAATATTTATGACCCCTAGGGAGGTCAAATAAATAAACTGGTCCTATTATCCCCCTCAAGATTTCTTATGAACACAACTAGACTCTATTTGCCACCCTTCTGGTGGTCCCTACACAAAAAACACACAAAATAGAAAATATCATTGCCCTTATACACAAAAACGTGACGAGAATCGAAATATTTTTCATTACGAACATTTTTCGTGACGAGATTCTAAAAATTGTACTTTCAGTATCAAATCGCAGCCTAAGAAATTTCACTTCAAGACTAGAATAGCAAAGCAAAACAAAATCAAAAACCTCGTTTAAAACATGTGTTATCGCTTTGTCATTATTGCTACTTGCACTGATTTTAATTTATTTTTTTTTTATTTTTAGTTTGTAAGTTACATTTTTATATTATTTACTTCAATGTTTTTTTATTGATGTATATTTTTTTTAACATAAAATTTCATTTGCGAAAAACCTACCTATCATAATCAAACAATTTTGAAACCATATTTGAAGTCTCTGCTGAAATAACCATTTGGAGCGACGAGGAGCGCGCCACTTATTTTGAAATGATGCTACTACATATTTTTACTGAGTATTTGTTGGTCATGATTTATCTTTGTGCAAGTTTTTGCTTTTACAAAGCTCAACATATTTCTAATGCAGCCGGGTTTATCTTATATTTCGAGCCATTCAGAGAAGATATCACCAATTTTCATAGAGCATGTCTCATAAAAAACAAAATATCGTTATTATTTGCAGTCACTTGCAGCTGAGACATACTTTAATCGATAAAAAATACTTCTAGCAAACATAAGCAATTAAATTTAGAACATATCTCGATATATTCTATTATCTTTGTTTTATTATCTTTCAAACTTTTAAAAGCACTTTTTTCACTTGTACAATCGCTCGGACTTTGAAAATATCCATAAATCGAAAGTTGTAATCAAAACAAACCCCGAATAGTTTTTCCAGTTGCATTTGATTACAAATTTTTAAAATTATTTTCATTAATTAGGGTGGAATTTCACTTGTACAATCGCTCGGACTTTGAAAATATCCGTAAATCGAAAGTTGTAATCAAAACAAACCCCGAATAGTTTCTCCAGTTGCATTTGATTACAAATTTTTAAAATTATTTTCATTAATTAGGGTGGAATTTAAAGTAACTGAATTAGAGGATTCGAAAGTTGGACCAAAATTTAGGTTTTGTTTTTGCTAAACTAGCAGTTTTTCTAATACTTGACTTTCAGAGCACCGTGTAACCAAACGATATAAAAAATTTAAAAAAACTTTGGGATTCTTCTTAGTTGAAGTGTTTTTTATCAGAAAACAAAACTTTTTTTTGGGATGTTTCGGATATTGATTCTTTCCTATTTATAGCAAAAAGGAAACACTGTGTGTTGTACAAGAAAAACAAGTCGACACCCACCATCTTTTTGTCGACTACAAAGCCGCCTTCGACAGACAGCCCAATAAGGAAGCACCTGCACTCCACCATGTCTGAATTTGGTATTCCTGCAAAACTAATACGACTTTGCAGGATGACACTGAGCAACACCAGCAGCGCAGTTAAAATCGGGAAGAACCTCTTCCCACCATTTGTTACCAAACGAGGTTTCAGACAAGGTGATGCCTTGTCGTGCGACTTTTTCAAACTAATGATGGAAAAGATCATCCGAGCTGCTGATCTGAGGCGGAGTGGCACAATATTCTACAAGAGTGTTATGCTGCTTGCGTATGCTGATGACATCGATATCATTGGCCATAGTACGCGCGAAGTTAGTGCAGCATTTTCCAGATTAGAAAAAGAGTCAAGTCGAATGGGTCTGGCAGTGAATGCAGATAAGGTGTCAAAAAACAGTCCCATCGTCTTGGACCTCCTTCAAGGTTGTAAAGGACTTCGTCTATCTGGGATCCAGCATAAGCTCAACCAACGGCATCAGCATTGAGATCAAACGAAAAATAACTCTTGCCAACAGGTACTTTGGGCTCAGTAGGCAATTGAGAAGCAGAGTCCTCTCTCGACGAACGAAAATCAAGCTCTATAAATCGCTCATCATGCCCGTCCTACTTTATGCATCGCAAACCTGGACGCTGAGCAACTCAAATGAAAGGACTTTAGCAGCATTCGAGAGAAAGATTCTTCACAAGATCTACGGACCAATCTGCGTCAATGGCGAGTACAGAATACGGTAGAATGATGAACTGTATGAGCTGTACGCTGACATCTACATAGTCAAGCGCATTAAAATCGAGCGGCTTCGCTGGCTAAGTCATGTTCAGCGCATGAAAGACGATGCTCCAGTGAAGAAAACATTCGATTTGGTACCTAGGGGTGGTCAACCCAGAAGAGGACGACCACATCTTCGTTGGAAAGACCAAGTAGAGGACAACCTGACGAAGCTTGGAATTTCCAACGGGCGCCAGCAAGTGAAAGACAGAAATGGCTGGCGCAAATTCTTAGATGAGGCCGAGAACGACATACGGTTGTAGCGCCAACTGAGTAAGTAAGTAAGTGTGTCGTACAAACCTACACTCTTCTTCTCTGTCACCCTTCTGGGGGTTCAATACAAACATATTGGCATCGTCTTGGCAACTGTCTGGACGCTTATTTACGGACATAAAGTTTGAAAACTAATGCTTTTTCTGCACTGTTTAACAAACTGTCTTGTGTAACTAACCCCCGTGTAAATTTAACGACATATTTCATTGCTCGTGCACACAAAACCTTAAAGCAGACATAGAAAATTTTGCTGCTTGTTCTTTAGGCGAGCTTTGCAAAAGTCAAAACATTCTGAACCGTATGTTCAGTTGTTCTGGCCCATGTGAGCGTTTGTTCCATACTTCATATGCTGGGATCTCTAAGTCGTGTCTTGATGATTTAGTGCATTATTTTGTATCATGAAGCAGCATACCAACGATATGCAAGACATGAGTAGCAATAGAATTTCGTATATATAAAAGTATTGCTTCTCGTGTCTTGCTTGTCGTTGGTGTGCATTTTCGTTTTTCAAAATAAAGCAGTTAATCTCACCACGAACAGGTCTTCGCTGGTATTATGCTTCGTGTAGGGTTCTTTCACCAGATGAGTTTTTCTCAAAAATTAAGCTTTTCGGTGATAGTCTTAACGCTTTAAATAACAATTTTAAAGAAATTATTACATTTTTTAATGAAGTAAGCACCTCACCCAGTACTAGCATTTATGATGAAAAGTCTTCATCGGTATATTTCGACCGCATTGTCTCAGACTCTTCCAGCCTCTTCTTCTGAGACTCAAATAATTTTATCTAAAAAAGACCTAAATATTTCGAAGAAAAAGAGAAATAATTCCAAAAATAAAAGTAATAAGCGGCGCATGACGCTTCCAGCCACTTCAGAAACGAAGCAGATCTCGGCTACCCCAGTGTTTACGCCAGTGAGAATAGATAATATAGTTATTACTCCATCTTCTCCATCTGTTTCTCCCCCGGCTAGAAATGACATAACTTATGAGCACAATAGTGCATTAAATTTAAGAGCTGTGTCGAGAAAAAAAAAGATTTTCATTTCACGCCTTCAGCCCGATACAACAATTGAAAATGTATTGACGTTTGTTTAACACAACCAATTAGTAAGTCAGGCTGCTTTCTGCTTATGCAAGAAAATTGGCAATAAACCGTCCCACGCATCATTTATTCTCACAGTAGCTGCTGAAGAGTTTGCTACTGTTCTGAGCTCTAATCTGCGGGCTGATAATATCTTTGTTTCTGAGTTTAAGCCTAAACACAGGTCTAGAAGGACGAATAATATTGCCAGTCAGACCCAAAAAAACTAAATAGGCTTTCCCTTTAGTATCAAAATGTAAGGGGATTGCGTTCAAAGACGCGAGACATTTTTTTGTCAACTCAGAATTTTTCTGAAGATATTATCGCGTTAACTGAAACTTGGTTGAACGGAGGAATTACTGACTTAGACCTGTTTGACAATAGTTTTCAAGTATATAGGAAGGACAGACACACTGACAATAATTCTGCAGTTGGTGGTGGTGTCCTATTAGCTGTAAGGAACTCCTGTGTTAGTTCCTTTATTGATATTCCCTGCTCTGCTAATATCGAACTTATATGCGTTAAGGTTGTACATTGCAATTCTAATGTATATGTTGTTAATGCATACGTTCCTCCCAAGAGCAGTGTAGAGGTCTATGCAAGCCTTGCGGATTGCATAGAATTTATCTTTAATTTACTTGACGTTAATGGCGACATTTTATTGTTGGGCGATTTTAATTTGCCTGACTTAAAATGGCATTCTTCTGACGATGAAACACATTTCTGTGCATCTAATTCGAAGACACGCCAAGAACATATATTTGTTGACAATATATGTTCTGACTTACAACAAGTTAGTTGTATTTATAATAGTCTGGAAAGGCTGCTTGACCTAGTCTTAACTACAGACAGTAACAATGTCATTGTTCAGAAGGCACTTCATGCTTTGACAACTTTTGATAATTACCATCCACCTTTGAGTATTTGGTATAAATCCGATAAGGAGAATATGGTAAATTCAAGCTCTGTTGACACAGTTTATGAATTCAATTTCAAAAAAGCTGACTTTTTGGGGTTGAATCATTTACTTTATAGTAAATTAAATATAATTACAGAATACATAAATAATAATAATCTTAATAGTTCAATAAATTTTTTCTATACGGAGCTCTTTGCCATGTTTTCTCAATCTGTACCATATAGTCTCAAATTTGCGAAAAATTCTGCGTACCCTTGGTACACAAAGGATTTAAAGACTCTTCGCAACAATAGGAATAGGGCATGGAAGAAATATGTTTGTAGTTTTGACTCAAATGATTTAGAAATATACAAACGTTTGTTTCTGGAATTTGAGAATTGCTCAGCTGTATTGTATAATGAGTATTTGAATAATATGAAGCTGAGTAGTTTGTCTGATCCAAGAAAATTTTGCGGATTTATTAATGTTAAGAAGAAGGCTGATGGATTTCCTTCTTTTTTCAAACTTCAGGATGGATTTACTGATGATTCCACAACTATTTGTGGCTTATTTGCCAATCTTTTTAAAGAATCACTTTGTTCAGATTCTTTTAATCCTGAATTAGCGTATTTTGATTATATGAACAACGCATCCAGAGTTTCTTTGAGGCATATATCTTTTACCTCAGAGGATATTTTTAAGTATATTGAATCATTCGATGAGGATTTTAGCGCTGGACCAGATGGAATTCCTGCCGCAGTGTTAAAACAATGCGGCTCCATTTTGTGTCAGCCACTTTCGTTACTTTTTAATAAATCAATTAATGAAAGTAATTTTCCTCTTTTTTGGAAAAAATCTTATATCAGTCCTATTTACAAAAAAGGTTGCAGGAATGACGTCACTAATTATAAGCCTCTCGCTAAATTGTCTTCAATTCCTAAACTTTTTGAGCGAATAGTGTATGATCGAGTGAAAATTCACTGTGGGCAAGTCATGACAACTCGTCAGCATGGTTTTGTTACTGGCAGATCCACTGTGTCTAGTCTCCTTGATTTCACTACATTCTGCTTAAAATCTATTGATTCTGGTAGCCAGGTCGATTGTATTTACACTGACTGTAACAAAGCTTTTGATAAATTATCACATAATCTAATTTTATTTAAACTTAAATTAATGGGATTTCCACAATATTTTGTAAACTGGATCAAATCGTATTTGATGGAGCGATCTTATCAAATACGGTTTCGAGGCGTGGTGTCTTCTGAATATGTTTCAGAATCGGGTGTTCCTCAAGGAAGCTACCTGGGTCCACTTCTGTTTATTTTGGCAATTAATGATGTTACCCACGTCATCAAACACTCTCATTTGCTTATTTATGCAGATGATATGAAAATATACAATTGAAGAATTGATTCTAATGACAATTCAGACCTGCTCCAGTCAGACTTGAACTCCTTTGAGGTTTGGTGTTCTAAAAATAACATGTTTTTAAATCCAGATAAATGCCAAACTGTGACCTTTTCGCGTAAAAGGAACAATTTTATTTTTGATTACAAAATTAAAGATACTGCTTTAAGTCGTGTAACTACCGTCAAAGACCTTGATATATGCATGGATTCTAATTTGTCGTTTAACATGCATATTGATAGAATTTGTAAAAAAGCGTCTTCTATGCTTGGTTTTATTAAACGGTGGGCCAAGGAGTTTGATAGCTTAATAACAACTACAACTCTGTATTATTCAATCGTGCGTCCTCACTTGGAGTACGCAAGTCAAGTATGGTCCCCACATTACAATGTGCATGTTGATCGTATGGAAAGAATTCAAAAACGTTTTGTTCGGTTTGCTCTGAGAGGCTTGAGTGGAACTGACACATTTAATCTTCCTCCGTATGAGGATCGTTTAAAATTATTAAAGATGCAATCTTTAAGCGAGAGAAGGAAATCTGCTGATATCGTATACTTACACCAACTTATAACTGGTGTATTCGATTCTCCAGAACTTTTTCTCTTATAAATTTTAACACAACCCGTAGAAGCAGTAGAAACTCTAACAACTTGATTTATTTACCATTTAGTAGAACAAATTATATGTTAACTGCTCCATTAAATCGCATGAGTACCTTTGTTAACAACTGTAGCGTGTTTGATGTTAACTTGTCGAAAGGTCAACTCAAAAGTGGATTGAAATCTAATGTATGATTAGATCTATGTAAACGCATGGTTAGTTGTTATGTCTTGTGTTGTCCCTGAGCCCAACCCATATTATGGTGGGTAAATTTTTCTCCCTTTTGGTTTTTTATTGGACCACTTTTATCGATATCTTTGAGTTATTTCAATGATATTGGGTTGGTTCTTAAAATGATCTATTGCGGAGAAAGTGTGAAAAAGCTGTAGTAGCTGAACTCTATGGTTATTGCATATGTATAAAAAATATAAAAGAAACAGATTTGTTTTTAAATAAAAATTTTTTTTGTAATTTTTTTTATATATATACTAAATTTAATTGTGAATCCGCTGACTGCTATTATAATAAGTATTGCTGGATGTGATGGCGTCCAATCATCAAATTAATCCGGGTAATCCAAATGATACTGATCCTAGTATGGATGCTTAGGAAGATATTACAGATATTGATCCTGTCCAGCAGTCGTCGTCATCTATGAAAAATCATGATAAAAATGCTATCTTCAATGATAATATGCCATTGCCAGAGTCGGATGATGAAGATTATATCGCTAAAAATAGAATCAACTGCTCAAATAAAGGAACAATGAAGGCTGTTGACTTACCAAATTTTTCATCTTCTAATCGCTGGCGGATATAACTTTTGAAGCGGCACCTGAATCTCAAAGAAATAAAAAAGCGGTAAGTTCAGACATTGGCAATGTGGCAGCACCCCCAAAGCTAAATTTTGCCACCCAATTATTGTTTTTAATACAAACATTAAAAATTTAGTAGACCAATTCAAAATTAAAACCCAAATATTGATATCAAAAATAAAAATGTAACCCAAAATAAATCAAAAATTTATCTTAAGGACCTTTATTTTGAATTTATGGCCCTGCTTAAGGCTCAAAAAAGTGAATCATTTTCCTTTACTCCTAAAAACTTCAGGCAAACGAGTCTAATCATTCGAGGTCTGCATTACCTTATTGATATTAAATTGGAGCTTGATTTATTCATTGATTCATTTATTCATTGACTTATTCATAATACTGTAGAGAAGGTTACGAAATTTCAAACTCCTTCTTCTATCAAAAGTAATTTTACTAATACAGGTCTTTTACTAATACAGGTCTTTTAATACAGGTCTTTTTTTAATTATGTTTTGGCAGGAAAAAATTTTAGTGAAATATCCAAATTTAAAAAATTACTACACCAAGTTATTTCATGGGAACCCACTAAGTCAAAAAGTAGTGAGGTGCAATGCAAGCACTATCAGCAATGAGGTCATGTTGCCAAAAAGCTGCAATAGATGTTATCGTTGTGTAAAATTTGAGTCCAAGTGTGAACCTGGAGAGTGTTCTTTGAATGAAGATTCTAATATTCAACCATTTTGTATTAATTGTAGAAAATTTGGTCATCCTGTTAGTTGGAGAGGCTGTACTTTTTGCAAAGATTGCATTAAATATAAACTGTTTAATTTCTAGAGCTAAAAAACAATTGGCTTTTTCTAATGTCTAAGAAGCTATGAACAACTAATATTTCGTTTGGCAAAGAACAATCTTTCTCTAGTCTTTTTAAATCCTTGCCTAATCATGATTCATTTGATTCTGCTAAAGCCTGTAACGCAGCAATGTGTAGTGGTCCTGTTAAAATTTCTCTCTCCAACTCTGCTAAACCTTCAATTATTGTTTAATTTGTAAAAGTTGCTTAGCAAAATTTTAATCAACAAGCAACAAATGCTCGATCAAAAAATCGAAAAAGTTTTTAGCAATATTACAAAAAATTACAAAAAATTTAAATCTTGAAGGAAGTTTTAGTTAAATATGGTCGCTGATTGACTCCAGTAGAGTTATTGAAATAAAAGATTCTTGATATTATTAAAACTTATATTTGCTTCATTCAGGAAACATAAATATATATCTCATGGGATACGCTTGAATAATTATAATTATAATTTTTTGAGATATTATCGTTTTCAAGGTGTTGCTATTGCTATAAAAAAAATATAAAATTGTCCAGTGTTTATTTTTCTAATATTCCTTTCTTCCATATATTATTAGATATCTGTGTTTTAATTAATAGAGTAAAAAAAATTATTTGTTGGCTCAATATATATTCCGTGTAATTTTTCATCTGATGCATTGATGGTTTGATTTCTATTGCTAATCGCGCTTCAAATTATGATGGTTTGATGATTGGATGTGATTTAAATTTCAGACATGTTTCTTGGAATGAAAATATTAAAAATTTAATTTTAAAATATTACAAATTTTTTTAATTGGCTTCAAAATCATTCTCCTGAATTTTCAAGAATTTGTGATATTTTTCCTTTATTTTCTTATCTTCCTAGTCTTCTTATCTCGATAATTTCTTAATTTCTACAAATTTATTAGATAATTTCAATCAAAATTATTGTTATAAGTGTTTCTTCCTTTTCCGATAATTTTTCACTTTATTTAGAAATTGATTTAAAAGTTATCACGTTTGAATTATGTCAGCCGAATTTTTTTGTTTCTTATAAAAATACAAATTTTCTATCTATTTTAAAAACTATCAAATATTTCGAATTTGTATTTAAAACATATTAAATCAGCATAATAAATAACACGGTCATATAGAAAACTAGAATTCCAACAAAATGTCGGACTCCATATAATATCATAAGCATAAACTAAAGTAAAGCAATTAAAAACAACAAAAAAAAAAAGGAGAAAAACTGAGAAATTGAGACAGAAATCTCACCGCCTCTGTTGGTGTATTGCACTAAGATGCACTTGCACGAGGCAAGCATGGTCCGGGATCGATTCTCGCCGGCATCACAAAGATTTCTGATGAAGCCTTTAGCAGGGAATAAAATCAGCTAAGGATGTTTTCCTTTTCATATTAAAAATGTTTTTGTTGTTTTTTTGGAAAAAACTCTTTGGAGCATTTAATTGTTCTAACCTGACCTAAAAATCTTATCAAACGATTTTAAACTATTAAACAACTAGAATTTGTATTTAAAATCAAGAATGATTTAAACTATCAAACATTTAGAATTTGTATTTAAATCATATAAAATCAACACAAATTGGGATGTTCTTCGTAATGATTTAGCTTCTGTTATTGAAAATAATTTACCTCCCGATAATAAAAATTTACAAAATTCTAAAATTGACTCTCATATTAGTTTCCTAACTTCTTCTATTGATTTGGTCAAATGTTGAATATAAAATTTTTCATAATACTCTTCCAGATTCAATTCAAAATTAACATAAAACTAAAAATCTATGGCAACGTAGACTTAAGCACTTATTTTATTCTAACATCAATAGAACTTCAGAAAAATATAAATTTCTTGTGGCTCAAATTTTACTTATTAGTTGAAATTAGTAGAAAAAGTTGATGAAACATAGTTCCTGATAGGTCTGATATTTTTGAGTTAGAGTCTGAAGTTCACAATACTTTGAATTCTTATCTATCTTCTATTTATCTTTTCAGTCCTTCTTTTACTTTATCTTGACCTTCTGATAATTCACATTTCACTCAAGATTTGAATGCAAAAAAATTCTCTGGTCCTGATAATATTTCAAATTTTCTTTTTAAAAAATTGCCTATTATTGTTTTGATTTTCTTGCAATAATTTTCAATAACTAAATTAATAATAGATATTTCCTTGACTTATGGAAAATTGCTTAAATTATTCCTATTAAAAAAGAAGCAAATTGTTTTGAGGTGAACAATTTTAGACCAATTTCTTTGGAAAACTTCTTGAAAGAGTCATACAAGATAAATTAGATATTTGTGTTAATGTTCAATATATTCCTAATTTTCAATTTGGTTCTTAAAAACAACATTCAACAGTTCATGCTTTATTATAATTAAGAATTGGTATTATTTTAAATCTTCGTCAAAGTAAATGTACAGGAGCAGTTTTCTTGGACATAGAAAAAGCTTTCAATATAGCTTATTATATTAGTATTATTTCTAAATTAATCCTTTATCTAAATTTTTAGTAGTTTTTTAAACAATCGCAAATTTTTCATTAACGTTGAAAGCATCGCTTTAGATCCCACTTGGTTCTATTATGTATCAGCATTTATATAGTATATTTATTCATCACTTTCCTCACGTTCATAATGGATCCACTGGTATTTCATACTGATGATTCTCTTGCTTATGGCTCTACCCCTAATGAGGCTCTTGCTTTTGTCCGATCCCATTTGGAAAAAATTCATAGTTTTTTACATTCATAGGGAACTAAACTTAATACAAACCAATTGGAAGCTATTTCAATCAAAAGTCCTTCTGGCAAATGTCATAGAAATACTGTACCTTAAAGTACAAATTTTAAAATATCTCTTCGTGGTTCTGATGGTCCTTTCAAAAATGCTATTGAATATTTAGGAGTTTCTTTTAACAATCTCCTAAGATTTAATAATCATGCAACTTTTGAGACTTCTTAAAAAGCGAAATTCGAAATAAAAATTGTAATTCGATGCGCTCTAATGAGCACTTTATTTTTAAAAATACTCTGCAAGAGCCAAGCTTTCAATGCCTATATTTCTTAAAAGCGAGCTAATTTTGCAAAACCCTCTTAGTTTTTCTAACTATGCACCAGTACTGTGTTGTCCGCTATCATTCTGTGTTGTCCGCTTTTCCGTTAGAAAAATATGTTGCACAGAGTAATAAATTTTCAGTCGTTTTTTCACTCATTTTTCATTAATTTTGGAGCCGCAAATAAAAGATTTTTGTATTGGATTCGATGACTTTTATTCAGTATTTTAGTTTCTTGCTGACTTAGGAGCCCGTCCGAGGTCACTAAACCGATTTATGTTGATGTTTATACATGAAAACGGAAAGTTCTTTTGGTGAAAAACCGAAAAACGAACATTTTCGAAGTATTGTTTTTGCCGAAATCAAAAATGTTCAAATCCGAGCACATAGAAATTAAGAACAATGTTCATTCTTGCAATTTAAGCAAAAAATCATTAAGAATTATAATTTTTGAGGGTGCTGTGAGCCTCAAAAAAAAAAAGGCGAAACGTTTCACCCCACCGCACTCTAAATATTTTTTCTGTAATATTAATTATTTTTAATTAATTTTAAGTTTTATTAGATTTCACATCAACATAACTTAAAAAATGGTTTTTTGAGCAAACATTTTATTTCTTGTTATAATTTTCCTTGATAATAGAATAATCTTTGCTGTTCTATGTTCTCCTTCTTTGTTACTTCTATTTCATGGTTCTTATTTCATGGTTATTGCTCTGAAATCTCAATAAAAGCGACTTACTTACTTGTGCAGCCCCACACAAAGTCTATCTCAATCGTATTTGCTGAGGCAGAAAAACTTTTTGTGCCCGGACTCGAATCATGACGAAACTAGAAAATTTTTAGTTACGAGACTCGAAAAATTTCACTCTCAACAAATCGCCGCCTAAGAAGTTTCACTTCAAAAATGACATTTATAAGAAGCATTCGCCGAAGAAACTGAACCTTAAAATTTCATTTACAGCTACAAAGAATCCTGTGTGTATTTGCTGCAACAGTGTCTGAAACATAGCCATGGATGAATGAATGCATACACGTATTTCTATTTAATTAGGTCAACATAAGACGCCTAGAAAAAACTTCGGGTCATATCTGTCGTTTGTCGTTAGTCACAATTAGACAACGCATGGACGTTGCTTGTAGAACTTCGCACATATATTTGTGTGTATGTATTTTCATTGTGTATTTGTATGCAATAGTAAGTTTGAAGTTTCCCAATTGTCAATTAGGGTAGGACTTTTCAAACGAAGGCATGCATTTACTGCTACTTTTGCCGACAACACACATGACATCCTCGCTGCTCCACCGAGCGCTTCCGAATGACTTTCTTTTTCCCCACCTAAGACAGTACAACAGACGTTATTGTTTTTTCTACAAAAATTAATTCTGCTTATATTTCGGGGTAATTTTTTTATGTAAAAATTTATTGTTTGTGTTTGTTCGGTGTATAAAAGTAAAGATACATACGTACACTAGGGTGGGCCAAATTTTTTGTCGATTAAAGCCACCCCCTGGGATGATTCTATAGACAATTCTAAGCAACTTTGGTGAAGAAACCATAGGTCTATCTCGATTTTCGAGTCTCCCACTTTTCAAAAAATGATTTTTCCCCTATAACATCATTGATTCAAAATTCGATTTTTTATTCATCGTTATATTATCTTTTTTATGTATATATGGGGGGTTTTTGGGGTCGAGAAATTCATTTCTGATCTTTATTTTTACCTATGACCACCGCCAGAGGGCGTTTCATGCATATTTTAACTATTTTTCGTCTATTTTCTGAGAAAAATTTAAATTTTTTTCGGTAATATTGATCTTTATTTTATTTTTTGTCAACAAAAATTCAACCTAAAAACTAAGAACATGTGCAAAAAAAATTAATTTAGTGGAAGAAAAGCGAAATAAGTTATTTTTGAAAGTCTTTCTTGCTTTCCAGTCTGGGGTATTTTGCACGGCTTTCTGATGTAACTGCCATAACACTGTGTCGATTTTTTTGTAAAACACGTTTTGTTTTCGAGTTTAGCACGTTCGGCCAAGAAAAAAACATCTTAAAATATCCTGTTTCGTTGGCAGATTGAGTCCACTCAAATCACAAGATGCACCAAAAACAGCAACATCGTGCGAAGGCAAATGCTTCAAATGAGTTTCGTTACTTGTTGATGTTGATGCGGTTTGCGATGTAGACGGCAATGCATTTAGATCCATTGCATACATAAGACTTAAAAAATAACTGAAATCAGTATATTTTAAAACATTTGGTTCGAATATATTTTTTCCACCTGCAAATTGGTAAAAACGCAATGGTAAAAATGATAAGAATTTTATTTATATTAGTTACGTTTCTTGTTAGAACGTATTAGTTTTTACACACTATGTGGGTGTTACTGGTGTTGCCTGGTTTCTCCTGGGTGCGTTGGTAGTCGGTGGGGATGATGTTGCTGCTGGTGGCGGAGCCTTGTGTCGTTAATTGCTGCGGCTGTCTGGTGATGTGCCGTCTGGTGGTGCTGTTGGTATGCCGGGTAATGCACTCTGGAGTATGCGAAAAAACTGACGCGTTTAAACAATTATAAATACGAACACAATTTCTGTACTTAATTTACTTTAATTTTATTTATTTAAAACCAACTAAATTCCATACGCAAAAAAACGAACCAACGCGGTTAAAGGAATGCGAGAGAAAAGCCAAAACGGGAGAAAAATCACTAAACATATGACAGCAAGTGTCAAAAGGCCGCACTGAACATCAACAACACAAACCCATCGCCGACCGTCAATACACATCAATGCAGTTTGCGGTGGGCGACGAGT
The DNA here is from genome assembly GCA_963920525.1 of Dichetophora obliterata. Lineage (NCBI taxonomy): Eukaryota > Metazoa > Arthropoda > Insecta > Diptera > Sciomyzidae > Dichetophora > Dichetophora obliterata. The sequence continues at coordinate 173,384,374 of OY986439.1, forward strand.
TTGTTCAGTGCGGATATAAACAATTGACTTACTTAAAATTAAGAACAGTAAATGTCAGAGATAAAAAGTCCGCAAAGCAGAAGAAATAATTTTGGTTAAAATAGGCATGAAACGCCCTCTGGCGGTGGTCATAGGTAAAAATAAAGATCAGAAATGAATTTCTCGACCCCAAAAACCCCCCATATACACATAAAAAAGATAATACAACGATGAATAAAAAATCGAATTTTGAATCAATGATGTTATAGGGGAAAAATCATTTTTTGAAAAGTGGGAGACTCGAAAATCGAGATAGACCTATGGTTCCTTCACCAAAGTTGCTTCGAATTGTAAATAGAATCATCCCAGGGGGTGGCTTTAATCGAATTTTTCGGCTCCATACAAATTGGCCCGGCCTAACGTACACCTTTTTAAAATCAAAGAAAATAGAATATTTATAATCTGACTTACAAAAACGTTAATTTAATATAAGTAAATCAAAGAAATTTTAAAACGAGATGAGGAAAAATATTTTTCCAATATTTTGAGCTTATTACATTCTTTTAGCCATTTTAAAGGAGTGTTTCTAGCAGGCCTCTATAGAGCAGCGAGTGAAAAAGTCCTGAAAAGTTTTTCCGTTTGACCCAAACAAGTATATGCGCTTGGATAAGAGTGCAAAAGGGCTACGACATTCATATAAAGACATGCTAGTAGCGCTTCGAAGCCATGACAATGCTCACTAGGTTGTGCAAATGTGCATATATGTTTGTCCTTCGGTCCCATAAGACCAGTGTGACAGCTATCAGATAGATGTGAATTATGAATTGATGTATGATTCGTGTGTACGAAAGCAGGTGGCAGCTGGTTGTCGCAAGTGGTGGCAGCATCTATCAGAAAAAGCTGAAGATGCAATAGAACAATACTATAATTTTGTATATTTTATTTAAACAGGTGATGCCATATTATATTATAGTAAAAGACTTTTACCATGACTTCATTACAAATAACAGTGACAAGAAAAAGTTTGATAAAATCAATTTCTGTTTTAAAAAATTCCGTGGACTACACATAAAAAAAATTATATTTTTTAGTAGCAAGACTCGTAAATAATAAAATGCTTTTGGTTAATGCGATTAGAATAGCAACGAAAGCAAATATGGTAAGAAACTCGGAAAATATTTTTAAGACTATTGATGTATTTAAAAAGTGACAACTTTATATGGTTACAAATCAAAAGTGCCATAATTTCTATAAAAATAAAGCAGTTTAAAATTTTTTTTTCTTATAAATTAAAAATCATTCAATAGATATAACACACCTTAACCTCTTTTCAAAGTTATTGCATGTAGCACGGATAATTTCAATTGAATTTTCATTCCCGATTTTCTTGATTACACTTTTGAACTTATTCCAACAACGGTACTTGTTATCACTAAGCTTCTGCAACATATAACCCAATATACAAAATTACAAAAGATTGAGATCCGGTGAGCTAGGTGGCCAATCTTCTTAAGGCCAACGTGAAATTTCTCTAATAAAGTTTTAATAGGTATATCGAAACAGTTAGATAAACCTTTGAAAAGGTAAAACTTATAATAATTCAATGAAAAATTAAACTTTGAAAGATGTTGGAAGAAAATACATTTTTCAAATTTCAAAAAATGTGAATTTGCAGTTAAAAGGCATTTTATTATTACAAGAGAAAGAAAATCTTCCCAAAAAATTAAAATCGATTTAAAAATATATTAATTCTTTAGATAAGGTGTAGTTACATATAATACATAATAATATAAAAAGTTTTAGTTTTTAATAATTCTAAAATATATAATTTTTTTAGAATTACATATAAGCTTAATGCCAATTAAGTTCATGAAGCAACAGGTTGCAACAACAATAAGTTCTTTGCAGAACAAACCACCAAGCAGACTAGACAGTTGTTTCGTTGATAGCTACATCAACTCATCAGTAGTCTTCTGTGGTTTCTGCAGTACCATCCACTTTGATAAGCTTAAACGAACACCTTCTGTTAAATTAAAACAGAATTATGTGCTGCATGTCACCTTCAAAGCAATGTTTTTCTACTACTTTGCAAAAGCAAAGGTTCAAAAAAGCGACTGCATTGATTCTGCAAAGACTTGTTTGTTGTGCTCTTTGTCTACTTCTTTATCACGAATCAATCTAGGCTCCAACAGTTCGTTGGTATAAACCATAGAAGGCGTGAAGAAGGTTTTTTTGAAAAAAGTTGTTTTATGTGTAGACATAATAAGTTAAATTTAAATAAAGTTTTTATTTAAATTTCTAGCTGATGTATCCGGTGTTATTCTGGAAATTATTTTGTACAAATATTTTTTTTAGGATTTTTTGTTAATTGCGTTTAAAAATAATTTGGTTATTAAAATGATTGAATTAAAACCAACGACCGTACTGTTTATGGTTTTTATGAAATTATTTTGTACACATGTCTGTTTTAGGATTTTCTTTTAACTTTGTTTAATAATAGGTTTGTTATTGAAATGATTGAATTAAATCGAAAGACTGTTCCGTTTCTGGTTTTAATCAAAAAAGTCTGATACTAAGTGTTATCTTTTAACTTTTATTTTTCCGACAAAAATACTAGTTATTTTTAGTGTCCGACCGAAACCGGAATTTTGGCCGAAGCCGAATATTCTGCCATGTTGTAATATTCGGCCGAAACCGAAACTGGTTATCAATATGAAAATTTAAGTTTTTGCAAATGATTTTTTTTACAGTATATAAAAGTACTTTTATACACATAAGAAAAATATTTAATTTTAAAAAAAGGATTACTTGAATATTGAAATTTGTAATAATTAATTGAAGCTTACTATAATAATAAATGAGATAGTTTTTTATTACAAAAGTATTGCATACTTCATATCTTCCGTACGCACTCAAAAGAGTATGCACCTAAAATGTACATTTTTATATAACTTCAAAACATAGTATTTTTGTTTTGTTTAAAGGTTTAGTTTTATAAAAATTTAAATATTTCGATTTTTTTTCTTTTATTTCATACACACAAAATTCTTTCGGAAGTTTAGTTAGCAGTTTTTGGCTTCAGTACCTATAAAACTTTAATAGTAATTGCAAAAGAGATGATTAAATCGAAAATGATAGTATCAAACGAATAAAATTTACCAAAATGTTTTGCGTTAACACGATAAAAGAACTTTTAAACGAATTCATAATTGTTGCTTTGTGCAATGCGTTGTTAATATTTATATTGAACAAAACTTGTATATCGGTCATTCCATGACTAATCGGACGCTTTTCGAAACTCACATTTCTGTAAAAATTTGGTACTTTGCACGTGGATAGTACTTTCAATTTCATAATTCATAATGCAAAATCATAATTTTCAATTTTTTTGCAGTTATACACAGTGAAAAATATAAAATATAAAATATATATCTTCTAAACCGTTAGTCCTACAAAAAAATGACTTAAGACATATTTTAAAGATCTTAAATTGGTCTTTATTGTGGTTTCCTCTTTCCAGAAAAATTTTAAACTTTTTGACCACTAAATATTTCATTCCCATTTTTCAAGGTCAGCACCACTATTTTTTGGTACTTTGAAAATATTATCGTATTAAGGCATTCATTCTTAATGCATTCTCAAAATTTTATGCTGGAGAATCAATGTTTACTATTTTTAACGAAATCTTTAAAAACTGACTACACAAGTTTTAAGTACAAATTACTTTAATTTTTAATTAAAAATGGAATTTTTAGTATTTTTTTACTAAATTAGGTAGATATCGTCGCTGCGCCAACAAAAACAGTTATTTTTTTCAGTTACTTTTCAGGAGAGCAAAAAACAAAATTTTTTTCAGAGCATTTCTTGTACTGCGACCTATAACTGTTTTTGATCACTTCTAAAGCATAAGAGGTATAAAAAACTGCAAATGCAGAAATGTGGGCAATAGATAAATTATGCTATAACAAACATAACTGGTTTTTCTGGCGCAGCGACGATATGTAAAATCAGTCAAATTAAAAAATTTCATCACCTCGTTAAAATATACCTTTCCTCTGAAGAGACTCTATTTTTTAAATTTGCTAAAATATTTCTTGGTTGTAATTCCGTGATGTATACCTATGTTAATACTAAATTATGTTAAATTGTTTTAACATTTTATTTCTAATTTTTGTTTTGTTCTTGTAACTTTAAGCAATAGTTGAAAAAGATGATGTGGATGTAATACCCATATAAATTTTCCCTTTGCCCCATGGTATAAAGGAATGGTGAGTTAAAGTCCCAAGTATCATTTTTGCTTTTTCGAATCGATTTTTGAAAGATTGTTTTCCTGAGTTGTACTGCCTTGACAAAAAATATTCCGATTCAATACTTTTCATGTTGTTTGAAACCCAATTATAAAATACTACAGGCGTATTTGTCGGATTATTAATGTTTCCAGACTAGCCTTTGCCGCAAGTCTTTTTACTGTTTCTGCCAATCCATCACATGGCTCTTTGCCTGGGATGTTGCGAAAAAGTGTCATTCTGCGGGAATATTGAAATCGACTTTGTACTTGCATAGATTTATAAAATTTTTTCGTTCTCATATTGAGTGCCTGCTCCATCTGAGAAGTAAAATATTTTGTTTACTTCTCACAATTTTTTCCTAAGGAAATTAATTAAGACACGCTGGAATAAATGAACTGCTACTGTGTCGTGCTTTAAGCATTCCGAAATTACATCATACCTTAAGCGCATTACATCCATCCAGATCATCTTTTTCAACTATTGTTTGAGTTTACAAGAACAAAAAAAAGTTATGCATAAAATGTTAAAAAATTTTTATATAATTTAGTATTAATAAAGGTATATATCATGGAATTACAACCTTCAATTTTTTTTTGCAAATTTCAAAAATAGAGTGTCTTCAAAGGAATGGTATATTTTAACGAGTTGATAAAATTTTTCAATTTGACAAATTTTACATATCGTCGCTGTGACAGAAAAGCATATTTTGTTTACACTACTTATTACCCACATTTCTGCATTTGCAGTTCCAATATCTCCATATCTTATATCTCCTATGATTAAGAAGTGATCAAAAACAGTTATTGCTCGCAGTACCAGAAATGCTCTGATAAAAGTTTGTTTTTTGCTTTCCTAAAAAGTTACTAAAAAACATATAACTGTTTTTGTTGACGCAGCGACGATATGCACCTAGTTTAGTAAAAAAATACTAAAAATTCCATTTTTAATTAAAAATTAAAGTATTTTGTACTTAAAAGTTGTGCAGTCAGTTTTTGAAAATTTTGTTAAAAATAGTAAACATTGATTCTCCAACATCAAATTTTGAGAATGCATTAAAAATGAATGCCTCAATTCGATTATATTTACAAAGTTCCAAAAAAAATAGTGGAATGAAATTTTTAGTGGTCAAAAAATTTAAAATTTTTCTCGAAAGTGTTTGTAAAAAAGGATACCACAATAAAGAGCAATTCAAAACCTTTAAAATATGTCCAAAATTGTTTCTTGTAGCATTAACGGCTTAGGTAGTTGTTTGAGTATATACCCAAATGACTAGTTTTGTTTTTCTTTATAATTTTTCACTGTGTTTAACTGCAAAAAAACTGAAAATTATAAAAAAAATATGCAAATATTTTTCTTTTTTAAAGTACTATCCACGTGCAAATACCATTTTTTACAGAAATGTAAGTTTCGAAATGCATCCGATTTGACATGTAATGACCGATATTTGAATTAAATGACTGATGCAAGAAGTTTTTAGCAAACGCCGAAAATGACAAAAAATATTAAAACTGAATATTCGGTTGGACACTAGTTATTTTATGCCTATTATTTTATAAATCAAAAGTAACAGTTATTTTGTGCCTTGTATTTTTCAGACAAAATATCAGGCAATTTGAATTTTTCAAAGGCCACTTGACTGACAAAAAACAATTTACTAGCAATATTTTCATCTCATCAGTGCTCACATTTTGAAATATAAAACAGTTTTAATAGTTTTTAGTTTTTAATCGGTCAAGCGGCATTTGAAAAATATTAAAATGCCCGATATCCTTGACCAAAAAATAAAATTTACAAAATAACTGTTACTTTTGACCTAAAAAAAAGTACAAAGTAACCATTATTTTTGTCCGAAAAATAGAAAACACAGAATAACAGTTAATTTTAACTTTTATAGTAATAGTTGAAAATCTAAAAAGCGTTTAATAGTCTACGACCATTTCGATCATAATAATATATCTGAAAAAGTCCACCGGTAACTTCTTCGTTATGACTTTATCATTTAAAATTGTAAAAAACAGCTATTATAAGACCACCTTTAACTTTTTGTTATGCCTTTTTCATTTGAAAATTGTAAAATAACAGTTATAGACCGAAGTCCCTGATTGAAACATATAGAAATTCAGTTGAACTCCATGGCGTATGAGTAACAATTATTTCAAAGTGCTTGTCATCGAATAGTTTTGAAATTTTAAGAATAGAGTCCAGATGCGCAATGTATGTGCAAGTAATCTTAAGTTGCTCCGTTTAATCTTCGTTTTTATAAATACAGATCATACGCCTGAATATTTTTTAACATAATTAATAGTTTTTTTGCAGAGCTGAGAGGTTTTGCTGAAAAATGCCTTGTGTATAAACATATTTAAAAAGCTCGGTGTTTATAGTGCAAGCTGACTACGAGAATAAAGCTACTTTTGTGTAAAGTAGCATGCGCCCCACGTTTTTAGGGAAAACTAAAAGCCCCATTTTAGGAGAAATTATTTTATACTTTTTAGTTCGTTTTAAAAACGTGTTATATATAAAATTTTTTTTACTTTAATAATTATTTTCTGATTTTTAGTCTTTGCCAAATTTTTGTCTTTTCTTTTGAACTGCGATACATTTACTTGCTTTAGTTCTTGTACTTGTTTACTCTATTTTTACGCTTTTTGTAATACGCAAAACACTTTTTACACATACACACAGTTTTAAGCTGTGTTTTCTTAAAAACAACTCATTTATCAATAAAAATTTATAAAAAGTTGTTTGAATTCCGTCAAAAACTTTAGAAATTAAAATTTTCAAAAATTCATTACTTAAGGTGACAAATGAATTTGTTCAAGAAATCGAAATAGTTCTATAAATATTAAGAGTTAAACAAAAAAAAAAAAAATGGGAAAAGAATCCATTGACATTGTTGAGGATCACAACCTCACGATTATAAAGCAAGATCCGTGCGCTCTGATCTACAGAAATCACAAAGGAGTATATTTTAAATAGCAATAAATCAAACTACTTTCTTATAAAATAAATAAAAAAATTTTGCTCGTATTTAAACTACTTTTTTAAATTTTTTTTTCAGCCTCAGTGGTGAATTTTTAAAATTTGAATTTGTTTCATAGAAAAACAAAAAATACTTCCACATTGTTGAGGCTTATAACCTCACAATAATAAAGCAAGCGCCCTGTGCCTTGATCTACTGAACTCACACAACAAATGTTATTTTAAATGACTTAATAAATTCACTTCAGTTGTTAATTTTTAAAATACAAAAATGTCAAAGAGCTTTTCAGTATTTTTGTTTGATTTTAATATGAATGTATGTATGTATCAAATAATTTCGTATTTTAGCCAAAAAAATAAACGTTCACGCTGACTACGAGCATAAAGATACTTTTTAAATGGTTTTCAGGGCTTATATCTCTATTTCGCCTGCACATACAAGCAGAAAGCTCGCACTACAAACACCAATAAGCTCAAGTAGCTACTTTGTGAATCGTGAATAATTGTTCACTATGATCAAAAAATAATTATTAAAGTAAAATTTTTTTTTAATATAACACGTTTTTAAAACAAACTAAAAAGTTTAAAATCATTTCTCCTAGAAGGGGGCTTTTAGTTTTCCTAAAAACGTGAGGCGAATGCTATCATCCTCTAACCCTGCATTTAAAAGTTTTTGTTATGAAAAAAATTAATTTGCTACATTTGATCCTTAGTTTGTCACACATGTATTGCATTAGAAATCTTGCATAAAAAAAAATTGTATGCATGGTAGAATAATATAGTTAGTCGCGTGGCTAATCGTGATGTCTCTGACAATACTACCAAAATTGTCAAAATCAGTTTTTTTTTTTAAAAAGTTAATAGATAAAAATTAAATAACTCCAATTGGGTATTTTTGTGTTGTGCTTAAAAACTTGAATAAAAGTGAATTACTTATTTTTTTTTAAATTAAAATGTAGTGCGAAAATGGGCCGAGTTTTCGTGTTCCAGCTGACGAGCCTAGAAGACAATGATGAAACATGGCATGTGCAAAAAATTTTAAAAGAGATGCTCGTGTTTGCTATACCCACTTCCACGAAAATAATTTTTTGGAACCTCATATAAATTACTTCAACAGCTGCACAAAATCTTATTTTAATTGATTGATCAATAAAAAATTAAAAAAGCAAAATAGTTTCTGCCATGACAGATTCTTTTTAATTTTTCCTTTTTCATTGCTTTTTTATGGGTTGCAGATTTTGTATGAGCTGTCAGTTGCCTTTTGACAGTTATGTTAGTTCGCTCTCAGCCATGCGACTTCCTCTATTCTTGGTACAGACAAGAAGAAGAATAGAGGTAGCTAACTTTTATGGTACAGACAAAAAAGTTAATGACTATTGTGTTGTCATCCAGTTCTGAGCTACATTTTAAGGTTCAAAACTCTAGCTCTTCGGGAAGTTGGTCGGGAAGAAAAAAGTAACATGCAAAAAACATGGGTTTTTGGTCGAAAATGGGGTTCAGGAGAAACAAAAAAAAAAAAGAAAGAAATAAAAATATTTTTACTAATTTTTGCTTTCATTGTGAATTCTCATTGGTTTGTATGAAATGTCAGCTTCGTTTGACAGTTTCGGTCATCGGCTCTCCACCCTAACACTACCTTGTTTAATTTTACAATGCAAGTAACAGAGAGCGCTTATAAAATTCTACGAAAAACTTGGTGAAAATGCATCAGAAACATTTCGATTGGTGTAACAAGTATACAGTGATAATTGCTTAAGAAGATTTGTTACTTTTGATTGACATAAACGTTTTTGGGTGGCAGAGAGCCGCTGGAAGATGACAAACTCACAGGAGTTCCAACGCCTGAAATTATCCAAAAAGTACGTGGTTTTGTTGTAAAAGCCGCAATGATTCCGGAAAAATTATGGAAGAGGCCTTAAAAATCAGCAAGAGACTATTCGAATAATTTAACAAGAAGATTTGGTCAAAACAAATACATGTGCAAAATTTGCTCCACACACCTTGAATAATGAGCAAAACTTAATGAGAGTCCGGCATTCCAGAGATGTCGTTACGTTACGGGCAACAAAACATGGTGTTTTCAATACGAAACAGAAACCAAGCGTCAAAATGCGGAATGGAAGTCAAACACTTCACTACAAGGGGGAAAAAAATGCGAAAACTCCTTAAAAAAATCAAGACAATGCTTATCACATTCTTCGAAAGAAAAGGAATTATACATAATTTATTCATTCCAACTGGTCAGACAGTAACTGCAGCATATAATCTTGGAGTTTTGAAGCGTTTGATGTCCAGAATCTTTCGTATTTGACCAGAATATTGCAATCTAAAAGTTTGTCTCTGCTGCACGATAATGCACCGAGTCACACAGCATTCATTGTTCGTAAATTTTTGGCTCAAAATCAAGTGTGTGTGTTAAATCGTTCACCATATTCATCTGATTTGGCACCTTGCAACTTCTCTTTGTCCCCGAAATTTAAAAAGAAGATACTTTTTTAACGACATATCGACCATCCAAGCAGCTACGACACAGCCACTGGAGGCAACCCTGCAAAATGAGCTATAGCAGCCATTTAAATCACTGTATTGCTGTAACAAGTATATTGAATCGGGAGAATAATATTTTAAATACAAACACCGAAAAATAAACAAAAATCGTCTTTTAATTTTGTTTTCTAGAGCCAGTCTAGCATAATTTGACACATTGTCTATTACAGCAAATCTCCTCTTTTTTTAAAGAAAATGAAAAAAAAAAATCAAAATTAAAATATCCAGAGTAACACTAGTAGTTCAGGAAAAAAATTGTTATTATTTCATTTCCTCTAAGTAATTATATAATTGCCATTACATATAATTCTAGACAGGAAATTCGTAAATTAATTGAAATTATAATTTGCAACTGCTGGAATGCGTTTTTTCAGTTTGGTAATTTCAGTAATTTTGTGAATTGATTTACAACATAGTTTTCTACAAATAAATAATATACAAAATCTGTAAAAATAGCAATTTATATCTTTTAATTCATTCTGTGCACTCGCAAGGTATTCAAGTGTATTCTTTAGATATACACAAACTTACTGTGGTTAAAGCACTTTGCTTTTTACCTCTTCAAATCATTATTAGGCTTCCAGCATAGATGTCTTAACACTCGTGTCCAATCTTAAAATCTTATCGAATTGGATAATAAACACCTTAGCGTTGCCACCTAAAATGCACAATTGCAGTCAGCCATCGTTTAGAGCTCACTAAATTAGGGCTTAATTACAGTTTCCTAACAAACACGAGAAAAAATAACAAAAACAACGAAATTAAGTGCTGGACAGACATACATAGACATAGAATAGCAGACAAACATGTAATTGATGCAACTTAAATCGAGCAAACAAGTGGGCTAAATTAGAGAGACACGCCCACTGCAATGAAGCCTACACGAATGTAGGCTACTTAGATGTGGATGTGAATGTGTGTGTGTTAGTATGTGAATGAGTGTTTGTGTTTTGCACTTGTAAAGCTTGTTGCTGCTGTTGAAGCAACAACAAAGAAATATATTACTCACTTGCATGCAACACTGAACAGCACGGTAAAACGACAAAGCAAAGTAAAGGGGGAGAGAGATAGAGAAAGAGCCTACAACAGCTTTGCGTCGGAAACGGAAATGCATGCGGTAGATTTTAAGCAAATTATGTTGTTGCGTTTAGTAATTGTTGCTAATAAAACGACTGATTGAGACATTATAGCTATAAGGTGATTGTTGTTGTTGGTTTTTTTTTGTGTAAGCCGTAGCTATGTATGCTTTAGTTCAGCATCATCTGTTTAATTAAAACTTACAACATGTAATCAAATATAATACTAATTTTTAATCAGTGCCTCATAAAAGCCTCAAACAGCTGTAACTTAAATCAGCAGCAATATATATTGTTTGTTTTTTTTTTTGTTTTGTTCTAAGCCCACCTTGTTTGTGCGTGGCAATGATATATTTTCTAAATTCATCCCTCGGGCCAACCTTTAATGGTTCGCATTCTTTGCAGTTAATGTACAAAACTGATCTTATGTAGAGGAGCAATTTTATGGACCAAGCTCTATACCTCTTCATAAGTATTAAATTCTTGTAAAATTCCACATAAATTTCCGTTTAACACTGATGCCACTCTGAACGAAGTTAACTAGAGAAAAAAACATACATAAATAAGTTTAACTCGACGAGTGCCTTGTTTTACACCTTTTTACAAAGCGGCCCCGTTTTCAACACCGAAAGGCACAGAATTTTCGGGCCTATCCGTGTGCACTCGACTCGATTTTCGGTGTTTGTGTGTGTGTTTGTGTTCGTTGCTAGCCTGTATGGGTCGTATTACCACATAATGTGTAGTCATGGAATTTATATATATTCTTGCCAAATTATTTGCAAAATAAACTCCAAACAAGAGCAGCCATAATAGCTTTAGGCATAAACATAAAAACCATCAAACCATACACAGAAAAAAAAAATTACATAACATACGACTGATTCATTAGTATCAAATATTGATCATTTGATATGTTAATTGAAATGTAATGCACATTTTGTGTCTTAAATCTAACATGTCTACATTTTGTGACATGAAAGCTGTGTGACAAAATACGTTCAAATTGTCAAATATATATTCATAGTCTCATTTTCCTTGATTATGTAACAATCGTTCAAATTGTTTTTTGAAAATAATAGGTCTCTTTGCGTAAGTTTTGAGTAAAAACTTGTCAGTAAGAATTTTTTGAGAGTAAGAAAAAATTCTCTCGGAAACAATGAAAAAACCATAGTAAAATTAGAGAAGTTAGAAGCATTTCGGAGAGACAGACTGCCGAATTCTTCAAAACGAAGTTGACAGCTTGTAGAAAATCTGAAATCGATGAGAAAGCAAAAATTGGCCGCATTCAGCAAAGTCAACTGTTATGAACTGTTATGGTAGCGATACCGTAGAAAAGTTGACAATTATTTCATTTAATTGAAGCACAGTCTCGAATAATGTTGCTAAAGCCACTTTTTACAAAACCAATTTTACTGTAGATTGCCGTTAACATGACTCTCTTACATTGCCTTGACACCAAATTAGCCAAAAATATGCATCTTATTGCTACCAAAAAGCAATAAGAAAGTGTCAGTCAGTGGAAGAACATTGTAAGTTACATACAAAATTATTAAAGCTGAATTATCTAATGTAACTGATAAGAGCAACAGATGCACAAAAAAGAAGTCCAACTTTGAAAATTGAATTGATAATACAATAATAACAAAAGATTGAAAAATTGTGGTAGTGAATATATTTTAAGAAAAAAAAAGTATACCTCCAAAAAACGCTCTAGAGCAGGTAAAATGGAATAACGCTGTAAGTTCACATTACGTTTTTAGGTAATTGAATTGTTTTTATACGTATTTGTGATTGTCTATGCTTTATTTCTTGCAATAAAGGAACAATAAAGGAACATTATTTTAAATTCTATAAAAAAATAAAATGAACAAACAGCTTTTTTAACATGTTACATCGAATTGTGCGAGGTAACTCCATAAGAACTCAAAACTTGGCAAATTATACGATGCCAGTTCATGAAAATAGCCCACTCATTTATGTAATGAAAAGTAAAACAGTAAAAAACTATTTTCTTTTAAGTTCTTCAAATGATTTTTTGTTATCAAACGTTTTTTTCATAAATAGATTTTTAAATACTATCATTTACATTTCATTTAACGAAAAAGATCCAATCAAATAAGTCTTCTTACATGGGTATGCTTTAATTGCGCGAATAATGTTGTAAATGCCATAGCAGTCTCTGCTTTGCAACGAGGAATAACGTTTTAACAACCAATTGGTTTTGTATGTGTAGCATTTTTTCCATTTTTAACATTCATAACATTAATAATTTACTATCCAAATATTATTATTAAACAATTTTTTTTTATCAAAATAGTTAATTTACCTAAGTATTTTCATAATGTATTAAAAATAAGTATCTAGAAATTGTCTGCTGCATTTAAAACGTTTTTTACGTATTGTGAACAATTTACTTCTTGTCGCTTAAAACGTTATTCGTGGCTGTGCTTTAATTACTCGCAAAACAGCGACTTTGAAAATTTTGGATAAGAAAAAGGGAACGCAGTCCAAAATGTATGTATCTTCTCAAATTTGGCTATGGAAAAATCTGAAAAAGTACCTAAAAGAAAATTTTTTAAAATTTTCAATGCACGTTGAATCGTCAGAATAGTTATAAAGAAAACAACAAAAAAAAAAAATAAAGCAAGACTTTTAGCTAAAAGCTAATTTTTGTAAGTGAAGAAAAGGCTAAAATTTGTGCATGTAATGGAAAGTTCAACATTTTTTAAATGTATGTACAAAAAAAAAAAAAAACGTCTGTTTTAGAAGTTCGTTTTTTTTTTTATTTATTTTATGAAATTTCATGCAAATAGAAAAACAACCGGCAAAAACTTTTCAAAACTGGAATTAAGATAAAAATCCATATATGTAATACTCAAAAATAATATACAATTGATTACGCCAACAGACGCAGAACAAGTTGCACAGCTCTGCGCAAGACGTTATGTCTATCGTGACATAGATAGGAAAAGATAGTTTCTCTGTTTCTCTCACTGATTTTCTGTTCGTGAAAGAAGGAGATGAAATACAGTCCTGTGCGAGCTATTTTCCAGCTATAATTCTGTTTGTTTATGTTCTGTTTGGTTCATGGTGTAAGAAAACAAGGTTAACGTGACGTCTAAATCTTTTACTAAAGCTGTCAAACATGTGAATGAGTGAAAATGGAAAAAAGTGGATTTTGTATGGTTTGAAAACTCAAATGTTGGATTTTTATAGAAAAAAGCTGGAGGCGAAAGTAGTGGAGTATTTAATGTTAAAAATTACATCAATTCTTTAAAGAGAGGGGGTCATAATTAATGGTAAAAAAACTAATAAAAGAGCAAAATACGGTAAATATATTAAGGTACACAAAATAAAATTTACTAATACGGCATAACATCAAATTAGAAAAATCCGGGTAGAAATTTCGCAAATTAAATAAAAAGACTACACGGAGAAATTCATCAACACCATAATAAGACAAAGTGAGAAGCCATGATTTTACTTTTTTTCGAAGTAAAGGTAGATCGAATGGAAATGGACAGTCTATTAAATAGTCTTGGAGTAACTGCTATATAAAACCTCAATAGAAATTGATAGTTGTGTTGTGGGATAGATACTAAGACCCGAGTGTTAACTCTTAAGTTATAGTTATTGTAACTTCTGCTCAACGAATAGCCACATCGACTGAAAAATGTTTTTAAGACTTTAATGTAGTAAAGATGTTTAAGAGGCAGAATATTCAGGTCAATAAATAGAGGCAGACTACTTTCACGTCAATCTTTTTTAAGAATAAGACGAATGGAATGTTTTTGCGATACAAAAAGCGGATATACTTTGTTGTTATGCGTACCACCCCAACAAGTCAATCCATACTCCAACTTTGACTGAAAGATACCAAAATATATGCACTTTAAGAGACTGGAACAACAATATGGTTTCAACAAATATAAATACCTAGTCGCGGCCATAAGATACTTTTTCAGTGCATGTTGACCATACCATACCAATTCATTTTGAAATCAAATACTACTCCGAGATATTTAAAGGATTTCACACATTCAATCTTGAAATATTGAGGTGAGCAAGAGCTATCTTCATAGTAGGATTGATGAAAACTAGAAGATAAGCAAACAGAGTCCGAATAAAGAAATTTTACACGAAAAAGTTACTAAAATCTAGATCTCTGCCAGAAACATAAAAAAAACATGATTCTCGTTTTGTCACTAAGGACCAACGTATGAACTTTGAACCAGTGACTTAATATTTCCAAATCGTGATATATGTCCGCAATCAAGGATAATGGAGAAGTAATAGTGAAAGGTAATAGTAATAGAATAGTAATAGTCAAAAAGGTTGATGGGATGTATTTCGTGAACTTTGTGCGCCCACGGTATGGAAATAGGTGCTCATCGATGGTTACACTTTCGTACGGTTCAAAATTACTGGCAAGATTGTTATTCAAGAAGTTCCATATGTCGCGAATGGGAGCAGATTTGTCGGTTTGTTGACGAAATGCGCGCGTACGACTATCGCCAAATCGAATGCAGAGCATCAAAGTAACAAATCGTGTATATGACATGGCTGAACGTAATATTGGAAGTGCATCAGTTTGCCACATCAATCTTGAGAGCTCCATAGTATTATGACTGACACTAAAAGCCAATAAAAGCGTCAAGCTCAACACTTGTCATATCAACCCATACTCGTGGTGTGCATTTTGCATGTTCTGCGTTCCATTTGCGTGTAACTTTTTCTCCATATGGATTTGTTTGTGTTACGATGATGAACGTAATATTCGGTGAAAAGAAAAGCTTGAACACCTCAAGCGGAGTGGCCAGGTTTGTTTTTGGTCCACCTTTGAAACGCATGATGTTGTGCTGGCGGAATCTCACTGTAGCGGGTTCAGCTGTACTCCACTTGGTACCATCTTTTCCAAGCAAAAAACCGTCTGCAGCTTGAGTTGGTGAGTTCTCACTTTCTTCTTCGGGTTCTTCATCGCTGTTGAATATTTCATTTGCTTCAATTTCTAATTCATATTCAATGTCCGAGGCGTCATCTTCGGGCACAAAATCTGTGTTTTCACCGCTTTGGTCTTCAAATAAATCTAGTTCTTCGTCTGCTTCTGTGTGAAGTGTGAAATCACGCTGTAACGCTGATGATAGTTGTTGTTGGAAACTATCAGTAAGGCTGCCTGTACGCAAGCGGGTATTGTACACAAATTCTAAATCCTCTGCCATAACAATAGTAATAATTTCACTTTAGTTTCCGCACAAAAAAATTTAAATTTCGGCCTGTCGATGTTGTATGTTCAGCATTCAATAATAATCTAACTGAACTCAAAACCAAAATCACAAACGAAAAAAAGAAATAAGAGAAAAATGAACACAAAAACTACCTTTAAGCAAACATCTGCATTGAATTCACATAAAAACAACCCAAAATATAAAAAAATACCTGGAAACAACAATCTGCATTGTATTTACAGAAAAATAACCCAAAATGTGTATAACAATAATTTATTTCATAGAAGTTGTATAGGGGTCTGGCCAGGCATATGTGTTTGTTCGAGGGGGTACTTTTTTGCAGTTTTCTTCGTGTTGGAACGATATTTTATAATTTTTTTAAAATAGAAAGCCAACAATATTTAAGGCGGCTACAGGGAAATACAGGTATCTACCTTAACTAGAAGTATGTTTAATTAACGCTTAAAAATGAAATATGCCTGGCCAGAACCATGTGTTTGACCAAGGGTTAAAATGTTTTTTTGCTATTGTTTCTTATCTAAAAATACGGATTGATGAAAATTATTTGCTCTGTTGTTCATGTCAGTATAGATTGTAGAAAACTTTTTTGAAAGTATTATTTTGTAATTTGAGATATTTGTTCAAAGTGTTCACCGAATCCGTAGAATATTCCAAGTTACCAGGAATAAAAAAGCATGAAAGGTATATCTGGAAGTTGACCTCGATATCCCCAAAATCAAAATCCCCAAACACAAAATCTACAGATTTAGTTTAAGAAGCTAGAAACAAAAGAATAACAAACTAGTTTTTTCTTTTAAATTTTTTTTATTTGTTGAAAAACTAAACATAAAGTTGCATAAGGGTATTAAATTAAAAGTGTGAATAAAATTTATTATATCCATATATTTATTCATTAGTTTTTAAATCATTCAAATTTTATCAAGGCTTAAACTAAAACCTTATATTTTATAACTACATTATTTAATTACAGAGTGAAATATTATTAGCAATAAATTTTAAATATCTTACTTTTCCCATATTATTTTTATATTTAGTTACTTTTTTTAGCTTTTTATAAAGATGAGTCTTTAGTTTTTTTAAGGGTATTATTTCGCCCGACTCAATTTTTTGTAAAGTGGTTCTTACGGCGATGTTTTCTTTCCCAACATCTGCTATAATTTTGTACAACCCACAGTACTTTTTTTCTACCAGAACTTTCAACCTTCGATACCAAGCTTTTATAAAATTTTAAGTTCTTGGGAAATTTTGCTTGACTTTGCCGCCAATGCACCAAAGCTTAGGCTCATACTGTGGTTTGATATTTATTTCACCACTTATATAAGTATTTTTGAACCCTTGCTGATTTTTTTAAAGTCGTTGTCTTCATATTTTTTCGTTAATTCGTTAAAGTAATCCACCAAATTTTCTGGTGCTATAAAAGACAAGCCTTTTAACATTCCGACATGGAGTTTGAATTGGGTGTCGTTTCCATATTTGTGGGATAGCCTTTCCTTTTGAATGCGTTTTTATACAATTTACCCAAAATGAAAGAGGGACCCCTTGAACTCCGCATCTGGGAAGTACTCCTTGGCGACGGAGGAAATTGATTTCTCGAAGTCGCTAATGATCCTGATTGGATTGAGTATGATGTCTCTTTCCGCTGTCAGTTGAAATAAGTTGTAGAAGAACTCATTGTAGGCCTTTGCCGTTTTTTTGTCCTTCGATCGAATTGTCCTTCGATCAAACTTTGAATGGTAGAAAGCTTCAGAAACATGGTTGGTACGACATAGAAAGTGCCGTCCATCACCCAGCACTGTGATTTGCCCAACGCTTTTAGTGTGGTCCAAGTACCCAGTATGATGTTTTTCTCACCTGCAAAGTCAACTTCTCTCAATACGAACAGATCTCCCTCCACAAATTTAAGATTTTCCTCGATGGCTTGTGGTTCACGGATCAAGTTAGCAACAGTCCGGGTCCGAGCTACCTTCAGCTTTTGGGCTTTTTTCGATGGCAAGTGGACCCGGCAATCAGAATGGCAGCCAACTATAGTTTCTTGAATGATTTGCGATGGTTGGAGTCCGGATGTTGAGGAAATGTCTTTCAAGGAATTATTAGCCGCTACCACATGCTGCTCTTGAATGAGCGGGTCTTGATTATGGATTGTTGCTGGTTTCAAAATATTATGATGGTCGTCAATATATTTTGAGATAATAACACTTTTGCACATTATTTGCTTCCGATTATCACACGACCAGCGATATCAATTTTTCTTGGTTTTGGAATGTTGATGGTATCCATATTCATCAACGAACAGCTTTTCGTTGCCTTTGTTCGATTTTTGCACAATTATGTTCATTTTTATTTTAATCAAACTAAGAATTAAGAACGACTTTGTCACACAGCTTCAAATAATTTGTATTACTTAAAAATTTGTAGAAAAAAATGCAAAGTAAAAAAGCAACGACTAGTTCAAAATTATTAAAAAAAATGCAAAGTTACCTGGATCCGCCTCTGATAAAACGTAACTTAATTTTTTAACGAAAAAAAAAGTTTGGAGATTTTGTGCCAAAGTATTTTGTGTTTGGGGATTAATAAAAATGTTTGGGATTTTGTGTTTGGGATTTTGTGTTTGGGAAATTTGATTTTAGGTATTTCGAGGGTCTCCCATATCAGGGTCTCAAATGACCTGGGACTTATTATTAACTAAATTCTTTAAGATTGATTAATAGAATTAATTGAAATGATTAATAATCTGTGGTCTTTTTTCCAATGTTTTGCCATATTTTAGATATTGAAAATTTTGACCCAAAGAGTCTTTAAACTCAATGCCAAACATTTCATAGGATTTTTTAAAACTATACGCAATACAACACATTCGTCAACTGCGATTCTCTATAACAATGATAATAATATGATAATGAAGAATTTCCAACAAATCAGCAGGAATTTTGCCATTTGGCAAAACTAGTCTCATTTCTTTCGATGAGATTTTTGGTGCTATCTATTTTGATCAATGTTCAACATCAGAGATCATGCGGCCATTAGCAAAGTCGGCGAGGTTTGGCCTGGGGCCAAGCTGAAGGCTGTAGAAATAGACGAAATACCGGCTCGTCCAAGAGCAAGAGTGTGGCTTCCGGTCACCTGCTCAAAGCCGGATGAGATTTTAAAAATGTTCCAGGCTTGCAACCCGGACATGAATATGGAAGGCTGGGCGATCGGCAAGATAGAGGAGCCTGTAGGTCCCTCAAGGCAGGTTCTGCTGCTAATGACTGCCGAGTCGCTAAAGCCGCTAGAAGAGAGGAAGGGAGTCCTCTGGTATTCCTTCTTAAGGGTCTTCCTGAAGGTGTACAGCAAGGACAAGAAGTCCAGGGGCCCTACAACAGAAGCGCAGTCAAGCCAGGCTGTAGCGGAAGCTGTAGAGACCCCAGGCAGTACGCCAGTTTCAGATGCAGACGAGGTTATGTCGGAGGGCTCGGTTGGCCTCACCGGTTTGTCAGACCTCTATTGCGAGGATGAACTCTTGGCTGAAGAGTCATCTGAAGAAGAGGGGCCTGACGTAACGATGTAGGCCAGCCAAAAATCTGAAGCGGATGAAGGTGCTCCAGATTAACCTTCATCACTCCAAGCTCGCCTCGGCGAATCTCTTAGTCCACCTTAAAATTGGTGGATTCGACGTAGCCCTCATTCAAGAACCCTGGGTATGTGGTGGCAGGGTTTGCGGATTGAGGGCAGAAGGTTACAAGACGCTGGTAGACAGTAATGTAGGTATGCCTAGAACATGTATTGTAGCTAAAAACACTATTAATATTTTCTTGCTTCACAGATACTGCGATAGAGATGTGGTTGCAGCCAGCCTCGAGTCAGGCAAGGATACGTACTGGTTAGTAGCAGCCTACTTCCCGCACTATGAAAGTCCGCCTCCAGACAATGTTAGGAAATTGGTGGACGACGCCGGTGACATCCGTCGAGGGGTCATTATATCGGCCGACGCAAATGCACATAACTCCGTGTGGGGCAGCACGGATACCAACGAAAGGGGTGAGTTACTTTTTGATTATTTATTAAGTACCAACCTGTGTATATGCAATAGGGGGAAGAACCCACCTTTATTATAAAAAACAGAAGTGAAGTTCTGGACATAACATTATTCTCAGACTGTATATTCGACAAGATAGGGGGCTGTAGAGTGTCAAAAGAGCATTCCTACTCCGACCACCGATACATTGAGTATAATTTACACAATACGTCTTCAAAAATAATACCCCCGGCTAACATTCGAAAGACAAACTGGGGAGCATACAAAAGGGCTTTAGCAAAACATTTGCCATCAGGTCCTATAGATAAACCAAAATCGGCAGCTGATCTTGATAAACTAGTCGATGTAGTAACCAAAGCAATGAATTGCTCTCTTGCTTCCTCTTGTCCTAAGAGGACTACAAGGGGGAAGCCAAAACCAAAGTGGTGGTCCGCCGTATTGGATGGACTGAGGACTGAATCTAGAAGGCTCTTTAACGCAGCTAAGTGCTCGAGAGCTGAGCTTGACTGGGCAGCCTATAAGGTATCCCTTAATAATTTCAAAACTGAAACCAGAAAAGCCAAAAGATCCTCTTGGAAACGATTCTGTGAAGGAATCGAAGAAATCTCAGAGGCTTCTAGACTGCGCAATATTCTCGCTAGCACACCATGCACACCCGGCTATCTCAAAAGGTCGAATGAAACATGGACAATGTCAGGCGAGGAGTCTCTTAACCTCCTACTAGATACGCACTTCCCTGGTAGTAGTGCGCCTCCTGGTGCACAACTGCCTAGTACTAGTCGTTCTACGCAGGACACCGAAGGCAAAGTCTCCGACAGGAAACTAAAATGGGCGATAAACAGCTTCAAGCCCTATAAATCACCAGGGCCTGATGGTGTTTACCCTGTAGAAATAAAAGAAGCTTCGAAATATATTTTGCCTTGGCTTCGTATTATCTTCAATGGCTGCATAAGCCTCACTTATATTCCCAATGCTTGGAATAAGGCCAGAGTGGTCTTCATACCCAAAGTAGGGAAGACATCACATACCACCCCCAAAGATTTCAGACCTATAAGTCTAACGTCATTTCTGTTGAAGACGTTAGAGCGGCTACTAGATCTATATTTACGGAGCAGTATCGACCCTGCTCTCTTATCGGCATCACAGCATGCATATAGCAAGGGAAGGTCCGTGGAAACGGCTTTACACTCATTGGTCGGTACCATTGAAAGATCCTTCCTGCATAATGAATTCACTTTAGTTGCTTTCGTAGACATAGAGGGAGCATTTAATAATGTCACGCCACAATCTATACGACTAGAGTTGCGTAGGCTAGGTGTGAACAAAAGCATTACTGATCTTATAGATGAGCTGCTCAACTGTCGAGTAATCTTATCAGACCTAGGTGCGTACAGCGCTGTAAGATCGGTGACAAGAGGTACGCCACAGGGTGGTGTGCTATCTCCACTCTTCTGGAATCTGGTAGTGAACAATGTATGCTGTCTCTAGAGAGGGAGAGTTGGCTGTGTTGTGGCAGCATACGCCGATGACCTAGCAATCGCAGTCAGAGGCAAATTTCCCACTACCATACGCGAAACTTAGCTGGAAACTTAATATTCGTGAGCGTACGAAGAAAGCGACAGTTGCGCTGTACACTTGTAAAAAAGCTATAGGGAAAAGATGGGGGTTTTCCCCAAATATCGTTCACTGGCTGTATTAAGGGGTCATTAGACCTATACTTCTATATGGAGCATCGATATGGTGGCCTGCCTTGGACAAGGTCACATATTTCAACCAGCTCCAAAAAGTCCAAAGAATGGCATCTATTTGCATCAGTGGTGCTCTGAGAACAACACCGACTGCGGCTTTAGAGACCTTATTACACCTTCTACCGCTTGACTTGGTTGCTAGGCAACAGGCAGCTTATTCGGCGGTCAGACTTAGGGAAACTGGAGTATGGAAAAGCCTGGGTTCAGGACACGCATCTATACTCTACAAATTCAACTTCATTTCACCAAGGACTGATTATTGTAAACAACTGCTTTCCTTTGATGGAAACTACGGTACGCTTATTCCACCTAGAACATACTGGAATAAAGGTGCGCCGTGGAAACCGGGGTGTGTTTATTTCTATACAGATGGGTCAAAATTAAATGGAAAGGTCGGGTATGGGGTCTACTCAAAAGAATTAGGGGTATCCTTAGTTCGTAGGCTGCCGGATCACTGTAGTGTTTACCAAGCCGAAATGATGGCGATTAAAGAAGTTGCAACCTGGCTCTCAGAGAACGTCATCTCTACAAACAGAAATACATATTTTCTCGGACAGCCAAGCAGCGATCAAATCGATTGAGCAAGTATCCATCAACTCTAAAGTAGCCAGAGAATGCTGTGCTGCATTAGGCGAAATGTCAAAGTTCTTTGACATCAGCTTAATCTGGGTACCTGGGCATAAGGGCATACGTGGAAATGAAAAAGCAGACGAGCTTGCTAGGAAAGGTACATCGGTGACTCTAATGGGTCGAAACTCGCCGAGCATCCCGATGGCAACTGTCAAAATGCTACTTAATGAGTACACCACATCTAAAGCCAACTCAAGATGGGCTGAACTCTCAACATGCAGAACAACAAGGCTTATCTGGCCGACTCTAAACCCAAAGCGATCGAGAGTCCTTCTCTCGTTGGGAAGATCAGAGGTGGCTACGTTAGTGGCTGTTACCACAGGGCACTGCCTAATAGGCAGACATGCCTCCAGATTGGGAGTCATCACTAATGACTTCTGCAGAAGCTGCAGGGACGAGGAGGAGGAGGAAACTATCTCCCACCTTCTATGTTCCTGTCCCGCGCTTGCGAGAAGAAGGCATAAACATTTGGGGTCATTCTTCTTTTCGGAGCTTGACGACCTGTCGGGGACAAGCGTCAAACGTCTAACAAGCTTTATTAAGAGCTCAATGTGGTTCCACTCGGACTGAAGGCCAAGTGTGCAGTGGTATCACAACGGACCTCACTGGTCTAAGTGAGCTGTGGTACGTGCGGTTTGGTTTTAAGCACGTACAGCGGCTGCCGCCTCAACCTAACCTAACCTAACATCAGAGATCGCTTTAGCACAAATCTTTAACAAAACGGCAAAAGCTCATAAACTGCTCATACAGTAAGCATGAACATTTTTATAAAGAGGTTTTCGGATACAATGAGTATTTTAGCGCCATCTACAGGTTGGTTGAAAAATATTGATAGCAAAAATGAGTTAATATAAATTTTTAATGGATATTATTTTTTTATTCAATATAATCTCCCTCGACTTCAATGTACTTATTCCAATGATCCTCCAATAATTTTATGCCATCTCTGAAATGGTTTTCCGGAAGCTCTGCAAAATATTGTTCCACGGCGGCAATAGCTTCTTCATTCGTCGAAAAACGCTTACCACGAATGAATTGTTTCAAGTTGTGGAAGAGGTAGTAATCACTGGGAGCCAAATCAGGTGAATACGGTGGGTGTTGAAGCAAGCTGTACTTTAATTCGTTTAATTTAGCCATCGTCAAAACACTTGTGTGAACACGAGCATTGTCTTGATGAAAAATGATTTTTTTCTTCAGCAAAGCTGGTCTTTTCTAATGAATTTTTCCATTCAGCTGATTCAAAAGGTTACAATAATGCTCGGAGTTGTAATAATCCTTTTTGCATCCCAAAAAACTGATGCCATAACCTTTTTTGCTGGTCTTTCTGACTTCACCTGTTTTGGAGCTGAAAACCAGCTTTTGTCCACAGTTAACGTTCGTGTTTCAGTTTAGGATCATGATGGTAGATCCAAGTCTCATCTATAGTTATAAAACGATGCACATAATCTGTTTTATTCTGCTTAAAACGATCCAAATTATTCTGACAAATTTGTTTTCGATTCAGTTTTTGTTGAATTGTTAACGAATCCGGCACTAACTTCCCGAAGAGCTTTTTCATATGCAATTCTTCGTGTAGAATATGGAGTACTCGTTCGTCTGAGATGCCAATGGTATCAGCAATTTCACGCTAAGTCAAACTTGGATCTTCACAAACAATTGCATACACTTTCTCAATGATTTTTTTCAATTCACTTTCTCAATTTTTAGACGTCCACAACGTGGTTCATCTTGAACTTACAACGACCACGTTTAAATTCTAAAACCCATTGGTGCACAGTTGAAAATGAAGGAGCAGAGTCCTTTAACACTTTCACAAATTTTGTATGAATTTCCGTTGCTGATAAACTTTCCAAAACAAAAAATTTTATCACTGCACGATATTCGGTTTTTTCCATTGCTGGAAAAATATTCTGACATGGAAACTTCAAATGACTAGTAAACAAAGAATGAATAGAGAGATCGAAATAAAATTTTTTTTGTGTTAAAATGAGGGATGAATTATTAAAGTGGCGTATAAATTTTAATTCTTCTACTGGTTCATAGGTGTCGCTTTCACAAGTTTTCTACCAACCTGTATTTTGATCAATCTTTAATATTATCATTGTGCCAAATCATTGGAATCCATCTAACTTGTAACTTTTTATTTTCAGCGCTTATTTGTTTCGATTATACTATAAAACAACGGTAAAGGTTGTTCAACAAATTATAACATCCATAAAATGCAAATATAAGTCACTTATATTTATGTGTGTCGTATTTAAGAAATAATAATGTCAATGTCAGGTCTTCGTGGACGAGGAGGAAATATTCGTCTACGTACTCGACATTCACAATAGTACATAAAATCGTTGGTTTCACTACTATTCTCCAACAAGGCCAACAACCTTTTTCGTCTGAAATTTTTTGTACACGGACACTAACCAAGTCTTCCGGGCCCGCTTGTTTCATAAATATTAAAGAAATAATATTTATTACTTTGAAGAAATCTGTTATTAGATTTTTTTTAACATAAAATATATAAAAGTAATAACACATTTCGCACATTTTTTCAGTGTAGAAATATTGCTGTAGCATCTACATTCCATTTAATTCAATGCAGTTTACGCACGTGCGTTAGCCATAAATTTTAAAATAACCACGTTGAATTTCGGTTGCTTTGTTGCCTATAATGCTGTGAAATAAAAGCGTATAATTAATTTTTTTTCACTTTGAATGAGGCCATAAGAAAAAAAACTGAAGCCAAAAACTAGGTTCGCAAAACTAAGCACTCTAAGGTTTAAGCTGTAACAGAGTAGAGTTTTATGACTTCGGCTTTAGTAGAATTCTCTGAAGTTGTTTATTAATTTATATGGTTCCGTTGTTTGCCCACTTCACTTTTATACTTTGGAGTTTAAAAAAGCTTGCTGGAAGTAGTCTTGCTTTGCTTTATAGTGCAAGTCGAACGATTTCACGATTGCGTGAATTGGTTTTTCAAACCGTAAATTTTATGACTGTTAATATTTATGTTATTAAACGTTTATAAATTCAGCTGGTCAATTAGGAAAAAAACAACTTTGTTTTCATTTTAAAAGTTATGATTTCAACTTTTTTCTCTAAACATGGGTATGTTTTTTTTCATTTTATGCGTAGCTAAAAAACCTGTTAATTTAAATTATATTTTCAAATGTTGAAAAAATTTAGATTTTAAGGTGTGGAATGTTATACTTCTGCTATAAAATATATGATAATTACTTGTCCCTATAATGATTGCATGGTTTCATTTTTATGTAGATATTAATTATATTTAGTAGTTAATTTTTTTGTTAAAATGTGTGCGTTTTACCATTTCAGCACATGATATATGCATTTAAGGAGTGAATAACGTATACGCAATAAATACAAAACAATTAAACAAAACTAGGAAACTATTTTCATAATTGCCTGCTATTTACTATGTAGTTTTTGTTTTGTACAAATTAATGATACCATGTTGCTCAATTAGCAACAATTACAATTATTGTAAAAGTTTCAGTAAATATTTAAACAGTAAATCAATTTAATAGGAAACACAAGTCATACATAAAGAAAAATGAAATATATGTATGTATTTTACACTGCACTTAAATTTCTTTATTTTAAAAAACAATTTCAAATCGTTAAATGCTTTAATAAAGCAAATAAGTAAAAAGCCCATTGATATTTTCTGAATTTCAATTGGATTTTTCTGAATTTCATTTGGATTCTTCTGAAATTTAATTGGAATTATCTGAATAGCAATTGAAAATAGGAATGTTTCATACACGACTAAAAATCATAAACTAAATTTTAAACTTTTTTAGACTACATATAGGATAACACCAATACATCGTTTTTCCCAATCAGAGGAAAATCTCGAGATATTTGCGATTGAAATGTAATTACTTCTTGACCCATTTTTAGTTATATTTTCTGTATTTTTGAAGTCCAAACATTTTGAGTACATCCGATTTTGCTTAAACTTTCGGAATTTAAACTACCTACTTATAAAATAAAGATACTAATTTAAGTAAATAAATTTTAAGCTTTTCTTAAAGTTTTCAACATTCAAATTTGGTCAACATGAAAGAAAAGCGAAATTGCTTAACTTTTGAAAAATCAGAGATTCAAGAAGGCTAACTTGATTTTCACGTTGGAAGTATTTTTGAACAGACAATAAAAAGTAATTATTAAGAAACTGTAAAATTTGTTTTTAAATGAAGGTCAAATAGCAAAAAACTGAAAATCTCGAGATTTTGATCTGATTTGGAAAAACTGAGTATTCCACTAAATTCTACTATCAAAAATTAAGTTCACGTGTCTCGGCGTTTTTTTTGCTCAGCTACTACAGCTTTGCCACACTTTCTCCCCAATAGATCATTTTAAGAACCAACCTAAATACAGTGAAACCTCTCTTGGGCGGACACTCACCGTCAGCCAATTTTTGTCCGCCCAATAGAGGTGTCCGCTTAATAGATTGGCTAAGTTTTATATCTATAAATTTTGTTATAGATTAATGAGCAAATGTTAAAGGAAAGTTTTATCAATGCAAAATACATTTATTGCATTTATGTATTTAATAAAATCGCGCATTATATTATATTCTTTTAACGCATATGTATTTAAAATAAAAAAAATTCAGTTGATATCATGAAAAATATAGTTGACAAACTTCAATATTTTACATGTGTAATTCATGACTTAAGAAATTCAGAAATCGTCGATTAACGTAAGTTTTTTTGTTTTTCTTTAAAAAAAAACGATTTTGCATATGGGTTCGCCATCTCGTATGTCTATTCACTGCAACGTTCTATAGGTCAGTGAAGCGATGGCAAGACAAATAAAAAAAAAAACAAGCGAGGCGCTTTGTGAGGGAAATCCCCAATTTCAATTCTGTATGTTTACACATATTTTGTCAGGTACTTTTCTCGCTCGTGTCGACTTGAGAGAGGTTCGCGTCCGTCCAACAGAGGTTCGCGTCCGTTCAACAGACGTTTGTGTCCGCTTGAGGGAGGTTCGCGTCCGCCTAACAGAGGTTTTCCGCCCAATTAGACGAAAATATAAAATATTTATAATAGAAAATATGCGTCCGTTCAAAAGAGGGTCTGCTTAAGAGAGATTAATTTGTTCGAAAAAGTGGACGAAAAATTTCTTCTTACAAAACCTTATATTAAATTCGTAGTCCAAAAATAGTCTAAAACTTAAACTATTTTTAGTTTAAAATAAATTAAGCTACAGTAGAGATTACAAAAAAGTACTTTTTGGAATAATAATTACTTTTATCCAAAGTTTGGATCACAAATTAGCCCATGTTAGTTTGCCACAGTTTTCGTTTAGATCCATGGGCAGCTTCGATAGTCTAGTGGTATCACGCTTGACTCAAGGGACCAATAATATAGACTAAGTGGGCATCTAAAGACCAGCCGCCACCTTAACCTAACCTCGCCTAAACTATTTTTAGATTAAAATAAAGTCAGCTACAGTAGAGATTACAAAATAGTACTTTTTGGAATAACTATTTCTTTTATCCACAGTTTGGATTTAAAATTAGTTCATGTATGTTGGCCACAGTTTTCGTTTAGATCCATTAAAAACATAATACCCAAGATTTTGAAAAGTGAATTTATATTTAGATTTTAGCTTATATCAAGACCATAGCTACATATTTTTTTAAGGTTTTCATGCTCAAAATTAATTGTATCAGTGTAACTGTTTTCTGCTTAATTAATTACATAATAGTGATTTCCCCCTTAAATTTGGGAAAGCTCAATGGATTTTAACCTTAGTTTTATGACTGGTATAAATAAAAACGTTTTGATGAACACATACTGGGTTAAAAATATTGAACTGAATTTTAGGCCAGCTAAAATATTAATGCATTTTTTTAAACCTTGCGGTTTAAAAAATTGAAACTAAGCAAATACTAATGCATAATTAAAACTCTACAGTACTAAAATTTAACAAAAAAAGTATTACAGTTCCCCTTTTAGCTTTTTGGTTTAAATTTAAGAACAATTCTGCACTATTTTTTGTATTTAATACAATTTTGCCTTAATTCTAGTACATTTGGGTACTATATTTGAATTTGGACCAGTAAAAAGTTAGCCTGGCAATGATAAAACTCAATATAAGGCGATTCAGTTAATATTTTTGTTTATCGTTTTAGTTAAGCACAGCGCAATAGCACAGTGGTTAGACTAGTGAATTTACAAGCTAGATGATGTGGGTTCGAATCTCACGTTACTTGTTTTTTTTTTTTGTAATATTTTAATTCAGGCCTGTACTAAATTAAAAACCAAAGCTGTATTAAAACCATATTTTAGTATTTTGCAAATACTAGAATTGAAACCAAAGCTGGAGTGAACTTATATGTAGTACAGAAAAGTTTCAATTTTAGTACAAGATTTCTTACAGTGTATGTAGACTCTAGGGCGTGGTTTAGGTTAAAACAATCTAATTTAATTTATTTTCATTAATTAATATGCAATTATCTTTATATTGCAATTTGACAGTGACAACACTTTAAACCTCTGGTCAGCAGTGGTACAGAACTATAACTGACCTAATAAGTTGATAAGCAACAACAGCATTACTTGAGGATGTAGTGTGGTGCTCCGGCTTAATTTCCAAGGATTGTTATTGTTCCGTAAGCTTGTCGTTCTGGCAGGTAGTAGATTTCAACATTTTTATTAAAAAACTAGCTAGCTGATATACCCGGTGTTACTCGAGAGTCATTTATGTGAACATTTTAACATACACTTATCGATTAAATTTTTTTTAAATTCTGGAGTAATGAAAAACATGTTGAATTTTATTTGTAAGCTACCGTTAGAAAGGTAATTGAACGAACTTTTATCCAAAAAGTTTTGTTATATTTTTGTTGTTGGTGGTTCCATCTCTTGCAGTGAGCTAATTGAATTCAAAGAAGGGATACGAAAAACATATTTTAAAAATTAAAAATAATTTTTATATATACTTAATATTAAAGCTAGCAAAATTACTTTTTCAGCAATAAAACAATTATGGAGGGACTCAATGCGTCCTTGAGATATTTTAAGGACATTTTAAAGTCTAAACAAAGATTTATTTTAAAAAATATATTGAACTTTTTAGCAAAAAAAATTTTAATGAAATATATTAAAAACAGCGGAGATATTGGCATTAAAAGTTAAAACTTTGATTTTCATATACTTCTTTTCTCATTATTAGCCATCAATGTTTTATGAAAAATTCGTTGTACTAAAATTTATATTAGCTGTGTTTTATTCGTGGGAGATCAGGATCATATCATCGCATTTGCAAGCAAGGCAAAAACAACAAAAAATCCAGCAAGCGAGCTGGACTTAAATTGACTATTCCATTGCATAAATCCGGAAAAAGGTTTTTAATTGATAACTACCGTGGCATCGCAAAATTAAGCGCTTTGCCTAAACTTTTGGAGGCAATTGTTACATTATGACTATCGCATAGCGTAAAATCTTTAATGTCTCCTTTCCAACATGGATTTCTTTCTGGAAAATCCACTGTTACTAACCTTCTCGAATTTACATCAAAAACTATAGAAAATTTTGGAAAAGGCATACAGACTGATGTTATTTACGCGGATTTTAGCAAAGCTTTTGACGTTGTAAATCACAAACTATTGATCTTAAAAATACATCTTGTTGGATTTTCTATACCGTTGGTAAAGTGGATTGAATCTTACTTAAGCAATAGAACACAAAAATCTGTTCTTTTTAAGCTCAAGAAATCACATGAGTTTCCTGTTACTTCAGGAGTACCTCAAGGAAGTCATCTTGGGCCCCTTCTGTTTCTACTTTTTATAAACGATTTGCCATATGTCATAATACATTCTAGCATCTTAATGTTTGCTGACGACGTCAAACTCTTCCTTTCTTTTAAAAATGATAATGACGCTGTATTTTTGCAAGCCGACATTGATCATCTTCATAACTGGTGCAAAATGAACCGTATGAACCTCAACATGAAGAAATGCAAGCATTTGCCTTTCTCGCGCAAACCACCAATTAAATGTACCTTCAAAATTTGTGGTTATCCATTGGAGTCCTTAGATATTTTCAATGATCTTGGAGTTACAATGGATCCTAAACTGCGCTTTAATATTCATGTAAATAAAATAATAAATAGAGCAAACAGTTCTGTAGGATTTATTAAAAGTTGGGCAAACGAGTTTAATGATCCATTCATAACGAAAACCTTATTCACTTACCTAGTGCGGCCTATCTTAGAATACGCTTCAGTTTTTTGGTGCCCACGATACGGTTGTTACATAGACGACATTGAATCAGTGCAGAAACAATTTCTTTTGTTTTGCTTAAGCTATCTTTATTGTAATACTGATTTTCACTTACCACCTTATGAATATCGGTAACAACTCTTAAATCTTCCTTTTTTAAAAAATCGGAGAATTATGATAAATGCTTGTTGGATTATAAAACTTTTACATGGATATGTCAACAGTCCACATTTACTGAGTAAAAAATATTTTAATATTCCTCTTCGTCCTAGAAGATCTTTTGAGTTACTCCACATGAACTTTTGTAGAACTAATTATTTGCAAAATGAACCTCTTAGAAGCGCTTGCGGTGATTTTAATTGTGTATCTGATGTTATATCCTTAAGTGAATCCATGGACTCAATCAAACATAAAATTAAAGATTACCTGCTGTACCGTCTTTGATTATGATCAAGTTCTCTCAAACATATATCTGATGCATCTGGTAATATTTGTAAACACATTAATATAACAATCTAAATGGATAAATGGAGCTAAGCCTAAAATGGATAATTTTGGTGTATGTACATCTAAATAACCTGAATGGACCTAAACCTGGGATCTTCAATTGCCTTATATCTTCATGATGATTGTGACTACGTTTGTCGACGGTACCGTGGTGTCTTCATTTTACCTCCTGAAATACTACGTTAGACCAATCTCTAATATATTAATATGAGTGGCCGAAAGACCTAGTTTGTCTTGATGCCTGCGTTCGCAACTGGTTTTCTTTGTTTTATGAAAATTGGTTTGGTGAAGTTGACCTAGTTTGTCGAGTAACCACCCTGTCAAGCCAGGATCTCACCGGCTTCAGGATGACAGAACGATATATATTATACATACACTTATTGGAGTGGTGTTTTATTGGGTATGAGATCTTGTTTGTCTCACAACTCCGCCAATGTCCAGATACAAAAATTGTTGCTAACTTGACATTGCTTGTCTTGAAAACGCAACCCTGCTATGCTCTTTGATATTATCGATTTGACTTAACTTTTTTTTTTTTTTTTTATACTTTATTAAAATTATATACTTTAAGCAACTTATTAAAACTTTTTAGTTTGTTAATAATACATGATTTTAATCAAAATCACACTTTATATTTTTGAATTGTATTAAATTACTTATTTTATAATATTAAATTTGCTATTAAATCTGTTAAGGTTTAGCAATCGAATGAATAAATAAATAAATATATAAAAGTCATATTGACTACGTTTTGAAAAAAGCTGAGAAAATATTTTTCTGTTATTCGAACTTAATCAAACGAGCTAAGGATCTAAAAGGAAAATTAAACTAACAGTCCTATTCTGGCAAATTAACACATTGTTCACCAGTATTTTGAAAATTTCTATATGTTTGTTGTTTTCAATACAAAATTTAAAGCTCAAAAAACAAAATTTTTTAATGACATTATCAATAACTTAAAATTGTTGACAATTTTTATCTAAATTTTAAGTTTGAGTTTCAAATTTTGTTTTGAAATAAAAAAATTATAACAAACACAGAGAAATACTCAAAATACTGGTTAAATATTTGTTAATTTGCCAGAATAGGGCTGTAAATATATAAAAACAAATCATTAGACCAATTTCATCTGACGTCTTTCCTATTTGGTTTAATATATCTTCAAACCAAATGGAACGCTTACGTATTTTTGAAAAATATATTTTGCGAATATGCAGTGGCTTGAATCGACAAACTTATCAAGTGGGAAAATTTCGAAAGAGAATTTAAAATCGGCGGTTGTACCTTAAATGTGGTTTTATGCGAATTGATAGTTCCATTCCAATTGTATGGGCAAATTAGTCATTGAGTTTTTAAATAAAATTCAATTTGTAAACAACGATCTGCTAAGCAAATATTTTCCAAAACAGTTTGAGATACGGCTTCTATTAACAGAACGATATTTATCTCCTACATATTTAAATGTTTTATATGAAAACAACCTTTTTTACGAAAATAGTGTACTATTTTACTACCATACGCGATATAACTCACTTTAGACGGCTCAGTTTACTAACAGAATAACAGATTGATTAAACATAATATTTCTAGTTTTGTCTGAAAAAGCAATCTTAACCTCTCTAGTCATAGGTTGAGATTCACCTAAATAATGTTATTTCTTTTTGCTGCCATTTTTGGAAAATATTAATTGTTAAGTTTTGCTATTGCAATTTGTTGTATTTAATTATTGTATGTATATTAATGTATGTATATACTAAAATTTTGGAAAGTACAATATTATGTAAAGAATCACTAAAAAATAATGTTTGTTTGTAAAGAACTATGCAATTCTAATGTTTTTGGCAATAAATGATTATTATTTTTATCTTTTATCGGCTCGATAGGCCTGAGCCACTTAAAATAACGTTGTTTTGAGAAAAACGCTTTTAAAGTTTTAATAACATACAGTGCGCAGCTTTGAGGCGCTCCCGACTATGAGCTATATCTTCGTTAATATTTTGAATTTGGTCTGAAATGTTACAGTATACTCTCAATATATATTACTTTCGAAATACATTAAAAAAAAAAGATTTTTTGAAACTCGTCCACCAAACTTCATCCTTAATTTAGACTTTGCTTAAACTGCTTGTGATCAATTTATATAAAGGGTGGTTAAATTTCAAGGGCCAATGTTTAATGTGAACCACACTTAAACGTCAAGTTTTTTTGCATTTCATTTGACATTTTTCAATTTCAGATTAATTCAGTTTGAATCACAATCGAGCAACGCGTAAAAGTTATTCAGGCTTATTATGAAAATGGATGTTCAAATCAAAATGCATATCGTGCACTTCGTGATTTTTTCGGTCAATTTAATCGTCCAAATGTGCGTACAATCAGAAAAATCGTGCGAAAATTTGAGCAAACCGGGTCTGTAGGAGATGTGAAAACACCAGTGCATGCTCGTACAGCTCGTACTGCAAAAAATATTGCTGCTGTTCGCGCGATGCTGGTGTGGATGGCTGAGTATTGGGTTATGTTTAAGGTTTTGCGGCAAATTTGCAAGCTCGGATTGTTTAAATCGCAACAAAATTAAATGCTGAGAGCGATATTGTGATAAACTATGTTGGTCTAATTGAGCAGATGATTGCTTTTTTAAGGTATCTGAATCTTGTACTGATGGCTACCCATATTGCCATGTCAGATTGTCATGCCATGCAGCATGAAAAAGACGACAAAATTCTTGGGTTTTTTTTACGAACTTTAAGGAAAACGGGAGCTAATCTTCACGAATTTATAGGTAAAAAAAATAAGTTGCAACCATTGTTCATTCATGAATGCCTCTGATTACAGGCCTTACAGAGTATGTAAAATTAATTGTATAAATGTATTAGCCAAAAGTATTTATTAATTTAATGTTTTTAATGTTTTTACGTTGCTTAGAGTTTTTCAATAAAAATAAAAGCAAACATAAGACAAATCGTTTTTGATATGATCGAATTTCGACCACAGGCGATACAAGTATTATTAATTTTACATACGATTACCTCATATGTCTCTTCTCGTGAAGATAAAAAAGAGCGCTCTTTTGTTGAATGTTCATAATGATCAATTTCTTTTATCCCTATTGAATAGTTTTCGTTTACAGATTGCGCTCCTCAAATAAACTAAGTTGAACAATGCTTTC
This sequence comes from Dichetophora obliterata, assembly GCA_963920525.1. Classification (NCBI taxonomy): domain Eukaryota; kingdom Metazoa; phylum Arthropoda; class Insecta; order Diptera; family Sciomyzidae; genus Dichetophora; species Dichetophora obliterata. The sequence goes on from OY986439.1 coordinate 173,418,807, forward strand.
TGTATTCTGTTCTGCTTTTCACTCACATAATTTTTTCCTTTGCGAAGTTTTTGAAATGATATAAATTCATTCCATTACAATTTTTACATTCGCTGATAAAGGCCCCAAATTGAGCTAATTTCACAAAAATTTCACATGATCTATTAAATTTTCATCACCAACATTTCTTTCAAAAAAATATACAGTCCTATCTGTCACCTTTCTCAGTGTCCCCCAATAAAAAAAAAAAACAAACAAAAATGCTAATATAGTTCATGTCAAATGTATGAGCTGCTTCTAATATTTTTCATTTCGAAAATTTCAACTACGTACACCCACCGCCATGTGGTAGCCTAATAAAAAAGGCCAGTAACTTATAACTTAACAAAAACGTAAGATAAATAGTTCACCTGTTTCAAATAACCCCTCGGTAGATCAAATGTGGGGATAGGTCAAAACTGATCCTATTATTTTTTTCACTGAAAACATTTCATTTAATACGACTCATCCTCTATCTGTCAGCCAAGAAACTAATTTTTAGCTCATTTGCAATATATATTCCATCTTTAAAAAAAAAAAAAATTAAACGCGTTTGGAAATAATTGTACGATCATTTGACTTTTTAACAATCCTAATCTGCATTACTTAAAATAAGTTTTATTAAAAAATAGCTCGTTGCTATATAAAGGATAAAAATCAGGTTTGTGTGAAGAGAATTTTAAGATAAGATTTCGTACTTTTAAAATAAGACAACAAAATAAAAGTTTACATTTTGAAATAATCTTCAAATATAAAGGTTTGGATCACTCTTTAAATTTATATATACCCTACCCTCCTGTCACACAATGTCACAAAGTTTTGGTTCCCTCCTGGCCATGAGATAATAAGTTAAAACTTTTTAATTTTCAGCCCTTTGTTTAAAAAAATAAAGTGTATTGCAACATAAAAAGCAATAGTAGTAAAAAGCATAAAAGTCTATAGTAGATGTAGTGCTTAAAGCACTGACTTAGCAGCACTGGTTGTAGAAACTCTTAGGGCTAATTTTTCAGGGCGAACTTAAACCCTAGTCAAATTAAACTGAGGCTATCTCACCAAAATTGGACGTTTAAATTCGGTTTAACTAGATATTTTAGCACTCGTTGAAGTTAAATTGACTTAAATTATCATATAATGTGTTTCTTTTTTGCATAAATCGAGTTTAAGCATACAATTTCGGTGAGTTAACCTCAGTTTAATTTGACTAGAGTTTAAGCTCGCACTGAAAAATTGGCTCTTAAAAAATAATTCTGTGTAATTTGTTTTTGAATCGAAGTCGACATTTTGAATCTACTGTATTATTAAAAATTTTGATGACAGTCAAAAATCGCATTTTTGACATTTTAAAAACACCTTTTGTTCAAACCGCTGCTCCAAAAGCTGCATTTCTCATAAGATTTTTGTAAACTTGATCTTGTTGGAAGCTTAATATTCTTATTCTGTCGAACTTTCATCGACATAACGCATAATATAAAAACTGAATTGGAAATCAAAATAAGTATAGAATTTCAAAACAGCCAAATATTCATAAAATAAATGAAGCTATTTCAAGAAAAATTTAAATCTAAACAAATGGCTTTAAGTTCGTGAAAACTTAAAGAACCTCTGCCTGACTTAGCGCACCGAATTTTTTTTTTTTAATTTTATTCCAAACAACAAGTTTTAGCCAAACAGGCGCGCCCAATAAATAGCCTACATCATTAGAGTCGTGCAAAAACAATTTATGACCATAAATTCAATTCATGCGCGAAACTATGTGCGAGATAAAGTTTACCCATGTTGGTCTTAAATCTTTGTGGCCAAGAATATTTCCTGCTTCGGTATGGCGAAACTTAACGTCTTGTTAACATGGCTCACATGCATAGTTCTATAAACTCAGCTATGCGTGCTAACAGCTTTCAAAGTGTTTTTATCTGTGAATGGGTGTGTATGTGTGTGTTTTGTATGTGTTAAGCATCTTAGTAACCAACATGGCGGCGTAGGTGAGCCAGGAACAAGGAACAGCAACAAGAGAAGATTGTTTTTGCGACAGGTTATCAAAGACTTAATGGGTTAAGTTTTACTTTAGGCCAAAGAAGTTGCCAAGGAAATTTAACGAAAGTTCTGAGAACAGAATTTTCTGCAGTGAGTTGAGGAAAAGACTTGGAATTAGAGTTGGAGTTAACATATATTAAAAAACTAGTTTGAAAACATTTAAAATGTAATAAATAACATATTTAGGGTGAATTGGATAGCGAGGTCAATCCAAAAGCTGGTGATTCCTTGGGTCAAGACAAGAAAAAAATCATATGGGAGGGGGGTCTACCCTCACCCCCCTCGTACTCATAAGTAAAAGTATGTAAAAAAGTATAATTTTAAGGTAATATAATTTTTACGCTAGAATTTTAAAACTATGATAGCTACGTAAGATTTGAAACCTGTTTTGGAAGCCTTATTTTACAGTTTAAGTAAAAACTAAACCAAGTTGAAGTGTTCTCGTACGTTAAAGAAATAAAAGCTGATTAAACTAGAAAAATATTTTTTTTTACAAAAATTATTAGTTCGAGTGCGATTTTCTCGAAATTTAATCTAAAAATCTTTTTATTACGTCATTTTATGCTCTGAAATGTTTTCTAAAATTTTTTCATAAAAAGTTTTTACTTCCAATTTACAGATCATCTTTAAACTGTGCTCAAATAACCTATGTAAAGAAATAAAACTCACAGCTAAATACTAGGAACATTTAATTAATGGTGTACTATGTAGAGTAGTCAATAAAACTTTAACATTTCAAATTATTGAAGAGTGAATGTTCTTATATATTATTTTAAGAGTTGCTCAAAATGCTGGCCATGTACAGGGTTGTCCATATTCGAAGCGCCCATCTGGCAACACTGTAACTTTCCGCAGTGATGCCAAATCGACTAATGACATACCGCGTTTGAAGCGTCATTCCAAGCAAATGTTTACAATGGAACAGTACACGCCACGCGAACGCTCTAAAATTGTTGAAATTTACATTCAACAAAACAAGTCAATAGTGAAAACTCAACGTGCTTTGAAAAAAATGAGCGATGAAGCTCATTTTCAGTTGAACGAAACGGTAAACAAACAAAATTGCCGTATTTATGCCACTGAAAATCCACAAGAGATTCAAGAGGTACCTCTTCACGATGCAAAAGTCACTGTTTGGTGCGGCGTTTGTGCTAAAATGCTCATTGGGCCGTTCTTTTTCGAAGATGATAATGGCCACAGAGTTACTGTCAATCAGGAGCGTTATCGCGATATGATAAACAATTTTTTCATGCCAATCGTTCGTCGAAAGCGTATCAGGCACTACTGGTTTCAACAAGACGGCGCGCCACCACACACAAGCCGCACTACAATCGATTTTTTGAAGCAATTGTTCCCTGGCCGTTTGATGTCAAAAAACGGTGATTTCGATTGGCCGCCAAGATCACCAGATTTAACGCCTCCAGACTTCTTTTTGTGGGGTTATTTGAAATCAAAGGTTTACGTCAATAAGCCAAAGACCCTAGAAGAGCTGAAAACCAACATCCGTCAAGAAATAACCGCCATTCCCATCGAAATGTTGAAGAAAACCATGGAAAATGCTGCAAAACGGGCACAATATGTCGTAGAGGCCAATGGCGACCATTTACGAGATATCATATTCAAGAAATAATGTAAGCAAATCTACTTGAACCCAATTAAATGATATTCATGACGAACAGACAAAAAATTGTGGTGTCTTTGATTTATTTAAAAATAAAATAGGCGCTTCGAATATAGACAACCCTGTACTTCAATGCATGCTCAAGCCCTTTTTACTATTTCTGCATCCATCCACACACGCGATAAAATTGTACTCATTTGTTGCGCTGCTTCGTTGATCCTTTCCAGTAACTCCTCAGCAGATTGAATTTCTTTGGAGTACACCATATTTTTCATTGTTCCCTAGACACAGAAATCCAAAGGTGTCAGATATGGGGATCTAGCAGGCCAAGGATTCGGAACACCTTGGCCAATCCATCTTTAACGAAATTATTCATTTAGGAAGCAGATAACTTGCCAGCCGCAGTGGCTTGGTGCTCCGTCGTGTTGGTAAAACATACCCCGCCTTGGGCCTGCTAGATCCCCATATCTGACACCTTTGGATTTCTGTGTCTGGAGAATTGAACTTTTCTTGTAAAACAGGATAGTTTTACAAATAATGCATGTTTAAAGGTGATTTTTAAAAACTTTCTAGTTATGATACACCAGTATAAAACTACTGCTATCAAAGGTGTATAACAGAGTCATACCGATGTGATGATCATTGTGATGAGGGGAATTTAACCTACGTCCTCTCTTAAACAAGTTCATAGTTATTGCTTATGTAAACAAATTGTTGGAATTTATAAGGGAAACGCGTTTATTTACTAAAATTCTAAAAAGGACGAATAAAATAATAATTTTGTAAACTTTCCCAAGGTCATTTAAGAACAAATACAGAAATATAAAACACATTTTGAACCAAAATTGAATTATTTTACGAGTGTTTTTTTTTGCTCACAAGCATATAATACAAGAAAGTTTAATTTTTTATCGCTTAATATAAAACGGCTACTTAATAAATGAGTAATTTTACAAATATGCGATCTCTAATTTTTTTGACATACTATAACTCAAGAAATCAGAAAGTTAAAAAACAAAAATCTACTACAAAATCAATATCAAACCGAAAATGTTGGAAAACTTCTCACTTTTTCCTGAATCCATGCTTGTGGTTCAGTGGGAATAAACTTACGTTTATTCAGGCCAAGGATCATGGCTTAATACGGAATGTGACATCCTTTAAAAATAAAGTTTTATTTGGTTTTACATACATATCGAATTGGAATACATAACTAAAGTAAAAATAAAGAAAAAGTTTCACTATTATTTGCTTAAAAGCAGGCAATATTGCATGGCCGGAACGGCATATTTCGACCACATATGCTATGGAAAATGCACACACAGAAAACTTTTAAGTAATTGAAAGTTTGTTTGATTTCTTAGGGGTGCAATTTTTGTGAAATGCATTCCAAACAATGAGTGCAGCAGGGAACAAATTTGAAATTGCAGTTTGGAGAGGCATTTTCAAATAGCAATATAAAGTTTTGGTTATTTTATAGAAATTTGTGTAGTTTGGACTTTTTTTTTTTAAACTATTTTTAGCTTTATATTCAAATGCTCCCTTTCAATTCAGCCCAGTTCAAAGTAAATCAAATATGTGAACAACCTTCAAAAGACGTTGTTACTGTCATTAAATGACCATCATACACACTCATGGACAATATAAATAACAACAACATTAAATTATTATTAAAACATCTATGGAAACACTTAAATGCAGCTAGAAAGGCAAACAATCATACGCACGAGTCCACATCTACAATAGGCAGACACACAGCACACACATACACACACACATACACACACACATACACTCACACAACATACACATTGTTGCTTATAAAAGGTCCATTAATCAGCACGGCTGTTATTTGAAGTTGGTTTTCCGCCATGACATCCGAACTATTTCCCTTGCATTTAATTAGTTTGATTTTGCGTAACCCAGTCGTGTTGTTGCCATAACGAACACAAGCGCAATAATTTTGGCTAATAACAGTGAATTATGTTGTGTTGCATACGTAGGCGTTTACAAGGAAATTGAGTTTGGATCCATGCGAGTCTGTCTGTCTCTGCAGGCCAAGGAAGGTGGACTCACCTGAATTGTTCTCCATAAAAATACGCTGTAGGCACATTTTGACCAGAGAGACATATAGTAAAATTTTACAATGTTCATTTCATTGAAATTGTTTTTATTGAACTAATTTTCAAGGTTAATTTTTTTATTGTTTTTTAAAAGCTTCCAATGCGTCCCATAAAAAAAGTCACTAAATATTCAAAATATGCCTAATATACTTGCTGCTTGGTTCTCATATTATTTTGTGAACTACGTCAAAGGTATATGTTTTAAAAATTTTCTGACTTTTTATATCAGTTAATTGTTAATTATAGCGTCACTTTCTAAATCAATATTATATATTACTTAGACTCAAATTCTTAAAACGCCGGTTTACGTAAGTAATTATTTATTGCAATTTACTTGTCTGATTTATCAAACACTTTAATCGAAATTCGTAATTTTAAAAAAAGTTGAAAATTGTCAGATAATAATTTTATCTTATCTAGCTATTGTGTGAAATTTTGACATCACTATATTACGCCTTATTTTGTGATTTCAAAAAAATTTAAAGTTGAAATTGTCACGGCATTAAAATAACCACTCAATTATACGTACAAGATCTGCGATAAAAGTTATGGTACAACTGCACACTGATCGCTGCCATAGCCCAACAACAAAAAAATACAAGTAAAAAGTTTGGTATTAAATTTGTTATGACTTGTGTCCGACCGAAACCGGAATTGTTATCGAAACCGAATATTCGGCCATTTTATAATATTCGGACGAAACCGAAACTGGTTATTAATATAAAAATTTAAGTTTTTACAAATATTTTTTTTTATTAAAAGGAAACCAAAGTACTTTCATACACATAAAAAAAAATTTAATATAAAAAAGTATTATTTGAACATTGAAGTTTGAAATAACACTGTGCATGTCCAGAACTCAAACAAGCTTGGGACATAACATTTCAGCATAATTCGAGGACACTGAATTTAATGGCGTTAACCGTCTTTTATTCCTTCGGCCTATTTTTAAGAAATTAAAGCTTCAAGTACATTTATTATTAGAAAATTTTTTTTATTTGCTTTAGCAGCGTCATGTCTTAATGTGAAACATTAACAATTATCTGGGTAATAATTTCGTAGAACAGTTTAACCCTCAAAACATAACAATTATTATTAAAATTAGCCCCCTGATTAAAAAAACCGGTTGTTTCGCATAAATGCTTTTTTAAACAAAAAAATAAGCTTTTTTAAGAAATAATAATTCCTTTTAAATAAGAGCGCTAAATAAAAGTACAAACTAACCGAAAGTAACTAATTTTATGGGTCCCCAAAATAACCACAAAAATATTAAAATGAATTGTCTTTCTATATGCTTCTTCTGGTAAGTAAGTTTCAACAAACGTCTCCTAACAGAGCATCTAGTTTTTTACCTGATCTAGTCAAGCTTTTTGACATAGCCTATCAGCGATCAAATTGAAAATATCGCAACGAGACATTCAATTTAAATATTTCAAGCTAACGACTTTTCCACATAACGAACTTTTAACAAACTGGACTAACAAAAATTAGTACCCATGAGACGGCAAGATACGAGCACTGGTATAGTGGTAAAAAACTAGATGCTCTGTTACCAGAAATTTGTTGGAACTTACAAGAAGAAGCAGAATTTATTTGAAAAAATAAAAAAGAGCATAACTAATAAAAAAATCATTTGAATACTTTTGGGGGCATTTGAAGTCATTTTGGGGACCCATAAAATTGATTGCTTTGGGTTAATTTGTAATTTAATGGAGCGCTATTGTTTTAAATAATTGCAAAAAAAAGCTTGATTTTTATCAAACAAAAATTTTATAAGAAACACTTGCTGTTTTCAATTGTGAGGTCAATTTGGACCCTAAGGGTTTGGTTTTGAAGGTTAAATTTATTAAATTATTTCTCAGATAATTGTTAATGTCTCACCTGAGGACATGAAGCCACTAAAGCAAGCAAAGAAAAAGTTTTTCTAACAAACACTGCATTAACATATACTTGACTTTGAAACTCGATTTTCTCGAAAATGGGCCAAAGGATTAAAAAACTGTAAACGCCATTAAACTCAGCGTCCTTGAATTATGCTGAAATAATATTTCGCAAGCTTGTTTGCAAAAAAAGTTTCCGATTCGTGCACAGTGTAGTTAATTGAAGTTTGCTATAATAATAATTGAGATAATTTTTTATTTAATTTTTTATTACAAAAGTAATGCATACTTTTTATCTTTCGTGCACACTCAAAATAGTATGCACCAACAAAGTTCATGTTTATGGAACTAAAAAACAAAGTATTTCTGTTTTTTTTAAAGGTTTAGTATTATAAAAATAGAAATATTTCGTTTTCTTTACCGTTTTTCCATACACACAGAAATCGTTCGTAAGTTTAATTATCAATTTTTGGCTTAAGTACCTATAAAACTTTAATATTAATTGCAATAGAGATGATAAAATTGAAAATGATAGTATCGAACGCTTAAAATTAACCAAAATGTTTTGTGTTACCACGATAATTCAAATTATAGACGAATTCACAATTTTTGTTTTGTACAAAGCGTTGTGAATATTTTTATTAAACAAAACTTGTATTTTGAATTAAATGACTGATGTAAGAAATTTTTACCAAAATACGGTCTCAATATGACAAAATAGCTGAAACTAGCCGAAACTGACAAAAAGGGCTGAAACTGGCCGTAACCGAAACCAAATATTCGGTCGGACACTAGTTATGACTATCTTCTTCTTGTTTATTTGTTTGTTTGCTTGTACCTTATAGGAGACCAAACCTCTGAACCGATCTTCCTGAAATTTTCACAGCATTTAACTGGGACTCTGGCATGATTAATAGGGTTTTTAAAATTATGTAATTGCTCCCATATAGTTTTTAACAGATTTACTTCAAATTGTATACACATTATACTCCAGGCGAGGTAGAAATAAACATTTCTTTCGCCACGCCCACTTTCACGCCCTTTTCACGCCAAATTTAAGTTTTAAACTTTTTGTTCTCTGTACAAATTTGTTCCTTCCAACGGATTATTTTTTATTTGGTAGTATATTGCTCTCAATACTGTTAACGTCGCTATTTTACTATGAACCAAGCCCACTTCACCGCCCCCTTTCTTTTAATTCAGATACTTACTTATAACACTAACAATGTTTGCTATACAAAATACTTTTTTTGTAATATGTATTTACCTAAAGTTTTATATACTTTTTATCTACAGGTAAGGTAGCCATAGATTTTTTTATTACCAAATCCCCCTTTTTCGCCCCATTTTACTTTAATCATAATAAATCTGCTTTCAATATGGTATATATTTGGTGTCTTTAAAAAGTGTTGATGCACAAAAACATTCTGAAATAATTTTTTTATTATTTTTTTTTTTTTTTTAATTATTATCAACACAATTAAATTTGAATATTAATATTGCACTACTTTTTCTTCAAGTGTAACATGAGGTGCGATTAAAATTAAAATTTTGTATATGGCAATTCATTTCACTAATTAAGAACGCTTCTGATTGGCTGCCGTAAGAATTAATACTATTTCACCAAACGGGAGCTATGTTTGCAGCCATTAAAGTTTTAACTTTGATCGCGTCTATTTGACTAATTACAATAACGATTCTGATTGGAAGGTTAAAGAAAAATTATTATATTTTAGCAAGCGGGAGCTTTGTTTGCATGCCTTGCATTTATTTACTTTCAACGCTGCTGGTCAGATCGTACTTAACGTGTATAGTGAAAAGTGTTAATTTTTTAATTGAATTGAGACTGTGCAAAAGAAAATTATTAAATAAAAAAAATTTTAATTAAAAAAGAAATAAGTGCAAAATTTATTAAAAACAAAAAGTGTTATATGTTGTTTTTTTGCTTTAACAATTGAATACACAGTGGTCAAAACCAAAACTTCGTAAAAAAACTTATTAAACAGTACGTGTTTTAATTACCATCAAGTTTTTTTTATTACCATAAATTTCTGATATTAAAAGTTTTAAAAGTGATACCAAAAGTTTTTAAGTGACACAATTTGCAATCCAGAAACTATTGCTATAAATAAAATAATAAAATGCCTCCAAAAAAACATCACTTTCGCAACGTACGAAAAAATCTAATCAAATAAAATCCCAAAGAGAAAATGAAACATCTGAAGAACACAAAATACGCCTTAGAATTGAACGATCTCGAGCCTCAACCTCAAGAGCTGCAGAGACTTCAGGGCAACACGATGCACGTTTAGAAACTCAGCGCTCTTGAACTTCAACCTTAAGAGCTGCAGAGACTTCAGAGCAACGCGAAGCACGTTTAGAAATTCAGCGTTTACGAACCTCATCGTCAATGGCTTCCGAGACGTCTCTTCAACGTGAAATACGCTTACGAAGCGCCTGATCGCGATCATCGACATCAAGAATAGCTGAAATAATTCTTCAACGCGAAACACGCCAAACAACCGAACGATCTCAATCCTCATCATCAAGAGCTTCCGAGAACCCATAGCAAAGTTATGCACGCCGTATACAAAATCGTTCTCGAATGGCGCAATTTCGCCGAAACCCTGCATCATATGAGCGAATTGCTTTCCAATACACACCCGAAATCAATTACACTCAAGATGAATTAGTTGCAATTGGAAGTATGAATAAAGTTTGTCAATACTGCAATGCTTATAAATATCAAAACGAAGCACTAGGAATGTGCTGCGCAAATGGAAAAATTGCTTTGCCCGAACTTCTTCCACCACCAGAACCACTGCTATCATTACTTTCAGGTAAGACAAATCAAATAAATTCCACTTCTTGATTATTCAAAACAATAATATTCGGCTTGACAGGAACAACACCAGATTCGACATTTTTTGACCAACATACGGAAATATAACACAGTGATACAAAAGTGAAAAAAAGAAATATGCAGGGGTTCTCATGCAGCAATTCTGTTTTGCTGGAGTCCATAGAGTACGAAAAAACTTATACTTTTTCTCAGTCACTTCGTTAAGTAATTTTTTTTATAACAAATGTAGTGATATAACGATATTCCCAAAATTACAAGTTCAAAAAATCATAAGTTTACTCTGCATTAACCGATTTTCAAAATTTTGCTTTTATTTTACAGATCTGATTTGTACCTTTTAATAAAAAAAAACATTTTGGCAATCAGTTCAAAAATGGCTCAGTTACGGTCGATAAAGTAAAAAAAATAAAAATTAAAAAATGTTCATTTTCATCTCGCTCTAAATTGACCGTTAGGCAGAAAATTCTGCATTTTTAAATTTTATTGACAATCATATTAAAGTAGGTTTCTAAAACAGGTGGGGCCATAAAAATCGGTTACAAAATGAATCAGTTACGCCAAGTTTCGTGATAACATGTTTTTTGCTTTTTTTGTGTTTTCTTAGAAATGTAAATATTTTTCAGGTAATAAAACAAGAAAACGCCTAATATACAAAATCATAGTTGGATGATTGTTACACTGTTTGTCTCAGCCAACGCTTGTTTACATTTCGCACTAATTGGAGTCATTATCCACATGTTTACATGCGTTTCTCCCCTTTCTCCCCTTTCACGTCTTTTGCGTGGGTGACATTTTGCATCACAACAAACACGATTTTTGTTTTTTCCTTTCCTACTCACAACCGCACTAGTGCTGAATTATTGACAGTACAGGGTCCGCCATATAACGTTTTTTTTTTCAACTAATGCTTATTTCGTGAATGGTAACTCATGTCTGATTTCACAGATAATTAGTTTTATCCTTCCGCTGAACGAATATGGTTGTGTGTACGCTTGAACAACGCTGGGAAATATTGCGACATTACTTTGATGCAGAAGATGCCGATTTTGCCAAAAAAATCATCAGAAATCATCAACAGGACGGCGCTACGTGCCACACAGCCGAAGCTACACTCGATGTTTTGCGCCATGTTTTTGAAGATCGCATTATCAGCCGCAGAGCTGATGTCGTTTGGCCACCTCGGAGCTGCAATTTGACACCGTTGGACTATTATTTGTGGGTTGCCCTCAAAGATTAGTGTTACACCGACAAGCCAGAGACAATTGACGCTTTAAAGGACAATATTCGTGAAGCCATTGGTGAAATACAGCTGCACACAATCGATAATGTGCTTAAAAATTGGACCGATCGTGTAGGCTACTGCATGGCCAGCCGAGGCAGCCATTTGATGAAATTATTTTCCATTATTAACCGGAAGGATTGTAGTTTCAAATAAAAAAAGAAATTTTAAAAAATATCTAGTAGTTTTTTTTATAGATTTTTCATAGAAACACAAGAAGTGTAAATTATGAGGAAATAGTACACGAAATGCTGTCTGCCTACCATGCATGGGCTGCAAAATGTCTATCAAATTGCACCATCTCCATGCTCATTTGAATATGTTCCCATCAAACTTAGGGCAGATGAGTGATGAACAAGGTGAACGATTTCACCAGGACATTTCAAGAATTGAACAGCGGTATGTTGGAAAAAGTAAAATCAGTATGCTGTCTAACTACTGCTGGTCTATAAAGCGAGAAACTAGCAGCGATCTTTATAAAAAACAAATGAAACGCAAGCATTTCTAAGAAAACACAAAAAAAAAAGCAAAAAACATGTTATCACAAAACTTGGCGTAACTGATTCATTTTGTAACCGATTTTTATGATCTTACCTGTTTTAGAAACCTATTTTAATACGATTGTCAATAAAATTTAAAAAAGCAGAATTTTCTGCCTAACGGTCAATTAAGAGCGAGATGAAAATGGAAATTTTTTAATTTTTTTTTTTTACTTTATCGACCGTAACTGAGCCATTTTTGAACTGATTGCCAAAATGTTACAAATTAAAAGGTACAAATCAGATCTGTAAAATAAAAGCAACATTTTGAAAATCGGTTAATGCAGAGTAAACTTATGATTTTTTGAACTTGTAATTTTGGGAATATCTTTATATCACTACATATGTTATAAAAAAAATTACTTAACGAAGTGACTGAGAAAAAGTATAAGTTTTTTCGTACTCTATGGACTCCAGCAAAACAGAATTGCTGCATGAGAACCCCTGCATATTTTGTGTGTAGCACTGTGTAATTCATGTTTCCAAATGACGGAGTTTGGTGCTACTAAAGTAGTTCGAGTCAACTTTATGCCAACGTTTCGAGTTCAAGGCCAAATATATCACCAAATGGCCTCAATACTCCCAATTCCAGGTGAAGATCCTAAGTTCTTACAAATTTATTTCATCGGACAAGCGGATGACAACAACCAATTGCAACAGCGTCAACATTACAATCCAGGTACAAAACAGCGAATCGTAGCCAATTTGCAAATAATGCTTCATGCCAACAACCAGTTGGTAAGAACATTCAAACAAGCCAAAGATGATCCCCGATTATCTTCAGATGACCACTTCATTGCAATTCATGCTGATAAAACGCCTGCTGGGCAACACCAAGGGCGTTACAACGCCCCTACGGTTGCTGATGTAGCAATATTGATGATTGGTGATCCTGTTGCACCACGTGATATTATTATCCACCGTCGTGATGAGAGAGCTACCAGAATATCTGAAACACATCGCTCATATGACGCACTTCAGTATCCTAATATTTTCCCATACGGTGAAGATGGGTATCACTTTCAAATACGCCAAATCAATCAAACAACACGTAAGTTAAAAATATTATTTTCATAATACTTTTTTGCATTAAATTTTAGCCATAAAGTTGGTTACGATTTCCCAACATTTTATTTCTTACATACTTTAGATGAACAAAAGAGTAAAAAAGTGAGTTCGATGAATATCGGTTAATGATTCGTCAAAACGTTGACAATCACATTCTGAACTGTCGCGAATTATTTCACCAGTATATCGTCGACATGTACGCCAAAATTGAAATGGAACGTTTGTCATAAATACGGTATAATCAACCCAAATTACGAGTAGATAATTACATTCATCTTCGTGATGCAATGAATAATCAAAATGACATAAATCCCAATGAACTTGGGCAATCTATCATACTACCAGCAACATTTACAGGCAGCCCACGTCACATGTAAGAATATTCACAAGACGCAATGACATATGTGCGATCATACGGCCGGCCAGATTTGTTTATCACATTCACATGTAACCCGAAGTAGGAGGAAATCGTATCTGAATTGTATTCTGGTCAAACATCGGTACATCGACATGACATTACAGCACGTGTGTTTAAACAAAAATTCAAATCACTAATGGATTTCATTGTTAAGTTACGTGTTTTTGGAGAAACGCGGAGCTGGATGTATTCTGTCGAATGGCAGAAACGTGGATTGCCCCATGCTCACATTCTTATATGGTTGGCTGACAAAATTAGGTCCGATATAATAGATGACATTATTTCTGCAGAAATACCTGATCCTAACATTGATCCACATTTACATGAAGTTGTGATTATAAAACATGATCCATGAACCATGGTCCATGTGGAAGTATCAATACAAATTCACCATGCATGGCCGATGGGAAATGTACGAAAAGGTATCCAAGAGAATTACTTCAAGAAACAATCGTATTGATGGCTATCCGCTTTATCGTCGTAGATCAACGGATGATGGTGGACAATCAATTACACTAAAGGTGCAAAACAATGAAATTGATGTTGATAATCGCTGGATAGTACCATATTGTCCATTGCTTTCAAAAACGTACAAAACGCATATTAATGTCGAGTATTGCAATTTGGTCAAATCAATTAAATATATCTGCAAATACGTAACCAAGGGATCGGATATGGCAGTGTTTTCGTTGCGAAATCCAAACGATGAAATTACACAATAATCAAATGGCCCGATACATCAGCAGCAATGAAGCTGTTTGGCGAATTTTAGGATTTCCAATTCATGAACGTCATCCGACTGTTCTGCATTTATCTGTTCACCTCGAAAATGGACAACGCGTTTATTTTACAGAAGTTAATGCACAACAAAGGGCTGCAGCGGCACCAGCTACAACGTTAACTTCTTTTTTCGATATATGTACAAATGATTCCTTTGCTCAAACTTTGCTGTATGCTCAAATTCCAACATACTATACGTGGAACTCATCAACTAAAAAATTTCAACGCCGCAAGCAAGGAAAAGCAGTTGAAGGATGGCCAAATTTATATTCCACTGATGCATTAGGTAGGCTGTATACTGTTCATCCCCAGAATGCAGAATGCTTTTATTTACGAATGCTTCTAATAAATGTTCGTGGACCAACTTCATTCGAAAACTTGCGTACAGTTAATGGCCAAATATGTGCAACTTATCGAGAGGCATGCCAAAAACTAAATTTATTAGAAAACGATTCGCATTGGGAAACAACACTAGCAGATGCATCAATATCTAATCATCTAATGCTCTTATCTGGATAAGAGCATTATTTGCTATCATATTGGTAACTTGCTTTCCATCCCAACCGAAACAACTTTGGAATACATTTAAAGCAAATATGAGTGAAGACATACTGCATCGAAAGAGAATTACCTGCAACGACGAAACAATTGAATTTTCAGACGCAATTTATAATGATGTTTTGATTCTACTAGAAGACAAGTGCTTGCAAATAAACAACAAGACCCTGTCGCAAGTTGGTATGATTACTCCTAATCGATCAGGCGATGATTCGTCTGACCAAGATGTACAACGAGAAAGCAATTACAATCCACAAGAGTAAGAATTATTCATGGCTGCAAACCTACCACATTTACAGCAGGAGCAACTCTCGGCATACAACACTTTAATGACAGCAATTACTAATGAAAGTGGTGGATTGTACTTTATTGAAGCACCAGGCGGAACAGGAAAAACGTTTTTGATTTCGTTGATTTTGGCTAAAGTTCGATCGCAAAATAATATTGCACTAGCCATTGCATCGTCCGGTATAGCAGCAACACTTTTGGATGGTGGCAGAACAGCGCATTCGGTACTTAAATTACCTCTCAAACCGCAATTCTCTGAGACGCACACATGCAATATTAAAAAAACTCCTCCATGGGTAAAGTCCTGCAAACATGTAAGATCATAGTATGGGATGAATGCACAATGGCCCACAAAAAATCTTGAGAGGCCCTTGATCGCACGTTACAGGATTTTAGAAGCAACAAGAGATTATTTGGAGGAGCACTAATAGTGTTAGCCGGTGATTTCCGCTAAACATTTCCTGTACTTCCAAGTGCAACCCCAGCTGACGAGCTTAATGCGTGTCTTAAATCATCTGTTCTTTGGCACCATGTTCGCACACTGAAACTAACAACAAATATGCGAGTGCAGCTGCAACGCGATGCATCGGCTACTCGATTTTCAAAACAGTTGTTGGAATTTGGAAATGGAAAAATACCAACGGATCCAACTACAAATTGCATTACGTTTCCACCTGACTTTTGCAAAATGACACAACCCATTGAAGAGTTAATCGATAGTGTATTTCCAAATATCGAACGTAATTTCAAAAACGAGCAATGGTTATCTGAACGAGCGTTACTTGCTGCCAAAAACATTGATGTCAATTCAATAAACAGTGTTATTCTAAATAAAATCAGCGAAACTGCAGCAACATACAAATCCATCGATACCGTTATGAGAGATGAGGATGCTGTCAATTATCCTGTTGAGTTATTAAACTCACTTGATGTCCCAGTTTTTCCACCACATTTGCTGAAACTCAAAATTGGAGTTCCCATTATTTTACTGCGGAACATCGACCCACCACGGCTTTGCAATGGCACTCGACTTGCAGTAAAAAAAATGCTAAACAATTTAATCGAAGCGACCATTATAACGGGCACATATAAAGGAACAAATGTACTGTTGCCACGCATTCCTATGATACCAACAGATTTGCCATTTGATTTCAAAAGATTAGAGATTCCTGCTCGGTTAGCGTTTTAACAATTGACAATTAATAAAGCTCAAGGTCAATCTCTGCAAGTTTGTGGCTTAAATTTGTCAAATCCATGTTTTTCCCATAGACAGCTTTACGTTGCATGCTCCCGTGTTGGAAAACCAAACGATTTGTTTGTTTATGCTCCGAATGGACAAACTAAAAACATTGTATATCCTAGAGCGTTACAATAGTTAATTTATAATAAAATTATTTATTTCTCACTACATAAACACTTTTTATTTCATTTAATAATGATGGGTGTAGCACACCGGGTTCAGCCTTTTATTATAAAAAATATATATCATTAACACGAAATTTGTACTTAATTTTGTTCTTATTTTTAATGTATTACACATTTCAATTATCATTTTTTAAATTTTAAAAACGATCATAAACAAACTAAGGCCACCTAACTTATCTCAATGTAACCAAAGTTTAGTGATAACCATAGTAATGAATGTTAAATTTATTTGAAAATATATGTGGTTAATTAAACTATGCTATTTTTAGAAAAGTTATTAGCCTTAAATAAAATTTTAGGCAGGACAACGTCTGCCAGGTCAGCTAGTACCCTATAATAATAAACTCTTCAAACACATACTTATTTTTGTTTTATTACAACCGTTGCAAGTATGAGCAGGATGCACGGTTGCCACCTAAAATTCCCACGAAAAAAACCTATTTCCCACAATAGTAAAAATTAATAACCACGAAAATTCCCATGGTATAATATTGAAAAAAAATCCCATCGCAATAAAACAAAACCACAAAAATTCCCATGGACATTTAATATAACCACGAAAATCCCACGCAAATAAAAAAACCACGAAAAATCCCATTTGTATTTAAAAAAACCACAATAAATCCCATTTGTATTAAAAAAAAAACCACAAAAAATCTCTCTTCTATTAAAAATTACCACAGTTAAGAAACAAAAAAAATTAATAAAAAGTACCTGTATTTATCGTTGTCTGTGTTTTAATTAGTCTTTTAGTAATAATATTCAATGAAAAATATTTTTAATTCACCTTAAACCTGTATAAAGTTTACAAAAAGAGTTCAAATTAGTTTTTAATCTTTAAAAAGCAAAACACTTCACGAAATTCTTATCTTTTTAACAATTATTGCTCAACACGCATCGTATCAAAAGCAAAATTCTATTCGACTGAACATTCGATGAACAACGAACATTTCGACAGGGTTTGACGTTCGATACTCGTTGTTCCATATCCAGCGAAGATTACGTAGAAAGCAACTCATAGTAATGGTCAATCATAAATCAATTTTAAAATATACTAATTTTGTATATTGAAAAAAAAAAAAATTCACTGAAACATATTTTCGCAATGCATGTAATTATGTCAAGTGTAAAAGAACTTCTCACCAAACCAAAATAGCCGAAATCTTAACGAATTCGTTGAGAAAATCATATAGATGGGTTAAGACGATTTTGACAATGAACAAAATATGAAAAATATCATACATGGGCACACTGCAGTAAATATTTACTGCATTACTAGAAGCAGTAATCAGTAAACTTTTACTGATAATGAAATTCAATTTGCATTACCAGTAAATTTTTACTGATTACTGGAAAAAATTGCAGTAAAAATAAATTTTTACTGATTACTGGAAAAAAATTTCAGTACAAATAAATTTTTACTGATAATGAAATTCAATTTGCATTACCAGTAAATTTTTACTGTTTACTGGAAAAAATTGCAGTAAAAATAAATTTTTACTGATTACTGGAAAAAAATTGCAGTACAAATAAATTTTTACTGATAATGAAATTTAATTTGCATTACCAGTAAATTTTTACTGATTACTGAAAAAAATTGCAGTAAAAATAAATTTTTACTGATTACTGAAAAAAATTGCAGTAAAAATAAATTTGTACTGATTACTGAAAAAAATTGCAGTAAAAATAAATTTTTACTGATTACTGAAAAAATTGCAGTAAAAATAAATTTTTACTGATTACTGAAAAAAATTGCAGTAAAAATAAATTTTTACTGATTACTGAAAAAAATTGCAGTAAAAATAAATTTTTACTGATTACTGAAAAAAATTGCAGTAAAAATAAATTTTTACTGATTACTGAAAAAAATTGCAGTAAAAATAAATTTTTACTGATTACTGAAAAAAATTGCAGTAAAAATAAATTTTTACTGATTACTGAAAAAAATTGAAGTAAAAATAAATTTTTACTGATTACTGGAAAAAATTGCAGTAAAAATAAATTTTTACTGATTACTGAAAAAAATTGCAGTAAAAAAATTTTTTTACTGATTACTAAGTTTCTTATTTATTAACACTTGCAATATGACACTACAAATTTTTGAATAAGTTATTACGATAGCACGCGTAAAACTATGACTCAATAAAAGAATTCACCTGCTTTATTCTTTAATTTGAGAGGAATGAACAAGCACAGAGAAATGAACAAGCATAGACGAATTCTCTCTGCATCATCATATAATTTCTCTGTTCGTATTGTATAAAAAATGATGTGATATTAACAGTTATGAGGTGATGATTTTGTAATACTTTTTTTTCTTGTTCACTGAGAAAAAGAAGATCAGTTATAAGCAACAGCAACTACAGATGGTTTTATGTTTTTTCCATGTGTTTTTTATGTGGCTGCATTGATCAGGGGATAGTGTGTTCAATTTTTTAGCAATCAGTCAAAAATTGTTTTAACTTCCGTTTTTTCAGCAATCAGTAAAAACTTTATTTTGCTTCATTTCATTTAAGTTATAAGTGAAAATTGATTTTTACTGCAATTATTTCATGTAATAAGTAAGAATTTATTTTTACTGCAATTTTTTTTCAGTAATCAGTAAAAATTTATTTTTACTGCAATTTTTTTCAGTAATCAGTAAAAATTTATTTTTACTGCAATTTTTTTCAGTAATCAGTAAAAATTTATTTTTACTGCAATTTTTTTCAGTAATCAGTAAAAATTTATTTTTACTGCAATTTTTTTCAGTAATCAGTAAAAATTTATTTTTACTGCAATTTTTTTCAGTAATCAGTAAAAATTTATTTTTACTGCAATTTTTTTCAGTAATCAGTAAAAATTTATTTTTACTGCAATTTTTTTCAGTAATCAGTAAAAATTTATTTTTACTGCAATTTCTTTCAGTAATCAGTAAAAATTTACTGGTAATGCAAATTAAATTTCATTATCAGTAAAAATTTATTTGTACTGCATTTTTTTCCCAGTAATCAGTAAAATTTTATTTTTACTGCAATTTTTTCCAGTAATCAGTAAAAATTTACTGGTAATGCAAATTGAATTTCATTATCAGTAAAAATTTACTGGTACTGCAATTTTTTTCCAGTAATCAGTAAAAATTTATTTTTACTGCAATTTTTTTCAGTAATCAGTAAAAATTTACTGGTAATGCAAATTGAATTTCATTATCAGTAAAAAATTATTTTTACTGCAATTTTATTGGTACTGCAAAGTGCCCATCTATGATATTATATAGATGCAGCGTCATCGATATTTCTAGCAAATATTAAATCAATAGTTGTCCCTAATTGAATATGATCAACAGGGCTAGGATTTCGATGACATGCCATCTTTTTTCTGCTACTTCTAAGACATTTCCTGGTAATCTAGAACATCCATGTATCTTTCCCAAATTCCAAATATAAAAAGTTTTTAGGTCATATTATCGTCATTTTCTATCGGTTTTAGTTTTAAGGTCTTTTTTACTAGATTTAGGGCCTTTTTTGGTCAGTTTTAGCGACTTTTGAGTTATTTTATTGTCATTTTTGGACATTTTTAATTTTTAGAGTATTTTTCGGGTTTTCATTTTAGCGAAATTTTAATAGGATTTTTTATTTAATTTTTTTCGTTTTACAAAATGTAAAAATGTAAATTTTTAAACATATTCCTTTAACAATAGAGTCTTTTTAATCAGAATCCTTACCTATCGAAAAAGGAGTCGCTTTGTTTATAGACCTCGATGAAAAAAAAACTCTGCGCGTGGTGGAACTGACGAAAGGGTATGTAGAAAAATGCAACAAGTGTTTGATGAAAGCTCAGGATATGCTAGTTTTAATTAAATCTATTTTTAAGCTATATTGCTGAAATATTACGGGGTACAAACTTTAATACTATGAAATTAAAAGAGGAACTTACATCCGATGACATATCGTCTTTTAAATATTTTCCTATCGTCAGTGCAGAAGTAGAAAAAAGTTTTTCTGTTTATATTCTGCATATATTTTAAATTTAGTAATGTTTTATTTTTAAAGCTTTCTTTTTTTTTAAGTAATTGTTTGCATTTTTTAGGTCATTTCTGTCAGTTTTAAGGTAATTTTTTGCAGTTTTTAGGTAATTATTGTCATTTTTTAGGTCATTTTCTGCAGTTTTTTAGGTTATCAAAATCTGAGCCCTGATGATCGACAATTTTTTCGATTTTAAAGAAAATTAATTTATTTTATGATGAATGATTTTAACTTTTTAAAAAAATCCTAAAAATACCTTACATTTTCGAGCGCTAGACTACTGGTCCCTGTGAACATTCACGTCTGAGTTCGTAATTAAAATCTACACCTAAAAAAATTGGCATCTTATGATCATTTTCAACCAGTTCAATGGAATCTTGCTACTTTTGTTGTTTGGTACAAAAATTTTAATAAATTATTCTGTTTTCGTACTAACTTCAAGTAATTGTAATAGAATAGCGATTTATATTTGGCATGTTATTCTTCTCTCTCAAGATTCAAAAATTTGAAAAATAACGCTTTCAAGTAACTTCAAGTTGCTTGAATCGAGTACCTATTACGCCTGTTTCCGTACTAACTTCAAGTAAAGTTCGAGTAAAATTCAATCTGTGAGAGTAATTCAATCATCTGTCAAAATGTGAGAATATGCAAAAAAGTACGAAAACGACTGCAAGCAAGTTTCGAGCAGAACAGTTGCTGTTCACAGCTGATTGACAATAAATTGAATCAATTGGAAGAAGAAGATTCGTGCTGGAAGAAGTTTTTCAAGTAAAGTTCAAGCTAGTTTCGGGTAATTGTTATGGAATAGAGAGTGAAATTTAGCTTGTTTTTTCTCTCTCGAGGTTGAAAAATGAGTTAATAAACGCTTTCAAGCAACTTCAAGTTACTTGAAGTGCGTACGGAAACAGACCTATTATTATGATCTGCTGCAACATAGCTTCACGCATTCACATGTAGGATAGCTAATGCACAATCCTTTTAATAAATTCTTATCATATACTGCAACATAGCTTCAGTTAATACTTAATATTGAATGAACCAATTAACGCAAAGGAAGGTGTTTGGATTAGAAGGAGGCGCGCTGAACAATGAAAGGGTGCGAGTTCGATTGTCCCTGCTAACAAAGAAATATTTTTAATTTTATATCCTCTTGTTGTAATAGACGCAAGTAAAAAAACAACAACAATTCTAAGAAAAAGGTGTATGGAAAAAAGTGTCGTTGTTCATATTTCACTCAAGCAAATCACAAAACGCGGCGTAAAAAGCTTCGCTTCAAAAAAAAGTGAAGTCAAATCGATAATATCAGACAGCATAGCAGGGTTCCGTTTTCAAGACAAACAAGGTCAAGTAACAATTTTTGTATCCGGACATCGGCGGAGTCGTGTGACAAACAAGGTCTTTCATACCCAATAAAACACCACTCCATTAAGTATATATATAATATATATCGTTTTGTCTTCCTGAAGCCGGTGGGATCCTGGCTTGACAGGGTGGTTACTCGACAAACTAGGTCAACTTCACCAAACCAATTTTCATAAAACAAAGAAAAGCAGTTGCGAACACAGGCATCAAGACAAACTAGGTCTCTCGGCCACTCATATTAATATTACAAATCGATCTAACGTAGTGTTACAAGAGGTAAAAACCAAGACACCACGGTACCGTCGACAAATGTAGTCACATTCATCATGAAGATATAATTCAATTGATGATCCCAGGCTTAGGTCCATTCAGATTATTTAAATGTTCATCCACCAAAATTATCCATTTTAGGCTTAGGTCCATTTATCCATTTAGATTGTTATATTAATGTGTTTACAAATTTCACCAGATGCATCAGATGTATGTTTAAGAGAACTTAATCATAATCAACGACGGTACTGCAGGTAATCTCTAATTTTATGTTTGATTGAGTACATGGATTCACTTAAGGATATAACATCAGATACAAAATTAAAAACCCTGCTGTTGATAGTATTCGTGTAATGTGGCCACCACCTTTTCTTCCCACGAACCCTAACTCTGTAGTTAGCAACTCAATGTTGTCTTTCTCTGCCAAATGAAAATATTTTTTATATCATGGAATCTGTAGCGAGATAACGACATTTTGACCATGTTGGCACTGTACGAAAACCCAGTGAACTTCAGTATAACGATGAATCTGAGCATTTCAAAATTCGAGACAGACCGCTGAAAATTGTTTTCTCTAACAACAACAGCTCTATAACATACAGCTCTATAACATTATCATCGAAGAAGCAGTGGAACAAGTCATGTGGAGTCTTCGTAGATAATTTTTTGGCAGTCTTTTTTCGAGTTCCATCTATTTCTGTCTCTACTAGACCATTTAGACCAAACTCTCCTTGCTTGGTGCGCTTTCATTCTGGGACGCCAAAGTCCTTTAATTTCATTTGGTTTTTGTGATGGCCCGGAGAAGTCTTCGTTCTCGTTCTCAAAATGGAGTTCCACCTCACTTGCAATTTCTATTCTTGGATCGATGTCGCTGATCATTTCGTCTGTGTCGAATCCTTGTTCTTCATCGCTAAGTGCGTCAACAGCTCTAGGTGGAACATACACAGTGTCGGACCAAGATTTATTGTCTTAGTGTCCCTCGCAGCGACTCGAATCAATTTATTCAAAGACTGCCAATATTTCTGTCATAGTCAAAGCCTTTCTGCGTGCCATCGCATTCTAAGTTAACATATTTACATACATAAATATTTTTTATGAAGGTATTCAAAATCGTATCATGATACACAATAAAAATATATTGAATATTTGGGAGCAAAAGAATATGTCACTTAACGGCCAATGTTGCGTATACGCAACGCCATCACCGAAGTGGCCACTGAGACCGGTAAGTCATTGATTTTCGGCCATTATGGAGTGTGTTTGTTATTTTGGTCTATTAGCTTCAATATTTTTGAGAAATGTCAATATTATAATTGAAGTACATATTTTTAATTAGATTTCTTAAGAACATCCTTAGTTAAAAACATCCATGCCTTAGTTAAAAACAGATGCGTCGCTGCACACACGAGAGCGAAGGTTTTTCGCAGTTTTATACGTTTCATAATTTAATGGTTTTTTTAACAAAAAAATTTTTAAATTGAAAAATTTTAAATACCTAATGTTAACTAAAAAAATAATTTCCCACCAGTAAATTTTATTACCTTACATTATTATTTTACATTAATTTTTAATTATTTTTGTAAATGTTAATGAAATTATTCGGTTTTAATATCTAAAATATCAAACGTATATTATATAGATGTAGTGTCATCGATATTTTTAGCAAATATTACATCAATAGTTGTTCTAATCTTGTTGTGTAAATATTTGGATCGTTTGTCATTCGCAAATTATATTTATCAAAACAGCATTGTTTAAGGCTAAGAATTTTTATGAAACTGATTTTTTTATATTTCAAAAGTATAGTCTTTCTGACGTTAATGTCCAATTATAATAGAAGTAACGTTATGTGATCTAATGTCAGTTGAGCAGTGCGTTCTTTCACTTATTGTTTGAAACAATGCTTTCTTATACAAATGGTTTTAATAAACGTAACGTAACGTGACGGGATGTATAAATCCGTGGATTTTAGATTTCTACGTTACTTTACATTACGTCTTGTCAAAAAGCAACTGAACATTGTATTTTCACTTCTACAGCCGTTTTAGTAGGTGTCGAACCACAGTGTTTCGTCTACATCATTCTCTTTATACGCATTTATCTCGAAACTACTTTTTTCAGCATGGTGTTGTAGAAAAAACAAAAACTATTTAGCCGAATCAACTGTAATTTGAAATTGCTATTCATAACAATGCTGGATATCGCTGGAACTAGAATCAAAGTTTTATTTAAAAAAATCGTACATTTTACGCTTAATAACCGGTAGAAAACAAGCTGATTTAAGAACTTAATTTTCAAAAGCGCGTCATTCTGTCAATTTTTCATATCTTTTTTTTCCAGTACCAACCATAGCTGCACTCATAGTGATTAATAACATTCTAGGTTTTTATTTTTCAGATAAATAGAAAAGTCAAAATCTACAACACTGCCCATACCCCATTTCCTTGAGAGCGTCTCATTGACCACCATTTTGAACAAGATCAACAATTTTTTAAATTAAAATAAATATTTTTTATGATGAATGAGAGTTACAATACACCTTAAAAGTTTAAATATCGATGTTCAATATTTTAACTTTTTAAAAAAATCCTAAAAATACCTTAAATTTTCGAGCGCTAGATTACCATCCTTGCCTTAAGTGCCTATGAACATTCATGTCTGAATTCGCAATTAAAATCCACCTGTTCAATGGAACCTTGCTTCTTTTGTTGTTTGGATAGCTAATGCATGGTGAGTTGATCCTAGGTTGGGTTTTCTTCAAGTTGACATAATGGCGTTTCTAGCTCGATAGTGCTTGCATGCACAACATTAAGTCGAGTTGGACTTCTGCCATTCTATTCGGCATTTTTTCTTAGTATAAATGTGTGCGTTCAGAAGGTGAAAAATTTACTAAACATGTTGAGTCTTTGATCAGTATTAGTTTCCGCTGCTTTGTGTGCCTGCTGAACAGTTTGTTACATTTTATGTCAACGCAGTGGCAGAAATAAAATAAAATAACAAATAATCAAGAAAACCTCATTCAACAGTTGAGCTACTGTTTCATATTCCGAACGCATCCAATCTAACTCAGCTAAATCTAATAAGTTCAGTGGAGTTTCGTTGATTTAACGAAATTCAACTCAACTCGAGTTTCCATGGGAAGTTAATCCCGAGTCACCCTCGATGTAACTCGCCATGTAAACGTAGTATTTGATCGATAATTGTCTGATTGATCTGCTGCATTATAGCTTCACGCATTCACAATAGAATATGTAGGGCAGCTAATGAACAATCCCTTTAATAAATGCTTGTCATCTAATGCAACATAGCTTCGTTTAATATTGAATGTATCATATCACGGTTGGTTTGGAGTAGTGGTTAGTGTGTAGAACTCTCGATCGGAAGGCGCGAGTTCGATCCTCACGCTTGCAAAGAGATATTTTTAATTTTATATCTTCTCGTTGTAATAGACGCAATTAAAAAAAAACAACAACAATTCTAAGAAAAAGGTGTATGGAAAAAAGTGTCGTTTTTGAGATTTAACTCAAGCAAATCACAAAACGAGGCGTAAAAAGCTTCGCTTCAAAAACTGACAAAAGACAAAAGAAAAAGCAAGCGTAATCAGATAAGTAGAACTAGAGTAAAAGCAAATAGATAGAAGAAACAAATGAGTGAAATCAGGCACAAAAGCAAATGAGTAAAATAATAGAAAATAAGCAAAGATTGGAGCAGGGATTAGGTATAAAACTAGTACAAGGTTTTGGACACCAAACCTTTAATGATTTTGCCTGAGATCATATTAAGGCTTGTTATAAGGTAAAAATATAGTATCACGTCGAAGAACGTACGGGTGTGTCGAGTACACAGCTAACTACATATATTAAAAATTAATTTTTACAGTTTATGTACTGTGGTTATTTATAAAGCATATATTTTTTTTAATCGCTTTTCATAATTTTTTCTAAAACCTGTAATTCTTCAACTAAAATTTTTAAAATGATCTAATAAAAGTACTATACACGAAGAATATAAATGCAGAGGAGTTAATGCAAAAGTAAACAAAATTTAGCAAAAGAAAAAAATAAGGTTAAGAAAGCAATTGTAAGAATATAAATATTAAAAATCTTAAAATATGGAATACTTGGATAAAAGTATTAATATCAGATATAAAAATGTGTGGTCGGGTTCTCGCAAATATCACAATATACAAGCAAACAAGGTGGAATTAGTTTAATCTGTTCTAAGCCAACTATAATAGTTTGCTGCGAGAAAGTGACAATTAAGGGAAGCGTCAGTCATTGAGGCCGAAATACTAATTATCGAAAGTGTTTTTGCTATAGGCCAGCGCAAGTATAGCAAGTTCACAGAAAAGCATAAACTTATTATATTGTTAAAGGTGCAGACACATTCAGGTTGTTGAATAATTTATATATTTCAATGTGTTGCATGCAGCGTTCAAGTTAATTAGAGCTAAAATATTAATGCATTCTAATGAAATGTTCATAAATTAAGCTGTAATTCTTGAGGTAGATGATGATGATGATGATGAAGATGATGACGAATAAATCTTAGCGGCTGCAACAGATAGATAAATTTAATGTGACATTTCTTACGCTTTATAAGTCAATTATAAAAATAGAAATGTAACTGTTTTCAAGAATTATATCGTATTGCCCTCTAGAAGCACAAAAAGTCAAAAAATTTTAAAGCATTCCTAGCATCTTAATATTACAATTTATAAGCAATATTTATTTACATTCAGTTACACAGCTGCCATCATTGTAAAAAAATTTAAAATAAAAATTACACCGCAAAATAATTGCTACATGACTAAAAAGCAATGTGATGATATGATATTGAAATCCTTAAGAGGTAAACGGTCGTATTATGCTTATAATTTACTTTTTTTCTTTTCTTTTTATCTTTTTATAATATCAAGTAAACATAAACTTGTAATTTATAGATTCTTCTATTATTTTGGTCATTCTCTACAGTTCAGAAGTAAGATATTCAATAAAATTTATTTTAATATACTCGCGTTTTACGAAATTTTTCATATGAGAATGCTTCTTGTGTATTAAAGTGAGACAACATGACAATCGAGACTCGAAAAACAAATCTAGAATTTTAATCGATCATATTGGAAACGATGATGCGCAAAGACACTATATTGAACATACAGTTGCGGTCAAAATAATAGCAGCGATCTAACTTAATTCAAGTTGTTTACAATATCGTTATATTTTCACGTTGTTTGAAGCAACGAGTATATATCTATAAGAGATTTTACTCGTCGCTCGTTATTTTTTACTCGCCGATATTAGCCATCCATCGACAGGATAGGGTATTTTGATGCAACGAGTATATATCTATAAGAGATTTCACTCGTCGCTCGTTATTTTTTACTCGCCGATATTAGCCATCCATCGACAGGATAGGGTATTTTGATGGGACATTTATTTTATACCCCTTCAAAAGTGCGAGTTTGTTTACATTTTGTTTTCTATATTTTGATCATTTTGGCTGCGTGCACAAGGGAGCAAAAAGATCGGTATTTATTTTTCTAGCAGTATTTAATAAATTTAAAATAAAACAAAGAAATATTGTAGATTTAATAAATGAGAATAAAAGTTATATTTGATACAAATTTTACAGGTTATTATATATATGTATGTGTGTTTTTTTTTCTTTCATCTTCTTTAGTTTGTTTCTAGCTGGACATTTTCCTTGTAGCAATATTTTGCTTGCTACTTTGGATACTCAACCATAATTTTTAGATACTACATTAGATCAATCAAAATATGAAATTCTGATGATTCGGCTAATAAAATAAATATTAGTCAGGACTTGAAAAATTTTTTTTAACAAAAATGCTTTTGATAAATAAAATTAACTTGAATTAACAAAATACAAAATACCAAATTTCTTCAAAATCAAAGAAGAAAATATTGTATAAAGATATTCTCCTACAGCCATATATGAATTTTCATGCTAATCGGAAAAAAAAGCATTTTGTTTTCACCATTTTCAGTATAGTTGCCGAACGTATATAAGCTATATTACAAAATTTTAGTCTAATACAACCAAAACCGTCCAAAATATGACATTTTTGTTGATTTGTAGGCGGTAAAAGAGGGTGTGGTAAAATATTTTTCCCTTAAACCATCTGGAACTCAAAACAAATCGAGTGCCAAAATTTGAGCATAATTTACTTTATACCTATCGTTTTAATATTTTAACTGTATTAAAATATAGAACTAATTTTAATAAAAAAATTTACGAATTTCGTAATCAATTTTTACTAACACTTTTTACAAATTTTACAAAATTTAATACTTTTTAATGCTTGCATTAAAATTTATTCCAAGATTTCTAACCATGAAGGTAGTGTATTATTTTAAAAAAATAAGAAAAATAAAAATAAATAGAATATATGTATATTAGGCTGTCCCACTTTTTCAACGTTTCTCAAAAGGTCCCCGGGTCACGTTGACTTATGATTCTACTCTTGAAAACATGAATTTTGATATATAACACTTTAATATCAACTAACGGTAAATAGTCGCGCAATCAGCTTAAAGGCTTTTTGGCTAAAAAAAATTATATTTTCGAAAAAACAAGAAATTTTTTCTTCAGTATTTTTCATATCACATATTTTTCATATCACTAATGAAACAATTTTTATCAATTTATACTTATTTAAGAGATAATAAAATTTTCCATCTTATGCTTTAAGAAACATTGCATTTTGTTCTGTACATTTTTTTAAAAAACTCTGCAAAGTGATTTTGATTAAATTTTTTTCGAAAATTTGACAACTTCAACTCACATTACCACGCTTTACAAGAGCATAAGAAAGAAGTTTTTAATTATGTAAATTTCGTATTTTGAAGAATTTTACAACAAAAATTTTGATGTATAATTTGAAGATATATGATATGGTATTTTTATTAAAAAAAACACAACTGAACAGTGAGTTTTTTTGAAAAAAATTCAATTTTATTTTTATTAAACGTAACTACATAAGTATTTATGTAAATAGCCATAAGAAACAAAATTATATGACATTAGTTTAAGTTGCGAAGTATTGTAAGTTTTCCATTGGATCCATTGTCCACGTATTATTTACCATATTTAGAAGTCATATTATTCTTTCTGCTGGATCATTTAATATTGTTACATTTTTAAAAAATTTTTTATTTCCAAAAAATTTTCATTCCTACTCCACAAGGAAGGATGCATCTTAATAAGTTCCTTACAAGAAAAAATATTGTAAAACTGTATATTATAGTAAAGCCAGCGAAGGTGTTAAAGGCCAACTCATAGCAGAAAAGCTGTATAACAACAAAAAAATAACATTAGCATGCAAAACAGTGCATCGTAATACTGAGAACATACTAGGGGTATTCACAATCCAGTGCAAATGGTCTTGCACCATATCATTTGCAAAATGGTAAAATATATATATACTCTACACTAAGAAAATAAAAAGGAATGCATTTACTACGCTACTGCATATATACAACACTAAAATCCATAGCTAAAATTTACTATACATTGCAATACTAAATTGCAAACTGACTGCTGATTATAAAAAAACTGCTGCGAAAAAAACTGATATGGAAGATAAGCGAATATAAAACCAAATAATTGTGCGTAAAGAATTTTTTCTACATGAAATTGAGTTAAGCGAAATTTCCAAAGGAAAATAATGTTGCTTTTCATCAATAGGCTGCGAATTTCACGTTTTGCAACAACTGTAGCAAATTATATCAAAAGGCCGTTCACAATTGATAGGAAATTTATAAAATTATTTACAAAAGCACAAATATCCAAAATACACGAAATTGTGAATTGCCCTACTAAAAATACAAGCGCATTAAGATCCGCACTTTTGTTAGATTATTGTTATTTCTAAGAATGATCAGTATCTGATCAATAGCATAAAATCCGTGGTGACAAGGAAGGAATGACTAAACTGAAGCTATCGTTAGAAAGCGATACGCCATTTTCTTTATTGCCATTCTTTGGAAGGATGAAGGTAAAAGCTTTTTAACCATAATAGAGTATCACTTATGTCTGGCGTGATCGCTGCTTACTCCCATCTGGATTGACCCGTGGTGGCGGTGTTCTAATTGCCGTCCGAGCGGGTTATCGTTGTCAGGAAGTAACGTTACAACACTTGTCTGAACACTTAGAGCAACTATGTGTACGAGTGGATTGTCCTGTTTCGAGTTATGGATCTAGTGTATCCTCGTTTATAAGTATTTATGTATTTATATAGTATATTCCACCCTGCTCTAATAGTGAAATTTATTCGATGCACTTTAGTAATATACTTAATATTGTTGATCGCCTTAAAGATAACGAATACCTCTTAGTTTTAGGTGACTTTAACTTAGGTAATACAAATTGGTCTCAGTCTGATGAGCTAACAAGTATGATTCCAAATTCGAGCCTAAACTCGGAGATTGATTTTATTGATTCTATTTTATCGTTGGGTACACAGTAAAAAATTTGAGGGTAAATTTTATCTTTTTTATAACATTTGTGTGTTATGGACTTTTTTTATTCCAAATAATTAATAAATTTTATACCACTCAATATTATAAAAATAATAAAACAAATATAATTTAAAAATTTTACAAGGATATCATGTGTAAATTAAAATATATTCTGGTTCGAAGGGAAAAAATTCACCGAAATCGGGAAATGTATAAATATAGTGGTTTCGATTGGTCTGACGAGAAAAATGGTCTGGAAAAATTTATAAAATTTGATGGTATAAACTTTAAAACATTTTTGGTTTGGATTTATATGTATATAAAATAGTATAAAATTTATGCTCATATTTTTTACTGTGTATAATTCAAATAAACTCAGTTAAACATAATTTGAATAAAATATTGGATTTAGTTTTTTCCGATCCTGACCTTAATGCGGTTTGCGAAGAAGCAGATTTCCTTTTGTCTAACAATAGTTTCCATCATAAAGCTTTATTAATTAAATTGAATATTCTAACAATAGAGTTATCTGCTCTAGAAGAAGATACTTTTGTTTTTGATTTTCGAAAAGCTGATTACGTAGCAATTATTAACTACTTATCAAGTGTAGACTGGCATGCAGATTTAGGTGACAATTTGTTACAAAATTACCATGAAACATTTATTAATTTTGTTTCTATAAAAAAAGTTAAGAAGAATTCTAAGCCGGAATGGTTTAGTAAAAATCTTTCCAGATTAAAAAATAGAATGAATAAGCTATTCAAAAAAAGTAAGGATGATATAGCTTTTCGTCAAAGTTACCATCAAGCGCGAAAAGAATACGAATCACTCAAAAAGCACCTTTACAGAAGGCATATACGTGGTCTTGAATCTGATATAAAATGCAACCCTTAAGCATTCTGGAATTTCTTGAATAAAAAAAGGAATACCAAGGGTTTCCCTAAAAATATGTTTTTCAAAGAAAAAATATCGAACAACTCGAAAGATGCTAACCTGTTTAATAAAGGTATTGGTCCGTAAGGACATTAATAAAGGTATTGGTTCGGATAATATCCCTCCAATATTTCTTAAGAAGTGTGCAAGTGTTTTAGTAACGCCACTTGCACTTATATTTAATTTGTCCCTCAACAAAGGTCAGTTTTTAGAAGTCTGGAAGGAGTCTATTATAATTCCTATACATAAATCTGGTTCCCGTCAGAATATAGCCAATTATCGTCCTATATCTAAACTACCATTAATTCCAAAACTGTTTGAAGCAGTTGTAAAAAAACAAATTTATACCTGCATAAAAAACTCAATATCGGATAAACAGCATGGTTTTGTATCTGGAAAATCCACCTCGACAAATCTTACTTTATTTTCTCATTTCATAAAAAATGAATTAGAATCAGGAAACCAAATTGACGTCATTTTCACAGATTTCGCTAAAGCCTTTGATAGGGTGCAGCATCCTATACTGGTAAAAAAGCTACGGCTGATGGGTTTTCATTCTTCATTATTATCTTGGATAGAGGACTACCTCACAGGTCGATGCCAATCTGTCCGTATTGGAAAAAGTTTTTCAAAGGATATTATGAACCTTTCAGGAAAATGTTGAATTTTTAATTTTTTTTTTAAATTTGCTTTGGTTTCTTCCTTGTTTATTAATTACAATGTAGTGCACATAAAAAGACATTGGTTAGAAAGTTACATAAAGTATTGTTTTTACCATATATGGCTTGTTGTAGAGTACTGCTATTATTTTGACCACAGCTGTATAACGTAACTACAGTAACGAAACCAAATAACCAACAAAACGAGTAAAAAAAAAATCAGTAAGCTAAAACGGAGAAAATAGCAACGAGTGAACAAGAAACAAACGTCGACAAAATGTAAACAAATAGTTATAAAAACAAAACGTAAACAAATAGTTTTAAGCTTACAAAGCAAACGGCAACGAAATGCAAAGAATTTACTAAAGTAAAAAACCTTGAAACGGAAGAAAAATATACATAAACAGACAGTAAATTCAACGTTAAAAATGATTAAGTTAATTTAGTTTAGAGTAGAAAAATTTAAAGATTTGTGTCGTGAAAATGGAAAAGGCTTTAAAAATGTGCTCGAGCAGCATTTAAGTGAAGCTTTCGGAGGTGACGAAATTGCTATGAAGGAAAACGCGGTTGTTCCGTTACATTCAGAAATGGCTATTCAGAATATTTCGATGCCATTCAATGCAATGCAGTGCAGAATGTCATACCTGAAAATAATATTGCAACGAAAAAAGTTCAACGAAAGAGGACATAGCACTGGAGACAATGAAGATAAAACCCAGACTAATGACGAAATAGGTGAACAACCTCTTTGCTATAATCAGAAAAAAAAAAAGAAATGACTCTAAACGCGCTTAACAATTTTCACAAAAACATAAAATTTACCATGGAAACTGAAAATGACGGAAAACCAACATATTTAGACACATCAGAAACAAGTTATGTCCATGGTACACGTCACATGTCAAAGTCGCTATAAATAAAAGAAGCAAAGTTTATGTTAAATGTAAAAGGCACCCTACAAATGAAAACTGGGAATTATACAAACATGCTCGCAATACTACTACCTTTTCTCTTATTAAACAGTCAAAAAATTCATTAACACATTAAATACTGATCTTCCGTCTAAAATTCTTTGGAAAAATATTCGTTGCCTAGGTGTAAGTAATAAAGATGATCGAAAGTGCGAAATTGAACCCAATAGTCTTAATATCTTTTTATGTTTAGATCACCAGCTAATATTAATGTAAATCAATTTAATGCTCGTAACACTCGTAATCACCTTGTTAATGATCAGTTCTTTTTCTGTAATGTTGATGAAAATGATGTTATATTGTCAATTATGAAAATAAAGTCTAATGCCATTGGCAGTGATGGCATTCCTTTACAGTTTTTTTTTTATATACTTTTAAGCTAGCCACAATAATACCAGTTGCTAAAGTCAATAATGCTTCCTCTATGAAAGATTTTATGAAAGATTATTATTCTATGCTCGTTCTCAAAAGTCTGTGAATCCTTGATATGCAAGCAAATTAATGAGTATTTAGAGTTTTATAAACTGCTTTCACCGTACCAATGTGGTTTTCGAACCGGACATAGTTGCGCAACAGCTATGCTAAAGATTCAAGATGATATACGCATAAATTATGACGCTGGTAATATTACACTCCTTCTTCTTAACTTTTCTAAAGCATTTGACAGTGTAAATCATAAAATACAGCTACAAATTTCCTTAAAAACATTTTAGACATCAGCGAAAAAACTTTTCATACAAATAATATAAATAAAATTCGAACAATACTACAAAAAAATTAGTTTCCTAAAAAGACTATCGAAGAGCTAATACACAAACACAAATTAGGAAGAAACAAGGTTGCACAAGTACGTACTTTCGTACCATTTTGGACACGTTTTTATTCTTCACGTACGAGGTACAACATTTTCCGTACTAGTACACTTTTATTTTCATCGCTTTTCTGTGTATTTTTCTCTTGGTGTGGCCACACTCGTTTTTTTTTGGTTCGCATTATAGCGATTTGGCAGCACTTCTAGCATTTGGATTTTTGGTTACGTATGAAGTGCAAGCAAACAAAAAGTGCGAATCACATCTGTGGTGCGAATGGTACCAAGGTACCAATGGTACTCGTACCTATAAGCTTGTATGAAAGTTTCATATAAATCAGAGGGTACTAGTACGTCGGTACTTTTGCTTTATGTTAGTATTCATAACAATTTGCCATGGCTTTATTCTTCAGTTTGCTTAAAAATAATTCGACAAAAACAAAAGCTTTTGTTGATCCTTCCTTTGTTTTTATTAAAGCTTGGCATTGGTTGCATTTCGCTGTTTAAGTTTTTATTTCTGGTGCGAAAAAAACCAAACGGAACTTTTATCTTCCGATTTGCTTTTGTGCATATTAAAGCAGAGATATTTTTAATATATCAAAGTTACTTTATTAAAGAAATTTAATGCTTTTTGATGCTTAAACAAAACATGTGATTGCCAGAAGATATATAACGGAAGTGAAGACATCTTGTTTATAATAAAGGAAAATAGAGACACAAAAAAAATAATGAATTATGTGACAACGTTGCATTTATATATGATACAGGAACAATGTTGCATTTGACAAAAATACAGGAACGGTGTTGCATGTGAATGACTTCGTAGTTCTAACACCTCCCCTCGAAGTGATGAATTTGCACATCGTTCCTGTGCCAGTTTACAATGCCCAGTGAGTGAATACTTCTGCGATGCTTAACGCCATTCAAACCTTTAGTTAAAACGTCTGCTGGCATTTCTTCAGAAGGCATGTATGCCAATGTTATTTTTCCGCTTTGATGACAGTCTTTTACAAAATGATGACGCACGTCAATATGCTTTGTGCGCGAACGATAGCCCAAGCATTGAATTAATTTTTGTGCGCTTTGGCTGTCGTTAAGCAATGTGACGCCATGGCATGGCATATTCAGGTCACTCAGGATACTTTGAAGATACAATGCTTCTTTTGTCGCCTCGGATATGGCCATGTATTTTGCTTCCGTGCTTGAAAGCGCAACCGTTCGTTGCTTGCGTGCTTCCCAACTTATTGCTGCACCCGCTAATATGAATGCATAGCCGCTATATGACCTTCTATCACCTATGTTGGAGCCCCAGTCTGCGTCAACCACGCCGTACAAGTCCTTGCCATTTTTAGAGTATAGTAAGCCATAATCTGTAGTGCCCTTTAGGTATCGTAATATCCGTTTGGCGGCCTTCCAGTGCTCTTCGTTATAATTTGTGTTAAACTGACTCAAGTAGTTGACGGAATATGATATGTCTGGTCGAGTTGTTACCGCGAGATACATTAATGCCCCTATAAGATTCTGATACGGATACTTTGCCATGACTTTTTCGTCCGCTGTTTCTGGCTTAATCAATTTACAGTTGCTCTCGATTGGATTATGCGCGACCTTGCATTGCGCCATATTAAAACGCTCCAATATTGCTTCAGTATAGCTGCGTTGCGATAAAAACACTTGATGGGATTTTAAGTTTTGTTGAAAATCTATTCCCACGCAACACTTAACTGGTCCAATATCTTTCATTTCAAACGATTGAGTCAACATTTGTTTTACTCCTTTTAACCAATTTGCATCGTTCGATGCTACTAACAAATCGTCTACGTATATAGTGACCAATAAAATCTGCTTACCTTTTTGCTTGACGAACAGGCATGGATCTTGCTAATATGCTTTCAAGCCAAGTTGATTGAGCTGCATTGTAAGCCGATTGTACCACATCAGTCCTGACTGACGCAAACCATATAATGCCTTTTTCAATGAGCATACAGGATTAGGGTTGGATTTCAACGCATTGAGCCACCTATCCGCTATGATTTCAACGTCCTTTTTATGCTCTGATTTATCTTGAGACCCCATCTTTTCACCTGATCTTAGTTTAATTAAGACGTCTTCTAAATGTTCTGGAACTTCCATAAATACGCTCTCTTCAAGCCTGCCATTGAGGTACGCGGTGACAACATCCATCTGATGTATTTCCAAATCCATTTCAGCAGCCAATGCTGTCAACAAACGGATCGACGTTGAACGTACCACTGGTGAATATGTGTCGTTGAAGTCCTCCCCTGGACGCTGTGCATAACCTTTAGCTACCAAACGCGCCTTCTTTCTGCCGTTGTCTTTTGTTCGAAACACTATTCGATTACCTATAACTTTTCGTTGCTGTGGGCGCTCAACAATTTCCCAAGTGTTGTTTTGTATTTGCGCCAAAAACTCGTCCTCGAGTGATTTTTTCCACTCTGATGCAGAACTCCGAGACATGGCTTCGCTCCAAGTTGATGGATCTGCTTCTTCAGAAAAGCATGCCATTACGCAATCCTCAAACTCGTCCTCCGCTGACTCATTTTCTGATACATTTTCATCTTCTTCTGGTAAAGTTTTACTGGATATTTGGAAAATCTTTTTCGGTCTGCCGCGCTCGCCTGATCTTTGAATTTTTGGACGTCCCCTGCCGCGTTTCAGATTTTGAACATTGCTTATATCATCAATCGAAACTACATTAGTATCAGTTTGAATTGAAACAGACTGTTTATTTTCTCCTATTTCAATGTCAATGCTTTTATCGCCAATAAATGTATTTTCAAGATCATATATTTCTTGGTATTCGTTATCAAAACCGGGTTCATTTATGAATTTTACGTCGCGACTAATTATAATGTGTCTTTTGTCTTTTGACCACAATCGATACGCTTTTGATTCGGATGAGTACCCTACTAGCACGCATGGCTCAGAGCGAGATTCGAATTTACTTTTATTTTCTTTATTTAGCACATATGCTTTTGAGCCAAACACTTTGAATGTTTCACTGTTGGAATTTTGTTTTTCCAAATTTTATGAGGAATTTCTCCTATACTTTTTGTTATACACCGATTTCTAATATAACACGCACAATTAATTGCTTCAGCCCAAAACATAGGAGGCACGCCAGCTTGTTTCATCATGCACCTCGCCATCTCGACAAGTGTCCTATTTTTGCGTTCGGCTATTCCGTTTTGTTGAGGTGTATAAGGCGTTGTTAAACGGCGCTTTATTCCATGCTTTTCCAAATACGCGTCAAATTCACGATTACAATATTCGCGGCCGTTGTCCGACTGCAACGATTTTATTTTTCGGCCCGTAAATGTCTCTGCGGCCGCTTTAAATTTTATAAAAGTTTCGAAAACATCGGATTTTTGTTTTAGGAAATAAACTTCACACCACCGCGATTTATCGTCTATAAATGTCACAAAATACTTTGCGCCTGAGTTGGATGCGCATCTCATCGGCCCGCACACATCACTATGCACAATTTCTAGCAAGTCACTTGTTCGGTTTTCTTCAGATTTTGGAAAAATTGTACGCGTTTGTTTTTCACTTAAGCACACTTCACAAGCCGATATGTTATTTTTTGTGTCCATCTCTAAGCCATGAACAATGCCCTTTTTATACATTTCTTTTAAATCGCGTTCATTAAGATGACCCATACGGTAGTGCCACAAGTCAACGTCATTTTTTGGCTGAGTAATAAACACACTGTTTACATTATTTTCCATAAAATATGAATTGCCATTGCGTTTCGCGGTAAACAGCACTTTTTTATTTTTATCAATGACTACCGCCTCATTTTTACGAAAATGCACTTCAAAATCTTTATCAGTCATTTTCGATACCGATAACAAATTTGTTCGCAAATCGGAAACGTAAAGCACATCCCTAAGTGTTATGTTTTGTTCTGCTCCTTCTTTGTTCACGACCACTTCAATGTCACCGACGCCAGTTATTGTTGTCGAATTATTATTTGCTAAGTTAAGCATTTGTTTCATTTCTGACATTTGCGAAAACTGATTTTTGTCAGCACTCATATGTGAGGTGCAACCACTATCAAGGCACCACTTTTTATTGTTTACTGGACACAAGAAAACTGATTCCATTGCATTCAATGATACACTTTGTTTTTCACAAGCTTTGTTTTTATTTGTGTGCTCACTTTGTTTGCATTGTTCTAATTTTACTTTACACTCTCTCGCATAATGTCCGAGTTTATTGCATCTGTAGCAAACTGCGTTTTGTTTTGTTTGCGCTCTCTTCTATGATTTTAACGCGAAGTATTTCTGGCTTCGGCAAATCATCGCGAGTTTCTAACGCGCACCGAAATGTTTCATAAGAGCTAGGCAAACTGTATAAAAGCAAAATGGCCAGCAACTCATCATCGATTGACAAACCAATTTCTTTTAATTTTGACACTGCGTCGAAAAAATCGTTAAGATGCTCTCTTACTTTGTCGCACTCTTTCATTCGCGCAAGAGCAACACGCTTTAGAAGAGTCGCTTTACGAGCAGGCCCTTTTGATTGATATGTTGCTTCGAGTTTTAACCACGTTTTTCTAGAACTATCACATTCTTTTACTAAACTTAATTCTGATGGACTTATGGCGAGTAAAATGTCCGCGCAAGCTTTTAAGTCTTTTTGCTTCCACAAAATCCTGCCCGGAGCGTCATCTGGACATTCCTCAGTCCCTTCCACGTACGACCACAAATCAGCTTTTATTAAAATTGCGCGCATCTGCACTTTCCACGTGTCGTAATTTTCCGCGTTTAGCGGCTCGATTCGAACGACACCCGACATTTTTGCCCTTGTTTAATTATTTGCAAAAACCCGAAACCGACGCAAACAAAACTTTGACAAATTTTACGACTGAGCTATTCACTCAAATATAAACTTTTTTTTTTTTCGAAAAAACACTTCGCGCACTTTTGCCTCTCTGGGCCCATAACCTATTAAAGCAGAGATATTTTTAATATATCAAAGTTACTTTATTAAAGAAATTTAATGCTTTTTGATGCTTAAACAAAACATGTGATTGCCAGAAGATATATAACGGAAGTGAAGACATCTTGTTTATATTAAAGGAAAATAGAGACACAAAGAAATAATGAATTATGTGACAATGTTGCATTTATATATGATACAGGAACAATGTTGCATTTGACAAAAATACAGGAACGGTGTTGGATGTGAATGACTTCGTAGTTCTAACAGTGCAAGATATATCGTTTGTCCATTCTAGCACCTGAGAAATTTGTTGGAAATAATCTAATTGTGCTATTCTTGTAAACACTTTAGATAAATCACTTCAAAATATCATTCATTTTTTCTAAAGATATGTTTTGTATCCTTTTACAGATGAAATCAGTAAACTTTGTTTTGGACAGCAGCAGGGCTGAAAACACTTTATAAGGTGGGCTCAGACGATACAATATGTTGCCAAGCCTGGGTGTAATACTGAATAACTAAAAATTAAGCTTTGCGTCTCAACGATCCCATTTGTTGTTGAACTTCATTAAGCTAAAAAATTTCGAATGGACAGCAGGTATAGCGTTTTGGCAGCAGTGGTGATAATAAATTAATTATTAGAAGATGAAGATCATTTTTAAAGTTAACTGTTCCAAAACTAAGCTGCCAAGAGTGGTAGGTATATGAAAAAAACGATATTGCCATGTCGTTATGTTAATGTTCTTAATAAACTAGGGCGAAATAAAAAGGTTATCAATGCTATCTCATTGGGTTTGAGGTTGAAATAATGTTTGCTTTTTGCTTCTGTGGTGTAAAGTATAACACAGTATAAAATTTTTCTAAGCGTATTGTTATTGAAATTTATAATGTATTTTGAATTCTGCCTTTCTTCTTATCAAATCTGTTCTGAAATTAATATTACGCATTAATAGACATTTGAAATTGCAAATGGTTGGCATTTAAATTAATAGAAAACAATCAGCATTTTCTGTGATACTTTAAGTTCTGTTTTTCTTCTTATCAAATTAATTCTGGAATGAATAAAAGATGGGCTTAACGTCAGCCACCAAGTGTAGAGCAAATTTTCAAATTTGCTTTACGTTGACATACAAAAAATAATTCCTAGGGAAAAAAAAAGGAACCTTTAGTTTAGATTGCAATTATAAGTGATCAATTAAAATTTCATAAGTTAGTTAATAAAAATTTCGAGAAAATGTAAAATAGCGAAATATACTTGATTCAGATAAAAACAAACTAAAGAAAACAAAAGATTGACAGCTAAAAGAGTTTTAAAAATATTATCGATGCGCTTCTACGCCTTTATTCAAATCTAGTTGTTAACCAAACTAATACGGAGCGTATTTTGAAATAATGTTTTAATTTTC
This sequence comes from Dichetophora obliterata, assembly GCA_963920525.1. Classification (NCBI taxonomy): domain Eukaryota; kingdom Metazoa; phylum Arthropoda; class Insecta; order Diptera; family Sciomyzidae; genus Dichetophora; species Dichetophora obliterata. The sequence goes on from OY986439.1 coordinate 173,459,562, forward strand.
AGCTAAATAACGAGAAAACCGTAAATCGATTTATAAACATTTATGATGGAAATGGTTAACATTTTAATGAATGAAAAATGCACTTATTTTTTGGTATAATGGAACATGGAGTGACAGAATTAATATTTTGTTATACATGTATCTATATAACAATGAACCATAAACTCAACCAACGACATCAGCATTGAGATCAAACGAAGAATAACTCTTGCCAACAGGTGTTACTTTGGGTTCAGTAGGCAATTGAGAAGCAGAGCCCTCTCTCGACGAACGAAAATCACGCTCTATAAATCGCTTATCATGCCCGTTCTACTTTATGCATCACAAACCTGGGCGCTGAGCAGTTCAGATGAAAAGACTTTAGGAGCATTCGAAAGAAAGATTCTTCGTAAGATCTACGGACCAATCTGCGTCAATGGCGAGTACCGAATACGAAAGAATGATGAACTGTATGAGCTGTACGCTGACATCAACATAGTCAAGCGCATTAAAATCGAGCGGCTTCGCTGGCTTGGTCATGTTCAGCGCATGAAAGACGATGCTCCAGTGAAGAAAAAATACGATTCGGTACCCAGCGGTGGTCAACGCAGAAGAGGACGACCGCATCTTCGTTGGAAAGACCAAGTAGAGGACAACCTGACGAAGCTTGGAATTTCCAACTGGCGCCAGCAAGCGAAAGACAGAAATGGCTGACGCAAATTCTTAGATGAGGCCAAGACCGACATACGGTTATAGCGCCAACTAAGCAAGTAATATAAAAATGAAAAATGTTGTTTTTGTTTCGGCCTTCTGTGGTTTGTTGCTATTATAAATTGGGCTGTGGTCGTATGGCGGCCGCAGTCTAGTGGGTAGAGTGCGTGGCTACTAAGCTAAAGAACCAGGGTAGCCCGGGTTCAATTCCAGCTCAGACAGAAAGTTTTTTCAATGAATGAATTAATTTTTCTGTTCGGTCGTCACCTCTCTGCAGACAATGGCAAACCTCAGAAAGTACAAATTGCCTTGTAAAGCTTGTTGAGAACATAAGCCGTTCGGTGACGGCATTAAACACGCAGGTCCAGCTCTCGGTAATTTGTGATCAAGCATTTAATAACACGCACAACACAATTGATCAATAGAAGTCAAAGTCCTTCCAAGGGATGAAATGGCCAGTTTATTTTTTATATATTATAAATATATAAACTGTTTTTTTATTATCCTATTTTTCGACATTTCGGCTCACTTTGTGGGCCTTCGTCAGGGCATGAAATAATAACAAATTTTTTCTTTAACACATTTAAGAGATTAGCACAAATAAAAATCTTTACATAAAAAGTTTAAAAAGTTCGCGATACTAATAGCAAAGCTTAACGGATGGAATAAAATCACGATAAAAAATTTGATATCGATATGAATTGTTATAGGTATGTTCTGTTCCACGTTAAGTGAGGATGAATGTTATAAAGGAAGGAAAAATAAGGAATTACAAGAAGGATATTTTGTCGTACTACACATGTATGTTTTATATATTTTGTAGCGACCTTTTTTTTTGCTCGTCAAACTTGTATCTTTGTTTAGAAAATCCAAACATTTTCATTATCTGTTTCGAACTTTTTTATTTTTCATATATATTTTATTATTTTGAGAGTCCTTTTTTTTCTGCCGATGCAACCCTGGGAAGAAACACAAAAGACAAAAACGAAACAAACGCTAGAATTTACAAATCCTCGACTTATATTCCCGGTTTATCTGAAAGATTTACAAAATCCAATCTGCATGACAAAGACAACGTAAATATCGCGCTAAAATCGAACAACACAGTACAACAACTTTACACTAAGACCAAAACGAAAATTGACAAGATGGACAAATTCAATGTTGTTTACAAAATTTCTTGTAACGGTGACTGGTCCAACGTATGTGATCAAGTATATGTTGGGACTACTAAAAATAAACTAAGGACAGGAATTGCTTCACATAAATCAGACCAAAAAACACGGAGAAATTTTGGAGCAAAAGACAAACTACCGGAGACGATACACTTTGGAAATGCTATAAATCATTAACGTTGCACAAAAAAAGAAACTCAACTACAAGACTGACACTGACAATTGCGCACACATATATATAGAAATTACATAGAAAAATTCGCTTGACAAGTTGACGAGAAATGACGAGTGCTTATTGTTTTTCAACTTATTCCGTTTTGTTAAAAATTCTAAAATTGTGAATTAATGTTTAATTTTTTCAATGTTAAATGCAACGCGTTTATTTTAAAAAATTTTTTAAAAATTGTGAGTTTTTAAATGTAGTGCATAAAATTATTTATTAATTATTGTTAAAAATTTGTTACAGTTCCTGATGATGTTCCAGTTCCTAGCCGACGTCGAGCAAAATATTGAACAAAAAAATTTTAAAAATTTAAACAAAACGTTTATTTTTAACCAAGAGATGGGATCTTGAGCCCGTAAAATATCATTTAATATAATATAAATATTATAAATATATTATAATAATCTTTTTTAATAGAACTCATTAAACTGTTAAATTGGAAAAAACTTTTGATTTCTTTTATAAATTATTAATTTATATTTTGCCATTTTAGTCTTCCCTGAACAGAACAAAGATAACCCTTAAATACGTCCCTAGTATCAAATGCAGCCGAAGAGGCATTTTCAACATGGTGAGAAATGTTTTTAAACTCTCCTTGTGGCATTTGACCTGACGAATTTTCAACGGCATATTTGGTGTCGGATTGTATAAATTTGAGGGGTACACACGTATCCAAAATGATATTATCGACGTGTTGTGGTTGTGACTTAACTCTTTTGTTGTAAATTTGCAACTTCTGCGTTAAAATACCAAATGCATTTTCGATGGTTCGTCTCGCTCGTGATAGGCGTTGATTAAAGTGACGCCTTGCCTCGTCTTGGTGCACTTGTATTCCTGGATAAGAGCGTAGAATATACGATTTTAGCGGAAATGCTTCATCACCAACCACCACATGTGGGGTCTCTACTGTACTGCCTGGTAGAATCTTATTACCTGTAACGTCAAGTTTATTTGCTTCCAATGCTATTCCAAAGCACTAGCACAAAAAGGTCTTCTTATAATTAAAAAACAAAGACCCTGTATTGTTTGGAGCTCTTATTACAACATGTTTGTCATCAATGGCACCGATACAGTTAGGAAAATTCCAAAGCTCCCAAAACTCCTGCTGAATTTTTTGCCAGTGCGTTTTGTTAGGAGTAGGCATTACAATCCATTACAATAGCTTTCCTTATGTTTGTGTCCTTTTTTAGGATAGATGAGTAAATTTTAGCATGAAGCCATTCAAATTGAGATGCTCATGCGACAGCACATGTAAAAAATTTTTTCATCATCCAAAAGTTTTTTATGTAGGGTTTAAAGCGAATTGCCTTTTTCTTCGTCTAGAAGTAAAACAATAAGCATTAATTGCTTTTTGGTTAAATTTGGGATCATTTTAGAATCTTATGCATTTTTTTAACATTCGTTGCTACTCCGTATAGCATTGAACTCAACGTTGCCTTTTCGTCGCTGTTTTACTGCCGGTGCAGTTACGTGCCGTGAGTGACCAGCAACCTTAAGAATCGAAGCAGACACTGAACGTTAAAAAAATTTAAGTTTTTAAGACGCACAATTAAATTTCTTGGACATCAATTGTCATCCGAAGGAATAAGTCCTGGTTCTAGAAAGACAACAGCTATCCAAGAATTTAGACCACCCAAAAACGTTACCGAAGTTTGACAGTTTCTAGGATTAAGTGGATACTTTTGAAACTTTGTTCCTGGGTACGCTCTTATATCGGAGCCATTAAGACAACTTTTGCGTAAAAATCAATAATTTGAGTGGGGCGAGGCACAGGTGAAATCGTTTGAGAAACTTCTTTGTTAGTCTCTCAGCCGGTTATGACCGCTTATCGCTTATCGATGCAGCACATGAAATTCACACGGACGCAAGTTTTTTTTTAATTATGGCTGGCGTGATGCTGCGGAAGGAAGGAGACGATTGTAAACCAGTTATGCTTTATAGCAGATCCAAAAATGATGCTGAAAAAATATACCACAGCTACGAGTTGGAGACCCTTGCTGTCGTCGTCGAAATCCTTGAACGCTTCAGGTACTACATACGCGGCAAAGATGTGACGGTGGTGACAGACTGCAGTGCAATAAAGATAACGATGGAGAAGAGAGAGCGCAGTCTCTGCATAGCCCGTTGGTTGCGAGTGCAAGACTACAGCGTTAATATCCAGCATCGACCTGGGTGACGTATGGAGCATGTCGACGCCTTACCAGATCACCCACTGAAGAGCCGCGCGATACAGAAACAGCATTGATGCGCATTGCCAAAACTAGTTTGGAACACGAAGATTGGCTCTACGCGACACGATAAAGTCACGAACGAGGAATATATTTTTAGCAATGGACGCTTATATTAAAAAATTTAAGGTTAAAACGTAAGAATGGGTGTTTCCTAAGGCTTTACGGTAGAAAATATTGCATGACTCTCATGATAAGGCAGGACATCTCGGAGTAGCGAAAACTATTCATAGGTTAAAGCAGTCGCTCTGGTTCCTCAAAATGCAAAATTTTACAAAGGGTTACATTAAATCTTGCGTAAAATGCGCATCCAATAAACAGCAAGGCGGAAGAAAAGGAGGAGAGTATTACTACGACCTCATTGAACCAATGCCATTTTAAACTATCGACAAGGACCATTTCCCAAAAGTTTTAAAAGAAACGAGCTGTTCTCCTGCTTATTGATTCGTTCACAAAATATACGATCATACGAGCGGTGCAAAACACTTCAACAAAACATGTAATCGAAGCTTTGAACGAGGTAAGTAGATTTTTTGGTTTACCTGCATGTATAATAACTGACGGTGGAACTACACTCAAGTCTAAAGAATTTCAAAGATATTGTAAAGACAACGACATAAAGCACATACAAAACGCTGTGTGCACTCCATGCGCCAATGGACATGCATAGCGCGCGAATAGAACACTTCTTTCAATGCTTCCAACAACAACAACAAAAGGCAAATGCTGGGACGAACATCACCGAAATATTCAGTGGTCCATAAATACGATGCGCAACAGATCTACCGAACGTACGCCTAACGAACTACTCCACGGGTTTCATACCTGCAGTATGAACGAGGCATAACTTTGGTGAAACGGTCGTGTTGTGCTCATAATTTAATTTTTTTTTATTGGATTCGCCCGGAAGTATGAAATCTTCCAAAGATACGTATACCCGTCCTATACGCATGCACGATTTACATTCTAAAATCTGCCCGAATCAGCCGGGACAGACAGAATGCACCTACGTACTAAAACATACCCCCTATTGGCAATTAGGATTTTCCACTAAGCACATTAATTGGCTTTTCAGCGGAATTTAAAAATTGAATATATATAAACGCGTATTTAAGTATACTTGATTCTATATAAATAAGCAACATCGAATTAAATAATAGTAATTATCAATTTAAGGTACCCGAAAAACAATCAAAAACACTAATCTCATTTTAACTGGTTTGCGGCCATTGTCCAACCCAAGGACCTACGTGGAAATGATATAAATCTCATATCCGCCAAATCAAAATCCCAATAAGTTGGATATGCATTTGGGCCAACGCAGGCATAAACTTGTATGGAAAAGAGATATACTCTGGCACACCAATCCAGGTGATAGTGTGAGTTCAGTCTAATTTCAAATCAGGAAACCACGTGAGCACGTAAATCCCAATTCGATTAAAAATTAAATTATTGAATAATTAAAAAGTAAGTTTTAAAAACGATTCATATTTGATGGTGCTTACTCTATAAAACATAATATCGAGACAAAAAAGAGAAACAGAACAATCTTAATTACCAATATTATATTGTTATAAAACTGCGTTAGGTATAATAGGATGAAGTTAAATTGATTTAATTATTTAAATGTAATATAATTTTCCGTTTTAAGACGTCTACCGAATCAGAAAAATTAATCATGTTGAAGTTATCATTGAAATCACTGCACATACATCGTAAAGGTTCATGAAGAGCGTAATTAGAACTGCACTGACTCAACTTAAAAAACAGAAAATGTCTAGTTCCTCTCCTTGGGATGTTAAAATTTAGAGCTGAGATGAGATATTCCGAATTAATCTCGCCACGAAGTAATTTATACAGAAACATGACATTAAGCATCATTCTTCTGCTTCTTAGGGAAGGTAGTAAAATAATTTTAAGGCGTATTTCATACGATGGCAGCATAATATTGGGGTTCCAACGACTATGACGTAAAGCAAAAAGTAAAAACTGTTTTTGAACGGATTCTATGGCGTCGATGTAGACATTATATTGTGGGTTCCATACAACTGATGCATATTCAAGAATTGGCCTTACGAGAGATGTATATAATAATTTAGTAGTAAAGGGATCACTGAATTCTTTAGCCCATCTTTTAATGAAACCAAGGACTCCTCTTGCCTTATTTATCACCATATTAACGTGGAGATTGAAGCGAAGTTGTGAATCCATAATAACACCAAGATCGAGAAAACTGGAAACTATTTTTAAGTTAGTGTTATTTATAGTGTAATTTATGTTACTAGCAGATCTTCGCGAGAATGTCATTTGCTTACATTTTTTTAAGTTGAGATTTAATATATTTAAGCTACACCAGTCCACAAGTCTATTTAGATCAGATTGTAAAAAATGTCGTTCTTCGGGTGATTTGTAACAAAGAAAAAGTTTCACGTCGTCAGCGTACTTTAAGACATTACAGTGTTTTATTACCGAAGGAAGATCATTAATGAATAGTAAAAACAAAACCGGTCCAAGATGACTGCCCTGAGGAACGCCAGAAGTGACCGAAATACTTTTTGAAAGAGAATTCTTATATAAAACCTTTTGAGTACGTCTAGATAAACTACGAATTTATCCAATTTAATAATGTGACAGGAAACCCAATAAGGTGGAGTTTTTTCAAAAGAAGATTATGATTAACACTGTCGAAAGCTTTGCTAAAGTCCATATAAATAACATCAGTCTGCAGTCCCAAAGTAAAACCATTTATAACACGCGTAGTAAACTCTAAGAGGTTTGTTGTAGTGGACTTACCCTTCAGAAAACCATGTTGAAAGACAGAAATGGTGGAAGACACGGAGTGGGTTAATTGATCAGTTATGATTTTCTCAAATAACTTAGGGATTGCACTTAATTTTGCAATTCCTCGATAGTTAGAAACATCTATCTTGGAGCCTGATTTATGACGGGGTATAATATAAGAATCCTTCCATATAATAGGAAAATAACCACTATGCAAGGAAATATTAAAAATGTTTGCTAGAGGAGTACACAGGTTTGTAGCACATTGCTTTAAAATACAGCTTGGAATTTTATCAGGGCCGGTCGTTAAAGAAGATTTTACTTGTCGAAGATTATACATGACAATATTTGGGTCTATTACAGGAGTTTCAAAAGAGTTAACTGGCGAGAGAAAAGGATACACCGTGCTAGTATTAAATGGTACATCGGAGTAAGTTGATTTAAAGAAGTTTGCAAACATGTTAGAAATCACATTGTCACAAGATGATTCTTCCTGATTGAATTTCATAAGGGGTGGAAAACTGGAGGCTTTACGTTTTGAGTTAACAAAACTATAGAAAAGTTTTGGATCTTCTTTAAATTAAGATTTTATGTTAATTATATAAGCAGAATAGCATTGTTTATTTAACAGTTGATATCTATGACGACAAGAAGAATAGAAAGCAAAGTCTAAACTAGAACCAGATATTTTATATTTTTTAAATAAACGATTTTTAAAATTTTTAAGTGCCTTTAGATCATTTGTAAGCCAGGGTGGATTTAAAGGATTGGAGAAACACCTTTTTTTGGGACGGACAATAAGAAACACCTTTGCAGAGTATCATTGAAAAACTGTACAGAAGATTCGACGTCATAATATGAATATGATGTTCCGCTAGTTAAAATTGGAGACCAATCAGTCTGCGAAAGTAAGGAATTAAGTTTTACATAGTCCGTTTTCTTAAAATTATAAACTTTTTTATTTCGAGCATCAGAAGTTACTTTATCTTCTTTTTCGTGGGGGAGTAAAACTGTTATTTCAAGAGTTGGATGATGTACATCTTCTGGAAGAGATACGGGATTCGAAAAATGGAGATTAACAGTGGTGCATCTATATACAAATACAAGGTCTAGGGTTCTGTGGTTTATATTTAAAATATCATTGACTTGTTGAATACACAGATCAGACACCTTATCTAAGAAGTCATTTATCCAATCACTATTGGAAACAGGAGTAAGAAATGAAGAATCGTAAGACGATCTCCAAGTCAGAAAAGGTAGGTTAAAATCACCCAGCACAATAAGAACGTCTTTATTTTTTAACAAATTATGAACTTTTCGATGGCGTGTAAGTGTTTTAAATACATTGTTAAGTCACATTTAGGAGGAATGTAAGAGCAGGTAACATAAATAATACTATTATTTAATTTAAATGCAACACAAATGAACTCAATGTCACTGGTGTCAAGAATTGTCAATTCTTCAGATACAAGCGAGTTTTGAACAGCTATCAAAACACCACCACCGATCTTATCATGACGATCTTTACGAAAAATTTGATATTTATTGCACATTATTTCAGAATTTAAGATATTAGAGCGAAGCTAAGTCTCTGTAAAAATTATAATGTTATATTCAAAATCAAAACTGTTTATGAAAATATCGGAAAGTTTGGAGTTAAGAACTTTGATTTAATGAAAAAATCTATATTTTTTCCAAAGTTGGTGACTTTACTTTTTAATTTTTTTTTAAAATTTTATAAACATTAACTCGTAATTTATATATTCTTCAATTATTTTGGTCATTATCTACAATAATAGAAGATAAGTTCTTTGCCCAAAAAAGAAAGCTCCACCCCAATAAATTTTTTTGCTCTTCCTTTTATGAACCCATACAATACCAGACTCTATGTTTTTTGCTGACTGAGCCGCTACATCTTTGTATTTACAGTGAATGTTACGACCTTAGGGCACGTAATCCATATATTCTGTAAATAACAATAATGGTAACAAAATCGACAGATGAAAAAGAAACAAACAAAAACTAAAAACAACAAATATTAGAAAAAAAAAACACAAAATAAATACAAAAAAAAAAAAAAACACGAAAGACAAAAGAAAAGCCAAACTTATAGTACGCACAACTATTTCAGCATATTGCAAAGACAATATGCATGAAGAAAAATTGTTGTGGAAGCAGGCTGGGGCAGATGAACAGCAATGAAACAGCCAGCCATCGAAGACCCAAGCCACATTCTTCTTCTTGCTTACATATATTTGCTGAGGAAAACCAGCCACGCGTGGGCCACTCATATGAAAAACACGTATTGAGTTTTCATTGCTTTTAAAGTCATTCGAGGAAATTACTTTTTGTAATATAAACATAAAGATATATTTTATTTTTTTTTTTGTTTCATTTTAAAAGGATAAATAAAATAGTATTCGATGTAGCTAAAGGAGTAACAGACAAAAGCTAACCAACTTGTACTCAATATATATGCATTATATAAATTATAAAATATACGATAATGGAATGACGTCTGTATTGCTGGACAAAAAACAAATAAGAATTGGAATCAATATTCAAAACAAAACTTAGAATAGAATGCAAATATTTGTTCAATACAAATAAGATTTTGGATAAGCAGATATGCATACTTGTTGGAAATATTATAACATAATTTTCAGATATCAGAAAAATGATATCACATACGAAAAATTATAAGTTATTCTCAATATTTACTGCCGTTGTTCGAATTAATTAATTGATAATAAAATACAAAGTGCTGCTGGATCATTAGCTTGGCAACTTTCATTAAACATAAGTTTAATGGTTTTTCAAAATTTTCATTAAAATGACTTATGACATGCTATGTGCTGTGGGGTATGACATATGGCGTGACATATAATATGGTATATTGTAAATTTTGGTACCCTGCATCTTTTTATACCTTGTGCATTGCTGATTTGATTTTTTTTTTTTTGGAGCGATGCTTTTGACAACTTTCGGATTTTCCTACACAATATGTTTTTATAACCCTACACTAAAACAACAACGGTGTTACTATAACACCGAAATGGTGTTACATAGGGTCCATCCGAACAGTGTTAATTTTATTGTATCCACTTGTGTCGCTGCAAATGGATATAATAATAGTATCCAAAACGAAGCGAAACTAAAACATCAATTTAGTTTAAAAATAAAATGAAACGTTAACACCATTTGAACATTTTCATTTTATCAGAATGGTATTAATTAAAAACCAACATCAAATGGTGTTTTATGAAATTGTGTGTTTTACAATATGTTTTACCGCATACGGTTACTTTTCATAAGCGGTACTTTTGGAAATTTTTTAAAGCGGCAAATTAAAAAAATACATTCTTATTGCCCAAATAAGATAAAGGGTCTGTTCGGAAATGCATCATGATGCGCCAGCTGCTTTTGCAGCACAACCCAAGTGTTCGAAAAAGTCAAATTTTGCAGCACTGGAAACGTCCAACAATCTTAAATTTAGTTCTTCTATCAAGCGTCACTCATCATTCACATAAACAAATTCACGCTGCATTTTGGACGATTGAAAACGGCCAATTGTACGCATACTGCAAATCGTGATGCATTTCCGAACAGACCCAAATATGTATCTTATTTACATATTTGGAGCTACCCTGCAGTGTAACCAACTAGTTTAAAACCAGTCTGCATACTAGTTGAAAACTGAGCAGTACTTGTTCAAAATCGTCTTTTTTCATATACTCAACTGGTATTTTTAACATGGCGATGTCATAGGAAATATAAAATGTCTTATTCTGAACAGATGAAAACTAGTTTATAATATATATATAGTTATAGTAAGTTTTATTCTAGTTTGTTAAAACTAAAAAATAATAAAGTTCATCCGACATGTGTGATGTGTGTAGGGGCAACGAAAAGAGTCCCGTTATTTTATCGATCTACATGTACATCCGACATGTAGTATCGCTTAAAGGGCCCTAAACTCAACACAACATGTTGTCAGTCGGCTGTATCGAGCGTTCGATCGGCCAAATACGAGGTTTGTCCTACAATGCGTAACAACATGTAGGACCATGTGAACCCCGCTATTGACAAGTGCTACTCTAAGTACCAAAAGGAAAACGATGAAAGAATACTTACTACTCTTGTGTATTGTCGCAGCGCAGACCTAACAAGAGGGTTAATCACTGAATCTGATATCAGCAACCATGAAAAAGTGAAATCATTGAAACTTAGCAGAAATACAATATTTATCAAAGAAGATAACAATTACATACATCAAGTTTTCTTTTCTTTTGATAAAAAAATAAAACAGAAAATTTACCAAGAAAAGGGCAGCCAGTGCTTGTAAAGGTTCTTCCCTGCGTGTTATTGAGAAATGCGAAAGTAAGTCTAGCGAATCTTTGTTGCACTACCAAAATAGATTAGAGTTCGCAGTTGTGTGGGCGTTATTCATATGTTGTCAGGATTTGTTTATAATATAATTATTATCTTGGAATCGGAAACTTTCAGTAATAAAGATGGTTCGCCATATTACTACGGTCGTGACGAACGCAAGGACTATTGGTGGATTGAGTATTTTCAAAACATTAAACTATTCCAAAAACTACCTAGTTCCAACTGGTTGTGAAAATGGTTGATTTTAACAATATGTAATTTAGTTTGATTTTTTCTAGTTTTACAACTGGTTTATTGTGACTTGACATGAACTAGTTGGATTTAAACTATTTTTGCAATTAGTAAATCTTGACAAAATATAAACTACTTTGTTTTAACTAGTATAAAGACCAGTGATGTTCCTCGACGCGTCGTCTTTAATTGTCGACTTTTTGGTGTCGACAATGCAGAATGTGTCGACAATGTAGACAATGTCGAGAATTATGTAAACAATGTCAACAAAATGCAACACTGCAAAAATGCAAGTTCCATTTAGATTATGCTGATTCTTAAAACCTTTTGAAAAGTCGTTTAATTAACACAAATTAACAAATTTTACAATTAAACAAACAAAAGCCATGCCCAGAAGGCGTAAAAATAAGGAATACTTCGAACTTGGACTCAATTTAATTAAATATTACAATAAACATGCAGCCTTTTACATTAATTATCTACACGTCGTTAAAAGCAATTGTCTACATGACATTGTCGACACCGTCGACAATAGTATTGCCGACATCATGTTCTCTACGCCGCACATCACTGATAAAGACTAATGCTTTTTTATTGCTGATTAGTCTTACACTAAGGGGAATAAACAAAGCATTATTGAATTGTATTAATTTGTTACAGATCCCTGCTACACTGTTGGCTGGAAAACTTCTTAACCCAAAAGTTGCTTCCCTCAAAAAATTCATGTTGGTATGCACTCGAGGTACCACAATGATCATATTTCTGTAAAAAAAATAATAATCCGTCGGGCGCTTTTTTCACGTTAGTGTTTTAAGCCCCAAATTTTAAAAAGTTATATTATTAATTCTGTTTTTTTATATATTTAATGTTTAAAACTATAGAAGTCATTTAATATTTAATATTGAACATATATTATGCATATATAATAATTAAATATCAAGAAAATATTGAATATGTTGAATACAGATCCAACAGATAAAAAGGTAAGAGAAAAATAAATAAAAATCTTGAAAGTGATCTTCTTAAAATTATTTTCAGTTGTTATTAAATAAAATTGAAATTTATGAGAATTTCATAGCACTTGAGGATCCGAAATTTTTAATGAGAGCATCACTTTTACATTCAGAAGATCAAAAAACCGGCAGAAGACCCAGTTATTTCCCCTCCTGATGCATAGTATATATATTAAATAAGTAATTAGTAAATCAAATCACGGTTGGCTGGAAATTTTTTTAACCCAAAAGTTGCTTTCCTCCAATAGTTCATGTTGGTATTTTCTCGCTGTACCACATTGATCATATTTCTGTAAAAAAAATAAAAATCCGTCGGGTGCTTTTTTTAAAGTCAATTTAAGCTACTCTATAGTAAATCGTTTTTAGTTAAATATTTTACAGTTAGAAAAAGATTCGTGTTTTCTGTCATTAAACAATAAAATTTTACGAAAATGCTTAGCAAAAAGTGTTCACATGAAGAAGGTTTGTCAAAAGTGTATGAAGTTAATGTCTGAATGCATAAAGAAAAAGTTGCTTTAAAATGAAGCAATATTCATATACCTTCGAGGACATTCGTTTACCTCGTGCTTTGTGTGAATCTTGCAAAAGAAAATTGAATCTTTTTGATATGGAAACAAGCAGAGTGAAAAATAAATAAACTTACATGTTTGTAAAATCCTAGCCTCAGCAATCAAAAACAGTCCAAATTCCAGTAGAAGACATTAGAACTTTATGACCGAAATTTGTAAAAGCTTTTCAGTCAATCACAAAAAAAAGGAAACTTTTCAAGCGGGGAGTGAAAGAGAAACTTGCAGCAAATAAACATATATTAGATGATTGTTTTAACTCCAAAAAATTAATATTTTCACGACAGTCAAGACTGAAAAAGTAATATCTCAAAAAATTTTAATTTATTGCAAAGATATGGAAGTGGAATATTGATATTGGGCATCGACATCGGAGAAAAATTTTTAAAAATCGGTTTGAGTGTGCAGTCAGAAGACGGATCAGATTTCAAGGAAAAACAACCAGCAAAGAAATCTTACAGAGTTTAGTTCGACAAAAAATTTAGTCACAAGTATAAAGCGCTTATCCGTTTGACAATATGAAAGAGCTGTAGGACCTCTTAAAATTAAATAATCTGCAAGCACTCATCGCGATTGATTTGAAATTTGCTAACATGCTCGTTAGCTTAGGCACTCATGCCAGTGCCTAAGCCAGCTGAAAAACTGATCCTGATACTGATTCCTGAGGTCTGTAATTGACTACAACAGTAATCACTTGTAAAGATTTTTATTTATTTTTCTCTTTCCTTTTTGTCTGTTAAATCTGTATTCAACGTATTCAATATTTTGTTGATATTCAATTATTATATATACATAATATATGTATGTTCAATATTTAATATTAAATGACTTCTATACTTTTGAACATTAAATATATAAAAAAAACAGAATTAATAATATAACTTTTTGAAATTTAAGGCTTAAAACACTAACGTGAAAAAAGCGTCCGACGGATTTTTATTTCTTTTACAGAAATATGATCAGTGTGGTACCTAGAGTGCATACCAACATGAATTTTTTGAGGGAAGCAACTTTTGGGTTAAGGAATTTTCCAGTTGTGTTTTGTGTTACTTTGTAAATCTTGGAGCTTTTTATACATAATGCATGTATCAACTTGCAGCGTTTTGTTTCTTACGACTTCTTAAAAATAGAAACTTATTAAAATCTGGTGACTTTTTGTAACTTTCGACTTTGTTAATAAATTTTAACACTTTTATGTTCATTGCAGCTTTGATTTTGTACTTTTCTTCTGTCCAAAATGCAACTTTTTGTACTCTGACTTTTTTTTGTATTTTACGACTTTTTAAACCGTACAACTTTTTTGTATCTTTGCGTTTTGTATATGGACTTTTGTCACCTTGTGATATTTTATATTTTTAGTATTTTGGAGCTTTTTAACTTCTGAGACTTGTATTCATCTTGCAATTTTTGTATCTTGCGACATTTTAAGAACTAAGTGTTTTTTTAACTGTGTGACTCTTTGTACCTATCGTCTTTGTAAATAAACTCTAAGACTTGTTTGGGCTACTTCTTACTTATGAATTTTTGTATCTCGGAACTTTTTCTAACTCTGAGACTTGCATGTACCTTGATACTTTTTGTATCTAGTGGCTTTTTGTACGTTGCTACTTTTTTACTACTTGCGACACTACTTAACTATACAAAGACTGCAAATAAAGTTGATTGCTATTTCTCAACCGTTTTGTAACACTTACTTCTTGATATATATTTTTTATTCAGAAAAAACGAAATATTTTTTCATTCATATATATATTTTCGATCAGATACAAGTATTTTTGATCGAATTTTTTCTATAAGATATACAACGTATTATTGACCGTTATTTTTCGATCAGAAATAAAAACTATTATTGATAAGAAATAAATATTATTTTTGTATTTTCGCTAAGAAATAAACAATTTTTGGTTAATATTTTTTGATCAAAACGAAAATTTTTTTAATCTATATTTTTTTCGATCAGGATTAAAAATGATTTTTATTTTCTTTTTAATATATA